>CM068744.1:36724720-37324720 GCA_035084275.1 Hydrolagus colliei
TGCATTTGATATAGCACCTTATCATGCCACTGATGCATCTCAAAGAGCTTAACCAAATGTATTGTAAAGTGACAAAAACGGAAGTTGCTGGGGAAACTCAGCAGGTCAGGCAGCATCCATGGAGAAAGGAAAATGAGTCAATGTTTCGGGTCTACAACACTTCATCAGAACTAGACCCGAAACGTTGACGTTTTCTTTCTCCATGGATGCTGCCTGACCTGCTGAGTTTCCCCAGCAACTTCTGTTTTTGTTTCAGATTCCCAGCATCTGTAATATTTTGTGTTTTGTGCTGTAAAGTGAATTGACTGTATATTTTGCAGGCAAAGTATTAAACACTCTCTTAATTCCAAACCAGTTTTAAGAAACTACATCAAAATGGCTTCAAAGTTAAGACTGAATCTCTGTAAAGTAAATGGACTATATTTTGTGGGGAAACGTGGAAACCAATTGCACACAGCAAGTGATATGAAGTATTTCGAGATTTAATAGAGATGTTTAAAATTATGAGGGGTTTTGATAAGAGTAGGTAGAGAGAAACAGTTTCCACTGGCACATGGGTCAGTAACCAGGGCACATAGATTTAAGATCATTAGCAAGCGAACCAGAGGGGAGTTGAGGAGATGCTTTGTTTTTTGTGCAGAGAGATGCTATGGTGTGGAATACACTGCTTGCAATGGTGGTGGAAACAGATTAAAAAGCAACTGTGGAGGGGTAATTAGAGAGTTACTTGAAAAGGAAAAAATTGCATGGACATGGAGAAAAAGTGGGGGAGTGGGACTAATTGGATAGCTCTTCCAAAAAGCCAGCACAGGCAGGATGGGCCAAATGGCCTCCTTCTGTGCTGTAACAGTCTAGGATTCTAAAATCTGTGGTATTTTGTCTGTTGTTGCCTAAATATATTTCAATTGACAGTCACAAAAAGGAAACAAATATGGAATGCAATTTGACAGACTCAATTGAACTGATTGACAAGTTGAAATAGGCACAAAGTGAAAACCTGACAAGGTCTACTGTCTCATGATTGATGTTACAGTTAGTGCAGTCAGCTCACCTGGAACCCATGAACGAACCATCTCAATAATTCACACCCACGACTCCCAAGGCTTGGTGATTCACATCTCAGCTTAACAAAGTGTTCAAGGTCTGTCTGTATCTGATCAAAGGCACACTCAAACACCTGATCCAGAACTGATGCCTGTTTGGAACATTGGACAAAAGTTCTGGCCACTGTGACAAAAAGGAGCTGCCCATTGCTTTGGAGGCAGTACAGAGGAGAGCAACAAGGAATGATACACGGTGTTACAGGAATACGCTATATGCAATGATTAGATAAGCTAGGGCTCTTTAGCCTTGAAGGGAAGTGTCTCAGAGGGTTACACCTGATTTTAAATGGAATCGAGAAAGTAAACCATGCCTTCAGATGCACTAAAAGAGTTCAACAAGAGGATACAGGATTTCAGTTGAAAAGGACAATTGCAGGAAAGACACCAAAACTTTTTTTTTAACAATGGGTAATTTCAGTGCACTCGCCTTGCAAATGAGAAGACTTGGGTTCCATTCCCATGCAGGGTGAAACTTCAAGCCGGGTTTCTTACCCAACAAACCTCTATTTTACTTGCAGTCTCCGCACCATCTCATGCGGTGTTCCTCAGGGCTCTGTCCTTGGTCCCCTCCTCTTCAACCTCTATAAGCTCCATCTTGGTGGCATCATCCATAGACATGGGATAAATTTCCACATGTCTTGTTTGACCGCAAGCTACCCTTTCTCCCCATATCCGTGCCATGACCAGCACAGCCATGACCTTCCACCACCTCCGCAATGTCGCCCGTTTCCATCTTTGCCTCACCCCTCAGGCCGCTGAAAACTTTACACTTGTGTTTGTCACATCTAGGCTCGACTATGGCATCTCCCTCTTTATCAACCTCCCCAACTCTTTCTCCATATACTGCAGATCATCCAAAACCCTGCAGCTTGTGTCCTCTCCCACACAAAGCTCCATGACCCCATCACCCTCAACCTCACCTGGCTCCACTGGCTCCCCATTCGTCAGACGATCAAATTCAAGATTTTATCTTCACTTTTAAGGCCACCCACAGCTTTGTCCCCTCCTACCTCTGTGACTTGATGACCCCTTTTCAACCTGTCAGCTTCCTTCATTCAGCAGACTCCGGCATGCCCCATATCTCTAACCCAACCCACTGCATCATTGGTGACTGGACCTGCAGCCTCTCTGCCCCTACACATTGGAACTCCATCCCACTATGCCTTGCTCACTCCTTTGCCTCCTACAAGACATGTCTCAAGACCCTCCTCTTTGACTGTGCCTTCAGTTGCCCTCCTACCTCTCTGCCCTCCCTCATGCCAACCCTCCCCCCACCCACATCCCTGCCCCTTATTTGGGTCCTGACCCCTGACTGTTTAGCGCCTTGGGCACATTCCCAACATGCAAGGAGCTCTACAAATGTAATTTTGTTCTTGTTTTTGTTGTTGTTTAACTAGCAGTAAGTAGGAACCCAGTTGGTTAGTCAACTAATGCATCATTTTCTGGGCGTAATAATCCTTCCAAACAATAAATATTTAGTCACTTAATCCGCAACTTTTGTGGGGCAATTGCCTACTGCTTCTTACCACAAAAAGTCGATCTACTTATACAATACACGATATTGAGACAATATATTCTGCTCCTTGACACATCTCAAAAATGTGATATGGTATTCTATCAAATACAAGGCTTATTATTATTATTGGAATGTCAATATGGGATGTGGGGCTTAAACCCACATTATTACTCAGAGACAACAGTGACTTAGTACCAAGTCAGTACCAACTGAGCCAGTGTTACACCTGAGACCATATCACATACAGTTTATATCTGGATATACATATATTTATGCCCATATATTTATGCCCATGCATCTCATTGCATTGAGACAGCCAGAAAGCTTTAATTGTGTTATTATGTTGCCTCTTGCACCAATGATATTATTTGATCTTGGAAAGCCGAGTGTTGCTGATACAATGAGTGGGATTTCAGTGTTGGCTTCAGACGTTTGATTTTGTTTTGTTTTGCGCTCTGCAGTGGGGAATAATCACCCAAATTATAATCCCGGCTCCATGTTCCTGATAATAGCAAGACAAACGCTGACAATAGTTTCATTATTTGTAATAACCTGATGACCTCAAAATCTCCTCAAAGCTACAGCATTTCTCACTGTTCAGTGATGTTTTTGTTTGCATTTATTCATTAATCATGATTGAAGCTCCAAGCTATTTGTCACAATCTGTAGGAAACAAGTTCAGAATGTTAGAGAGAACTTGTATTCTGAAAGCACCTCACTGCATTGAGATGCCTCCAAGCAATCACTCTTGGGGTCATCACAGCTTTATAGCAAATATGGCTCTCATCTCCACGCACACGTCCCCATGGACAATTGCAAGGTCAATAGCTATTCTCTGGAGGATGGAGGGGATTCAATGGTCAAGGCAATAGGAGAGAGTTATTGCTCTTGTTGGGTAGTAATGGGGTGTCTGGCATCCACCAGAAGAGGTTAGTTTAACATGAACGTGAACTAAATCATTATTGAAACCTCAGTTTAACATGTCACTTTGATCACGCAACATTTCACCAGGTCTTTTGTGTGAATATAACCCCATTTTGTGACTCATTTTAAGTAGTTGAACATTATTTTATTTTCATATTGAACAACTTATTTTTGTCAGCTGGGCATCTGACTACACCAACAACAGCAACCAATTACATTTGTATTGTGCCTATCATGTTAGGAGGCCATCCCAAGGCGCTGAAAGCTGAAGGGGGCACACGGATATAAACCAGTGATCTGACTTATCATGATCATGTTTAAAAGTATCCAAGCCAAACTGAATGTTCCACATTTGTATGCTGCCTACACATGCAAGTTCCTGTGTCTTGAATGGAACACACACCCTCTATCTAGAGGGACTCTCTCTGATTATATTTCCGGGTACTTCCAGGTGCCTAAGTGCAGAATTAGGCAGAGTTTGGTAAGAGATAGTGTGTAATTGGGATACTGCAAGAGTCTAACCAGCTAAAACTGCATAGCTTGCCATGAATATCACTGTCTGGCAAGCTTCTCATTGCTTGTCCACCTGGGATCATTCTACCTATTAGGACTTTAACTTGCAGAGTGCAACAAGGATGAATGCCGTTGTTAGAGGAATGTGCAGTGAAAGATGGATGGATAAGCTAGGGGTCTTCAGTTTTGAGGAGCTATCTCAGAAGAGATTTTATAGAGCTTAATGAGATCCAAACTGGGATAGAGAAAGAAAATGCAGAACCACGCTTTCAGATCTGTCTAGGCAGGTGATCACAGGTTTCAGGAAGTTTCAAGAAATAACATCATGAAGTTTTTCTTTACACAGAGGGTAATTTATTATTGGAATAAAGGTTTGGTAGCTCTTTGATCATTTGAGTCTGAACTGCCCATAGCTCCTGAACTAGAACTAAGGATAAACCCTTTAATCCCATTTCACCAGTCTCTCCTAAAAGATTTTTTATGTTTTTCTCCCTCAAGGCAGCAAAGGGAGACAGTGTGTTCCTTAACACTAGTGTCCGTCGATATTTAATTTTTCTGATACCGATATATCGGTAGGCTCATATCGATATATACCGATATATCAATATCACCGTTTTTTTTACTCACGTTCCAAACCTTTACATATGAATGGCTTGGAAGGGTTATGCACAAGTCTGACTGTGTTTGGTGGTGGGGGAAGGGAATAAGGGGGATGCGCGTGCATTCAGATATGCGTGCTCTACGCCCAGGAGGTTTGCAATGCAGGCAACAAGGTCTGTTGAAATTCTGTTGAACTTTGTTGTTACTGTTTTTTGTTGTTGTTGATAGAGCCCTTTGGCGCTTTAAGAAAATTAACCTCTTGTGTGCGTTGTGTCGCCAAGTACATTTGAACATTTGGTTGTATATTTTCTGTATGCTGTAACGTGTCATTTGTTGATGATATACTGATATTTTGTGGATATACCAATTTTTTTTCATACCAAATTTTTCAATATACCGACATATTCAAATTTCCAATATCGGTATATCAATATGAAAAATTATACCGATATAACCGATATATTGATATATCGCCGGACACTCCTTAACACGTTCCTTGTGCTAATTATGAGATGGAACATTTTAGTGGAAGAAACAAATTCAGTTTCAACAACATATTTTATCAGGAACATCGATCAAGACAAGGCCGCTAGACTCATTTATTTGTTCTGGACAAGAATCCCCAAGTTAAAATTGGTTTCTCACTTGATGGATGTCTATGGGACTTTGCTGTGTGCAAATTGGCTACTGCGTTCACCTACAAAAATCACAGTTACTACTGATTACAGTAAATTCTGTGAATTGTTTTGGGAAATCATCCTTACATGAAAGGTGGTACATCAAATGCCCGGATGATGATCATGATTATTATTATTAATAATTCCTAATTGAGCGCAATCTTTGGTTTTAAGACAACAGTCCAGCAAATCCTGAGACTTTGTGAAATCTGGGGCCCCAGTGGAGTTCAAAGCACTGTACAAGGTTATGACAACAATAACTACAAAAACAACAACATTACATTTAAATAGCAACTTTCATGTCAGGAGGAGATCCCAAGGTACTGGACGAAGAGTATTTGGACCCGAGCTGGGGATAGGGATTGGGGAGTGCAGGGGGTATAGAAGTTGATCAAAAGCACGGTCTAAAAGGAGGCCCTTGAGGTGGGTGTTGAAAGAACAAGGTGGAAGGAATTCAGGATGGAGTTTCGGAGGGTGCGGGAAGATTGGCTGAAGGCCCGATCGCCAATGGTGGGGTGGGCAAGGCTGGGGATGTGAAGAAGCCACAACCCACCAAGTGTAGGAAGCGAGCAGTTTGGTAGGGGTTTAGGAGGTCGGAGACAATCTGTATAGATTGTAAGACAATTTCTTACAATACACAATTTGATACAGATAGCACCTTTTATTTGGGATGATGTATTAAAATGCTTTATGTTGTAGTCGGGGCAACCAATCTATGGGAATGGAAGAGGATGGGTGGGGTTTGGAGGAAAGATGCCTGAAAGTAGGTTGCAAAATCACTTAAATGCCCACCCACCATCAAAAGGGAAGCAGAGATTGCTGTTTGCTGGCAGTGTGGAGAGCAAGACAACAGGCTGAAGTGGTTCAGTTGTCAAGATACTTTTGTAAGACTTACAGTGGCAGTGAGTCAGACTTGGAATATTGAATAACAAGTGCTTTGTACATGTATATTTCATGGGGTGATTGCATGTCATGGCTGGAGGCAACCAAAACAAGGAAATTGTCTTTTGTGGTTGCTAAGAACCCAGAATCAAACCTGGCATATCCATGTGGAAATCCCCCAAACAAGTTCAGAGGATTAGTGATACAATTGGCCTTGTTCCAACTCCTAACCCATTCTAATTGTTCAGCGCCTTGGGACGCCTTGGTTCGGTCCTCGTAATGTGGAAGATGTTATTGTTGTTGATAGTGCAGCCTCAAAGTTTGGGATAAAGGTTCAGGGGATATTTGACGCTTTTATGTCCTAAGTGATATTTGCATCTCCACTGAGGCAAAAAAAAATCCTCATTAATACACAACTCTCTCACAAAAGCTTTTGGTGATCTTTGCGAGGCAACAAATGGTTCCTTCCTTAAACATTTCCTTGCTCTTGTTATGGTAAGTGACAGGTTAATGGAAGGAACATGATAACAGGAGTTACTGATTAAAAGTTGGAACTGGTTAGCAGAAGGAATGAGTTAACAGAAGGAAATTGTTAGACAAAGGGACAAGTTAGCAGATGGAATGGGTTAAGAAATGCAGCACATTTTACCTTACAACAGTTACCTCTACTTAGGCCACGAAGGCCAATTGTATCCATTTACAACAGCACTTGTATCTATCGATTGCAGTTTCCTGATATCTGTCCATTTTATTTTTGGTCAGTTAAATTTTGACACATGCGGGAACCCATCACCATCCTCAAGAGTATCCAAACCAAACTGAGAATTCCATGCGTCCCACTTACACATGGAAATTCCAGAGATAGATTGTTGGAATAAATGCACGCTCTCTCCCCGGAGGGACACATCCTGCTTACCTAATTCTGGAAATTATTAGACGCAGGTTGGCAAGAGGCAAGGCGTGATGTCCTCAGAGTGTGGGGTAACTTCTGAAGTCTAAAAAGCAAAAACAGCATAGCTTGCAATTGTCTGGCAAGCTTTCCCACAGCTTCGCAGACTTGGGCCACCCTACCTGTTAAAGCTTTGGCATGCAGGCTTATCAAGGGCTGATGAGGCAGGCTGGCTGTGCTGTCATCATCAGTGCCCTGGATTATTACAGAGCTGCCTGGCTCAGGAACAGGATTACCAAGACCACCATGGAAGGTTGGCTCGATTCTGAAATTCAATTGCCAAACATGTCACCTTGGAACCAATTCAGCTCCAATGTGACATTTCACTGAATTCTTACACTCCATCCATCCGTCCATCTGCCCGCCTGTCCACCTATCTAATTTATGACAGACAACTAACGAGCAGTGGGCAGCGTTCAAAGAGGAGATAGTTCAGGCACAGGTCAAAAGCATCCCCACAAAGGTGAAATGTAAGGCATCCAAACCTCCCTGGATGACTAAGGAAATCGGGGCCAAAATAAAACAAAAAAAAGAGGCTTATGATAAGTGTCAGGCTCAAAATTCAGAAGGGAACAAAGCAGAATATAGGAAGTGTAGGATAGAACTAAAAAAGGAAGTTAGAGGGGCAAAGAAACTGCATGAAAAACAATTAGCGAGTAAGATTAAGGGGAACCCTAAGGTTTTTTACCAACATATTAAGAGTAAAAGGTTGGTCAAGGAGAGGGTGGGGCCAATTAGGGACCTAGGAGGAAATCTCATTGTGGAGGCAGAGGGCATGGCTGATGTACTGAATGAGTACTTCGCCTCTGTCTTCACAAAAGAAAATGATACAGCCAATGCCATGGTATTAGAGGAGAGGGTAGGAGAAATGGATAGAATAATTATAACCAGAGAGGAAGTGCTAAAAAGGTTGACGTCGCTCAAGGTGGATAAGTCACCTGGTCCGGATGGGATGCACCCTAGGTTACTAAGGGAGGTACGGGAGCAAATAGCAGGGACTCTGGCCACGATCTTTCAATCTTCCTTGGACACAGGGGTCGTGCCAGAGGACTGGAGGATAGCTAATGTTACTCCCTTGTATAAAAAGGGGCAGAAGGACAAGCCTGGTAACTACAGACCAGTCAGTCTAACGTCGGTAGTGGGCAAACTTCTAGAGTCCATAATCAGGGACAAGGTAGATCTTCACTTAGAAAGATATAGGCTAATAAAGGACAGTCAACATGGATTTGTTAAAGGCAAATCTTGCCTTACAAATCTGATAGAATTTTTTGATGAGGTAACGGAATGGGTGGATAATGGTAGCGCAGTTGATGTAGTTTACATGGACTTTCAAAAGGCATTTGACAAAGTGCCACATGAGAGACTTATTATGAAATTAAAGGCCCATGACGTAAAAGGGACAGTGGCAGCATGGATCCACAACTGGCTGAGAGACAGAAAGCAGAGAGTTGTAGTGAGCGGCTGTTTTTCAGATTGGAGGGAAGTGAGCAGTGGTGTGCCACAGGGATCGGTTTTGGGACTATTGCTGTTTGTAATCTACATCAATGATCTGGACTTGGGTGTACAGAGTACAGTTTCCAAGTTTGCAGATGACACTAAGTTAGGGAGAATAGTAAACAGTGAGGAGGATAGTAGCCATCTGCAAGAGGATATAGACAAATTGGTAAAGTGGGCAGACACATGGCAGATGAAGTTTAATGCAGAGAAGTGTGAGGTGATGCATTTTGGGAGAAGAAATGAAGGGTGGCAATATAGGCTAGATAGTACAATTTTAAATGGTGTAAAGGAACAGAGAGACCTGGGGATTTGTGTTAGTGACTCGTTGAAGGTGGCAGGACAGGTAGACAGGGCTGTTAAGAAGGCATATGGGATACTAGGCTTTATAAATAGGGGTATAGAGTACAAAAGTCAGGAAGTGCTGACTAACCTCTATAGGACTTTGGTGAGGCCTCAGCTGGAATACTGTGTTCAATTCTGGTCACCACACTACAGAAAGGATGTGAAGGCATTGGAAAGGGTACAACGAAGATTTACTAGGATGGTGCCAGGATTGAGGGACTTCAGCTATGAGGAGAGGCTAGATAGGCTAGGGTTATTCTCTCTGGAGCAGAGAAGATTGAGGGGAGACCTAATAGAGGTTTATAAGATCATGAGGGGTTTCGACAGGGCAAATAGAGAAAAACTATTTCCACTCATGGGTGAATCTGTGACTCGTGGTCACAGATTTAAAATAGTTTCAAGGCGCAGTAGAGGGGAGCTGAGGAGAAATTTTTTCACTCAGCGAGTTGTTCGAATCTGGAATGCATTGCCTGAAAAGGTGGTGGAGGCTGATTCGATAACAACTTTTAAAAGGGAATTAGATCTTTATTTAGGGAGAACGGGTCTATTAGGCTATGGGGAGCGGGCAGGGCAGTGGGATTGAATCGCTCTTTTCAAAGAGCCGGCACAGACTAGATGGGCCGAATGGCCTCCTTTTGTGCCGTAAAATTCTATGATTCTATGATTCTATCTTCCTCTGAGTGCCAGGAGCTGACAGATAGTCTTGGCCCGCAGTTAAAAACACACTTGATTTTCAAAAACAATAGCATCTGAAAATGTTCCTGCACTTAATTCCGGCACAGAGACTCAAGACAGAGAGAATTTGTATCAAGCCAGCATAACATGGTTCTTGCTTGTAGGAGTAAAGTGGAATGTGTGCACTGGTCCATGGGTCCCATCACACTCTGGAAATCACTGCCTGGATGTTGCATGTTCTCCACTTAGTGAAACAATGCTAATTTCAAGCCTCACACTTACAAATGACAGCCCCAGTTCAGTTAGTGTATCTATTTGCACTTTTTTTTTGTGGAGAACTGTAGCTTAGTGGTTAGAGCACTCGCCTTGCAAGCGAGAGACCTGGATTCGATTCCATGAAGGGAAAACCTTTGGCAAGTTTCCTTACTCCATGCCTGATAATAATCTCAAAGAAAAAACAATAATAAATTGGTCACCTCAATCCACGACTGTTTGTGGGACACTGCTGTGCACATTTGGTTGCCACATTTTGCCCACAAAGTATTCAGTCAATTCACTTTACAGTATTCTGTGAAGTGCTTTGAGACATCTCAAAGTCATGAAAAGGGTTGTATGAAATGCAAAGATTATTATTCTTATTATAAGAACATAAGTACATAAGAAATGCTGGATGAAAAAAGCCCAAGGTCCATTTAGTTCACCTTCCAAGTTCCTGGCGGTTGTAGTCTATCTCTGCACTTGAACAACAGAGGCCCTTAATGCCACCCAACCATAGTCTGTAGGATTCTCTTGGGGATGAATTCTACTTGGAACTAATTTTACACCAGCATGTACTTCTACTTATCTAATAATTATTATTCTATTTGATATAGTGCCTTATCACATTGTGATGCAATAATATGCAAAATTGTACTTCTACAGCGCCTTTTAGGGGAGGTGTTATTGGATGGTCAAGAATTTGAACCTGAGCAGGGGATTGGGATCATGACAGTTGGAAAGTGTGGAGGTTGGGAGGGTGGCCATAGGAGAGATCGAAAACGAGGGCGTTAAGATGGCTTTGAAGGAGGGAAAGGAGGGAGAGAGTTGAAGATATTTAGTTCTAACGGATGGCAGAGAAGCTGAAGCCCCTACCTCCGATGGGCAAGGGATGTGGAGCAGGTCAGTGGAGTGAACAACCAGGTTGATATGGGGTTAGCAGGTCACAGGGTTTCAATGACAAACATTGCTGTTCCATCTGATTAACTCCAGCAGTTGCTCTCAATGTGCAATCTGTGGTCACCAGCTTTGCTGTTGCTGACCTAACCCTAATAGAATCTGAAATGAGATAAACAGGATGTGTTTCTCCAGGGATGGAGTGCATACTCAATTCCAGTGCTAGGGGAATATCCATGTGTAGGTAGCATGCATAGATAGAACTTTGTTGTGCATACTCTTAAGCATGGTAATGGGTATCTGCGTATGGCTGTCTAAAACAATCTGGAACAGGAAGAGAGGTGCTTTTTGCAAAGCTCGGGACATCCTCCTAACATGAAGGACGCTATACAAATGTAATTTTTGTTTTGTTGTTATTGTCTAATAATATTAAGAAGAATAACCCTTACATTGTGGAGCTCCTGTGGCTCAGTGGTTAGAGCACTTGTCTTGCAAGCTGGGAAGACCTGTGTTTGAATCCAGGCAGGTCAGAGCGAAATCTTGGGCAAGTTTCCTTACTCCACACACCTAATAATAATCCCTCCAAAAAAACACAATAATAAAATTGGTCATTTCAATCCACGGCTGTTCGTGGGACACTGCTGCGTGCAATTGGCTGCTGCGATTCGCCCACAAATATGCAGTAAATTCACTTTGCAGTATATTCTGTGAAGCGTTTTGGGACTTCGATAAGATGTGAAAATCGCTATATCAAATGCAAGGATTATTATTATTAAAATTATCATTTGATATAGCACTTTTCACATCTTCTAGACTTCTCAAAGCACTTCACAGAATATAGTGTAAAGTGAATTGACTGCATATATGTGGGAACACTATGTGGATATTTTAGTCACACCTGCAGACTTAGAATTGCTGCTGTATAAGTTTCTGTGCCTTTGGCAACAGTCCACCGCACTTGACATGAGCCACAGTGGACCTTTGGGTTCCTGGGTTAATGCTGCCAAGAAAGCATTTCTGAAATGATTTCAATGCCCATCTCCCACAAAGTCACAGTGAATAATGAAGTCTTCTCAAATCACAACACACATGCTCCTGAATAAATGAATGGAACATCAAAGAAATGCTTCCTACAATCTGTTCTGAAATAGTTCTTTGCATCACTGAACCTGCACCCTATCGTTTTTCTCTTCTTGCTTTTATGTTCTCAATCCCATTTAAAATCTACATGCCTCTATAAAACCTCGCCCTTGTCTTGTCCTTGCGATGAGACATTATACCGAGGTTACATCTGCTTGGACATTCAAGTGGACACCAAAGGTCTTATGGCACTATTTTAAAAGAAAAGGGAGTTTCTTCCTCCTAGTGCCCTGGCCAACAATCTCCCAAATAACATTGCTGTATGCAAACTGGCTGCTGTGTGCACCCACACTCACTCCAATTTATTGTATGTCCGAGCTGGGACATAATAATAATAATCCTTGCATTTGATATAGCACTTTTCACGTCTTTTGACATCCTCCTGACATAAAAGTTGCAATACCAAATATGAATATTATTGTTATTATTATTATAAGATCGCCTCTGAGAAGTCTCTTTTCAAGGCCGGTGATTCCTAACTTATGTAATCGTTTTTTATAGTTCATTCCTAAAATGGGGAATCATACTTGCTGCTTTACTGTCAATTGACAGCACTTCTGCCTGTCTCAGAAATTTGTTGGTTTAAGTCCCATCTCAGGATATAAGCTCATGAAATAATCTAATGCTCTAGTGCAGCACTAAACTGAGCAGGGATATTGTCTTGTTCGAGGAGCTATTCTTTGGAACAGGCATTAAACCAGGACTTTATTTTCAGATGAACAAATATATCCCATTTTCTGTTTGTGTTGGGAGCAGTAAATGTTGACAGAGGACCTAATATAGATGCAGACAATCATGAAGAGCTTTGACAAGGTTTATAGTGGGTAGCAATTTCTATTGGTAGGGATGTCATGACAAGGGTTCCTACTGAAAAGATATTTACAAAAGAGAATCTTTCTCACTCAGAGATGTTGGGACATTGAAAATCCTTCCAAGTAAGGTGGTAGCGGCAGTCCATTGTGAGTTTTAAGAGGGAAGTAGACAGGCATATGTAAAATATGAAATTAGCTGTCATGTTCAGCTACAAAATGCACAATCACTACATTTCCAATAAAATCCTTGAAGCAATTGACATGTCCTCCTGACAGGACTATCATTATCATTATTATTATTATTATTATTTTACTGTGGAGTTCTGTAGCATATTGGTTAGAGCATTGAACTTGCAACTGAGAGGACCTGAATTCGATCCCCAGACAGGGTGAAACCTTAAGCAAGTTTCCGTGCCTCTGTTTAACTAGCGGTAAGTAGGGATCTAGTTGTTAGTCGATTGGCGGATAATAATCCCTTGAAAATCAATTAAATGAATAAATAATAATAATTTGGCCACTCGATCCATGACTGTTGTAGGGCAATGCTGTGTGCAATTGGCTCCTGAGTTTTACCCACAAAAATAAACAATTTACTTTAGAGTATATTCCGTGAAGAGTTTTGATACACCTTGGCAATGTCATCAGGCACTATATCAAAAACAAGGATTATTATTATAGTTCTGTACTATTTCAAAGTTTAAGACAACACAGTCTTTCTGCTTAAAGATGGATGGTTGATTTCTCAATGTACTACAGTACAAGTAAAACAGACAATCTCACCATCAGTGACCCCTTATTATAATTCAAACAGTTGCAATGAATTATGAGTCATTTTCAGCAAAATGTTGGATTTATGTGCTTTTTTCCAAAAATATTATTTTAACATTGTGTCCAGATTTTTGACAGCTTAAGGGAGCTCATTAACTCAGTTCCTTTCAGATAAAATAACAATCCCTGCATTCAGTATAGCTATTGTCGAGACCTCTTAAATCGCTTCTCAAAGGATCTGCTGTTAAGTTTGGTAGCAAGGGCATTGTATTGTTCAAGGAGCTGTCCTTTGGAACAGGCATTAAACCAGAACTTTATTTTCAGATGAACAAAATATCCCATTAAACAGTTTGAGATGAGAATCAAATTTAAGTTAAGTTTGGAGAGTGTTTATTTGTAGCCACAAACGTAGCAGCCAATTTGTCCACAGCAATATCTCACAATATGCCATCAAGTGAATGGACAATTTGATGTGGGGAATAGTTGGTCAGGACACCTGGAGAAATTGCCTTTTCTTTCTTCAAATAACACCATGGGATGTTTAACATCCATCTGGACAAGCATACGGTACCTTCATCTCCAGGTATGCAACAGCATCCTCCCTCTTCCCAGTAACGCATTGGTGTGTCAGCCTAGACTACATCAGAACAAAGCCCTAAAATAATAATAATAATCCTTGCATTTTGATATGGCGCTTTTCATATCTTCTAGACATCTCAAAGCGCTTCATGTAATGTAAAGTGAATTGACTGTATATTTGTGGGCGAAATGCGACAGCCAATTTGCACACAGTAGTGCACAAACATTCGTGAATTGAAATGGGCAATTTGGTATTGTGTTTTTTTTTGGAGGGATTAGTAATAGGAGTGTGGGGTAAGAAAACTTGCCCAAGATTTCGCCCTGACTTGCCTGGATTTGAACACAGGTCTCACGCTTGTAAGGTGAGTGTTCTAAGAACTGAGCTAAAGGACTCCATGTGAGATCAAAGCCCTAAAATGGTGCTTAAATGTTCTGACTCAGAGGTGCCACTTATGCCTGGCTGCCACCTAACCTGTATAACAGAGCTAGAAGAACAATTATATAGAACCAGTCAGGCGAAGCTGTGTCTTGGAGAGCTCAGCAGTGGCAGATCCTGTCGCTGAGTTGTGGGGGAAAGAAGCAGGTCAAAGAGGAAGGTCATGAATTCTAAGAGGCAATGGAGGAGCAAGATGAAGGGATTGAGAGAGAGAAGAGTTCCAAAGCTTTGGGGCATAATGGCTGAAAGATCCTCTGCCAATAGGGATATGGAAGGATGAGGTACAGCAGATGTCTTAATTTAGAGACTGTCCACCATTGTGACTTGAAGCAACACAATAGTGTTCCACATAGGAAGAATATATAGTAAAAAATAATCCTTGCATTTCATATAGCGCTTTTCAGGGCTTCTGGACATCTCAATGAGCTGCACAGAATATACTGTAAGATGCGTGGGTGATTCAAGGCAGCCAATTGTGCATGACAGTGTCCGCCAAACAGTTGTGGATTTAGTGACCAAATTACTGTTGTTTTTTTTTGAGGAATTATTATCCCCATAAAAGCGATCTGCCTATCTGCCTAACAACCGGGTTCCTACTTACTCCGATTTTGCAGCCAGGTAAACAGAGGAATGTGGAGTAAGGAAACTAGGCTAACATTTCACACTGCCTGGGAATAGAATCCAGTTCTCTCCCTTGCAAGGCGAGTGCTCTAACTGCTGAGCTACAGGACTCACTATATATATGGCAATCGGCATATATATACCCTCTTCCCAAGTGGCAACGCTTATGTGGAAAACCAATCAAATCAGATGTGTCAACACAGTAGAGATTTTATTGAAAGTTGTGAGGGAGAAAGTGGGTTGGAGAGCATTGTGTTCTGCAGAACTTACATCAATCGCGAGCGATTGCCATTAAAACCCATCCTGCACGGAAAAGTTTCCTCAACCGCAAGGGGAAGCCCTCAAAACTGCAGCAAAGCCGTCAAAACCTGTTAATCAGTCACAGGAGCGAGAGATAAAGCGGAAAACAGGGTACAAGTGTCAGGGATTTGTGATCACACATCCCTTTTGAAAAAAGCTTTGTGCTTGACAGGTATTCCTAACTGAGCACTGCAGAGAGACAACGCTGTGTTTAATGAGATTGTTAAGAAGGACCCAAGTGCCCTGAAATGTCAACCAAACTCATCCCTAATTTGGAGAGTGAATCTCAGTGGTACAGCCAAGTACGTGGGGGAAGGGAAGGGGAGGGAGGCAGGGAGGGGAAGGGAGAGAGGTGGGGTCACGGTTCAAAAGCAGTCATTGCTATACAGGTGCAAAATCGTAGTAAGGTTCTTGACAATATTTCCTAAA
Organism: Hydrolagus colliei; assembly: GCA_035084275.1. Lineage (NCBI taxonomy): Eukaryota > Metazoa > Chordata > Chondrichthyes > Chimaeriformes > Chimaeridae > Hydrolagus > Hydrolagus colliei. The sequence goes on from CM068744.1 coordinate 36,740,636, forward strand.
CTGTGGGATGATTTAATGGGAACAGATAAAAGCCTCAAGAAATCACAAGACCATAAAGCACAGTTGTTGATAAAATTAGATGGGCAAATCAGACAGTGGGATACGCAAGCTGATTTGCAACATGCCGTTTCTCTGGCATCAACAGCATCTTGTTTGATTCAATTCTGGTGTCACTCAGTGAGATGCCAAGGCAGCTATTAAAGATCGAGACTGAGATTTTCTCTAACGTCTGACCAAAGAGCTGCCAAGCCATCGACAGCTGTACCTCTTTTTTGAGTCTATCACTGCTTCTCAAATAAAATAGAAAAAATAACCCTTGCATTTGATACAGCTGCTTATTGTATGGGTGAGACATCTCAGAATGCTTCACATGGATTTACTGTAAAGTGAAGTGACTGTATTCTATAGGTGAAAGCAGCCACAATTTGCTCAAAGCAAACATCCCATGAAGTAAATGACCATGAAGTAAATGACTTTTTTTTCTCTCTCTCTCTCTGGCCGATTGTTAGCCAGGAAACTTTGAGAAACTCCTCTCTTCAAATGGTACCCCTTCTTTTCAAATCATCCACCCGAACAGATAGATGAGAATGCCTCATCCTGATAACTGCAATGCTCCCTGAGCCTATGGGATATTAACTCACAGACCTGGCTTAGAGAGTGCTACCCACTGAGCCAGGCTGGCAGTATATCACATAGTTGCTTGAAAGAAGATAAATATTAACATTAATTGGAGGCAGTGAACAGAAGAGCAGGATTACAGCAGTTGTGGAGAAATGCTTCAGTAGAGACTTGATTGGTCAAACTTTTTTGTGCCGTAACATTGTACAGTATATCATTTCAGGCCATGACACTGGGAAAGGGATCTTCTTTGTGCATTGGTGTTATGGCTTCATTCTTCTTGGCCTCACACCAAACTCCATTGTATGTCTCATCGCCTTCAGCACCTCATTCAAGGCCTGGCTCAAGACTTACCTCATTAACCTCACTTTAGGTCATCTTTCACCTCCATACCACCCTCGCCTCTCACCCCCAACTTTACTCCCTGGCCAAGATTGTCAAGCACCTTGGGATATCCTCTTGATGTGTCAATATAAATCTTGTATTGTATCAATGATAAGGTGGAGGGCCTGGTAATACACTACAGAGAAGCTCCGTACATATTAATCTTCAGCCACATTTAGGTGGTTTTAATGGTACTTCACAAATTACAACGTGGGTTTATCACTGTGGTAAATCTTTTATACCAGCGACCAAAAATAGCAATCTAGCAAATTATTGCAAGCAATTTCAATTAACTTTATTCCTGCCACAAATTCCAAATTATCATGTAGAATATTCTACCAGCATTACAAGCAGATTCAGGGCCTTAAATTAGCCTAGGAGACGGAAATCAATAAGGCTGAAGTCACTCTTCCGATATCTATGTGGTTATGTCACCTGAAATAAGTGCGCAGTTGCATTGATGCATGCGGATATGTCCCCATTTTGTAGCTGGTGGTTTGGTGAATGTATGCAGTGTGTGCAACGAGATGTAAAAATGTGTCTGCCTGGCTCAGTTGATAGCTTGTTGATAGTGGAATCCTCTAATGTAGCGCATTTGTTAGCGCATTCACCTCATAAGTGAGAGAACCCAAGTTTGATTCCCTGGCAGGAAGAAAACTTAGGCAAGTTCCTTTGTCCACTTGCCTCTGTTTATCTTGCAGTAATTGGAAACCGAGTTCTTAGTGAATTGGTGGATTGCCTTCCCTGGGGGTAATAACTCCTTCAACCTTTTTTTGAAAAATGCATAATTTGGTCACTCGATCCACAACTGTTTGTGGGACACCACTGTGTTCAATTGGCTGCTGCATTTGACGTCAAAATATAGTCAAATCATACATACAGTATATTCTGTGAAGTGCTTTGAGATGTGTTAACGATGTGGTAAGGTGCTATACGATAAGGAGCTCCTGTGACTTAGTGGTCAGATCACTTGTCTTGCAAGATGGGGAAACCAAGCTGTGTTCGAATCCAGGCAGGTTACTCCACACGCCTAATAATAATCCGTCCAAAAAAAACACAATAATTAAAATGGGTTATTTCCATCTGCAACTGTTTATGGGACACTGCTGTGTGCAATTGGCTGCCACAATTCACCCACAAATATACAGTCAAGTCACTTTACAGTATATTCTGTGAAGCGCTTTGGGACGTTGATAAGATGTGAAAAGCACTATATCAAATGCAAGGATTATTATTATTATTGTATCAAATACAAGGATTTTTATTATTATAGAGCTTTCACCTCCCTGTTAAATGGTACAGGATGAAAGCTCGACCATCAGGACTTTGAACTCACGATCTAGACTGATACTACATTGCATTGCTAGGCATGTGCTTCATTTTCATAGGTGCTTTTGGATAAGATGTTAAAACAAGATTCTGACAGTTCAGGTGAAGGTTAAAGATCCCATGGCACTATTTGAAAGAAGGGAGTTTATCTTGCTATCTTGGCCTATAATCCTCTGGATGAAACAAATGGTGCATCATTTCACAGTTGGTTGTTGGACATTGATATATGCAAATTGACTACTGAGTTTTCCCACAAAATACTTAGATACTACAATTCACAATGAATAATAATGCTAATGCTTGCATTTGATATAGTGCCTTATCGCATCTTCTAAGTGCTTCACAGATTATACTGTCAAATGAATTGACCATATTTGTAGGCGAAACACGGCAGCGAATTGTCCCACAAACAGTCATGGGTTGAAATGAACTAAGTTTTTTTCTATTAGGGATTATTATCAGGTGTGTGGAATAAGGAAATTTGCCCAAGGTTTTGCTCTGCCTGGAATTGAACCCAGGTCTCTAGCTTTTAAGGCACGTGCTCTATCCACTGAGCTAAAGGACACTGACCTACAGGACTCCACAATTAATTCTGCAAAGCACTTTTAGATGTCTCAACAAAATGATAAGGTACTTCATCAAATGCAATGATTATTGTTGTTAAAAAGTCTCAAAGTACTTAGTAACATAGGAAAATAGGAACAGGCTGTTTCAACCAACCTGTTCCAGATTTGAAATCTTTTCTGATGTTTTAATCCCAATCCTCTACTGTTTCACTATGCCCTTTCTATATCTCTACCAGATATAGAAAGTGTGGAGTCCTGTAGCATATTGGTTAGAGAACAACCCTTATAAGTGAGACCCTTATAACCCTTATAACCCTTCCTACACTCCTTCTCCCCCGTCTCTCCTTCCTCCCTCTCACGCACTCTCACCTCTATGAGGCCAACAAGCTGCTGCCTCGATCCCATCCCCACTAACCTATTGCTCACCCAACTCCCACTCCTCTGCCCACTGCTGGCCGATATCATCAACCAGTCCCTCTCCTCCGGATCAGTCCCTGCCCCCCTCAAAACTGCCGTCATCACCCCCTTCCTTAAAAAACCCTCCCTAGATCCCTCAAACCCCAGCCACTACTGCCCTATCACAAACCTGACCTTCCTCTCAAAAGCACTGGAACGCGTTGTCGCAAACCAACTCCGCGCCCACCTCTCCTCCCACTCCCTCTTCGAACACCTCCAGTCCGGTTTCCGCCCTGCCCACAGTACAGAGACTGCGCTTGTGAAAGTCACAAACTACATCCTCTCTATCTGTGACCAGGGTTCCCTCTGCCTCCTTATCCTCCTGGACCTGTTGGCTGCCTTTGACACAGTCGACCACGCCATCCTCCTCCACCGCCTGTCCTCTGTCATCACCTCAGTGGAATTGCACTTGTCTGGTTCAAGTCCTACCTCACAAACCGCCAGCAATACATCTCCACAAATGGTTTTTCCTCCCGCACTCACCCAGTTACCTGCGGGGTGCCCCAGGGATCCATCCTTGGCCCCCTCCTTTTCCTCATCTACACTCTTCCTCTTGGGGATGTGATCCGCAAACATGGGGCACACTTCCACATGTACGCGGATGACACCCAACTCTATCTCTCCACTTCACTTTGTGACCCCCAGTCCCCCGATGTTCTGTCAGCCTGCCATTCAGACATCAGGGGCTGGATGAGCACAAATTTATTGCAGCTGAATGTTGACAAGACAGAGGCCATACTCCTTGGCTCTCGTCAACGTCTCCATTGGCACGGCTCTCACCTCCTCCACCTTCCCGGTCTGCCCCTAAAACTCTCCGAACCTGTGCGCAAACTTGGCATCAGGTTCGACCCCCAACTGTCCTTCCTCCCCCACATCCGGTCCGTCATCAGCACTGCCTTCTACCACCTCCGACGGATCGCCCGTCTCCGGCAATACCTCACCTTAAAAGCCGCTGAAACCTTGGTCCACGCCTTTGTCACCTCTCGGCTGGACTATTGCAACGCCCTCCTCGCCGGTCTCCCCTCCACCACAATCCACAAAATCCATTTTATCCAAAACTCTGCTGCCCGCATACTCACCCGCTCAAAGCTTCACTCCTCCATTACCCCAGTCCTTGCCAGACTTCACTGGCTCCCTATCCCAGAGAGGATCGACTTCAAGATCCTCACCCTTGTTTTCAAATCCCTCCACTCCTCTGCACCCCCCTGTCTCTCTGATCTCCTCTCCCCCAACCCAGCACCCACTGCCTTCGCTCCTCTGGGTCTGGCCTCCTCCATGTCCCCCGAGTCCTCCGCGCCACCCTCGGCGGCCGTGCCTTTAGCCACTACGCCCCGAGGCTCTGGAACTCCCTTCCTCACTCGCTTCGCCTCACCCCCTGTCTTCCCAGTTTCAGGTCACAGTTGAAGACCTTTCTCTTCAACCGAGCTTTTGGTCACCTTCCTGCCCCTGCCCCTGGCTCGGTCCCGGGATCCGCTACTGTGAAGCGCTCTGAGACGCCGTCCGGCGTGGAGGGCGCTACATAAATCGAAGTTGTTGTTGTTGTTGTTGTTGTATATTCCTTATGCTAGTGGACCTGCCGAGATTATTTGAATAGATTGACCCAAAGTTATTGTGATTTGGCATTGCTGTCTGACAATCAATGCCACTTCCCATGTCCCATTTCCTTACACAGCTATTGCTTTGCCGTTCTTCAATACAATTTTTACTTGATGCTTATTACAGTAATGGCTGTTTGATCTCATAGGACTCCAGGGAATCATCTGTTTACTTGTTAGTAGTTTTCAGCAGTCAATTCTCACACTTTTATGTGACGTACTCTTATAAACCATGGATCTGCTTTGAGTAATTAATCTTTCAAATTAAACAAAGCAGAGCTTCTGTTCTATACTACATGCGTCAAACAACAATCAAAGCACATTCACAAGTATTTAGGAGAGTGGCACTAGAGAGGAGACATTCCACCCAGATCCAAATTAACTCAATTCATGTCTTATTATATAAAATCTAGAATTTGACAAATCATGATAATAATACTCCTTGCATTTGATATAGCGCATTATCACAGAACCGACTGTAAAGTGAATAGACTGGATAGACTGGGAGTGAATAGACTCTCAATTTCTCCTATGTGGGAGAAATTGTTCACAACGGTGTCCCATAAACAGTGGGATTGTTAAACATTATCTTATTTTTATATACTATAGTTCCTTCCTTTTTAAGAAGAGACTTCAAAAACAAAGATTTGTAGAATGAGTGACCAAATTAATATTATTTTTAAAAAGACTGTCTCTCCTCATTGCAGCTAATCTAATCCTATTCCTCTGCTCTTCCCCCCTTGTGTATGTGCTGATGCTAATTTGCCTATGGAATCATCTACACTAATCCTAATCCCCTTGTGTCCATGTCCATACAACTATTTACTCTTGGTATTTAATTTGAGCACAGAGCTGTGAAATCAGAGAATGTTTACAATGCACAGGAGGCCATTATACCTTTAGACTATGATAGCTAGATTCCCATTGCTCTTTCCCCTTGGTGTCTATGGTGATGTTAACTGACCCTTGGAACTATTTACTCTAATCCTATTCCCTCTTGTGTGCATGTTTCCCACCACTGGAGCTCTCTACTCTAATCCTGTTCCCTGCTCTTCTCCCCTTGGCTCCTTGTTGATACAAACTCTCCATGGAGTTCTCCACTCTAATCCCATTTTCCTGCTCTTTTACCATTGTGTAAAAATGATATTATTCTGCCGCACTCCCCCACCACTTATTGGAGCCTCTACTCTAATCCCCTCTCCCTGCTCTTTCCGCCTTGTGTCCGTGCTGTTGCTAACTCACCCATAGAACTATTTACTCTAATCTTATTCTCCCTTGTGCCCATGTTGAAACTAACTCCGCCACTGAAGCTCTTTATGCAAATCTTATTCCCAGTTTTATTCCCACTTGTGTCTGTGCTGATGCTAATTCCCCACTGGAGCTCTGGACTATGAAAAAATAGAAATATCCAGCACAGAAGGAGGGCATGTACGCCAATTGTGTCTGCACTAGCTTCAGAGTAGGGAATGTAACTCTAATCTCATTGTCCTGCTTTATACCCCATTGAGTGTGTGCTGTGTTTATAACTGTAACTGCAGAATTCACTACAGTGTTAACTGCAATTGAGTTTGTGACTGTGGCTGGAATTCCCCACCCCCAACACCAGCACAAGTTTCTTATTTAATCTCTATTTACGGGATTCCCAAGAATAGTTACACGGGTGTGTGTTTGTGGTGGGGGAGTGGGGGGAGGAAAGGAAGGGGAGAAGGAGGCATAGGCAGTTTCTGAATACTAACAGAGACTATATTAACACTCTCCCCCACTCACCATTGTCTGAATGCTTAACAAAAATAACAAAAAGTAACAATAACAAAAAATAACAAAAAGTAAATAGCTCCAAAGCTCAAGACAAGGCAAAAAATAAACACTCAAATAAACTTGGTCATTCGCTTCATGACTGTTTGCAGGATATTGTTGAATGGAAATTAGATACCATGTTCTCCGTCGAGGGTTGACCCTCACAGTAATATCCCTGTACAGTGTTTTGGGACGTCCTCCAAATGGGAAAAGCACTGCAACAAATGCACATATTCAATCTATCTGCTTATAAACCATTGAGCATTAAAAACCTGTTTCTTTTAATGCAACACAAACAAATACTCCAAACAACCTCATTACCTCACCCCACCTTTCCCTCCATCTCCCCCCTTACCTTCTTTTCCCCCTTTCTCCCCTGGCCCCATTTGCATGACTGTTTGTGGGACACTGCTGTGCGCCATTTGGCTGCCGCGTTTCGCCCACAAATATACAGTCATTTCTCCTACTCTCCTTCATCCTGCCCCGACCCCTCTCCCCCTGCTCTTGTTCCTACCTGAACATTGTATATATGTGCGCATTTGGCTGCCACATTTCGCTCACATATATACAATCAATTCACTTTACACTACTGTGAAATGCATTGAGATGTCTAGAAGATGTGAAAAAGCACTATATCAAATGCAAGGATTATTACTATTATTATTATTGAAATTTAATCATAGAAATTTTCAGCATAAAAGGAGGCCATTCAGCCCATCGATTCCGTGCTGGCTCTTTGAAAAGAGCTATTCAAAGTCATTCCCACTCCCTGGCTCTCTCCCCATAACCCTGCAAACCCGTTCTCCCCAACATGGGATAAAACATGGGATAAAATTCCACCTGGGTCTAGATTTACTCCAGCAATGCAACTGCACTCCAATACACGTGGAATCTGCTCTATCAATACAAATTTTTGTTGCAAAAAAAATTGATTACTCAATTCGTAACTGTTTGTGGGACATTGCTGTGCATAATTGTCTGTTGCATTTTACCCACAAAATACAGTCATTCCTCTTTACAGTATATTCTGTGAAACTCTTTGAGACAACAACATGATAAGGTGCCTATATCATGAAATGAATAATAAAATTATTAATTAATTTGTGTCTGAGCCACCATGTAACTTCAATGCCGATATTAGTTCTTCAAAGAAATGTACAGGAAAAAAACACTGATTCAAAAATGAAAGCTTCGAACAAATTGAGATTTGAGTGGAATTTCTATCCGATTAATCTCTTGCTTATTCAACAGTTATATCTCACTAAAGTGCTGACATCTTATTAAATCCTCCCCTCTGGTCAATTGCCATATAATAAACAAACACGTACACATTTTTAATCTAACACCAAGTACATTATTAACGACTAAAAGCTACTCATGTCTCTTAATTAGCACCTTGATTTGGAGAAATTCAAACATTTGAATAAACAACAAATTTTTATGGAGCATCTGGGAACTAATCTCTGAAGAGTTTCACTGAAGGCAAATCGATGAAATATGAATTTGTCCCAAATGGTTCACTCTCAGTTGTGGAAGAAACACATATTCCCATAGATTTATTCATTTGCGTTAAATAATTTTGACTGCTTTTTTTCCTTGCGCATCAAGGCAATTGCATCAATTTATATACATGGATATGTATAATGATCTACACTTTAGTTTTCTCTGTCCATTACAGTAGCGGTTAGTTCATTTACTTTGCAAGCGAGAAGATACAGGTTTGTTTACTGGACACAACAAAACCGTAGGCAAATTTTCTTACTCCACACATCTCTGTTTACCTAGAAATAAGTAGGAACCGGTTGACTGTTAGACAATCAGTGGATTGCTTTCTATGTGTAATAATCTCTACAAAAAATTCTAAACCGATAAGAATTTGGTCACTCAATCCAAACTCTTTGTGGGACATTGTGGGCATAATTGATTGCCGCTTTTTACCCATAAAGTACACAGTTAATTCATTTCACAGTACAGTATATTCGGTGAGACATCCCAACTTTGAGAAGCGCTTTGAGACGTGAGAAGGCACTGTTTCAAAGGCCAGGATTATTATTATTATACAGTCAATTCACTTTACAGTATATCCTATGAAGCACTTTGAGATGCCTCAACAATATGATAAGACGCTACATGAAATTCAAGGATTATTATTGTTGTAATTATTGTGCTCACCTATGTTGTGTTCATTTACTTCTGCAAGGCCTTGACTAGAGACAGAAAGTGGTGTCCTAGACTGAGAGAGTTTGCAGATGCATCCACCTGTCCGTCATTCACAAACCTGCTCCACATAGAGAGAGAGAGCGAGAGAGACTCTCTCACATATACACATCTACGTAAGAAACACGAGTCACCTCAACAATCCGTGCCCTCTTTTACCTTTCCTTTTTAAAGTACGAGGCAAAAAAACACACAAACGCCTTGTGTCAAACGACCTGTCTGCAACGCTAACTGTTGCAGGAATTTAGTCACCGCGGCAACATAAAACCTGTCTTCTCATCTTCCTAATCTGGGGATAAACACATGAGAGCCATCTGCTCTCTTTGTACCAGACGCTCACACTGAATGAAAAAGAAACGCACACACAAAGCCAAGCCAAGGGAGACACCTGAGCTACACTTCCTCTCGCTGTCTTGGGTCACTCGTTGATTTGGGGTTTAGCTCCAGCTTGTCTCCGGCACTGTCAGACACAGCAGCCGGCTGTCTCACTTCAGCTCAGAGTCCAATCCAAGGGCTGCTAACAGGAGGCGATGAGTGCCCCCGGTCGTCACGGCAACTGGACGCCGTATTGCTCAGGGCTGCAAAACTTGGCAGGAGCTGGCAAGCTGAGTGGCATCCAAGGCCAGTGAGCTAGAGAGGCCATGGGCAGAGAGACATCAGGCAAAGAAACAATGGCTGAGAGAGATAAAGGATACAACAACAACCACTTGCATTTGTGTAGCCCCCTCCATGACAGGCTGTATGTCTGGAGCCCGAGGGAGGGGAAAGATGATAGTAAGCGCAATTGAATAGAAAAGTCTTCAGATGCACCCTGAAAATGGGGAAGGAGAGCATGAGGTGAAGGAGTCGAAGGAGGGAATTTCAGAGTTTCGCAGCATAGGGGCTGAAATTATGGCTGCCAGTGATGCAGAGGAGTATTCACAGGACAAGGAGGAGGCTGAACCCAATAGAGCAGAGGCAGCAGATACTGCTTGAGTAGAGAGGAGGTTAGAGAGGTAGGGTGGGGTGACGAGGAGTTGAGGGATTTCAACACTAGAGTGAGGATCTTGAAGTCGAAAGGCGAAGAGTAGAGAGGCAATGGGGAGAGAAGCAATTGGTAGAGATGCAATGGGCAGAGTGACAATGGGCAGAGACAGTAGGCAGAGACACAGTCAGGAAGAGAGACAACTAGATAGAGAAGCAATGGGCAGAAAGATATCAGTCAGAGAGGCATCCAGACAAGGAGACAGAGGCAAGGAGGTGTGACAATATGCAGAGCAGAGTAAACAGATGAGACACGGAATTCCCCGGTCCTTAGCCGGTGACACCATTCCACCTAAAAATAATACTAACAATAATCCTTGCACTTGATATAGTGCCTTATCACGTCATTCAGATGTCTCACAGTACTTCACAGAATATAAGTTAAAGTGGATTGATATCGTAATTTTTTGGTGAAACCTGGCACAGAAGTAGCCCACAAAGAGTCGTAGATTAAGTAACCAAATTATTATTAATATTATTATTTTGGAGGCATTTTTACCCCTGGAAAGCAAGCCGCCAATCGATTAACTGTTGGGATCCTATTTATCGCTAGGTAACCAGAGGCATGTGAGGTAAGAAACTTGCTTAAGATTTTGCTCTACCCAGGAATCAAACCTAGGTTCTCTCATTTGCGAAGCAAGTACACTAACTGTTAAGCTATAGGACACCAAAAATTTTAGATGATGCGGAATCGTGGAAAAAAGCTCTTCAAACTGATCTCAGCTTGGAAGTCAGTTTCTTTATTATGAACTGCGGAGGAAAAGGCTTCCAAATTAAAGGCTGGAATTAAGATTCTGTCCTCGCCCATTGGGTGAATTTCATTAGTGAAACCATATTTAGACTAGTGTGTACAGTTCTGGTTGCCACACTACATAGAAGGATATTGGTGACATTGAGAAGATAGAGAGGAAGGCAACCAAATTGATTGAGGAAATGGAAGGATTGGACTATGAGGACTAAGTGAATAGGGACAATTCTCACTGGAAAAGAGAAGATTGAGAGATTACATGATTGCTAGCATTAAGATTCTAAAGGGTCAAGACAATATAGATCACGACAGAAACGCCAAATACTGCAGATGCTGGAAATCTGAAACAAAAACAGAAATCACTGGGATCACCCAGCAGGTCAAGCAGCATCTATGGAGAAAGAAAAAGTGAGTCAACGTTTCATTGTCCCCATCAATCCCCACACCTCTTCTCCCAACATACTTGAGACCGTAAATTTGAATAGTTTGTTGTTATTTGTTGGGTTGGTGGTTCAGATCCAATCTCTTCTATCATCTCCACTTCATCTCCTCTAGGCCCCGTACATTCCCACTAGGCATTCTTCGGGGCTTTGTGCTTGGTTTCCTTCTCTTCGATACCTATATGCTCCCTCATGGTGACATTATCTGTAGACATGTATGTGGATGAGTTCCAACTTTATCTGTCTGCTTCCACTGTGAACTCCAGGACTACTGCTTTCCTGACAGAATGTCTGTCAGACATCAAGTCCTGGATGAGAGCTAAGTTTCTTCAATTGAATGTCAATAAGACCTTGGCCCTGCTGATTGGCTCCCATCAGCGTCTCCACACCTCAGGCACTGACAGCATCAACATCTGTGGATGCACATTCCACCCCAATGAGTCAGTCCGTTACCTTGGCAATTTGTTTGACCCTCAACTGTCAATTCTCCCCCATGATCGTGCCATGACCCACTCTGCCTATCCCACCTAAGCACCATAGCTTGCATTTGCTCTCAGTCCTCAGGCTGCTTATACCCTCATGCATGCATTCATCATATCTTAGCTCAAATATGCTTCTCCCCGCTTGTCAACCTTGTCAAAATGCCACAAAGCGCTTCACAGAATATATGTGTATATATGTCCAACACTTCATTCCACAAGTTGGAACTCTGCAGCTCATGTACTCCTCCCCACCTTCTTCATGCAGGAGGATACCTCAAAGTGCTTCACAAGTTTTACTAATTCAAGATCCTGGTCCTCACCTTCAAGGCCATTCACGGCCTTGCCCCCGCCTATCTCTCTGACCTACTGTCTCCCTATCAGCTTGCCCACCCCCTCCGTTCAGCAGACTCAGGCCTGCTAGGCATCCACCGCCCTAACCGTCCAACCATCCCGGCAGCCGGGCTTTCAGCCTCTCTGCTCCCATACTGTGGAACACCAACCCGGAGCTCCTCCGCCTTCCTCCCTTTCCTCCTTCAAGGCCGGTCTCAAGACTTTCCTCTTCAACCGCGCCTTCAGCTCCCCCACTAACTCTTCCCATTCTCCTTCCACCTACCCTGACCCTCCCCCCACCCCCCGTTCGGGTCCCGACCTGACTGTTCAGCGCTTTGGGACATGCTCCCAACATGAAAGGCGCTTTATGTGTAATTTTGTTGTTGTTGTTGTACTATAACTCTTGGACAAGGATAGATGCGTACTGACTCAGGGTGGTAAAGAATAATTTCAGAAGACACCAATAAGTATTTCTTCACATAAAGAGAGATAAATGACTGGAATGGGTACCAGGGAGTGGTTCATTGGCTCAATGCATTAACAGCACGATGATAGGATATTGTTTTGGTCTGTTGGGTATCTGACACATGTGGAAAATCATCACTGAATTGAAAAAAACTGAGAATTCCATGCATCCCACTTACACATGGAAATTTCCTTTTTCCTCACCAGCTATCTAATGGATATCTCTCTGTCTCAGTTTGCTGAGAGGACCTTTACAGGATAGCTTGTGTCGTGGTAGCCATCTTGATGTTCTCGAGTTCTAAATTCACTAATGCCTACCAGCTTAATCCAGGTCATCCTGTGAGGGGCCTTGGCAAATGCACAAGCCCTGTGTGATGCTGCTACTAAGTGACAGGTCAGTGAAGGCTGAAACCCTCTCTCTCTGCAGTCGCTTCACTTGTTTACCTTTCCACTGCTTCTCCTGGACTTTGAAGATGGGCTGGAGCAAGTCTCTCTACTGTACCATAGCAACTCAGAACCATGAAGGAGAACTGTTTGGATTTGTATGCTATAAAACTGATCTGCATTGGGACCTTGCTGTTATTGAAGAGAGACAAGAATGATCAGGGTGTCAGTTGCCCTTTCTCAGTGCAATCCCTGAACAGTGTCCAACAGATGTCTCTGACAGAAGACAACAGCAAGGTGGGTAAATGAATGTTCTTTGCCCCATTCCATAAAAACCCCCCAACATAATCGCCAACTCTTGGTGCTCTCAGCGTTATCTGCTGCATCTACGGCAATCATACATCCCGCAGGAATATCGCAAGTCTTTCTCCTGCATTATTTCTGCACAATCTATATCTAGCCCGGGGCCATTTCCCGAATCAATGTGGTCGAGGTTTCTGTGATGCTCTTTCGAAAATGAAGTCATGCAAGTTTCCTTTGAATCAGGTTGACACATCCCTTTTCTCTCTGCAGGAGTTATTGTTTACGTTCTCCTCTTTCAGGCCAAGGAAAAAGTTGAGAGAAGTTTACTTCATTGAACGATGTGTCTGTGGTTAGTCATTTCCTTGGAGAGGCCAGATTGAAGTGGAATCCACGATAAATGTAGATTGAAGTCAACCTATTGAAACTTGCTCGCAAAACACACAGTCACTGTATTTTACAGTATATCCTGTGAAGTGCTTGTCGATGTCCTCTTGACATGAAAGATGCTGAGCCAAATGTAAATATTATTATTTATTACTATTAGTTTATTACAGTTCAATGTTTTGTCTTAAAATTTAAACTTTTACAAGTTGATATGGTCTAGAATGCATTGCCTGAAAAGGTGATTGAAGCAGATTCGAGAATAACTTTCAAAAAGGAATTAGATATGTCCTTGAAAATAAAAAAAATTGCAAGCCTATGGGGAAATAGCTGGGGTGTGAGTCTAATTTGACAGAGCTTTTAAAGAACAGGGACAAGCTCAATGTGCCGAATGGCCTTCTTCTGTGTGGTAAGATTCTATGATTCTATTTCTATGATAAATGACTCTGTGGAGGTAATTTCTAAATGTTTTTCAGAGGTGGGTCAGCCAGACCAACAACACTACCACTTGACATGTGAATGGATGTTATTTTCTTAATACATTTGAGCTTCCTAAAATAGCTGTTTTTTGCAGGAGGTTGACATTTTGATTACCAGGTAATTTGTCAAGCCATTTTTGAATAGTCTTATTAACAATCCCAGTTGCATTTAATGATTATGGGAACTATGTTTGTTTTACATTGACACAAACATCCACATTTAGATTGCAGATCGATATACTTCCTAGTTTAGTATTTATTGTGACATAATCACTTGGGATAGCTACATCAATAATACTACATGTATAATCTATTTGATTCTTTATGATAACATAACGGGACAGGCTCGAAGGGCTGAATGGCCTACTCCTGCTCCTAATACTTAGGTAACATCTCACATGTTTATTATTATTATAATATTATGAATTAGTTGAATAGGGCAAGCAGACTTGTTATATGTCATATGTTTTGGCTCAACCTGAAAATTGCTGTTGTGGATGTGTGTAAGACATGCTGCAGAATTGTCACACTGGCTCAGTTGCATGGCACCCCAGCTTCCGAGTCAGAAGATGGTAGGTTCAAACCTTGCATTTGGTCTTTACACTCACATAGGCAAAGCTGCTACTATAATGCTGTGCTGGTGGAGGGCTGCATCATTGGAGCTGCCGTCCTTCAGATGAAATACTAAATTGAGATCTTTGTTCTGAAGATTAACAATCCTATGGCACTATTTAAAAAGAGAATGGAATTTGTCCATTGTCCCGGCCAACAATCCCCTGATAAAATTGGTTGTTTATGGGACATTGCAGTGCACAAATTGATTACTGCTGTCACCTAATACTGTATCACCAAGAGTTACTGTGGTTTGAGACATCCTCCTGACATGAATGGATCTGTTGGAAATGGAAGGATTAACATTGTATTATTATTACAATATTTGGTTCCTTTGGTTGTCATTGAACTGAACAGCACTGGACTGCATAATAATAATAATCCTTACATTTGATATCAAATTCCCATTTGATACTGGACAGATGGAAAATGATTCTGGAATAAGCATCTTTTCAATGCTCAATAAATCATAAATCGTACTATCCTACAGAACAGGAGGCCATTTGGCCCTTGTGCCTATGCCGACTCTTTGAAAGATTTATCCAACTAGTCCCACTCCTGCTTTCTTATTCCATCGCCCTGCAAATTCTTCCTTTTCAAGTATCTATTCAATTTGCTTTTGAAAGCTACTATCAAATCTGCTTCTACCACTGTTTCATGCAGTGCATTCCAGATTGTGTCAATAATACCAATCCATCCATTTGATGTAGCACCATATCACATCTTCCAAATGTCTCAAAGCTTCACAGAATATACTGCAAGGTGAATTTACTGTATGTTTTGTTGACAAAACAACTCTCTGGGTTGAAAAAACATTCTTCCCGTCTCCCCTCTGGTTCTTTTATCAAATATGTTAAACTTGTGATGTCTAGTTACCGATTAAAATGCTGGCAGTTTGGCCCTTCCACTGGTGAGAGTGGCAATTGTGATAACCAATTATTATTAGGACGATGAGCTTGAAAATAAAGATGATTCTCAGTGGTTTCTAAGTATTGACTGATAGTTATGGAACAAGCAGGGAAGGAATTGGAATGCAAATTATATTTTCCTCTCGTATGGTCCTCACCACTCTATTTTCCCAGTTCCTCTTTGGAGAAATATCAGCAATATGACAGTCCCTGAATGCTAATAATAAACTTGGTACCAGCCAGCCTGTGACTGAGAGATGAACTGACAACTCAATGCAAAAAGCTTTTTTTAGGTGTGTTTGTGTATCTGTGTTGTGTGCGTTCACCAGCCCGAAAGTGCTTCATAATGAAAATTTTGTTTCAGAATGTTTTTTTTATCTCCAATGTGATGACCTCTCAATAGGTCTCTCAATAGGAGCATGTGATTCTCCTATTGAGAGGAAAGGTGCAGATAAAATGCTTTCAGTCAGAATCAATATGAAACTTTTTCTCCATTCTTGTATCAGAGTACCTTTAAAGGGAA
Source organism: Hydrolagus colliei (assembly GCA_035084275.1). Classification (NCBI taxonomy): domain Eukaryota; kingdom Metazoa; phylum Chordata; class Chondrichthyes; order Chimaeriformes; family Chimaeridae; genus Hydrolagus; species Hydrolagus colliei. The sequence goes on from CM068744.1 coordinate 36,756,676, forward strand.
GTGTGGGTGTGTGCACCAGCCTTACAGAATTTATGGTGCAGTATAAATGCAATTTGTTGTTGTTCGTGTTCAATAGTTATGTTATTAAGTGTCAGGTTGGCTCAATTGGTAGTATTATTTTCTCTGAGTCAGGAGAATGTGGTTTCAAGCCCTACTTTGGGAATTGGAATTCATATAGTGTAAGATGATACTCCAATGCAGTTCTTGGGAAGTGTTGAATTGTTGGAGATGCCGTCCTTTGACATTAATAATAATAATAGTCCTTGCATTTGATATAGCACTTTTTGCCTCTTCAAAACGTCTCAAAATGCTTCACACAATATACTGTAAAGTGAATTGTCTGTATATATTTGGGTGAAACGCGGCAGCCAATTGCACACAGCAGTTTCCCACAAATAGTCGTGGATTGAAATCACCATTTTTTTTTTAGGGATTATTATTAGGTGTGAGGAAACTTGCCCAAGGTTTTACCCTGCCTGGAATTCAAACCAAGTCTCTCTCTTGTAAGGTGAGTGCTCTAACTACTAAGCTACAGGACTCCATGTTAAACCGAGATCCCATCTGTGCTTATCCGGACCAAGTTAAGGATCCCATACTAGTATTGAAAAAGAGAAGGGTGCCCTGCTCAATGAACTCCCAGATAAAGGTGATCATTCACTTCATGGTTGTTTATGGGAATTTACTGTACAATTAAATGCTGCATTTGTACACAAAACGCAATTAACTCAAGCACTTTTAAGCACTTTGAGGCAAGCTATCGATGTAAAAGGTGCTGTATTAAACAAAAAGATTATTATATTATTGTTACCATTCGTCCATCTAAAGACTGACTGAGTCTTGTAGCTTAGAGGTTAGAGCACTCGCCTCTCAAGCAACAGCTTGTCTGGCAGACATCAGGGCCTGAACAAGTGCAAACTTCCTGCAGCTGAACACAGGCAAGGTGGAAGTCATACTCTTTAGATCCTGTCAATTTCTTCACTCCTCCAGATCAGACCTTCTAAACCTCCCCAGCCTCACTCTCAGAAACATTGAACCAGTGCACAATCTAGTTGTTCAATTCAACCCCCTTCTTTCCTCAGATCCAATCCCTGACCAGGACCAATTTCCTCCACTGTATTGCCCGACTCCAATCCTACTTTACCCCAAATTAAGCCACAACCCTTGTGTGTCTGTTTGTCACATCCCTGGATTATTCAAACACTCTCCTTGCCGTCTCCCCAGCACCATTATTCAAAAAAGCCAGCTCATTCAGAACTCTGTAACCCACATACTGACCTGGGCCAAACTCTGTACCCCCATCTCACCAGTTCTGGCTCAAGCTCCGTTGGCTCCCCATCACCAAACCGATTGACTTCAAGATCCTCGCACTCGTCTTCAAATCCACTCACTCACTCATTGGCACCTCCCTACCTCTCCATCTTCTTCGCTCACCAAATCTGCCACCTGGTGTTTCCGTTCGATTGGCACCAGTCTCCTGTTTGTCTCTTGTGTCCTCTGCTCCACCATTGGAGGTCACGCATTCAACTACACATCCCAAAAAACTGGAACATCCTCTCTCAATCCCTCCGCCTTCCCCAATCTATCGGCTTTTTTAAGACCTGCTTGAAAAGCTTCCTTTTTGACCATGTTGACAATCATTTCCCCTTCCTGGCTCAGTCAGATTCCACCATAAGCGCACTGAAACTCTAAACTGGGTGAAGGGTGCTATATTATTGCAAGTTGTTGTTCTTGTTGTTTCAATGACATGCTAAGGTGCTATATGAAATGCAAGGTTTTTTTATTTTCATTATTTTTGGAGCTCCTGTCGCTCAATGGTTAGAGAACTTGCCTTACAAGCGTGAGACCTGTATTCGAATCCAGGCAAATCAGGGCGAAACCTTGGGCAAGTTTCCATACTCCACACTCCTAATAATAATCCGTCCAAAAAAACACACAATAATAAAAATTGGTCATTTCAATCCACGACTGTCTGTGGGACACTGCTGTGCACAATTGGCTGTCGTGTTTCGACCAGAAATATACAGTCAATTCACTTAACAGTATAGTCTGTGAAGTGCTTTGAGACATCGATAAGATGTGAAAAGCACTATATCAAATGCAAGGATTATTTATTTTATTAAACGGCTGAAGTTCAATGACGGTGGGGAGCTGCATTGTTGGAAATGCCACCATTCAGATGATACCTAAAAACAAGGTCATGTCTCTTCAGTTGGATGTTTAAAGATTGCCATGTTTGTCCATTATAAAGCATATAACATTCAACTAGGATTTCAGCCCAAGAGGATACACAAAATACACACTAATTTGCATGACTGCCGCATCAGTTCATTCGCTAAATATTAGCAGGCAACATTTAAAGAAATTAGGTTGGGTAGACATTTGTTGAATTAATTAATTTTTGGTTTGAGTTGTGTTTTGGATGAATATTTCTGTATTGTGGGCACATTGCATCTACAAGTGCAAATGAATGTCTTGAGGGTATTTTATGGATTCACTGTTGGCTTAGCAGAATTGCAAGCAGTCAAGCTCTGTAAAGAACACTTTAATCAAAAAGAAAAACCGCCTGAGTTAATGCTCAAGTCTTCTCAAATCATTAACAGCTATTTTTAGTCAACTTTATAGACTGTGTCTTGTGATGGTTTTTGTTCATGCTCATTTTATTGCTTGTTGGAGACACTATGAATTCTAGGCAACAATATTTTATGTTAGATTCAAATTGTCAGCCTCTGTTCCGCTTGGTGCAAGTCCGTAGAACTCTTGCCTCTGAGTCTCAAGGTTGTGGTTTCTCAGTTTCAGGTCAGGAATTTGAACTCGCATTGTCGAGGCTGATACATCAATTCAGTGGTGTACCTGTATGTATGCTGTACCTTGGAGTTTGTAGCTCAGTGGTTAGAGCACTCGCCTTGCAAGCAAGAGACCTGGGTTTGATTCCCAGCAGAGCAAAATCTTGGGCTAGCTTCCTTACCTCAAACACCTGATAATAATCACTTGAGAGAAAAAAAATATCACTCAATCCACGACTGTTTGTGGGAAATTGATGGGCAATTGGCTACCGTGTTTTGCCCACAAATATACAGTCAATTCACTCTAAAGTATGTTCTGTGAAACGCTTTGAGATATCTAAAAGACGTGAAAAGCGCTATATCAAATGCAAGAATTATTATTTATTTCATTATTGTGCTGTATTGTTGGTGTTGCTGACCTTCAGTTGGAAGTTAAACCAATGACCGTTTGTTTCTCCTGATATCTTGGTCAACAACTCCCATTAATAATAATAATAATAATAATAATAATAATAATAATCCTTGTATTTGATATATCTCCTTATCATGTCATTGAGTCATTTCAAGTGCTTCACAGAATATACTGTAAAGTAAATTGACAGTATTTTGTGGGTGAACCATGGCAGTCAATTGCACACAGTTGTGACCCACAATCAGTAGTGGACTGAGTGTCCAATTTATTGTTGTATTATTTTTACCCCTGGAAAAGCAAGCCGCCAATCGACCAACCCACCTCGGTTGATAAACTGTAGTGTTGGGGGAAGTGCGCACCTGAGCAGTTTGTTGTTGTGTCACTTCCTCCACATGACTCTAGACTCAGTCCAGGTTTGGAGACTCTTTAGCATGGTAATGGGTAGCTGTATGTGTCAGACTCTCGACTGAATGAACAAAAAGATCTATTCATCAGATCGACAGTGCAGTTGGATTGTGCAAAAAGTAATCGAGGAGAAACATGATGAGTCGCAAATCTTCAAGAAGAAAAAGACGCACATCAGAGAGCACTGATTGGAGATGTGCATCCTTAGCATTGAAATCTCAGCACCAAATTGTCAGGAAGGAAGACTTTAATCAGTCACCTAAAATAACAGCAACATTGGTATGAGTCACTTGTTTCAAGGCAGGTCTCAGCGATGCTCACGATAAGAGCAATTGAAGTAAGAAAAGCACACTGCTGGAGCTCAGTTAGTCAAAGGTTGGTAGGTAGGCAGCAAATCAATATGAATATAATTCTTAAAAATAACAATGGTATTCATCTTTGCATTTGATATTGCCTTAATGATGTTGTGACGTCTCAAATCGTTTCACGTGATGCAAGCGCTTTGGGATGCTACTCTTCGTGAAGGACGCTATATAAATACAAGTTTTCGTTGTTGTTTGACTATGTTATTTGTGAATGAAATAAGGCAGCTACTTTGCACACAGCAATGTCCCACCAACAGTCATGCAGTGAGTGATTTGTTTTAATTGAAGGATTGTTGGGCAGCACACCGGGAGAAAGAAACTCCCTTTTCTATTTTAACTCCATCCCACAGCCTCCTCCACCTTGCTTCCTCCTTTTCCTCCTTGAAGGCCAGCATTAATATTTTATGATCAATTCAAGTTAGAAGTGGCATGAGTTTGGCTCTTTCAGGAGCACTCCCACCTCTGAATAAGAAGATTCTGGTTATAACACTCCAAAAGCACAACTCAAGACGCTCCTCTTTGACTGCGCTTTCGGCCACCCTCCCACTTTCACAGCCATCCACCATCTCTGGTCCCAACCTCCAGCTTGGGTCCAAATCCCTGACTCTAAAGTTCTTTGGGACTGTATCCCGATATACATTAGAATACATTAGAATAAGCAGCACGGAAACAGGCCATTCAGCCCATCTGGTCTATGTTTATTATGCTCCACATGAGCTTCCTCCTGTCCCCCCTCAAACAAGCTGACAAGCATTACTTTCTATTCCTTTCTCCCTCATGATTAAAATACTGTACATTGGAATATACATGATAGGCGCTATGCAATTGTAATTTTGTATTGTATTTTATCAGAGATTTCGCCTCAGGATCCAGGCTGACCCTCCAATACAGTGTTGGCGGTGTTGCTGTTTGGATGAGATGTTAGAGCAAGGTTTCATCTGTCTGTTTTGCCCTCTGATCTGCCATTAATACCTCAGATAAAACATTGCTCAGTTACTTCAGAACTTGAAAAGAGAAAGGAGTTTTTCCAGATGTCCCTGGCCAATGTGGAATTCTGTAGCTCAGGGTTAGAGCACTCACCTTGCAAATGAGAGACTTAGGTTCAATTCCAGGCAGGGTGCAACCTTGTTCAAGTTTCCTTACTCCACACGACTGATAATAATCCCTCAATTAAAAAAAAATTAGTCATTTCAATCGATGACTTATTGTGGGACACTACAGTGCACAACTGGCTGCTGCATTTTGTCCACAAAATATACAGTCAATTCACTTTACAGTATTTTCCGTGAAGGATGAAATGGATGTAATATAGTACACTAGTGGTAGTACATGTAAATCGCTGTCTTACATAAAAACTGTATGTGTAAATCATTGTAAATCGCTGTATTCCATGATGTGCTTTGTAACATCTAGAAGATGTGAATAGCGCTATAACAAATGCAAAGATTATTATTATTTATTATTAACAATTAACAAAGTGAAGTAGCTCCATGTGGGACATTGCACAAACTTGTTTGCCCCAAGCTTGTGGACCAAAAAAATACAGTCACCCACACTTTATTATATATCCAATCAGAAGTCTTATAGATGTCCTCCTGATATGAAATCCTGGAGCTCTATCAAATTCAAGAATTATTAACACTTGGTTAGCACCCTTCACATAGGATAATATATCTGTGTGTCTTACACTTACTAAGTTGAATGCCATAGAAATTTACCATAGATATTTATGGCATGAAATAGTGCCACTTTGCCCATTGTGGCTGTGCTAGATACCAAGAAAGGGCATTTTCTCCTGGGCATAATTCCTCTCATTCTCAGTCTATGTCTTTCTCCCTCCCCATGTCAACCACACGCAGCCCCCCCCCCCCCCCCCCACCACCTACTCAACCCATCACCTCCTTGCTCTCAGTCTCTCTGAGTCTGCCTCTCTCCTGGTTGCTCTCACTCTCTCCTTCTGTCTGTCTCTCTTCCTCTCTCTTTTGAGATGGTCTAGAATGATACCCTCAAGGGAGGTAGGAAATAATGGGGGAATCGGGGTGGGAGTGGGGCATTGAACTCCTAGCACTTAACATTACTTAACATTCAGTATCTTGGGATGTCCTCCTGACATGAAAGGCGCTCTATAAATGCAATTTTGCTGTTGTTGTTACTGTTTCCAAAAAATAATTCCCATTTTCCTCATCTGCCATATCTTCCAACAACCTTTACGCAGTTAACTTTTTTCAATTCCTCCCATCATTCCTTCGAAATTTGCCTTTTTATATCTATATATTTTGTTATAATGATAAACGACGCACATTTGACCTTTGAAGAGATGGTTCCTGCGCCGGGGATGCAAAGTTTCCAGTCAAGCACATCTGTGATGTGCGGATCAGCTCACTTCTGATAGGGGTCAAGGGGCTTATTAAGATGCTAAACTGCGATAATTGTAGTTTTGCATGAGCAGTGGGATGTGCTGGGGCTGTTCAGATGGAATTGTAGGATGTTTCCAAGCACGTAAATCATTTGCCTTCCTTGTACTATTCCTTTATTAAGTATGGAGTTCCTCACTTCTAGAGGCTGCAATTGGAAATTATGGCCAAGGCAGCCAGCACACCTAACAAAGCCTGTCTGAACACAATCTCTCAGTCTGGCTCAGTTGGTATCACTCTCGCCTCTGAGACAGAAGGTTGTGGGGTTAATTGCCATATCAGGGACAGTGAACCCACACAGTCTAGGCTGACACCCCATTGTTGGAGGAGCCTTCCATTGGATGAGACATTACCTAAGGCCTCTGAGAGATTTGGAATCACACAGTCTAAACTGACACTCCATTGCATTGTTGGAAATGCTGTCCTTCAGATCAGATGTTAAACTAGGGATCTGTCTATCTGTTGGATGTTAAAGACCCTATGGCAGTATTCAAGAAGGAAACAGTTTCTCCTATGTCCAGAACAACAATTTCCCCACCACCCCCACCAATAAAAATTAGTTGTTCCCTTCAAGTATGTGGAAGACCTCCATACACATATTAGCTGATGGGTTTGCCCATAATATACACACAATCACACCACTTTACAGTCAATCCTGTGAAGCATTCCCGAGCATTACATTGTAGTGTCATCTTCGACTAAATGGATTCTGAGTTCCGACATGGGACATGAACCCACAACCTTCTGTACTAGCCTTGGTTCTATTATAATGAGGATTAGGCATAACTAAAAGTGTTTTCCCAATAGGTAACAGCTAATAGTGCTCACATGGAGGTTCATAAAAGGATTGATGGACGGGATGTTGGAAGAGGCAGATAATGGGATGCATGAATTGGCAACCCTTTACCCAAAGGGATTTAATTAATTCCTTGAATGAAATAATTTTTTGAATGCAGTTGTGCAGTAACACTACAATCTGTATTTTGTATTAGACATACAAGTTAGTTTAAAATTAGACAAATTTATCCCAGGGATATATCTCATCATTTTTAAACCTTTGATTTATTTTGCTGAGCTTCATCAGATCAAATACAATTCAACATGAAGCACTTTTGAATATGTTGTCAGATACAGAGTTTATCAGAATTTATTCTGACTCATAATAATAATCCTTGCATTTGATATAGTGCTTCTCGCATCTTCTAGACATCTCAAAGCACTTCATGAAATATACTGTAAAGTAAATTGACTTTATTTGTGGATGAAACACAGCAGCCAATTGCGCACAGCAGTGTCCCCCAAATAGTCATGGATTGAAATGACCAATTTATTATTGGTTGTTTTTTTGAGGGATTATTATTAGGTGTGTGGAGTAAGAAAACTTGCCAAGGTTTCGCCCTGACTGGAATTGAACTCAGGTCTCTCACTTGTAAGGCGAATGCTCTAACCACTGAGCTACAGGGCTCCACACATGAAGTGAGTGTACTACGACTGAGTCAGGCTGACACCTGCATAAATGTTGGCATTTAAGTACCAGTTGTAACATTTTGTTCTGTTGTTCTGTGATTGTTGGAAGCTAATGCTGCTCTGGAGAATTACCCTATATCCTGTATCTTTTATATTTAGCAGCTAAATTTTAGCTTAATGTCCCTTCATCTTCAATACTCCCTTTATAGTGAAATAGAAAAACAACTTGCATTTATACAGTGCCCTGCATGCGTGACAGCATCTCTAAGCTCTTAACAGTGGCAGAGCCTGTTGCCGAGCCAGCGGGAGAGAGGAGATGGTCGAAGAGGAAGGTCTTAAGTCAGATCTAAAAGTGGGAGAAGGAGGGCATTAGGTGGAGGCATTGAGGGAAAGATGTAAAGCTTTGGGACATAGTGGGGCTGAAAGCGAACAATAAAAACAAAAAAATTACATTTGTAGAACGCCTTTCAAATCGGGAGAATGCGCGGAACAGTCAGGGGTCAGCCACCGATGCTGGGAAGCTGCTGTGAGTTTCTGACATGAGTGATGGCAATGCAGAAACACATGGCAATTCATCCAAGTGTTTTTACGCTGCAAAACTCACTGCAAGGCTCTGGGACAAGCAGGAGGCTAGAGTCAGCCGAGCGGAGGCAGCGGGTGGGGTAGTGGGTGTAAAGAAAACAGCTGAGAAAGATAGGGTGATGCCAAAGGTTGAAGGCATTTGCGCAGCACTCCCCACCCCTTGATGGCAATATAGTGCAAACCACTTACATCGTATATGTCTGTGAACAAAACAGTTGAAATCAATAAAATCAATATCTCTGCTTTGCAATGAGTTTTGCAGCAAAAGTACACTCTGTCAACATGATAAAATCCTTGGATGAATTGCCATTGCCTGCATCCATCACTCTTGTTAGCAACACACACTAGCTTCCCAGCATGTCCCAGAACTATAGAGGTGAGGGTTTCCCCGAGAGATCATTTGATCCAGAGTATGACAGCTCAATTGGTCGCTCATTTCATAGCTGTTCATTGGACATTCATGTGTGCACAGTGGTTGCTGTGGGGTTCAATTATTTATTGGTCAACTGCTCAAAGAAAATCATAATTTTGACACTCAATCCATGACTGTTTGTGGAACACTGCAATGGGCTGCTGCGTTTCGCCCACAAAATACACAGTCAATTTACTTTATGGTATGTTTGCGAAGTGCTTTGAGATGCCTGAACGACACTATCAAATGCAAGGATTTATTACTTTCAGGTATCTGACAGGTGTGGAAATCCATCCCAACAGCAAATAGCATTTGTATAGCGCCTTTTACTTTGGGGGGATGTCCCAAGGTGCTGGAAATAATAATAGTACTATTCCTTGCATTTGATATAGCACTTTTCACTTCTAGACATCTCAAAGGGCTTCATTGAATGTAGAGACTGTACATTTTGTGGGCAAAGCAAATCCCAAGGCATTACCAAACTAGATGGAGGTTAGTTACCTACATAAGTTATCTATATATGGAAATATATCCTGCGTCTGGAATGGAATGTGTGCATACTCATACTGGAAGAACAAATTCTAATTATTTAATTCTGCCTAGTACAGTATTAGGTACAAGGTGCTGAGCACAAAGTTCTTTGGGACTCCAAAGGGGGCATTCAAGTATAGCAGGAGTCTAACCAGCATATGAACCAGCCTGAATCAGTATCAAAGCACTCAGAGACGCCGTCTGGCGTGGAGGGCGCTATACAAATCAAAGCTGTTATTGTTGTTGTATTAGCTGGTTACATAACAAAAATAATCCATGCATTTGGTATAGACTCGTCAAAACATCTAAAGCTCTTCACAGGAATTCTGTCGATTTGTATGTCTGAGACGCTACCCTGCAAAGAGTGTGCTATACAAGTGCAATTTGTTGTAAGTAGTTGTGTTTGTAGATGATATAGATGAATTGTAGATATATGTGGAGTCCTGTAGCTTAGTGGTTAGAGCACTCTGCTTGCAAGCGAGAGTCCTGGGTTCAATTCCAGGTAGGGTGAAACCTTGGGCGAGTTTCCTTCCTCCACACACCTGATAATAATCCCTCAAGAAAAAAGCAATGATAAATTGGTAATTTTATGATAATTTTCAATCCATGACTGTTTGTGGGACACTGCTGTGTGCATTTAACTGTTGCATGCCACCCACAACATATACAGTCAATTCACTTTACAGTATATTCTGTGTAGCGCTTTGAGATGTCTAGAAGACGCGAAAAACGCTATATCAAATGCAAGGATTATTATTATGTTGGCCGTATTGGGGAGAAATTCCCATCTCTCTTAGAGTAGTCCAATGTGATCTTTAGTATCCAGCTGATCAGGCAAACAGAGCCTTGGTTTAATGACTCATTTGAAGGATAGCAACTCCCACATTGCAGTGCTCCCCCAATGCTGCACTGGGTGTCAGTCCAGTGTTAAATTTACTCAAATCATTGGATTTATTTTATGTTTAACATCCACATCCACTCCGCCACCCACATTCACAGCCACCCACATTCACAGCCACCCACATTCACGGCCACCCACATTCACGGCCACCCACTGGACATGGTGATCACTGGGACCTCAATGCCTCGGATGTCACCATCACCATCAAGGCTATCTCCGACCACCACGTAATTTCCTTGAACTTCTCTAATCCTCTCCCCTCCAACCCCAAGCCTATCAACATCTTCGACCGCCCATGAAAGAAGATCCTCCCACAAATTCTCTCCTTTGCCTTGGAGTCCTCCAAACTCCTCTCCCTCTGGCCCACCACCTGCACTGACCCCTCCTCCACACTCACCCTACTCAACACCCTCTACACCACATTCAACATTCTTGCCCCCCTCACTTCCCAACGGCCTCCTATTCTCGAACCTCACCCTGGTTCACCACCCACCTCCGTTCCCTCATGGCCAGGTGCTGGCCGCTGAACGCACCTGGCTCAAATCCAGCCTTATGTCCACTGGCACATCTGGCTGGACCTCAAATCATCCTTCCGTTCTGCCCTAAACTGCTCCAAATCGTCCTTCTACTCCTAGATAATCCTGGAGGGGAAGGACAACTCCCGGCTTCTCTTCTCCATCACCAACCAGCTTCTCCATCTGCCTCGCCTTGCAGATCCTCTCCTCGAACTCCCACTGCGAGGAGATGTTGGATATCCTCGAGTCCAAAATCTGCTCTGTGGTCTCTGTCCCTCCAACTTCCACCTCCTCTCCACCCCAACCTCCCACAACCCGCCTCCTATCCAAGCCTCCTTGCACACCTTCGATCCCATCTCCCCATCCTCCATCATCAAGACCATCTCCTCCATGAAACCCACCACTTGCTCCCTAGATCCCATCCCTACCCCGCTCCTCCCACCCAGCTACACCTTCTAGCCCCACTAATTGCTGACACCATCAACCTGTCCCTTTCATCTGGGACAGTTCCCACTCCCTTCAAAACCGCCACCATCAGCCCCATCCTAAAAATGCCTTCCCTCGATGCATCGCAGCTATCATCCCCAATCTCCCCTTCCTTTACAAGGTCCTCGAAAGAGTGGGGGTTGTCTTTCCTCACAACCCACTCACTCCTCAAAGCCCTACAATTGGGTATCTGTGCTTCCCACAGCACGGAAACTGCTCTGGTCAAGGTCACAATTGACATCCTGACCATCTGTGACCAGGGCTTCCTCTGCCTCCTCATCCTCCTCAACCTATCCACTGCCTTCAATACCGTAGACCACACAATCCTCCTCCACTGCCTCTCCACCCTATTCAACTTTCAAGGTTCTGTCCTTGATTGGTTCCGGTCATACCTCTCCCACCGCCTTCACTTCGTCCCTTCCAACAGTTTTTCCTACAGCCTTCGCACAGTCACATGCGGCATTCCCCAATGCTCTGTCCTTAGCCCCTGCTCTTCACCCTATACATGCTCCCCCTGGGTGACATCATCCACAAACATGGGTTAAACTTCCATATGTATGCCGATGATACCCAACTCTACCTTTCCTCATCCACCATCGACTCCAAGACTACTGGCGTTCTAACTATGTGTCTGTCCGACATTGAGTTCTGGATGAGGGCCAATTTCCTCCAGCTCAATATTAACAAGACAGAGGCCCTCCTGATCGGCTCGCGTCAGCATCTCCGCACGTCAGGCGCTGACAACATCAGCATCCAAAGCTGCTCTCTCCATCTCTCGAAGCCAGTCAAGAATCTGGGCGTCTTCTTTGACCCCAAACTGTCCTTCCTCCCTTATATCTGCTCCATGACTGGTACAGCCTTCCACCTCCTCTGCAATATTGCCAGACTCCGCCACTACTTCACCCCCCATGCCGCCGAAACTCTCATCCATGCCTTTATCACTTCCAGGTTCAACTACAGGAACTCCATCCTCGTTGGCCTTCCTAGCTCCTCCCTTCACAGGCTGCAGATCATTCAGAACTCTGTAGCTCATGAACTCTCCCGCACCAGGCTCCACGATCACATCACTCTCACTCTCGCCCATCTCCACTGGCTACCCGTCACCCAGAGGATCGAATTCAAGATCCTGGTCCTCACCTTCAAGGCCATTCACGGCCTTGCCCCCGCCTATCTCTCTGACCTGCTGTCTCCCTATCAGCCTGCCGGTCCCCTCCGCTCAGCAGGCTCTGGCCTGCTCCACGTTCACTGCCCTAACTGCCCAACCATCGGTGGCCAGGCTTTCAGCCACTCTGCTCCCTCACTGTGGAACTCCATCCCGCAATCCCTTTGCCTCATTTCCTCTCGATCCTCCTTCAAGGCCGATCTCAAGACCTTCCTCTTCGACCGTGCCTTCTGCTCCCCTCCTAACACCTCCACCTCTCCTACTCTCCTTCCCCTCTCCCCTACCTTGAATCTTCCCCCCGTGCTCAGGTCCCGACCTGACTGTTCAGCGCTTTGGGACGTCCTCCCGAAGTGAAAGGCGCTCTATAAATGTAATTTTGTTGTTAATAAGTAAATCAATGTGTATAGTAAGTAGTAGAACTTAAGAAATTTAGATATAAAAGTAAGAAGGCTGTAGAATTGCAGAAACCAGCCCTGTCTGTAAAAGAACTGAACATAGCCAGGTTGGCACCAGTAGTGGTAGATATGGTAAGTGTGCAGGATGGAGAATAGAAAACATGTTCAGTTAAAGACATCAATATAGCTACTCTTTGTCTTCCCAAAGCTGAGAAATCACGGGGTAAGCGAGGAGGCAGACAAAACAGGCCTGGATAGATGGGGAGGTGTTTTACAAGAAAATATTGTAAGAAAACAGGAATGGTAGTTTTGTTCTGTTATTTGTAGTATAGTACAATAGTATCATTTTACTAGTTTTGTATGTGCTACATTGATTAATAAATCTCTAATGCACCTTAATTGGATTGTTGGGTCATATTTCGAACCTCGGGATCGGAAACCTCAACACCAGTTTGTGAGTTCAAAGGGCCAACATGGTGTTATGCCAAAGCTATGACAAGAAAGCGACCGAGTCAGGCTGAAACTATTGGTTCTTAGGGAACATTTGTGTTTCAGTAAGGCTGCTGTGTTTTTTTACGCCAAATCAATCTATTGTGCCTGTCCAGGGGATTATTCGCTTGAGGGGAACCAGTTTAACCTGACAGTGTCAAGGAGCTGCATTGTGTGTATTGACTGATATCTCTGATAATATGCTCAATTGCCGTATTGCAATCGGTTTTGCTTTGACGAGTGTTCTGACAGTGCCATGTCAATGCTATTTGACTGGCATTTCCTGCAGGAAGAATTAAAAACAACACAACAACTAGAATTTACCTTGCTTCCTTCATCTGTGGCCGAGTCTCGAAGAGCTTGTGGTCCAACCGAAAGGTGGTCCAACCTTTCAGCTGCTGAGGGCTGGAAGCCAGATATTTAGATATCCACAGCCTACATCGGAAAGTATGTTTTGTGTACGTGTCACTGTATCTATCTGTAGAATCTGTCAATCACTTTGTGTGTATCTCTCTATCTCTCTCTTTATTTCTTTGTATTTTTTTCTATCTGTGTCTCTCCCTCTCTCTCTCTCTCTCTCTCTCGCTTGCTCCTGTTACTGGTTTGAAAGTGATTGACAGATTCTGTTGTTATGTGTTGCCTCACATTGCTGTTTTTCCCTCCAAGCAGATGAAGCATGGACTCTGGACACACAGTGCGACTGGAAGATATAATCTCCTGGGCCGGATGCGGCCCACAGGCCACCAGTTGGACCAACCGGCAGAAGGTAATTCGGTACAACAGCTGAAATGTTGAAATGTAACCTAATGGGCCTTCCTTTCATGAAGTGATGTGCATTGCTTTGCCCTGGCCAACAATCCCCCAAATAAAAACAATCACTCACATCATGGCCAATAGTGGGGACATTGACGCGTGTAAATTGGCTGCCACATTTGCCTGCAAAATAATAAAATGCAATGAAGTGCTTTGAGGTATCTTGACACTGTGATAAGGAGCTAAATCAACAATGAGGATTATTCGAATAATAAGTTGCTCCACTAATGCAGGACAGTATTTGGATGAGCTTTTCGGGGTTAGTTTTGTTGGTACCGGGTTAAGATGTTGTTGTATTACCCCCATTGTCACAGCTACAGAGTGAATTTTTAGTCAATTAATTTGAATGGAATTAGTCATCCAACATCTCAGTGCTGTGTGCTGAATATTGAAAAGGTGTCTGTTGTGGGGGGCCAGTGGGGCTGCTGAATTTATAATAATATAATAAGAATAATCCTTGCATTTTGATATAGCACTTTTCACTTCTTCTAGACATCTCAAAGCGCTTCACAGAATACTGTACATTGTAAAGTGAATTAACTGTATATTTGAGGGTGAACATGGCAGTCAATTGCACACAGCAATGTCCCACAAACAGTCATGGATTGAATTGACCAATTTATTATTGTTTTTTTGAGGGATTATTATGAGGCGTGTGGAGTAAGGAAACTTGCCCAAGATTTCACCCTGCCTGGAATCAAACCCATGTTTCTCGCTTGTAAAGCTGAGTGCTCTAAACAGTGAGCTACAGGACTCCATCAATAAACTTGTACTATATCAATAAACTGCTCTATCAAAAGAATATTCCTTACCCTCACTCTTCGGAACAAAGTGAGAGGTTTATCATAGGCTTAACATGTTCCCCCCACGTCCTGGCCAACAGCCCTTCAAATAAAATTCATCGCTCTCTGGCTGTTTGCTGTGACATAATTATGTGCTAATTTGTTGTTGCCTTCACTCACAATTGCACAGTAACCACACTTTACAGTAGCGTTGGGCAACCTTTTTTGGTCAGACAACCAAATATAATTTCTTGTTTGAACGTTTCTTAACTTGTAGTTGAGCATTAGGCATTGCCTCTGTAGCTGCACGAAACAAGGTGGAATTGGAACAGACTCATCTGTGTTTGTGCAAATGTTCAGAGGGCCAGTGTCACTGCTGTGGGTCAATTTTGGCTGCCACATCATTCATTGGCCACCACTGTTTAGTGCATATTCTGTGAATTGCTTTGAAAGGTGCTCATGACATGAAAGGCACTATACTAATGATGGTGATGATTATTATTAATCTAATTATTGTTCATTTTCCCAAATTGAGCACAGTCTTGGATTTTGAAGAAAAAGTGGTCTTGCAAGCTGAAACCAGCTGGAATTTCAGGCCTCAACAGGCTCTGAAACACTATGAAAGGGTAATGACCATCTGACAATCTACAATTATACACAGTGCCTTTCACATCAGGACGACATCTCAAATCATTTTACCCTAGTAGCTGGGCATGATTGTTCATGAGACACTGATATGAACAGATTGACTACTGCATTTGTATACTAATTAATACTCTGTGCTTTCTAATGAAATTCTGTGAAGCTCTTTGAGACATTTTGGCAGCCTAATAAGGCCTATATCGAATGCAAGGATTATTATCATTTTCAGCAATAAATTTTATGTGGATACTGTATATTGTCTATAATGTCGCAAAGCATTTAATAAATCATTGCTGGCTCTCCCAGTAACTGCAAACAAACATGGAAGCTCTGGAATTCCATCCTACAGTCCCTGCACCTCACCCCCTCCCATGCCTCCTTCAAGAATCATCTTAAGACCCTCCTCTTTGGCCTTGTCTTCAGTTGCCCTCCTTCCCCCTACCCTCCACCCTCCTGGATCCCACCCCACAGCTTGGGTCTGATACATTGATTGTTCAGCGCCTTGGGATGTCGGCCTAACATGAAAGGCGCTATACAAATGTAATGCTGTTTTTGTTGGAGAATAACTACAATCAGCTGTATGTAACTAAGTTCAACTGGAGAGTCTACAATGATTTAGCATTCAACTAAACTGATGTTCAGGAATTCATTTTAATTTCTTCTTCCCCTCCTTCCCACATCACACACAACCCAAGTGCTGCACTGGTTATTCAACACAATAGAATTTTCATTGGTACAAATCCTTTACAGTGGGAGGATGTCTCAATGTACTTCACACTGCTAGCTGGGGACCCGAGTTGGTGGTGGGAGTCGAACAGGGTGGGGAAGGGAAAGATACCAACATTGCAATCAAAGTGGTCAGTTGGTGTTGTTGATGATGTTTTGAGTTGTGGCTTGTAGCCTAGACCGTGGACTTGTCAAAATCAAATCTGTCATAAGACTGGATCCCACAAACGCCTGATCTACTGTTTTTTGGGGTAAGGTCAGAGTGAAAGCTTGGGCAAGTTTCCTTACTCCATATGCCTGATAATAATCCCTCAAGAAAAAATCAATGATAAATTGGTCACTTCAATCCATGACTGTTTGTGGGACACTGCTGCATGCAATTGGCTGCCATTTTTAGCCCACAAATACAAAATCAATTCACTTTATAGAATCTTCTGTATAGCATTTGATACATTTAGAAGATGTGGTAAGGTGCTATATCAAATGCTAGGATTATTATTATTCAACATTGAAAGTGCTACCAGCTGAGTCAAGCTGATGTATACAAAGGCTTAGAATTGACACTCCTTGTGTCTGATATAGCTTATTATCATGTCGTCAAGATGTCTTTGATTCACAATAATTTTAGTATAAATCAAAGTGAATGTATATTTTATAGGTGCAAGCAGCTGCCAATTTAAGCATAACAACGTCCCACAGTCATGAAGTGAGTGACCAATTTTGACTGGGTGGTTATTGGTGTCTTGACAAAAGAATGGAGGGCAGAACAAAAGCTCTATTCAACCAGCGATATGGCATTTACTATCCTGCACATTTATGTGAGAGGCAGTAAGTGTCATACTTGCTTAACTGCCAGTATCTGGATCACATGTTTTTGAAGTTCAAGACACACATCAGGCCTTGCAATTACAGTCAACACGAAGATACAGTGTAGAACAGAGGGAGCAATTTATGATTCGGACGTGTGGTCTTTAAGAAGAGGTCCTATGAAGAAAGTGCATTTTAGATATCTGATCTCTTAAATGTGCACAACAAGAACAATGTACATATACAGGTGACTGAAAAATGGGAAGCCACCCTATTATTTAAAACTAAATAATATCTTCATTTCTTTAAGACATAATTGTCACAGCATCACGAGATTTTGATCACCCTGTTTTTTAGTGTCCTTTACATAGAGTAGTATCTCTGAGAGCTGAACAGTTCCTGAACTGACCCCGAGCTTGGGAGAAAAAGAGGGTAAACTTACACACCGTTGAAATTATTTTTATTCACACTCCTAGACATGCAATTTCTTTAGAGAAATTGTATGCTCATACACCTACTCTGGCATGCTTTTCATATTATTATTAATAATAATCCCTGCCTTTGTTTATTTAGTAATAAGTAGGGCCCGGTTGCTAGTTAATTGCCCTTTCAAAACAATACACAGTATTAAACAAATAATTTGGATTGTTTCTGAGACACTATTGTGTGCAATTGACTGCTGTGTTTCAGCTAAAAATATGTATTCAATGCACATATATATTCTGTGAAACACTTTGAGACATCTCAACAACAATAAAATTACATTGAAAGAGCACCTTGCACATTGGGAGGATGTCTCAACGTGCTGAACAGTCAGGGGTCAGGACCCGAGCATGGAGAAGGGACAGGGTAGTGGGGATGGGAGGGAGAGAGATGGGAGGGTGGCAGAAGGCACGATTGAAAAGCAGGGTCTTGAGACCAGCCTTGGAGGAGGCAAGAGAGGGAGTGAGGTGAAGGGACTGTGGGATGCAGTTCCAGAGTGTTGGTACAGAGGCTAAAAGCCTGACTACCAATGATAGGGAAGGTTGGGCAGGGCAGATGGAGCAGACCAGACCCCACTGAATGGAGTGATTAGTCACTATTTCAAATGCAAGGAATATTATTATTGTTGTGGTGGTGGTTTGGATACTCTTGATCATGGTGGATGGTTTCCACAAGTATCCAAAACAACTCCATCAATGTTAGTACAGAGTGTGCACTGACTATGGTATGATTAATTGAAAAATCAATACTTGGATAGGTTTTTCCTAACTTTGGTGTTTTGAATGCAGTTGTATTTTCTCTTTATACACTCGCTGTAACCTTTGATTGCTAATAATCCAAGTGTGAACTCAGTGGAGTGAAGCTAGATGTTATAAGTGCTTGTCCATTATTTACAGGTGTCTTTATAATGAGTATGTATCCTTATTATACTGTTGCTCCAACAGTGTGCTTAACTAACCACTTGACCCACAACCCATGTGTTTCAGGTGCAGTCACTGCTTCCATCAGTGACAGCAGGAGAGATTGCTGTTCCCTATCACAAACTGGAAACCTTTTCTTCTGGTCACTGCTACGTGACAACACAAACAAACCTTCACCAAATGCCACACAATGCGTTGCTTTTAAACTCTGTCAGATATAATTCTCGCAAAGCGATCCGACAATCGACTGACAATTGGGTTCTTACATACTGCTAGGTAAACACAAGCACATGGATTACGGAGTAAGGTTTACCTTGTGAGGTGAATAGTTGAATCCTACGATAAAGCCCTCTATGGCTTCGCCCCACTCTACATCCATGACCTCCTAACTCCCTATCAACCTGCCGGCACCCTCCGCTCAGTAGGCTCCGGCCTGCTCCATGACCCCCGACCCATTGGCAGCCACTCTGCCCCCAACCTCTAGAACTCCATCCCGCAGTCCCTCCGCCTCACCCCCTCACTGGCCTCCTTCAAGTCCCGCCTCAAGACACTCCTCTTCAACGGTCCCATTGGCCACTCCAAATCCCTTCCTTTCCCTCCACCCTCCCTGTCCCCAGCTTGGGACTGAAACAATGACTGTCCAGCGCCTTGTGACATCCTCCTGGCATTAAAAGCACTATACAAGTATCATTTTATTGTTGTCGTTGACATGAAAGCCACTATATCCAAAGTAAGGATCATTTTAGTTTTATTATATTGAGTTTTTGAATCAATTAATTGGGATTAAAAATGAAACAAGGATGTAATTAACTGATAGAACAGGCTCAATGGGATAGTCAGAACAGTCTCCTCTTCTTCTAGTTTCCTACGTTCATAACCTCATTATGCACTCTGGAGGGATACGTCAAGAAAACTGCAATTTCTCATCATGTAAAACAGCTTTTTGCAAAATCTCTAAAAGCTGCAATCAGCATTTATTCATCAATAACAATTTTTGTTTGATTAGTCCCTGTAGAATCTCACAAGATGTCAGTCACACGCAGCAGCTGAGGTGCTGCACACTCTACAATAAGATATTGAGCTGCCTCTACAATGGGAATATTCATTACAAAAACATAGTATTTTGTTGATAAACACGTGCATTAGGCCCATATGTGCAGAGCTTGGCTATCACTCTTGGCTATCACTGGGTGTGCAGAGAAGTCAGAAGTTCCCTTTCAAGCTCTGGATTTCCAACTGGTGGAAATACAATAACTTGTATTGATATAGCGCCCCTCACACAGGATAGCGTCCTAGAGCACTTGATAGTGGCGGAGGACAATGCCGAACCGGAGTGAGGGCGAAGTGACTGTAGGTGCGGTCAAAGAGGAAGGACTTCAGGTATGACCTGAAGCTGGTATAGTAGGAGACAAGGCGGAGGGATTGAGGAAGAGTGTTCCAGAGCTTTGGAGTGTCATTGCTTTAGGTACATAACTAACCTGCGCTCCCTCAAAAGCCAAGTGAGAGCAGTTGAACGCACCTGACTCAAATCTGGCCTCACGGTCGACCGGCAAATCTGGCTGGAACGCATAAATTTTACCGCTCCGCCCTAGAAACTGCCAAATCAGCCTTCTATTCCACGATAATCCTGGAAGCGAAGGACAACCACCGCCTACTCTTCGCCACCACCAACCAGCTCCTCCGCCCCCCCCCACCCCCTCCCATCTCGCTTCGCAGATCCTTTCCTCAAACGAACGTTGTGAGGAGATGTTGGACTTCCTTGAGTCCAAAATAGAGAGAATTCGCTCCGCGGTTTCCTCCCCCCACCTCTTCTCCACCTCCGGCCCTCCATCCATTATCTCAACCTCCACCCACCCCCCATTTCATACTTTCAACCCCACCACCCCATCTTTAATCACAAAAATAATCACCTCAATGAAACCCACCCAGTGCTCATTGGACCCCATCCCCAACCCCCTCCTCCACACCCAGCTCCACCTTTTGGCCCCGTTCATTTCTGACATCATCAACCTTTCCGTTACCTCAGGCACCATCCCTACCTCCCTTAAAACCGCCACCATCACCCCTATCCTGAAGAAACCCTCCTTTGATGCGTCGCAACCATCAAGTTATCGACCCATCTCCAACCTCCCGTTTTTATCCAAGGTCCTTGAAAGAGTGGTTGCCTCCCAGCTCTGCTCTTTCCTTTCAACTCACTCACACCTTGAACCCCTCCAATCAGGTTTCTGTCCTGTTCACAGCACAGAAACTGCCCTGGTTAAGGTTACAAATGACATCCAAACCGCGTGTGACCAGGGCTCCCTTTGCCTCCTCGTCCTCATTGACCTGTCTGCTGCATTCGACACAGTCGATCACACCATCCTCCTCCAACGTCTTTCCTCCCACCTCAACCTTCAATACACAATCCTTGACTGGTTCCATTCCTATTTGACCCACTGTTTACACTTTGTATCTTCCAATGGTTTTTCCTCAAACCCCAGCACAGTTTCTCACGGCGTCCCTCAGGACTCTGTCCTTGGCCCCCTCCTTTTCACCATTTATATGCTCCCTCTGGGCGATGTAATCCGCAAAGATGAGGTAAATTTCCACATGTATGCGGACGACACCCAGTTGTACCTTTCTGCCTCATCCCTCAACCCCCAGACCATCGATGTTCTGACAGCATGTCTGTCCGACATCGAGTCCTGGACAAGGGAAAACATCCTGCAATTGAACGTGAGTAAGACCGAGGCCCTCCTGATTGGCTCAAGCCAGTGCCTCCGCACATCGGGCGCTGCCAGCCTCAACATCCAAGGCTGTACTCTCCACCTCACAAAGCCAGTCAGGAACCTCGGCATCATGTTCGACCAAAAACTCTTCTTCCTCCCCCACATCCATGCCTTGACCGGCACTGCTTACTTCCACCTGCGCAACATTGTCAGGCTCCGCAATTATCTTACCCCCACGCTGCCGAAACACTCGTGCACGCATACATCACCTCAAGGCTGGACTACGGAAACTCTCTCCTCGTCGGCCTCCCCAGCTCCTCCATTCATAGGCTGCAGGTCATCCAAAACTCTGCAGACCGTGTATTATCCCGCACCCGCCTACGCGACCATATAACCCCCTCCCTCGCCCGTCTCCACTGGCTCCCCATCATCCAGAGGATCGAGTTCAAGATCCTCGTCCTCACCTTCAAGGCCTTACATGGCCTTGCCCCGCCCTATTTAACCAATTTACCCTCCCCCTACAAGCCAACCCAGACCCTCCGTTCAGCAGGACTTGGCCTGCTCCAAGCCCCCTGCCCGAACCGCCCTACCATCGGAGGCCAGGCCTTCAGTTTTTCTGCTCCGACCCTATGGAATTCCATTCCCCAATCCCTCCGTCTCGTTTCTTCCCTTTCCTCTTTCAAGCCCGGTTTGAAGAGTTTCCTCTTCGACCGTGCCTTTTGTTCCATCCAGAATTTTTCGACCTCCCCTACGTGTTTCACCCCTCCCCGTACACTCCCCTCCCAGCTCAGGTCACACGCCTCCTGTGCAGCGCCTTGGGAAGTCCTCCCGACGTGAAAGGCACTTTATAAGTGTAATTTGTTGTTGTTGTTGTTAGGTACATTTAGTGGAACAGAGTATATGAGGGACTTGCATGAAGTTGGAGCCAGTAGAGCAGAGGGTCAAGGGTTTCTACTTAAGCAAGAAATAAAAATGGGTGGAGGGTAAGGGTGTTGGGGGGTGATTGGGAAGATGACCAAAGGGTAGTTAAAGAGGAATGTCGCAAGACAGGCCTTCAAAGAGTTAAAGAAGTGGGCAAGGCAGAGGGCATCCCGGATGGTGTTCAAAATGGTGGTGCAGAAAGGCTAAAGTCCTGACCTCTGATGGTGGAGCAGGTAAGGACGGGCTCCCTTCATCAACTCAGCAAACCCCACTGAACTATGCAGTCATGTAGCTCAGTGGTTAGAGCACTCATCTCACAATCATGAGACCTGTGTTTTGAATGTAGGCAGGTCAGGGCAAAACCTTGAGCAAGTTTCCTTACTCCACATGCCTAATAGTAATCTCTCCAAAAAAAACACAACAATAATTTTGGTCATTTCAATCCATGACAGTTTGTGGGACACTACTGTGCCCAATTGGCTGCCACGTTTCATCCACAAATATACAGTAAATTCACTTTACAGTATATTTTGTGAAGCGCTTTGTGATGTCTAGAAGATGTGAAAAGCACTTTAACAAATGCAAAGATTATTATTATATTATCATATAACTATGATGCCCAGAGAATCATATACAGTACCAGGGATAGAAAGAGTTTAAGATAAAGACAAATCCAAGTGATAAGGAATCAAAATGATTGCGTAGCTCATAGTAAAAATATAACTATCACTTTGAATAATTTGGTGATAACTTCAGCTCATTAATTGAATTTAACAAGTCAAATCATCTCATATGTCTTGTTGTTAAATCGTGCACTGCTTTGATTTGATTGGGAAGACTTGAGTTTAGTGTTAAATTTTGCAGGGACCCATTTCCACACTACATTTTGTTTCAGTGTATTCATTTCAATGTGCCTCAAATGAAATTTGACAACCTTTCACCTACCGCCTTCTCACTGTTGAAATATGCTAATGATAGGTCTTCGGGCACATAGAATGAATTAGACTTGCATCAAGCATGCTCTTTCCATTCCCATCTGATGGAGGGTTTTATTGAGGAGTAGAAAAAGCGTCGCAAATTACAACGCATGATGTTTTAATTGTCAAGCTGTAGAAAAGCGTAGTGTCTGCCTGGCTGAGTTGTTAGCACATTTGTCTCCAACTCAGACGGCTGTGGGTTCAAGCCCCACATCAGGACTTAGAATCTCATAGCCCCCACTGACAAGATTGAGGTGGAAAGATATTTATTATGTAAGGGTATCAAGAGATAAGAGGCAAGGAAGGGTAATTGAAGTTGAGATACAGCTCAGCCATGAACTTATAGAATGGCAGAACAGCCTCAAAGGGCTTAATAGCCTACTCCTGCTCCTATGAAACTCCATTGCAGTGCTGGGGTCAGGATAGGTGGTGGGTGGGGGTGCATTTGGGGGGGTGGAATTGCATGGCTGGAGGTGCCATCCATCCGATGACACTTTAAACCGAGATCACTTCTACTTATTTAGGTGCATTTTAAAGATCCTGTGATACTTTTCAGAAAGAAAAGTGTATTTCTCAATTTCTTTATTTTTATATATTTATTATCGTCAAGCACCTTGGGACATCCTCCTGACTTGAAAGACGCTATACAAATGTAATTTGCTGCTGTTGTTGTTGTTTCCTGGCGAACAATCTACCAAATTAAATTGGTCAATCAGTCCATGGCTGTTTGTGCGACATTGTTGTGTAGAAAATTGATATGATCTGCTGATGTGAAAGCCACCATATCAAATGCAAAGATATTTATTGTGGTTTTCAAACCACCAAAGTGTGGTTTTGCTATTTACCCAATTGTTTTTCCACAGCGGCTAACCTTGTTCCTTATCTTCTCCACTCTACCATTGGTGCTTGCAGCCACTGTGACCCGAATCTCTGGAACTTCCTTCCTCAATCACTCTGGGTCGCCCCTTTTTTACCCATCATGAAAGCATATTTGAAGACTTTCTACTTCTCCAATATTTTCAGTCTTCAACCCTGTTTTTCCAGCTCAGTGTCAAACCCTGCCCCAGTTAAGTTCTCTGAGATGCTTCCTGCGTGAATGGCGGTATATAAATACAAGTTGTTGTTGTAACTTCTTCTATGTTGGTTGCTGGGCTGAGGAATGTTTTGCGTCCCATCATGCGATGAGCTATCATCCAAACAGACTTGAGTTATTTATTACCGATGCTAAGCAAGCCATGTTTGGATAACCTAGTTTGAATGCCTCTGGCAAGGTACAGTTCGAAGCATGCAGTGTGCACCATAATCTAACAAGAGCCTGAATACACTCTTTTCTCCACACTATGTGAAGGGCTTGATAATGTGGTTGGTGACAATAAAATAATATAACTTTTCAAGACCGAAGGAGGCCTTATAAACATTTATGAAACAATTTGATAAAATGGCTGTTGACAGGTTGTTTCACTTGTTGGTGAAACCCAAAATAACAAGGAACAAAAGTACAAAACACCCAATGGCAGATCTAGTAGTGTGTTAGCTTCTTCACCATGAAGGTTTGAGAATATGGAACTCAATGCTGGAAGCTGTGGTTAAACCAAAATGGATCAATATATTGAAGAAGCAACTTGACCAATAATAATAATTGGTCATTTCAATCTATGACTGTTTGAGGGTTGGTGCTGTGTGCAATTGGCTGCCACATTTCGCCCACAAATACAGCCAATTCATTTTACAGTATATTCTGTGAAGCGCTTTGAGGCGTCAATAAGATGTGAAAAGCACTATATCAAATGCAAGGATTATTATTATTATTTATTCATAGGTGGTTATAGGAGAGGGGGTCAAAGGAATGTGGCTCACGTGTAATATAGACACCAGAATAGAATAGTTGGGCTGAATGGAATAGAAACAATAAAAATGCTTGAAGACGTCTCAAAGCACTTCACAGAATTTTTTTGCAAATGGAATGACTGTATTTTGTGGGCAAAACTCGGCAACCAATTGCACATTGTGTCCCACAAACAATCATGGATTGAATGACCAAATGTTTGAACGGAATAGGCAGACAGGACCTCAGTTTAAATGTCTCATTCAAATGACGTAAATGATGATAATGCAGCAATATTTCCCTCAGTACTACATTGGAGTGTCAGCCAAGACAGTGACCTCTGGAGCCACAAATGTCTGATTGACTCACAGGCGAGAGTGTTGCAAACTGAGCCAAGCTAACACCTTCAACCGAGTCAAGCTGATGAGTGAAAGAGAATGGTAAAAGGAAATAAAAACAACGGGATTGCTAAAACAAGTTGTTACATAGTTTGCAAAGCACTCTGAGCAAAGTAAAGGAAATACAGTTATAATTCAGCAAGCAATTCTTTCAGGTACATAAAACAATGATTGAAAATGAATTATCACATTGAGATTGCAAAGCAATTTTAAGGACCATGAATACTAAAAATGGTGCTGGTTATATGGAAATGAGGTTACTTATGTGTAAGGACACAGCGGAACTGGCAATGTGCAGGAAAGCAGCGAAGAAAGATCACTGCATAATTGGAAGCAAATGCCAGGCACCTTGCTTTATTTTAATCTAAGGGTTAATTGTGTCAGTCTGGCTCAGTTGGCAGCAATCTCACTTCCGAGTCAGAAGGCTGTGTGTTCAAGGCCCACATTAGTACTTGGAACTCATACTCTATACCGGCGTTGCAATACTGGAGTCCTGTTGCATAGTGGTTAAAGCAATGAGAGGACCCAGGTTCAATTTAAGTACAGGCCAAAACCTTAGGCAAGTATTCTTACTCCTCACACCTACAGTAAAAGATCAATAATCCGGCATGGTTGGGCCTCCACAAACCTCCTGGATTTTGGAGTTTGCTGGTATTTAGAAACCTACGTAGAAATGGCTGGGAAACTCCACCCCATACACTACACATACTGAAAACACAGCACTGAAGCTAAAAAAATGCCCGAGCTCCACCCACAGTGCAGGATGGCAGAGCGATGCTGTGAACCCCAAGCAGCTCTTCCGAACTTCGAGAGTTCAGACATCAGAAAATAATCTAATACTGTATGTATTTAGAAATTTTGCCGGTTTTAGGGGTGCCAGTTTTCAGAATGTCGGTTTATCGAGGTTTTACTATAGTACATACAAACCCGGTTTCTAATCGATTGGTGAATTTTTTTTAGGGTAATAACCTCTTCAAAAAAATAATAATAACTGGTAATTTCAATCCACAATTGTTTGCAGGCATTGCTGTGTGCAATTGGCTGCCGCTTTTCATCCACAAATTACAGTCAAATGCATGGATTTGTATTATTACAGTAAGCTTCCCATACCTCATATCACTTGGGACTATGAATTTAACATTACGTATGCAAAGTGTGAGTTTTGTGCAACTTGTTAATCATAATAATAATAGTAATAATAATCCTTACATTTGATATAGCACTTTTCACTTCTTCTAGACATCCCAAAGAGCTTCACAGAATACACTGTAAAATGAATTGACTGGATATTATAGGAAATTCATCAAGACTTAGGCAGATATATGATTTAGGTGATTATACGATTTATACAGATTAGATTTATGTGAGATTTACTGTAGTATTATTATTAGTAATACTGTATTATGTTCATTACTAGTGAGTAGGGTCTGGCGATATATCGATATATCGGTTATATCCGATATAATTTTCATATCGATACGCCGATATAGGCATTTTCAAAATATCGATATATCGAAAAAGTCAATATATCGAAAAACAATGGAATGCGTGCGCACTGAACTACAAGACCCAGAATGCTCATCTCTATACACAATGCACTGACCGAGGTGCAAGCCGCCATATTGTATTCATAGTTCTCGAATACAATATACAGGTACACAAGGTGGGGGGTGGGGGGTGGGGGAGAGAGACGGCGGCGGGGGTGGGGGGGGAAGAGAGGGACGGCGGTGGGGGGGGTGGAGAGAGGGACGGTAGCGGGGGGGATGGGGGGAGAGAGGGACGGCGGCAGGGGGGTGGGGAGAGAGGGACGGCGGTGGGGGGGATGGGGGGGGAGAGGGACAGCGGTGGGGGGGAGGGAGAGAGGGATGGAGGGAGGAGGGTGGGGGGAGAGAGGGACAGCGGCGGGGAGGTTGGGAGAGAGGTACGGCAGCAGGAGGGAGAGAGGGACGGCGGCGGGGATGGTGGGAGAGAGAGGGACGGCGGCAGTGGGGGTAGGGGGAGAGAGACGGCGGCGGGGAGGATAACAGATGGGTGAGGGGAGATGGAGTGGATGTGATAATATACAGATAGATAGATAGAGAGAGTGAGAGAGAGAGAGAGAGAGAGAGAGAGAGAGAGAGAGAGAGAGAGAGAGAGAGAGAGAGAGAGAGAGAGAGAGAGAGAGGATGTGAGAGTGGAGAATAACACAGAGACACGGACAGGAAAACACAGAGATGGAGAGAGTGAGTGTGAGAGACACACAGAGAGATAGATATTTACCTCCTGAGGAGATAGGCCCCGAATGCATGCACACCTCCGAATGCGCGTGCACTCCGAATGCGCGCGCACCTCGCATCGCATGCGCAGTACAAAACCCCTCCAAAATATTGATATTTCGGTATATCTCGATATGAGCCCATCGATATATCTAAATCTGAAAATTTCCATATCGACGGACCCTACTAGTGAGTAAAGCTCCCAATAAACACACAATTTCTATACACCTGAAATCCCATCTAGTAAGGTCATTTTGCCCAAATTGAAATCAGCACAAATTGGGGATGATTCTTTGGATTAGTCTCCATGGGAAAACAGTTCTTGAAGTGAGTCGGTCTCCAAAGTTAAGATTCAATTAATGCAATTTCCACAATTCTACTTTTTAATGCAAAAGGGCTCCACAACTTGGTGAGTTTCAGACTGCTGTGGTGAAGCAGGAAACATGAAAAACTACTACTAATAATATAATAATAATCATTGCATTTGCTTTAGCACCATATCCTGTTGTTGAGAATTCTCAAAGCGCTTTGCAGGATTTTACCCATAAGTGCCATGCATTTATTATGTATTACAGTACTGTATATCCTTCCAAAGTGAAAACCACTAATTAATGTCAACTCATGTAGCACAGTGGTTAGAGCACTCGCCTTACAAATGTGAGACCTGTGTTCGAATCCAGGTAGATCAGCATGAGACTTTGGGCAAGTTTACTCACTCCACATGCCTAATAATAATTCCTCAAAAAAACAATAATAAAATTGGTCATTTCAATATACAACTGTTTGTGGGACATTGCTGTGCACAATTGGCTGCTGTGTTTCATCCACAAATATAGTCAATTCACTTTACAGTATGTTCTGCGAAGTGCTTTGAGACATCGATAAGATGTGAAAAGCACTATATCAAATTGAAGGAATATTAATAATATTATTGTTATTATTATTTTTTTATGGGCCAATGCAACTGCCTACTTGCATACATAAATATCCCACAAACAGCCATGAAGTAAATGTCCAACTTTTTTCTGGGGGATTGTTGGTCATGGCAACTTGAGAAGCTACCTTCTCTGTTGAAATAGCATTATAATGAACAGATATATGCACCCACCAAATAGGCAGTTCAACATATACTTCACATTATATTCTCTGAAGCACTTTGAGACATCTCAAAAACATGATAAGACATAATATCAAGTGCAAGGATTATTATCATTACTAATATTGGTAAAGTTCCACATCCTCCTGACTCAAAGGCAAGGATGCTACCTGCTGAGCCAGATTAACACCTCGAACCAGGGGAGTGCAGGTGCTATCTATGCAAATGAGGTACATTCACACTAAGTTTCTTGCTTGTCACAAACTGTCATTGTGTGTTTTATCACATTGTGTATTTCTTCCATCCAGCCTGCCTAATATGTATTTTTGTTAGATAGCGTTATTTCATTCACAAATGTACAGTCAATTGACTTTACAATGTATCCCTTGAAACGCTATGAGACATCTGGAAGATATGAAAAGCAATACATCAAATGCAAGGATTATATATTATTATATTTCTGGAGTATTTAAGGTTGCAGAGTGACAGTTTATATAACAATAACAACAACAACAAAAATTATGTTTGTATAGTGCCTTACACATCTTCCCAACGTGAAAGGTGTTCTACAAATTCAATTGTGTTGTTATTCTTACAGAAGAAAATTCCTTTAACACTCCACAGCATTCGAATAGTTTGGTTCAAGAAAAAAATTATTATTCTTTTACTCTTGCAACTTTGTGACTTGAGGCCATGAATCTGCTGTGGATATTTATCCCAAAGGATGGTTTGTCAGTCAACAAGGCAGCAAACTACTTAGTGAGCAAGTCAGTGAGTCGGTCAATGAAACAGCGTGTTGGCTCAATCAGTCAATCAGTAAGTAAGTCAGTTAAAGTGTATTAGTTCGTCTTTGAATTAATGAGTCACTGAGTCAGTCAGTTACTATTAGTCAGTCAGTCATTGAGGTAATCAGTAACTCACTCAATGAGTTATTGAGTCAGTCAGTGAATTAGTCAGCTGAACGTCAGTCAGCTGTTTCTCATGACCTGAGGCCTGACAACTTGAACCTCCCCCATTGATACCCATGTCCTCCTCACTCAAACTCTTCCAAAAAGAAATGCCAGTCTCTACTTCTGTGCCATTTATCAGCACTCACCTCTCAGTGCCAGATGGATATCCACTAGTTTATAGCCACATTCATTCCCTTTGCTTTGCTACATCTCCTCTGAACTGGTTAACAGTGGTGTCAAGATGGCTCAGTTGCTAACATGTTCTCACCTCTGAAAGGCCCTTGGCACTCACAACGTGTAAGCTGGTACTGTAAAGCAGTGTTGGGGGATGTGGGGCTCTATTCGAAGTGCTGTCTTCCAGATGAGTTTTAAAACTGAAGCCTCGTCTCTCTGTTCAGGCAGATTATAAATATCTCCATGGCACTATTCAACAAACAACAACAACAACAACAAAATTACACTTGTAAAAGAGAAGGGAGTTTCTCCTGGTTTCCTGGCAAACAATCAATCCTAAAAATAAAATTGGTCATCCATCTCATGGCTGTTGATGGGAAAATTATATGTGTAAAATTGTCTACTGCAGTCATCCACTAAACACACAGTCACTACATTTATAATATATGTGGATAACTACTAGTGAAGGGCAAGTTTGCAGGGCTATGGGGAGAGAGCTGGGGAGTGTGATTGATTTGCACACCTCTTTTCAAATAGGCAACACAGACATGATGGGCCGAATAGACGCCTGCTGTGCAATATAAATTCTATGATTCTGTGTAATATGTAATATTAATGATAATTCTTGCATTTAATATAGCGCTTTTCTCACCCTGTGGACATCTCAAAGCGCTTTACAGAATATACTGTAAAGTGAAGTCACTTATATTTGTGGGAAGAGGTACTCTGCACTGTTAGCATACAATCCGGATGGCCCAACCCTTTGGTTGCTGAGGGTCAGATGCTGGATTTGAGAAACGTCTGTGGGCTGTATAGATAGTAATAATAATAATAATCCTTGCATTAGATATAGCACTTTTCACATCTTATTGACAACTCAAAGCGCTTCACAGCATATACTGTAAAGTGAATTGACTGTATATTTGTGGGAGAAACATGGCAGTCAATTATGCAAGCAACAACAACAACAACAAATTACATTTATAGAGCGCCTTTCACGTCAAAAGGACGTCCCAAGGCGCTGCACAGGAGGCGTGTGACCCGAGCTGAGAGGGGAGTGTTTGGGAAGGGGTGAGACACGAAGTGGAGGTCGAAGAGTTCGGGGTGGAACAAAAGGCACGGTCGAAGAGGAAAGTCTTCAAACCGGCCTTGAAAGAGGAAAGGGAAGAAACAAAATGGAGGGATTGAGGGATGGCATTCCATAGGGTGGGAGCGGAGAAACTGAAGGCCCAGCCTCCGATGGTGGGGCGGTTCGGGCGGCGGGCTTGGAGCAGGCCAAGTCCTGTTGCACGGAGGGTGCGGGTGGGCTTGTAGGGGGAAAGTAAATCGGTTAAATAGGGCGGGGCAAGGCCGTGTAAGGCCTTGTAAGTGAGGACGAGGATCTTGAACAGTGTCCCACAAACAGTCGTGGATTGAAATGACCAATTTTAGTGTTGTTTTTTTGGGGGGATGGATTATTATTAGGCGCGTGAAATAAGGAAACTTTTATCCTGATTGCCAGTCTCTTGACAGAGTGTGAGCCCCAATGACCATCTCCTGATTGGCTCAGGGCCTGTATATATATCCTGTGTTTGGTTGAAAATGGCTCGCGGAGCAGATGAAATTATCCCCTGGGCTGGATGCGGCCCCCATAACCCCCCCCCCCCCCCCCCCCCATGTAAAAGGCACTGTCCTTCCGACATGAAAGGTGCTCTATAAACATTGTTGTTGTTCTTGGTTACCTTCCACCTCTTACCCTCCCTACCCTCAACCCTTCATGATCCCAACCACCAGTGTGGGTGCAAATCCATGACTTGTGACGTCTTCCTGACATGAAAGTTGCTGTGCAAACGCAATTTGTTGTTGTTGGAGGTCATTGCTGAACAGGCACTCACAAAAGCAGGCAGTGCAATTATACAATAAATGACTGTATAGAGTTTTGGGGATGTTACTTTGGAAGCCGCTTCTTCTGCACTGGCCACGACGCACAGTGAGTTCGATTTGCTTCCTGTCCTCCTGGGTTGGAGGCCAAGTGGAGGCTGACACAGATGTATTTATCTTGGTCATCTCACACTGGGCTAACAGGGCAGCATATTCCGCTGTCCATTTGGAGAGAACTGTCCTGCGGAGAGCAAAGCTGCCACCTCAGCTTGTGCCAGCTCACCCACTGAGCCACCGGCCCTAAGCAAGGCCGGGCAGTTGCCATAAACATTACAGCCAGACCTCCATCTGTGTGCTTGCTCTCTCCTCTTCCACTGACTGAAGAGGACCTTATGCTAATGCAAGTGAGTGGGGGAACAGCAAACAAGTTTGACGTGGTGTGGGGCAGAGGGATAACTAAGCTGTGGTTTCTGGATGGAAAGACTTGAAGGTCAAGTAATAAATTGTAAATGATTCTCATCCGCATCCGATTGCTGTGATAACATTGAAGCACACCCATTCATACCTTAGCACCTCCCTACCTCCCCGAACTGCTTCCTCCCCAATCCACAATCGATTGCCTATGTTGGACTAGCTCTGGCCTCCTGCTTGTCTTCCATGACATCCATTGCACAATCAGCCACTGTCCCCTGAAACTCTGGAACACTGTCCCTCAACCCCCTCCAATTTGCCTTTCCTTCCCCAACTTCAGATTGTGCCTGAAGACCTTCCTGTTTGACCGTGCCAACAGTCATCAAGTCCCCTCCCTCCACCTCAATGTTATTCTCCACTTCTGTCAATAATAGTCAAGCGCTCTGAGACGCCATCCGGTGTGGAGGGCGCTATATAAATCGAAGTTGTTGTTGTTCTTGTTGCTGTTGTTATAGTAATAATCCTGGCATTTGATATAGTGTTGTTTTTCACATCTTCTAGATGTCACAAAGCGCTTCACAGGATATACTATAAAGTGAATTGACTATATATATGTGGGCAAAATGCTACAGCCAATTGCGCACAGCAGTGTCCCACAAACAGTCATGGGTTTAAATTTTTTGAGGGTTTATTATTAGGCGCGTGAAGCAAGGAAACTTGCCCAAGGTTTCACCCTGCCTAGAATCGAACCCAAGTCTCTCACTTGTATGCCGAATGCTCTAAGATGCTACATTGGATGAGGAACAATACCTAAAGGCAAGAAGTTAGATCACTGACAATTGAGTCAGACTAAGAGTACAGTATGTTGCTCTCACAACGTTAGGTAGGATTATTGAGGTGAACACTAACTTACCCTATGAACAGTTGCTACTGTCAACAACCCTAACAGTAAATATCGTTCAACATCATACACATGTTTCTTCAAATCCTTGCCAGTGCTACAATTTAGTTACTGTATTGATCTCCAAAGTACAACTTGCATTCATGCAGCGCCCTTCATGTAAGAACATGTCTCAGAACATTTGACAGATATACTGTGTTGTATTTTACAAACCCATCCTTATGCTTGAAAGCCTCCTTCCCAGATATCAGAGTGTGGGTGGATGTAAAAGATCCTAAGACACTATTTGAAAAGAGAAGGGAGTTTCTCCCTATGTCCTGGCCAACAATTTGCTTACCATCAGATAATGTTGATCACTTAACACCCTATGGCTATGTGGGGGAAATTTCTGTACTCAAGTAAGCATTTCACCCACAAAATCACAGAATCTTTAGGAAAATAGGTAAAGGAGTAGACCATTCAGCCTTCAAGCCTGTGCCACCATTCTTTTAGATCATGGCTGATGTCTACCTCAACTCAATTTTCCCACCTTTGCTCAATGTCCAGTCCTGTAATGTATTAATGATAATAATAATCTTTGCATTTGATGTAGCGCTTTTCACGTCTTCCAGATGTCTCAAACTGCTTCACAGAATATACTGTAAAATGAATTGACTGTATATTTGTGGGTGAAACGTGGCAGCCAAATGCGCACAGCAGTATCCCACAAACAGTCGTGGATTGAAATGACCAATTTTATTATTGTGTTTATTTTGTAGGGATTATTATTAGGCGTGTGGTGTAAGGAAACTTGCCCAAGGTTTGTCCTTATCTGCCTGGATTCAAACACAGGTCTCATAGGCAAGTGTCAGACGAGTGCTCTAACTACTGAGCTATAGGACTCTACTGCATTGGTTAGAGACGTCAACTCATGAGAAAGAAGACCCAGATTTGTGGAAACAGTCAATTCAACAGCCAGAGTTTATCAAATCCATTCATAATCTTAAACTCCTCTAGTAGGTCCCAGCTCAATCATCGCATCTCCAGAGGGAAATGCTCTAACTCATCCAATCTTTCTTGATCGCTGTATCCGTTTATCCTTGGTAGCATCTTTGTAAACTTTCGTTGCACTTTCTCCATTGCTTCAATATCCTTCTTGAAATATGGCAAACAAAAGTGTGCAAATATATCTGTCTCCCTTTTAACCATCTCAATCAATTAATAATAAATAATCCTTGCATTTGATGTAACGCCTTATCACGTCATTGAGATGTCTCAAAGCACTTCATAGAATATACTGTTAAGTGAATTGAATGTATTTTTGTGGGCAAAGCAGGGCAATCAATTACACACAGGAATGACCTACAAAGAGCAGTGAATTGAGTGATAAAATTATCATTATTTATTTTTTTGAACGGATATTATCACCCGCTCGATTAACAACCAGGTAACAAGAGGGAAGTGGAGTATGGAAACTCGCCTACCAACAACAACAAAATTACCTAAGCTATTACCCTGCTTGGGAAACAAACTTGGGTTTTCTCGTTTGTAAGGCAACTGCTCGAATCAGCATGTTCCAAGACTCCACAATTAGGCCTCTATGACCTTGTGTGTAGGCCACTGTCAGACACTTCTGATTAATGTTGTTATATTGGAACTTCGAAGATTGCCAGAAATCACAGTGACTAATTAACAAGGTTACATTTTATCATAGTAAACTGCATTAAATTTGTACCTGGGATCTCTGCTAACCTTATTATTCTGTTTGATTGCCTGCGCAAACCAGGTCTGAACTCTATTAACATTAAATTGTTGCTACATTTCATAGCGTTGCATCAATTTAATACAGTCTCACTTTACAACAGAATCAGAAGTGATGGCCCATTCCCCATATTTACGTGTCACAGATAAGTTCCATTCCATCCTCACTCATGGGGGAAACAATCTCAATAAGAGTGCTACGTGCATTGTCTTTGACAAATGGAGGATCCCATTAAAGCAGCTCACAATATCACATTATAACCAAAGGCATTGTGCAAAACAAAAGGTATGTCTCGTCCGTTTATTTGGTCAGCTTGGTGTCAAAGCCATCTCCATGCTTAACAATAACAACAACAATTATACATTTGTATAGCGCTGTTCATGTCAGGAGAATGTCCCAAGATGCTAGAAGAGTATCCAAACCAAGTTGAGAATACCGCACATCCCACCTATACATGGAGATTCCATTGATCTGTTTTTGGAATGGAATGCATGCTCTACGCCTGGAAGTACACATCCTGCTTATACATATCTACATCTATATACATATATAATGATAATAATCCTAGCATTTGATATGGTGCTTTTATGTCTTTTTCTAGACATCTCAAAGCACTTTACAGAATATACTGTAAGGTGAATTGACAACAACAACAACATCGGAAGATATCCCAAGGTGCTGAACTGTCAGATCGAGATCCAAGCAGGGGAAAGGGGCTGGGTACGGGAAGTGGTAGGAGATCTTTAGGAGGGGAGCGAGAGAGCTGGGAGGGCAGCAGAAGGCACAATCGAAGAGGCGGGTCTTGCGACCGGCCTTGACCGGCAAGGAAGAAATTGAGGTAAAGCGACTATGGGATGGAGTTCCAGAGTGAGGGGGCAGAGAGGCTGAAAGCCCATCCATTGATGGTAGGGCGCTTCGGGTGGGGAACATGGAGCAGATTGCAGCCCGCTGAACGGTAGGGGCGGGCAGGTTCATAGTGGGACAGCAGGTTGGAGAGATAGGAGGGGACAAGGCCATGAATGGCCTTGAAAGTGTGGATGAAGATCTTGAATTCAATCCTCTGAAGGATGTGGAGACAATAGAGCCGGGCAAGGGTGGGAGTGAAGTGGTCATGGAGCTTGGTATGGGAGAGAATACCAGCTACAGAGTTCTGGATGATCTGCAGCTTGTGAAGGGAAGAGCCTGGAAATTTCCATTGCTGAGCATTGATGTGATGAATTCATGGACAAGGGTTTTGGCAGCCTGAGGGGTGAGGCAATGGCAGAGTCTGGCGATGTTGCCAAGGTGGTGGAAGGCAATACTGGCCATGGCGCAGATTTGGGGGATGAAGAACTATTCATAGTTGAACAAGACACCCAGGTTCCTGACTGGGTTTAAGAGGTAGAGAGTGCAGCCTTGGATGCTGCTGTTGCCAGCGCCTGAGGTGCGGAGGCTCTGATGCAAGCCAATCAGGAGGGCCTCAGTCTTGCGGCAGTCAGTCAGGTAACCCTGGAGTTGAGGGTGCAAGCAGAAAGGTAGAGTTGCGTTTCATCTGCATATATGTGGAAATTTACTCCATGTCTGCGGATGATGTCACCAAGTGGGAACATGTAGAGGGTGAAAAGGAGGGGACTAAGGACAGTGTATATATGTGGGCAAAACGTGGCAGCCAATTGCACGCAGCAGTGTCACACAAACAGTCGTGGATTGAAATGTCCAATTAAAAAAAATATTTGAGGGATTATTATTAGGCGTGTGGAATAAGTAAACTTGCCCAAGATGTTGTCTTGACCTTTGTTTGTAAGGTGAATGCTCTGACCACTACAGGACTCCACTGCTTACCTAATTCTGGAAAATAATTGGGGCTGCTTGGCAAAAGCCAAGGCTTTGGGACCCCAGAGTGTATGTTGTGCTACTGCTAGAGCTAAAACTGCACAGTTTGCCATTGATCTCGTCGAGCTAGGATCACCCTACCCACCAGGGCTTTGGCTTGAAGTGTTAGCAAGAGATGAGTGGGATGATATCATGCCCAATGAATGGTCTCATACGAAGGCCTTTGACTAACCCAAATTGTTCTGAAGCAGAGTGAGAGTAGAATTGACTGAACCAGGCAGATGTCCTCTTAAAAACAGATGGAGAGATTACATTTACTTACAGCAAAATGTTGTATAGCTTTCTGTTGACAGATAGACAGAAGCTAGAGTCTGAAATAAAAACAGAAGTTGCTGGGAATATCCGGCAGGTCAGGCAGCATCTATGGAGAGAGGAACATTAGTTAACGTTTCAGCTTGATAATCTGTTCCCAGCAACTTCTGTTTTTATTTCAGATTTCCAGCATCTGCAGTATGTCCATCCAGTTTGCTTTCCACCTCCCTGGCAGTTGCATATATATGTCAGGTCCCAAACTATATACTGTACCCAAGATATTATTTCCTAAAATAAATCTATTTTCTTTTTTCAAGAATCAACAATTTCTGCTTCCACCATCTCCCTGGGGAGCCTGTTCCACACATCTACTGCTAACTCACCAAAATCGTGTTTCCACAGATTTGTTTTGAATTGATCCACTTGATTCAACCATTTCAGTAGCTGCTGTTAGAATCTCCTATCTCACTCGGTTTGGAAAAAAAACTAAACCAAAAGTTTCCACTTAATAATTCAGTTGAAAGTTATCTCAAACTCAAACAGTATAGTATGGAACATGGTGGAAAGTGTAAGTGGCGTGTAAGTGGGTTAAGTTTTTGATACATTTTAGAATAGGCCTGAGTGGGCAGCTCTCATGTCCTCCAAAAAAATCTGATTACTCAATCCACAACTGTTTGTGGAACATTGCTGTGCGCAATTAGCTGCCATATTTCACCCACAAAATACAGCCAATTCACCCTACAATAGATTTTATGAAGTGCTTTCAGATTACTTAAATATCTGATAAGTAATAATAATCCTTGCATTTGATGTAGCACCTTATCACATATTCCAGACATCTCAAAGCACTTTACAGAATATACCATAAAGTGTATTTTGTGAGGGAAATGTGGCAGCCACTTGCGCACAGCAGTGTCCCACAAACAATCATGGATTGAATGACAATCTTTTTAAAAGCAATTATTACACCATGCTGTATTAAATGATTTTTTTTAATGATGATTATTGTTAATATTAAAATTAATATTATTATTGTTGTTGTCAGTAATAGTGAACAGTTTAGGTACAAGAAGCTTCCTGGTTCAAATCCAGATCTGTGCTGAGGTTGAGCCAAGGTTTTCCTATGTCAAGGGAAGAGAACACCAGCTAAGTTCGTGGCCCTGGTATGTTTGGGACCTGCTCCGTATTCCCCACCCTGCCCGCCCCACCATCAGCAGCTGGGTCTTCAGCCTCTCTGCCTCTATACTTTGAAACTCCATCCCACCTTCCCTTCCCCCTTGCCTCCTTCAAAGCCCATTTCAAGATGCTCCTCTTTGACTACGCCTTTGGTCATCCTCCTACCCACCCTACCCACCACACCTGTTAAATGCAAGACCCAGCTCGAGTCCCAATGTCCAGCGCCTTCGGATTCCCTCCTGACGTGAAATGCACTGTACAAATATGTGGCTGTTGATGATGTTGTGTGTGTGTGTGTGTGTGTGTGCGCACACACGCATGTGTGTGTGTGCACACGGGTGTGTGTGTGTGCGCGTGCGCCTCTGCCGACTGTGTGAGGACAGGTCAAGCTCAGTTGTGATGCCCTCTGCAATCGAAGGACATGCTGATAATCAATGCTACGGGTTTGTCACACGAGAGAAATGGACACTAAGGCAGGTTTTCAAAGAGAAACCATACCCCAACAAGAGGCCACTTCACGAACAGAGAGAGATATATGCTAGTTGGAGTAAAATAAACGGAGACACTAAAGTTATATTTTAAAATCAGAAATGGGCTAACATTGTGTCGGAATATATCCAGTTGAAATACTAGAAAGTTAAAAAGGGGCTTGTTAATGTTTCATAGTAATAAATAAGTAAAGCAACGTACATATGTATTTATAAATTATTAAGCAATCTCTCTTCAGCAGACTGCGCTGTTGAGACTCATGTTGTTGAGTTTCGGTTGGATGTTGTCTTTTGATAGTAAAAACAGTTCAGAATTTGTTAAGCCTCAATCTTACCACTGAAATAGGGTGCATGTTAGGATTTGGTACTCTTCAAGTGTGTTGATCTTTTCCCCTTTACACCCCTTTACTGGTACTTTTTCTAGGCAAACACAGCAGCCAATTTGCGCATAGCAATGTCCAACTAACAGCAAGGATGGTAATGACTATATTTTTCTATGGGATTGTTGGCCAGGACACTGGGAGTGACTCCCATCTTGGGGTTTAGCAGAGCATGTGTTGGCATGGCTCAAATGATAACCCTTTTGCTTCTGAATCAGAAGCCTTACATCAGGAATTTGGCTCAAAGTCCATGCGCACACTGCAGTGCAATGCTGGGGGACTGCAGCACTGTCAGAGATGCCGTTCATTGAATCGAATGTTAAACCAAGGTCCTATCTGCTTGTTCAGTTGGACAATAAAAATCTCATTGCATCCTTTGCAAATGAGAAAGGAATTTCTCCCCACAAATTACCCCAAATAAAATAAGTTCTTTGATATCCACTTGAACAGGCGGATGCACATTTAATGCATATATATCTAAGGAAAAGATTATTATTATTTTTGTTATTGTTGTTATTATTCTCATTGTAAATGTGAGGAGATAAAATGCCCAACAGATCAGTAGGATGTCACTTGTACAGCAAAACAAGAATTGACATCGGTGGCTACCTAATGTCTCAGAATGCCTCTTTACTGCAGAGTCGCTATATGGAGTCCAGTAACAGAGTGGTTACCATGCTCGCCTTGCATATTAGAGGATCCAGGTGGAATTCCCAAATGGAGCAAAACCTTAGGCAAGTTTTCATACTCCACACACCTCTGTTCACCAAGCAGTAAATAGGAATTCAGTTGTCAGTCGATTGGTGTATCACTTTCCTTGAGTAATAATCCCTCCAAAAAAATGATGTTACTCAATCCACGATTGTTTGTGGGACTCTGCTGTGCACAACTGACTTCTGTGTTTTGCCAATATATTCTGTGAACCACTTTGAGACAATGTAACCATGTGATAATAAGATATAACAAATGAAAGGATTATTATTATTATTACATTCCCCCCCAGTAAAATCTTGTGAAGCACTTTAAGACATCCTCCAACATGGTAGGTACTGCATCAATCATTAATTTTAACACTTCACTTGCATTGGAATAATTGCAGTTGACAGACTTTATTGTTAAAGATATCTTTGGCTTTCGGGAAAGATCCGGAGGAATAATTTAACAAGTAGACCTGCTGTCGAGAGCCTTTCTGTGCTAAACATATATTCAGACTGGTAGTACAACGGCAATTTTTGTTTTATTCCTTGGGTGACTCGCTTGCTTAAATTGGCAAGTTATTCAATCTTGCAACAGAAAAGTCGTATTCAGTTTCCTTCATTACATTATTTTCTATATTCTTGATCATCTTTGCTGGACTCGTCGGCTCAATTACAAGTCCATTTGCTCAAGAGTTAGAACAGAAGGGCTGCTGTTTTCAAAGGGATCATTATTTGGCCCAGTTAATAAGCATCTCGCTTCTGAGACAGAAGGTTGTGCGTTCAAGCCCCATGTTTGCACTTTAAACTCCTAGTCTAGCTGATACTCAAGCAGTGCTGCATGTGTGCTAAATTGCAAGTGGTGACATCCTTCAGATGAGGCATTAAACCAAGGCCTTAATCTGCCTTTCCAAGTGGACATTAAAAATCCTGTGGTGCTATTCATAAAGTGCAGAAGCATTGGGTTTAGGGCAGGCAGCTCTGGTAAGAGAGGTAGCGTCAGTTTATATAATGTGGGCCAAGTGGCTTTCTTGTGTACTGTCAACCTAATCTCCAATGCATTGGGTGCATTTCATGAGTGCATCATTTTTAAACTGTGCATCACCACGTTTAACCAAAATCACCAGGATATCTGTACATTGTACACGAGTGGAAAGTACAATTTATTGATTCCATATCACAATGAAAAGGAGATTCACTGCAGGAACACTGCAACAACAACTTGGGTTTATGCAGATCTTGTCACATAGGATAGGGCAGGGCAGGGCAGGACAACTGGTGACCTGCGGGCCATATCCGGCCCAGGGGATATTGTTTTCTATCTGCAAAGTTTTCCAGCTTCAATGTCCGATGAGCAAATACAGGAGACAATCAAGGCCCCAAGCCAATCAGGAGATGGTCACCAGGGGCTTGGGCTCTGCCGGGCAATGGAACTGGCCAATTATGATAAATTATTCCTTTATGCGGCCCACGCATGTTTCTCAAATTCGGCCCTCAGCTGAAGGGTGGGACCACCCTGCTGTCAGGTAACATCTTACAGACTTTCTTAAGCATGGGGCTTGGATATTGTACAAGGGAGAGGGGTTGGGCAAAGACTCTTTCAAAGATGATAATTTGAGGCAGGATTTAAAGATGGAAAGAAAGGGAGTAAATGAAGAGTAGAAGGAGATTATGGGTTTAGGAGCTAAAGACTTAACCAGCAATGATAGTGTAGAAAATTAAGGCAATGTGAGGACAATTTGAGAAACTCACCTATTTAATCAAGACATTTACTGCAGTAACAAGGGAGTCCTGCTTCTCAGTGGTTAAACACACTTTATAAGTGAAACTCCTGGGTTCAATTCCAGGCAGGGTGAAACCTTGGGCAAGTTTCCTTACTCCACACATCTGATAATAATCCTTAAAGAAAAACAATAATAAATTGGTCATTTCAATCAACGACTGTTTGTGGGACACCGCTGTGTACAACTGGCTGCCACATTTCGCCCACAAATACTATATTCGATCAATTCACTTTACAGTATATTCTGTGAAGCACTTTGAGACATCTAGAAGACATGAAAAGCACTATATCAAAATACAATAATTATTATTATTAATAGTAATGGCCATAATTATAGGAAAACAACTTGCACCTAAATAGGGTTATTTTTATTCCAATCCTGCTAACACAGAATAATACTCAACCTATAGGGATGTAAGGATAACTTTTACTGTATTCCTTACAGCTGGTGTTAACGTATAACTAATTTAGCTCAGAATTATACAGTCAATTCATTTTACAGTATATTCCGTGAAGCACTTTGAGACGGCGATAAGATGTGAATATTTGCTATATCAAATGCAATGATTATTATTATATATTATAACCCCTCCAATGTGTGTGTGTGTGTG
This sequence comes from Hydrolagus colliei, assembly GCA_035084275.1. Lineage (NCBI taxonomy): Eukaryota > Metazoa > Chordata > Chondrichthyes > Chimaeriformes > Chimaeridae > Hydrolagus > Hydrolagus colliei. The sequence continues at coordinate 36,798,642 of CM068744.1, forward strand.
TGTGTGTGTGTGTGTGTGTGTGTGTGTGTGTGTGAGTATTTTGCATTGTTGGAGGTGACATCATCATTCGCATGACACGTTGAACCAAGGTCTCATTTGCCTGTTCATGTGTATGTTAAAGATCCCATGGCATTACTCATGAAGAGAAGAGAGTTTGTGGTCTTATGTCCTGGCCAATAATCCCCCCAAATAAAATTGTCCATTTGTTTCGTGGCTGTTTGTGGGACATTGCTGTCTGCTGTGTGTAATTGGGCGCTGTCGTTTGCTTGCAAAATACACAGTCACTCCACCTCACAGTGAATCATGTGAAGCGCTTTGGGTCATTATCCAGGTGTGTGTGTAAAGTTTGTTTCAAATGGAAAGATTATGAATGCTTTATTCCTGAACTCGTTAACAACAATGCTTTTTACTGTTTAATAGAAGTGTCCTGTTTAACAGTACAGCCCTCAAGTACTCCGAGATGCTGACTGGCATGAAGAGCGCAATATAAACTCAAATTGTTATACTGTCCTGTTTGGCTGTGCCTGCCTGCGGCCAGTGCCTCTCTGTTGAGGGGTACTGATCTGTTTAGCAGTGGTCTGTGTTTGGCAATACTGGTCTGTTGATCAACGCTGTCCTATTCGGCCGGGCTGATTTAGAAGGTAGAGCCTGACATCTTCACAGAATACCAATCAGTTCTCATTGAGCTGTAGGAGAGGAGAGGCGGAGATGAGAGGACGTCAGGTTCATGGACAGATATTGACAAACCACATCATTATGGATGCAGTGGGTTAACTTGCACGATTTTAATCTGTCTAACAGAAAGAGGGAGGTGATAGCAGGAGGATAGCGAGAGGGACAGCGAATAGATCAGGTGAACCTTCGAGGGACATCATTTCAATTAAAGCCGAATAAGGTTACAAAAATGTCAAGTTACAGTCCATATAAATCATGTTAACCAATACATCAGCCCCTTGTGCATCATACAGATTATAGAATCCATAAAAAGTCTGAACAAATTCAAGTAACTATAAAAGGGAAATATTGGACATCGTAAATTTCCAGGTATTTTTATGCCCTAATCGACATTTACTGGCACATATTTTAATTTTGAATTATGTGACCTTTTGGCTCTATTTTCCTTATGCACACAATACTTGTGATGATTTATTATTGCAAGTCAAAAGAGCAGAAGAGCTAAAGTTGCAACAAGAGTTTGCACATGCAGGTGAGACCTTGAGACAGTCATTTCACTTGTCGGGTGTTACCCTGATTTAGTTGGTAGCACTGTCATCCTAAGTCAGGAGGTTTGGGGCTCACACTCCTCACATCGTAACTTTGAGCTAGTAGTGTAAACTGACACTTCAGTGCAGAGCTGGAGGATGCTGCATTGCCAGAGGTGTTGTCTTTCAGATGAGATGTTAAACAACAACACAACAATTAAGTTACACCTGTATAGTGCCTTTCACATCAGGAGGATGTCCCAAAGCGCTGGACAATCACTGTGTCAGACCCGAGCTGGGGACAGTGGGGGAAGGGAAGGTGGAGATTAGAAGTTGCTGATTGGACCATAGAAGAGGAGAGTCTTGAGGCGGGACTTGAAGGAGGCCAGAGAGTGCGCAAGGCGGAGGGTCTGTGGGATAGAGTTCCAGAATTTGGGGGCAGAGTGGCTAAAGGCTCGCCCATCAATGGTGGGGTGGATGGGTCGGGGGACGTAGAGCAGGCCAGAGCCTGTTGATCGGAGGGGGGATGGTTGGTAGGGGGTTAGGAGGTCACGGATGTAGGCTGGTGCAAGGTTGTGGCGGGTTTTAAATGTGACATTAAACCAATGTCCAGTCTGGATGTTAAAGGTCCCATGGCCCTATTCGAAAAAAGAAGGGAGTTTCTCCTGGTGTCGTGGCTCACAATCGCTCCAACATAAAATTGATCAATTAATTTAAGCGTGTTTTTTTGTAGGACATTCTTTGCAAATTGGCTGCTATGTTTGCCTGCAAATGGCGTCCAGTCACTGTACTTTATAATAAGCTGCCATGTTTTACTTGTGTAACCACATTCATTTTCAGCTCCAATCTTTTCGGACATCACAGCTGTGCTACAGTTGGTGAAGTACGTTGAGACGCTAAATTTTCAGTGGAAGGTGCTACCTACCTAAAGTGCAAGTTATTACTATTTTTAGTGCCAGAAATTTGCTGCGAATTGCTTTGACATGTTTCATTGCTATAGCTGTTAATATAAAACACAAGGATTATTATATCTTGTCAGAACCACAACAATTAGAACTGTGATCCGGAAGCATGTCTGCAAAAGCAGATAGAGTTGTGAGGATATGGAACATTCTGCCCCAGAAAGTTGTACAGATGGAATCAACAACAAACTAGGGAAGTTTAAAAGAGATTTTTAAAAAACCGTAGGCAACTTTCCTCACTCCACACACCTCTCTTTACCTTGGATAATGGATGTACTTGTATCATTACAAGAATAACGGATGTTAGTCAATTCGCGGATCGCTTTCCGTGTGTATATATCCCTTAAAAATAATAATTTGGTCAGTCAAATTATGACTGTTTGGACATGGCTGTACACAATAAGCTGCCACAATCTGCCCACCAAATACACAGTCAATATACTCTGTGAAATGTCTCAATGATGCGATAAGCAGCTATAGAAAATCCAAGGGTTATTATTATGAACAGATGCTTGGTAAGTGAAAGGTGCTATATAAATGTAATTTTGTTTTGTTGTTGTTAACAACAACAACAAAAGAGGTGTAAAAAGGTATGGTGAAACAACAACACAACAACTTGCATTTATATACATTCACCAGGGTAGTCTCTCATAGCAGTGTGGTTTGTAATAATAATAATAATCCTTGCATTTGATATGGCACTTTACATAACTTCTAGATGTCTGAAAGCGCTTCATAAAATCTACCGTAAAATGAATTGACCATATATTAGTGGGCGAAACGTGGCAGCCGGTTGCGCACATCAGTGTCCCACAAACAGTCGTGGATTGAAGTGACCAATTTATTTTATTTTTTGCCTCGACGGATTATTGTGGGGCATTGGACACCATTCAAGGGGGCATTGGACCACATTCTGCCCTCTTTGCCCATCATCCTCCCCCAAAACACTACCCCCCTCCCCCCCAGATAAAATTGGTTACTTGGTCATGTACTTAAAACTGACACTCCAATGAAGTGATGGAGGAGCATCGCTTTGTCATCCTTCACCGCTAACAACAATGTAGGGCCTTTCTTCATAGAATCATAGAATTTTACGGCACAAAAGGAAGCCATTCAGCCCATCTAGTCTGTGCCGGCTCTTTGAAAAGAGCAACTCAATCCCACTGCTCCGCGCTCTCCCCATAATCTAACAGACCTGTTCTTCCTAAATAAAGATCTAATTCTCTTTTAAAAACTGTTGTCGAATCGGCCTCCTTCTTGTCAGAAAGACAAACTTCACCCCCAATTATTCCTCTGTATTCACAGTCTGACTATTTTCATACATCCAGCTCTTGTCATCTCACTGAATCTGGGCATCTTGTTCAACCCCAAACTATCCTTCCTTCCCCACATCCTCTCCATGTCTGGCACAGCCTTCCACCACCTCTGCAATATTGCCTGTCTCCGCCACTATCTCACCCCACATACTGCTGAAATGCTGATTCATACATTTATCATTTCCAGGCTCGACTACAGGAACTCTCTCCTCGTCGGCCTTCCCAGCTCCTCCCTTCACAGGCTCCAGATCATTCAGAATTCTGCAGCTCGTGTACTCTCCCGTACCAGACTTCGTGACCACATCACTCCCACCCTCAATCGTCTCCACTGGCTCCCCATCCCCCAGAGGATCGAATACAAGATCTTGTCCTCACTTTCAAGGCCATTCACAGCCTTGCCCCCGCCTATCTCTCTGACCTGCTGTCTCCCTATCAGCCTACCCACACCTTCCATTCAGCAGACTCAGGCCTGCTCCGTGTCCACCGCCCTAACCACCCAACCATCAGTGGCCGGGCTTTGAGCCTCTCTGCCCGCATGCTATGGAACTCCATCCCACAGCCTCTCCGCCTTGCTTCCTCCCTTTCCTCCTTCAAGGCCCATCTCAAGATCTTCTTCTTCGACCGTGCCTTCGGCTCCCCCCCAAACTCTTCCCCCTCTCCCACTCTCCTTCCCCTTTGCCCTACCGCAACCCACCCACCTCCGCTCGGGTCCGGACATGCCTGTTCAATGCTTTGGGACGTCCTCCCCATGTGAAAGGTCTTATACAAGTACAATTTTGTTGTTGTTGTTGATGTCAATGACAGCAACAATTTGCATTTATATACAGTAAAACACACACACACACACACACACACTCACACACTCACACACTCTCTCTCTCTTTCTCTGAGCCAGGTCAACTGACACACAATGAGCTGCGCTGACACACACACACACACACACACACATACATACACTGAGCCAGGTTGACACACACTGAGTCACACTGACACACACACACACACATACACATACACACACACACACACTGAGCCAGGCTGACATACACTGAGCCACACTGACACACACACACTGAGCCAGACTGACACCCATTCAGCTGGTTTGACACACACCCACTGAGATGTCTGACACACACTAAGCTGGGCTGACAGACACTGAGCCGGACTGACACACACACACTGAGTCGGGCTGACCTGCACTAAGATGGGTTAAAACACTGAGGTGACCTGACTTGAGCAGCTTCGCAATGAGAGTGAGAGAGAGAGAGGGAGTGTAAAAAATATATTTCCATTAGGAAGGATGACACTCTATTGATGAGAACTAGAGCGCAAGGACATAATGGAATTCCTCTTCCAAATTCAGGTATTAAACTTGAATTATAGGAGGTGATTATCCCTGTCACCTTGCCTAGAGCAACGATGTTCAGGTTTTTTTTTACAGACCTATCAAAAACCCGCTGTGTCAGAGATTAGTATGATTTCATGTTGTTGTCAATCGCACAAGAATCCTTGATTCATTTCTTATCTCACTGTGCTCTTCTACGAAAGGGAATCCCAAGAATGAGCAGCGGAACATAATGCACAAAAATGGTTCAATCTAATTAGCAGAGCAACTGGGGTTATGTCACCAGGACACCTTTAACTGTCGTTCAAAACCTGTGCTTAAATTGTTTGGTTAACATTTGTCAATCTCAAAATAATTTGCCAGTAAAATGTATTCTAGGCTGACACTAATAATAATAATAAATAATAATGATCCTTGCATTTGACATAGCGCTTTTCATGTCTTCAGGACATCTCAAAGCGCTTCACAGTATATACTGTAAAGTGAATTGACTGTATATTTGTATATATATATACAAATATATATATTAAAAGCAAATACAAAATAGAGACATTCAAAGCTCTAATGAATCGGGTGGTCCTGGCTAGACAAGTACCTGGAAGCTTGCCAGACAATGCTCTCTATGTGGTTTTCGTAAGGTGTCTGAAACCCATTACAATGCCTCAGAATACCCAAGCCAGCCTAAAACTTCCACATATGAATGTCATCTATCCATGGAAATTTATTGGTGTTTGAAATGGAATGTGAATACACTCCTTAGAGATTCACACACTGCTTATCTAATTCTGGAGGGAATTATGCTTGTGTTCGCTATAGCTAAGGTTTGATAATCCCCAGATTGTGTGTTTATTACTGGTCCTTACACTTCTGTATAACTGGCATCGCAAAAAAAAAAGGTCCGCATTCGATTAACTGGAATTTATCCGGAAAAATTAATTGAATTTTTTTTTGCATTTTTGGCTGAATATCCAGCAGGCGCTTTAACCGGCATTGGCCAAATCCTGAGGGTGCCAGATAATCGGGCTTCTATATATATATATTTACATGTCAATACGTCAACCTGACAGAAAAACGTTGGCCAGAACACTGGTAGAAAATCGCCTCTCTTTTTGAACAGTTCATGGGATTGTTAACATCCACAGGTGAATAGGACCTCAGTTTAACATCTCATACAAAGGACGGCACCTTCCGACACTGCAAAGCACCACCAGAACTAAACTAGAGTGTCACCTTAAAGCAGGTGAGTTTGACATCTTGACGTGGGGCTTGAACCCACAACCTTCTGACACAGAGATAAGAGTCAGCCTTCCACCACTTGCTTGTGATCACAGCCAAAACCCTATACATTGCTCAACTCATGAATTATTTGTCTTTGCTCAACATTACTTTGTATGTTAAAACTGGCTGCCAAGTATGTTTATCAATGATCCTGGCTTTGGATATAGCCTCATAAGTGTCAAAATGTCTAAATGTGCTTCACTGGGAATTAATAGTAAAAATCTGTGTGTTTTTATGTAGTGCTCAATGCACTTTACCAGATTTACTGCTAAGAACAACAGAATTATGTTTATAGAGTGTCTTTCACTTCAGGAGGACATCCCAAGACCCTGAACAGTCAGGAGTCAGGAGCCGACTATGAGGGAGGGGTGGGGTAGCAGTGAGGGGAGGCAGAGAGGTCAGAGGACAATTGAAGGCACAGTTGAAGAGGAGGGTCTTGAGACCGGCCTTGAATGAAACAAGCGAAGCAGTGAGGCAGAAGGACTGTGGGATGGAGTTCCAGAGTGTGGGAGCAGAGAGGCTGAAGCCCAGACACCATTGGTAGGGTGGGTCGGGCAGGGGACGTGGAGCAGACTGGAGCCTGCTGAACAAACAGCTTTCAGTGCAGTGCGTGAGTGTATTTTTCTGTGCAGGGAAGTCTCATTGCACTGGGCAAAAACTTAATTTTCTTCTGAATAATACGTAGGGATGCATACAACAGTTACAGGTGGTGGGGAGTGTTTACCACAACCGAACATGAAGACAAGATCTTAGTTTGATTTCTCATCCGAACACGGCACACCCAGACAATATAGTAAATAGGATACACCTTCTAGCATTGCACTGGAGTATGAGCCAAGATTATATGAGCTCAAAGCCTCTGATGTGGAGGGAGGAGGAACACACAAGCTTGTGATCTAGAACAGAACGAGCTACCGTCTCAGCCAGTGTGAACACACACAGAGGATCCAGAACCTAGATTTCAACAAATCTTCCCTATTCTACAACTGGAAGCAGACATGTGTTCTCACATCCACTGGGCAGAAGGGTACCTCAGTCTAAATCAACATAAGTTAGAAACAGATGCAAGATGACTCGTGTTTGATTCTCTGGCAGATAAAACCCTAGGCAAGTGTTCTTACTCCACTGGCCTCTGTTTACCTAGCAGTAAGTAGAAACACAATTGTTAGTCGATTGGTGGATCGCATTCCATAGGTAGTAATCCTTCAAAAGAATGTGTCAGTCAGTGACTGTTTATGGGACACTGCTGCGAGCAATTCACGGTACATTTATAATAATAATCTTTAAATTTGACATTGTGCTTTTCACATCTTATCGATGTCTCAAAGCGCTTCATAAAATGTACTGTAAAGTGAATTGACTGTATATTTGTGGGCGAAACACAGCAGCTAATTGTGCACAGCAGTGTCCCACAAATAATCGTGGATTGAAAATGACCAATTTTTATTACTGTGTATTTTTGGATGAATTACTATTAGGGATCAAGGAAAGTTGCCCAAGGTTTCACCCTGATCTGCCTGGATTTAAACACAGGTCTCACGCTTGTAAGGCAAGTGCTCTAAACATTGAACTACAGGAGCTGCACAAGCTCCATTTCTTTCACAAATATCTAGTCAATCTACTTCACAATACATCCTGTGTAGCGCTTTGATACATCTCAACCATTTGATTCTGGCACTATATCAAATGCAAAAATTGTTAGTATAATATTTGAAATGATGAATGAATCCACAGTGGAACAATCGGCATGTGAAAGAGAAGAAAAAGGGTGATTCCTTGGTCATTGCGTTTTATCACAACTAATCCATGCACTTGATAGTCTGAGGCTTCTGACTGATAGAGATTAACAAGCGTGATTTTACAGCAAACACAACAAGGTTGTTATTCTAAATATAAAATTTGAATCTGCAGCTCTCTAGGGTAAAGCACTGTGGAGTTGCTGGCTTCACATGGCTGGTAAGCTTTTAACAACAACAACAAAATTACATTTCTGAAGTGCCTTTCATGTTGAAAGGTCGTCCCAAGGAGCTGAACAGTCAGGGATCAGGGCATGGGGGCGACGGGGCAGGGTTAGAATAAAGATAGTAATTGTTGCATTTGATATAATGCTTTTCGTGCGTTCCGCGAGTCTCAAAGCGCTTCATAGAATGTACTGTAAAGTGAATTGACTGTATATTTGTGGGCAAAATGCCTCAGCCAATTGCACACAGCAACGTACCACAAACAGTCGTGGATTGAAATTACCAATTTGTTTTTCTTGAGGGATTATTATCAGGTATGTGAAGTTAAGGAAACTTGCCCAAGGTTTTATTCTGCTTGAAATTGAACCCAGGTCTCTGACTTCTAAGGTGAGTGCTCTAACTACTGACTTACAGGACTCCGCAAAGTGGGAAGGAGGGCAGATGAAGGCAAGGCCAAAGCAAAGTGTTGAGTCGTACCCTGAAGGAAGCAAGAGAGGGAGCAAGTCAAAGGGATTGTGGAATGGAGTTCCCAAGGCAACTGGGATACAGTATATAGATATTCCAGCATTCTCCACACAATAAACGTGCTTACCTTAGCTATAGAGGCAAAGAGCAAAATCTTTGCATTTTGATCACTGGCAAATAGAAATGATTGAGAGCTCATCTGAAGGATGGGACCCGACAACATATTTGCAATTTTTACTTTTATAATAATATATAATAATCCTTGCATTTTGATATAGCTTTTCACATCTTATCAACATCTCAAAGTGCTTCACAGAATATACTGTAAAGTGAATTGACTGTGTATTTGTGGGTGAAACGCAGGAGCCAATTACGCACAGCAATGTCAAACAGTCGTAGATTTAAATGAGCAATTTTTATTATTGTGTTTTTTTTTGGAGGGATTATTATTAGGCCTGTGGAGTAAGGAAACTTGCCCAAGGTTTCACCCTGACCTGCCTGGATTCGAACACATGTCTCACGCTTGTAAGGTGAGTGCTTTTACCACTGAGCTACAGGAGCTTCACATCCACTTTTGATACAACATTAAAATCTTTCAGATTTCTTCACAGGTCAATGCCTTTTGCACATCCTACATGTTGTCCTATGCTCCTCACCATTCCATAAGGTTTGAAGAGTATAGAAAATCAAAGATCATTCCCATCACTTAGTGAATCAACAAGAGGGGTAAAACTTAGAAGATGGAGAGGTGGAAAAGTGGTGAGGTGGCTGTGAGGGAAAAAACACTGAATTTAGTCTAGTGGAAGGACTTTTCCATTCCAGCTTTAAGTGAATGCTAATGGTATTTCAGACAAACAATGATCATGAGCTGGAACAGCAGAGAGAGCAATCTTGATGTAGGCGGCAGCAATCGCGGACCTCACACCCGAAAATAACTAAACAGGTTTGCAGCAAGGAAGTAAAATCTGCCTCATTCAGTGCGAGTTTTGTGCATTGTTAACAATATTTGGCACACAATGAAGATTGTTGTACAGTATATTTTGTGAAGCGCTTTGAAATGTCTCAATGATGGATTGAGTGTGGGAGGGATTTTTTGTGGGAGGGATTATTTCTCCCAGAAGGTGATCCCCTAATTGATTATATAATACAATACGAACTACTACACATTTGTATAGCGCCTTTCACACTGGGAGGACATCCCAAATCATCCCAAGACTGCCAATCAGGTTCCTGCTTACTGATAGGTAAACAGAGGCATATGCAGTAGGGAAACTTGCCTAAAATGTCATCTCACCCAGAAATCGAACCCAGGGCCTCTCGCTTGTGAAGCGAGGATGCCAACCACTACCTACAGACTCCACATTTTATTTCATCTTTCCAGAATACTCACATTACAGTATCCCCATCATGGTTTCAAGCTATTTCATTTACATTTAAAGGCAAAAATAATAATAATCCTTGCATTTGATATAACACTTTTCACGTTTTCTAGAATGTCTCAAAGCTCTTCAAAGAATATATTGTAAAGTGAATTGACTGTATATTTTAGGGTGAAACGCGGCAGCCAATTGCGCACAGCAGTGTCCCACAAACAGTCGTGGATTGAGTGACCAAATTCTTGTAGTTTTTGGGGGGATGGATTATTATTAACATAATTAACCTGTGCAAAAATGATGCAGTAAAAATATAATGCTCCTGAAAGGATTGAAAGGAACTTTCTGACCAATGGATTGAGGAAAACAAGTCCACAAAGTTCTGACGAAGTGTTGTGGACCTGATACGTTGATTCAAAATGGTCTAGCAATGTAAGACAAGGTGGAATTTGATGCCTGGGATTTCTAAATTCACAATGAACTGAGTTGTCTTGGCTCTGGCAATGGCATGTTCAATTGGGAGCACACAGAGCAGGGATTTGGTGTAAACTGCAGTTTGCCAGGAAATATCAGTTAAGGATTATGAGCTGACAAGAGCCAGCAAGTGCAGCATAACTAATGCACGATTGGGTGGAGGATCAATGTAAGAAGCAGACAGTCTATTCAGATAGGATTTGGAGCTGAATGAGTGTCGAATGGTGCCATTGGGAACATCATAGACATGCAGGAATAAATTAACCTGGAATTAAGCAGCAGAGCGCTGATGCAGAACTATATTAAGAATTCTATCTACGATATATCAAGGATGACTTTTTGGCAGGTATTGCTGTGCACAATTGGCAGCCACATTTTGCCAACAGCATTTAAAGTCAATCCACTTTACAGCATGTCCCGTGAAGCGCTTTGAAACATCTCAATGATGTGATTAGGCTCTATATCAAATGCAAGGATCATTCTTATTTCTTTATTGCATGAGGTGGAAGGGAATAGTTCAGCTCTAAAATTGTTGTTGTTGTTGTTGTAATGGGGAAGCAGATCAGGAGAAAAGGAGGCATGTGCAGAGTATGAACACCAGCATAGATGAGTTGGGATGAATTTCAGAATAGCCGATTATCATTGGGAGGAGGGAGTTAGGGAGATAGATGGAGTCTCCTAGTTTTCAGCCAGTTCTGTTGTAACACCAGCATTTGCAGGTCATAGGGCATCAATTGGTTTTGTGTACAGCTATGTTTGGGCAGTAGATATTTTATTCCCTGCCAATCAATTAAATAATGCTTCTGAACAACACAAATCCCAAATACAGTAATGTAACCGACGCTGTAATCTCCATTGTTGGTTGTCTTCCCAGCCTTTTGTTTAGCAGCAGAAATGCCCCATGGTATGAACTGTCGGCTTGTTGCTTAATCCTTTCCTCCTTTAGCCTGAATTTTAATTGGCTACAAGCAAGAAGTTCCATTCCTTCTTTGTAATCCTTTTGCAAATTCGACAGGTTCAAGTGTTTGAGTAATCTCAGCACTCCCAAGATGCAATCAACAACAGCAACAACAAAAACAACAAACTTCCATATTGTGGAATGCTTCTGTCAAACCTTGACATTCAACTGTCAGAATAACGATAATAAATAAAATGCTTCACATAATATACTGTAAATTACAGTTAATTTGTGAGTTTTAAATTAACAATATTTATAATAATAATCCTTGCATTTTGATATAGCGCTCTTTTCACATCTTCTAGATGTCTCAAAGTGCTTCACATAATGATCCTATAATAATAATCCTAACATACTGTAAAGTGAATTGAATGGGCGAAACGCTGCAGTCAATTGTGCACAGCTGTGTACTACAAACAGTTGTGGATTGAAACGACCATTTATATTATTGTGTTTTTATTTTAGGGATTATTATTAGGCATGTGGAGTAAGGAAACTTGCCTAAGGTTTCGTCCTGACCTGCCTGAATACGAACACAGGTCTCACCCTTGCAAGGCGAGTGCTCTAACAACTGAGCTGTCAAAGTCTCTAACGACATTTTCAACATCTGTGACCAAGGCTCTCTCTGCTTCCTTGTCCTTCTCGACCTCTCCGCCGCCCTCAACAATGTCGATCATTTCATCCTCCTACACCGCCTCTCCTCTTCCTCAATCTCCGTGGACCTGGCCTTGCCTGGTTCGACTCCTACCTCTCCCATCAACTACACTTTGTCGCCACCAATGCTTTCTCTTCCAGCATTCACACTGTCACCTGTGGCGTCTGCCGGGGCTCTGTCCTTGGCCCCCTACTTTTCAACATCTATATGCTCCCACTTGGCGACATCATCCACAGACATGGGGTTAACTTCCACATGTATGCGGATGACACCCAACTCTGTTTCTCTGCCTCTACCCTCAACTCCAGGACTACCATTGTCCTGACAGACTGTCTGTCAGGCATCAAGTCCTGGATGAGAGCATTGGCTCACGTCAGCGCTTTCTTGCATCAGGCGCTGGTTGCATCAACCTCCATGGTTGCATACTCAACCTCCCCAAGCCAGTCATAAACCTAGGTGCCTTTTTCGACCCTCAACTGTCTTTCAATGTTCAACCCTGAACTGTCTTTCCTCCCTCACATCCAAGCAATGACTCGCTCTGCCTTTCCCCACCTCACATTTAAAGCCCTCCATGACTTCGCCCAACCCTACATCCGTGACCTCCTATCCCCTTACCAACCTGCCCGCCCCTATTGCCCAAATAGATTGGAGCTGAAAATGAATGTGATTACACAAGCAAAACATGACAGCTTATTACGTATAAAGTACAGTGACTGGATGCCATTTGCAGGCAAACATAGCAGCCAATTTGCAAAGCAGTGTCCTACAAAAAACACGCTTAAATTGATTGATCAATTTTATGTAGGGCCGATTGTGACTCAGGGCACCAGGAGAAACTCCCTTCTTTTTTCGAGTAGTGCCATGAAATCTTTAACATCCAGACTGGACATCAGTTTAATATCATATTTAAAGCCCTGCACAACCTCGCACCACCCTACATCCGTGACCTCCTAACCCCCTACCAACCATCCCCACGCCGCTCAGCAGGCTCTGGCCTGCTCCACATCCCCCGATCCACCCACCCAACCATTGGCGGGCTAGCCTTCAGCCACTCTGCTCCCAGCCTCTGGAACTCCATCCCGCAGTCCCTCCGCCTCGGCCCCTCCCTAGCCTCCTTCAAGTCTTACGTCAAGACTCTCCTCTTCGATGGACCCATCGGCAACTCCTCCCCCCCCCACCCCCAAATCCCCCCACACCCCACCCCTGTCCTCAGCTTGGGTTTGAATCAATAACTGTCCAGCGCCTTGGGACGTACTCCTGATTTGAAAGGCGCTATGTAAATGTAATTTTGTTGTTAACAGACAGATGGTGTCTCGGTTTAACATCTCAACTCAAGGACGGCACCTCCAACATAGCAAAACACTCCATCAGAGTGTCATCTTATACTGCATGAATTCCAAATCTCAATGTGGGACTTGAACATACAAATTTCTGTCTCTATAGAGAGAGTGTTAGCAACTGAGCCGGGCTGACATGAAGATAAACATGAAGGGGGAAAATATGACAACAAATATCAAGAATGTTCTGTCAAGATAAAGCCAAGTCTAGAAATGATACAAAAAATTTCTAAACTCCATTAACCAATGTGAAAGGTGCTATGTGAAATAATAATAATAATAATGTATACTGTGAAGTGGATTAACTGTGTATTTTGTGGGCGAAACGAGGCAACTAATTGCATACAGCTAATTGCGCACAGTAGTTTGTTGCTGAGGCAACCACATTTTTCAGTCACTCACGACAGTGTGCTTCAAGAACAACTTGTATTCATATAGCGCCCCTCATGCAGAATAAGTGCCCTGGAGTGCTTAAAATCTCTTCAACTCACATCAAGCAATAAACAATAATAGGAACATAAGAACATAAGAAATGCTAGGCAAAAAAAATACCAATGTCCAAATAGTTCACCTTCCACCTTCCTGGCAGTCGCATGCACATATGTCCCAAACTGCCTATGCACTATGTCCCATAATGTTATTTCCTAAAAGAAAACTATCTAACCTGTGTTTGAAAGAATCAACACTTTCTGCTTCAGCCGTCTCCCTAGGAACCTGTTCCAAAGGTTAACTATTCGCTGACTGTAGTGTTTGCATAGAATAATGCTCATATTTGATGTGATACCTCTCCTGCTGGGAGGTTGTCTCAAAAAGCTACACAGCATGGACTGCAAAGCACTGTAACTGTGCATTTTATGAGTGATCGTGGCAGCCAAAATTGCGCACAGCAATTTCGCTTAAACAGTCACAAAGTGAACGACTGGTTTTATGTGAGAGAATGGTTGGCCAAGACAACACAGCAGATTGTACGGGTAATCAATGTAAAAAAATTGATCCCAGCAGATCTACTAGACATATCATAAAGCTTTTTTTAATTTGCTCTCAGCCCATTTTATTGCCTCTCATCCCCCACCCCCACCACCCTACTCCATCCCACTATCCCTGACCCAGTCTAGGGATGTGATAGGCAGAAACGGCACAATAATTGAGCTATTTTCACGGCACTCAGTAAAATTCACATTAGGGCTGAATCTAAGAAGTCATATGCCAGCAAACAAGCCTTTATTATTTTTCTTTAGAAAATGAACCCGAGACAAGCTCTGACAGCCTTTGTGGCAAGAGTCAGTTCATCTTCCTCGCTGGTTTGCGGTTTTACTTTCATTGTGACCTCCATTCTACCAATGCATTTTCAGCCACTTCGCCCCTAACCTCTGGAACAATCTTCCTCTATCCTTCCCTTCATCCCCATCTTCATGTCGCACCTGAAGACCTTCCTTTTCATCCATATCTACAACAACAACAACTTGCTTTTTTATAGCACCCTCCACACCAGGCGGCATTTAATAATAATAATCTTTGGACTTGATATAGCGCCTTACCACATCTTCTAGATGTCTCAAAGTGCTTCACAGGATATACTGTAAAGTGTATATATACACTTTATAGTATATTTGTGGGCAAAATGTGGCAGCCAATTGTGCACAGCAGTGTCCCACAAACAGTCGTGGTTTGAAATGACCAATTTATTATTTGTTCTTTTAGGGATTATTATCAGGTGTGTGGACTGAGGAACTCGCCCAATGTTTTCCCCTGCCTGGAATCAAACGCAGGTCTCTCGTTTGTCAGGCAAGTACTCCAACCACTGAGTCTCAGAACTCCATGCTTCATTTCAGAGTGCTTCACAATGGTGAGCCCGAGGCTGAGCCAGGGATAATGGGAAGATGACCATGAGTGCAGTTGAAGTGAAAGTTCTTCATCCGTGAGCTGAAGATGAAAATGGAGAGGGTAAATGGAAGGGGTTGAGGGAAGGAGTTCCAAATGTTCAGGGTATAGAGGCTGAAAGCACAGCCGCTGATATTGGAGTGGACAAGGAGGAGGCAGATCCCAGTACAGTGGAGACAACATGTACTGCTGTGGGGAGAGAAGGGTTTACAGAGGTAGGGGGGTGCTGAGGAGTGGATTGATTGAGGATCTTGAAGTTTGTCCGCACCAAGCTCTAGAACCCCCATCTCCCTCATTCTCGCACAACCATTGACTTCCCATCAATCACAGGATTGAATTCAAGATCCTGGTCCTCATCTTTAAATCATCACCTTTAAAGCCCTCTGTAGCCTTGCCCTTCCCTACATCTGTGACCTCCTAACCCCCTACCAACCTGTCTGCTCCCTGTGCTCAGTGAGCACCGGGCCTGCTCCATTGCCCCGACTACCCATCTTACCATTGGCAGGCAAGCCTTCAGCCGCTCTGCCCCCAACCTTTAGAATTCTATGCCACCCATCCTGCAATCCCTTCACCTCACCTCCTCCTTACCCTCTTTCAAGTCCTGACAGAAGATCCTCCGCTTTAACCATACCATCAGTCACCCCCTTCCTTTCCCTTCCCTCCACCCAACCCGATCGCGATGCAAACTCGGGTTTGATGCATTGACTGTCTTGCACCTTAGGACATCCTCCCCATGTGAAAGGCGCTATACAAATATAATTTGTTGTTGTATTGATCCCCCTTCTCCTGGCTCAGCATTGTGCCTCCCCACTCTCAATCATCTGGAACGCTACTCTGCATTAGTTGCACTATAGAAATGGATGCTGTGATTGTTACATTATATTCTGTGAAGTGCTTAGATACATTTTGACAATGTAATAAGGTGCTGTACCAAATGCGAGGATTATTATTGGTATTATTATTATTGAATGCTCATTATTGACACTCATTATTTCAAAAAGGGAGCCGAACAGCTGAGTGTCAGCCTGGCTCAGTCAGCAGCACTCTGACCTCGGAGTTTGTGTGTTTAAGTCCCATGTCAGCACTTGCGCACACAATCAAGGATTCCAATCAAACTCAGTGCTGGACGTCCATTGAATATCCGATCCAAAGTATGACCACTCCATAATGTAGCTCTCCCCCCAGTGGAGCTCTGGAGTACAAAGTCCTAATGTTGGGCTGGATCCCACAATCTAGTGATCCAGAGATACATGTCATCTACATCTGAAATGTGGTCAAACAAAATTTTTATCTACGTTGCAAGTGATGACCTCTCGATCAAGACAAGCCACAACTGAAGATGTTTCACTTTCTGAGAAGCTGAGATTGCTGGAGAAAGCAGATTTTAGAATTATGAAGTAATCAGACTTTACACACTCAAAAAAACGATTCAATTGGAGTGAAAAAGAGTGATGTATTTTTTACATTAAAGCTGTTTCCAGCCTTCTACATGTCCCTTAGCCCCCACACTCCATCATAGACAACCATGCTTTTAGCCATTACTTCTCCAATCTCTCTGCCTCAATTCTTGTTCCCTGCTTTCCCGTCTTCAGATAACATCCAATGACATTGTTTTTTGATGATGCCTCTCTCCTTCGCTTGACGATAAGTTCTGCCACCGTTAAGGGCTTAAAGTTGCTTCCTGTATGAAGGCCGCCAAATGAATGCAAGTTGTTGAAATTGAAATGTTGCTGTGGTTTGCGGATTTATCAAATCTGAGCGTAGGAGTAGGAGGGTGACCGAAGGCACAATAGAAGAGAAGTGCCTTGAGGTGGGTTTTGAAGGAGGTAAGGGATCAAAGCTGGAGGACCTGTGGAATGGATTTCCATATGGTGGGACAGAATGATTGAAGATATGCTCGCTAAAGGTGGGGCAGACAAGGAGGGGAATGTGAAGCAGGCCAGAGCCTATTGAGAATATACTCTGTCTCTATGACTTCACCTTCAGTCACCTTTCCCTTCCCCTTCTCTGTTCAAGCCCTGGTTTGTGCTCCCACTCAGTCTACAGATGCTTTGAGACTTCCTCCCAACCTGAAAGGCGCGATACAATTGTAAATCATTGTTGCTGTTATCTCTTGTCTGTGCTATTGATTCTGAGAATGATGACGTGCATTCCATGAGTTAATCATTCTTAATGGAGGAGGCGGTCGTTATCCCTCCCTAGCTATCTTGGCAAGACACCATTACAGATGGTGGCAGTTACCTACCTTCTAAGCATGGGTCAGCGACCTCCTGCAGGTGAGATTAACAATCAAGTAACTTCAAAGTCCCTTGGACAGAAGCGCATCTCAAAGAGAGGAAGGACTATTTGGCAACGATTTATCCTCCACCATCTGCTAATGAAATTCTCTCTTCCCCTTCTTGTCAAATGCCATTAGAGGAATGAGATTGCCTGTCTACAGTCACAACACTTTCTATTTGGTGGCATCAATAGCCACCTTGGGTATCGGCAGGGAAGCAAAGCAGAATAAACAGAGTGACTGCACTGATCTCTCCTGTACAGTTGCTAATGATCTCATCCAGCTGGTTCATTCTCCAATTAGACATCAGAACTACTTAGGTCTCGCATTGACAGACTCCATAATCACTTGAAAGCACTGAATAAAGTGTCATTTAGCACACGTGACCGACTGCTTGGGCTCCATCCAACAGACCCTTAATTTGTGTTTTGAAAGCAAAATACCACATGTGAAGCTTGGCTAACTGATCACGTCTCTAACATAAAGTTACAATCTTAGACTGGCATCCAACTTGTTTGTCCAAATGATTCATGTGGGCTCCAACCAAACGGGTCAGATTTAACACTGCACACAAACCTTCAAACATCTGAAGAGTTTTGGCTCAGGTCACTAAGTCAACGCTTTCGGAAGGATTTGGGTTCAAGTCCCATTTCAAGACATGAGTTATTATACTACCTTAATAATAATATTCCTTGCATTTGATATATAGAGCCCGGAGCATTATCACGCCATTCAGACGTCTCAAAATGCTTCATGCAAAATGCTGTAAATTGAATTGACTGCATATTTTGTGAGCGAAACACGGTAGCAGCCAATTGTGCACTTCAGTGTCCCACAAGCAGAAGTGGATTGAGTGATCAAATTATTATTTTTTGAAGGGATTATTACCTTGATAGAAAAGCGATCCGCCAATCGACCAACAACTGAGTTCCTACTCACAGCTACATAAATAGCGACTTGTAGAATAACATTTGGCATTTATCATGTCAAAGTTTTTGTTTAAAACATCGAAGCTGTTGACTGATGATTAAGTCCTTGACAGACAGGATCTATTTTACCAAGGTGCAATTTGCCCTGGATTTATAATTACTTTCACACGGAGGTCGTGGTTGTGGATGTATAGAAACATCTGACCTAGAGTCAATTTTATGGAGAATGTCAGGCCAGATTTTTTTAAATGTTTCATGAGAAACATTTTAAATACTTTTCAGAATTATTCAGTGAACCTATCTCTTCAAGTAATTTCTTTCACTCTTCATTTTTGCATACTCAGCAAAACAAATAATATTAACTGCATTTGACATACCAACTAATTACATTGTTAAGCAGTCTCAAGGTAGCCTTACAGAATATATTGTAAAGTGAATTGACTGTTTATTTTGTGGGTGAAATGCAGCAGCCAATTGTGCACAGTAATGTTCCACAAACAGTAATTGCTTGAGTGACTAAATTATTATTAGATTTGTTAAGGGAATATTAACCCTGGAAAGTGATCTTCCAATCGACTAACAACCAGGTTCCTACTTGTTGCTAAGTAAGCAGAGGCTTGTGGAGTAAGGAAACTTCCACATGATTTCGCTCTGACTGGGAATCAAATGTAAGTCCTCTCACATTTTTAACGAGCACCTTTCAAGTCGGGAGGACATCCCAAGGTGCTGAACACTCAGGTCCAGACCTGAGCGAGGGGGAGGGACAGGGTAGGGTAGAGGGAAGTGAGAGAGTTGGGAAGGGAAAGAGAGAGTTGGGATGGGAGGGAGAGAGTTGGTAGGGCAGCAAAAGGAACAATTGAAGAGGAGTGTCTTGAGACCAGCCTTAAAGGAGGCAAGGGAGGAAATGAGATGAAGGGACTGCGGGATGCAATTATTTGGAGTTCCAAATATTCCTTGCATTTGATATTGCTCCTTATCAAATCATTGAGACATCATTGTGAAGTGTAGGTCAGGGCGAAACCTTGGGCAAGTTTCCTTATGCCACATGCCTAATAATAATCACTCCCCCCCAAAAAAAAACAATAATAAAATGGGTCATTTCAATCCACGACTGTTTGTGGGACAGTGTGTGGGCTGTGCGCAATTGGCTGCCATGTTTCACCCACAAATATAGTCAATTCACTTTACAGTACATTCTGTGAAGCGCTTTGAGATGCCTAGAAGACATGAAAAGCGCTACATCAAAAAGCAAGGATTATTATTATATTATTATTTTGATAAGCTTCCTTCACTTTTCTAACAGTGTCATTTGATCTTTGTTGTCCACCCGAACAGCTTAAAATCTCATTCAAAAATCTTCAACAATGTGGAATTCCCCTAGCATTAGAGCTTTGGACTTCACTATGACTTGAAAATCTTAACATGGGTCCCCCAATCCATCCACCCCACCATCAGCGGGCGAGCCTTACCCTCCTTTTCAACCGTGCTATCGGTCGCCCCCCTTCCCCTCCCTTCCCTCCACCATCCCCGATCCCAACCCCAGCACATATCTGAAACACTGACTGTCCAGCACCTCGGGATGTCCTCCCAACGTGAAAGGTGCTATACAAATGTAATTTTGTTGTTGTTAAACCACAAATGTTTTCAGGTAGGACTACATGGTACATAACGTAGAAGTGAAACGGAAGGATTGAGGCAAAGAGTTTCAGAGTTTAGGGCCTTAAAGGCTTCAGTGACCTTTTCCCTCCCGTTCTACAGATGAATCTTCAAAGGAGATAAAGTGAAGTTTTTCAAATGATGAGTTTCCTCAACGTCATAAGGAATTGAAGAAAAAAGTATATATTTTTTGCAATTAGACCTTTCATCATTCCAGGTTAAATGAAAAAATTGGCAGAACCCTGCAGATGTGGCTCTTAGATCCTCGCAGAGAAAGGTCACGAAAATGTTGTGAAGCATTAATAAATTGGACTCTGATCATTTCCTTAGCTCTTCTACCTCAATTTTATCTGATCGTGATAAAGAACCACAAATTCCACTGGTTTTCAGTGCTCATTTAATGAAGCCTGTCTCCCTTTACAGGTGGATGTTAAATACAAATTGCTATAATTACAATATAATATTACAATTGTCAAAGCAGTGTCCTACAAACAGTTGTGGATTGAGTGACCAATTTTGGAGTGATTATTACTCCAGAAAGCGATCCACCAATAACAACTTACCGCTAATGTAAACAGAGGCCTGTGGAGTATGAAATTTTGTCTAAGGTTTTATCCTGCTGGGAATCAAACCCAGATCCTCTCATTTGGGAGGTGAGTGCTATAACTGCTATGCTAAGGGACTTCACATGGCTGTTTGAAAAGCGATGGGAGTTTCGCTCAGTATCCTGGAAACCGGCCACCATTCTGTTAACATGCACAGGAAATGAACTGGCTTGTTATGCACCTTTGCTGCCAAACAGGGTATCGAGACACTGGGAGACCTTACGGATTCCAATTACCGTGTTTTAATGGGGTTCCCTTGTATTTGTGTGTGTCAGCTTCGTTGCAGCTCTTTCTTTTCATGACACCAGTGGCAAATGAGCACTTTTATCTCCATGTGAATCTGGGAAAGAAAAAGAAAATCTGTTGGGGGAATAAATACAATCCTTGAACTAGGAGAGAAGAGGAGCACAGAAGTGAAAAGCTCCCTCCCCTGCTTTAACAACATGAAGACTGACATATATGTGTACAGTATATATATATATATATATATGTTAGAGAAATATTTATTCAGGAAAAATATCATTATTTGTAGTGTTTTTTCTGCGGATTAATACCACCCCTTTGTAATATAAGAATAATTACACTGCCTTCAGCCACTATACCTCAAACATCTGAAACTTCCTTACTGTTACCTCCTGTTTGCTGATTTTCAGATTGATACTGAAGACTTTCCTACGGTCACCTTCCCCCTCTCCCTGGCTTGGTGTCATTGCCAAACTGCACTGTCTCCCAGTTCCTTGCCAAACTGCACTGACTCCCTGACACAGAGTGGATTGACTTCAAGATCTTCACTCTTGTGTTTAAATCCCTCTACTCCTATGCACACCCCTACCTCTCTAAGATTCTCTCTTCTCACAGCAGTATTCGCTGCTTTCTCCTTGTCCCCTGAATCTTTACAGTCACGTTCCCTCTCCTCCTGGCTCGGCCTCAGGCTCTGCCATTGTGAGGCACTCAGAGACAACCTCCAGCATGGAGAGAGCTGTTTGAATGCAAGTTGTTGTTATTGAACTCTGCGGCCCGTGTCCTTTACCACTCCAAGCTTTGTGACTCCATCTTCCCCATCCTCGCCCACTTCCATTGACTCCCCAGCATCCAGAGGATGCAATTCAAGATCCTGGTCCTCACATTCAAAACCCTCCATGACCATTGGACTCCTGTACCTCAGTGGTTAGAGCATTCACCCTACATAAGAACATAATAATTAGGAGCAGGAGTAGACCATTCGGCCCTTTGAGCCTCCTCCACCATTCAACAAGATCATGGCTAATCTTCTCACCTAACTTTGATTACCTGCCCTATCCCCATATCCCCTAATCCCTCTTTTTTTCAAAAATCTATCAGTCTCAGCCTTGAAAATGTTCAAGGACTGAGCATCTACAGCCTTCTGGGGTAGTGAATTCCATAAATTCACTACCCTCTGATTGAAGAAATGTTTCCTCAACTCTGTTCTAAAAGGCTGACCCTTGATTTTAAGACTGTGACCCCTGGTTATAGATTCTCCTACCAGAGGAAACAGTCCCTCAGTGCCTACTTTATCTAGCCCTTTAAGAATCTTATATGTTTCAATAAGATCCCCCTTAATTATTCTTGACTCTAGCGAATACAGCCATAGTTTATTCAACCTATCCTCATAGGTCAGTCCCCTCATCCCAGGAACTAACCTAGTGAATCTACGCTGCACCCCCTCTAAGGCAAGTATGTCCTTTTTTAAATAAGGAGACCAAAACTGCACACAATACTCTACGTGCAGTCTCACCAGAACCCTATACAGTTGCGGCAAGACTTCCCTACTCTTATGCTCTAAACCTTTTGAAATGAACGCTAGCATGCCGTTCGACTTCTTAGTTGCTTGCTGCACCTGCAAACTAACTTTTTGGGACTGGTGTACAAGGACACCCAAATCCCTTTGAACACTAACACTATCTAACTTCTCCCTTACTAGAAAATAATCTATTCTTTTATTATTGCTACCTCGATGAATAATTTCACACTTGCTAACATTGAATTCCATCTGCCACCTACTTGCCCACTCCCCTAGCCTATCTATATCTTGTTGCAATCTTTTTGCATCATCCTCAGAGCTTACTCTGCTACCTAGTTTAGTGTCAGGAGACCTGTGTTCAAATCCATACAGGTCAGAGCAAAACCTTAGGCAATCAATCAATCAATCAATCAATCGATCGATCGATTGACCGACCGATCAATCAATCAAAACTTACATTTATATAGCACCTTTCACATCCAGAGGTCATTCCAAGGCACTGTACAGTTGGGTAGGGACAAGAGAAGGGGTGGGGGGGTGTCGGAGCAGGACGAAGAAGAGTAGGAAAATTGACTGTATATTTGTGGGCAAAACGCGGCAGCCAAATTGCACACAGCAGTGTCCCACAAACAGTTGCAGAAATGGGGCCAGGGGGAAAAGAGGGCAAGGGAGGAGAGTGAGTGAGTGAGTGAGTGAGTGAGTGAGTGAGTGAGTGAGTGAGTGAGTGAGTGAGGGAGGGAGGGAGGGAGGGAGGGAGGGAGGGAGGGAGGGAGGGAGGGAGGGAGGGAGGGAGGGAGGGAGGGAGGGAGGGAGGGAGGGAGGGAAAGATGATGTAGAGCAAGGTCAGGGAGGAAGAAGGGGAGAAAGGGGGTGCAAAGGAGGGAAGGAGGGAAAGGTGGGTGGGGGCAAAATCAGGGAGAATGGTGGGCAAGAGGGAAGGGAAGAAAAGGGGAATAGGGGGAAGTGAAAGTGGGGAAAGGGAGTGAAAGGCAAGTTTCCTTACTCCATACACACGCCTAATAATAATCCCTAAAAAAAACACAATAATAAACTTGGTCATTTCAATCCACGACTGTTTGTTGGATACTGCTGTGCGCAATTGGCTGCCGACAAATATACTGTCAATTCACTTTATAGTATATTCCCTGAAGAACTTTGAGACATCTAGAAGATATAAAAAGCACTATATCAAATGCAAGGATTATTTTTATTATCTACGCATTACACAAACCCTCTCTCTACTGTTAGAAGATGAGCTTTCAGCCACTGTTCCGTGAACCACTTGAACTCCCTACCTCAATCACGCCAACATCACACCTGAAGACCTTGTAATTCTTGTGTTCACCTCCCCTTTTATCATGGAGAGAAGCAGCAACTTATTTGTTCCAGAAAAAAACAAATAGACTGAAGGAGGAGAAGAAGGAACATAATTCAAAAAAATTAAGGAAATATTTACACTTAAAGGGACTGAACAAACTGTACTTGACATTAAGAGAACAAGCCCTGAAGCTTTCGAAAATCTAAGACAAACAATGAAATTAAGTGTCATTTCTTTACACAGTGCAACATGGTATGAATTAATAATAATGATAATCCTTGAATTTGATATAGAGCTTTCCATGTCTTCTAGACATCTCAAAGTGCTTCACAGAACATATTGGAAAGTGAAACAAAAACAGAAGTTGCTGGGAAAACTCAGCAGGTCAGGCAGCATCTATGAAGAAAGGAAAAGTGAGTCAACATTTCGGGTCTACAACCCTTCGTCAGAACTGGGATATATTAGGAGGGAGAGGCTTTCAAGGATTAACAGAGGGGGAGAGGCAGGGCAAGGAAGACAGAGGGGAAAATGGGGTAGAGGCCAGGAGATGATAGATTAAAGAGATGTTAATGTTATGAAACAAAAATGGGGGTTTCGGGTCCCTCCCTTTTACTGCTGTGTGCAATTGGCTACTGCGGTTCACTCACAAATATATAGTCAATTCATTTTACAGTATATTCCATGAAGCACTTTGAGACATCTAGAAGACTTGAAAAGTGCTATATCAAATACAAGAATTATTATTATAAATATTATATCTCAATATCAGCTAATATCCTGACTAAATTAAGCATTATGACAATCATCACTGAACATATCACAGGTATCACCACTTGGTTTGAAGCAGCCACATAATATTGACAGTGTGAGGAAACATTTGCCATCTGTCTCATTGAGCCACCTCCTAACTTTTCTTTCAGACCCACTTACTCTATCTTACACTTGTGTCCGCATCAAGTGAGAACTCTTGTATAATTTTGAACACCTCTATTAGTGTCTCTCTGCCTGTTAAACGTCTGCTCGTTTCATGGCTGAGATTTACTCTATTTGTTTTCCTGGTGTTTCACAGCATCTAGAATTTGACAAACTGTCAAATTGAGTCTTAACTTTAAAGCTGTTTTTTTTTGTTGTTGTTGTTTGTTTTTGCTGTTCTTAAAACAGAAAGACAGCTTCCAGAGAGGGAGAGAGAGAAAAAAACAACAGCTTTGAAAATTATGGCTGAGTTTAAGAATGTGCCAAATTCTGGACACTATGAAATGCTAAGGAAATAAATCTCAGCCCAGGTGGTATTTCCTAGTGCCGAGAATGTGAAGCAGCATGGCGCTTTACATTGGAATGGTGTCAATTTTTTCTCAATAGGTTTGACATTGATTGACGTCCTGCTGCCGAAAGCATATGTCAGTTCGACGAGTTTCATTGTAAGTTCAGATTCATGAGGTTGCTGCCAATGTACATTTATTCCGCTGAATAATTGAGGCAGGTGGATCATGGCTTTGCAGTCAGTCCATCAAAGCGTCCTTCAGACGTTTAAGTTCTTCATTAGGTTTATCAGGATTAAAAAAATACAGGCAGCTGCTTCCAATTTGAATCCTGATAAATGACTGACAACAACAGCAAACTTATACTTGTATAGCGCCTTTCATGTCAGGAGGACGTCAGGAGATGCTGGACAGTCATTCTTTCAAACCTGAGCTGGGGACAGAGAAGGTGGAGAGAAAGGGAGGGATTTTATAGGGTACTTTATAGGAGTTTTCTTTAAAATTATTTTACAGACAACCAGGTCAAGGCAGTGTCCCCGGTCTTCAATTAGTATGCCGTTGGCTTCACTGCGGAATGGAACCAATTTCAGTTGACATCCTGGCTTGGTCACTACCACTCTCGCCTTTGAGTGAGGAGGTTGCCAGTTCAAGTGTGAACCAAGTGGCTGAAAGTGCAACCTCCGATGGTGGGATGGATGGCACAAGGAATGAGCAGGAGGCTGATGCCGGTCGATCGGACGTACCAGGTAGTGCATTGGAGAGTGAGGAGGTCGGAGAAATGGAGAATTGCACAACATTTAAAATATTATGCACCTATCTAAGGTCCACTCTTCAATGTCTTCTCTCAAGATTGAAAGGCCTGAGCTTGTCTGATCGTTGCTCTTATATCTCATTCCTCTAACACTGGGAATCATCCTATTACTCTCCTTGTGTGAGTATAATAATCTATGCATTGGAGACAGCACCTCATCATGTTAAAACATCTCAAAGCTCTTCATAGGATATGTTGCAAAGTGAATTGTGTACGGCAGTGCCCCACCAACAATTTTAGTGACCAATATATTTTGAGGTATTATTATTTACAATATGAAGCAATCCAGCTATTGACTAACACTTACTGCTGGGTGAACAGAGGTGTGCGGAGTAAGGACATTTGGACATTTGTCTCAGGTTTTGCCCTACCCAGAAATCGAACCTACTAACCATTTTGCTATAGGACTCTATGGTGTGATTATTTCTGGAGGCATGTTAACTTCCAGACACAAACTAGTGAAAGACAAAGAAAGAAAAAGATGAGATAAGTGAACTCAATGGCCTTGCCTTGTTCTTATTGTGCTCATGGGGAAACTAAGAAAGGTGTTGATGAGAGACATTAATAACTTTAAGAATTAATGGGAAATTTGAGAGGATATAAAAGGCATTATAAATGATTGGTGTGACAAATAGCAGGGAGTGTTAATGCTGAAATAATTAGGACACAATGCGGTTTGCAGAGAGTAACAGTTTTGAATAAGGAACTAATGGAAAGGCACTGCCTCTGACAGCTGTTAGCAAGAGAGCAAGTTTGTCCTTTCAGATTAATTTTATGTATTAATGGTAAAAGCTTAATTGATTCTCCTGTAGAAGCCTTCAAAGCTTATGTTTCCTTGCTCTTGAGTGTAAATGCATGAGAGTGAACTCTTCCCTCAGCATGATTATTTTTCTGGTGAAAAAGTCTTGTGCATTGCAATGTTTCATGTGTCCTACTCCAACAGTAATAATCCTTGCATTTGATATAACTCGTTATCACGTTGTTGAGTCTGTCACAAAATATTGTAAAGTGAATTGACTACATTTTGTGGGCGAAACATGGGAGCCAATTGTGTATAGCAATGACAGTCATGGATAATTTTTTGAGGGGATTATTACCCCTTAAGAGTCATCCAACAATCAACTAACAATAGTATTATTACTTACTGCTAGGTAAGGATATTCTTTAGGATTATACCTTCATACTGTGGTTCTTCCTCACCCTTAGTGTAGAGGATTTTACCACTCCTGCCATTCCCATTCCCCACACTCCTCCATCCGAATTCGAAAAATGGGCACCTTTGGAACATTGGCTATACAATTGTTCCATACTGACTTGTCTGCTTGCTCTGCTCAGTGGAGTCTGGCCTGATCCACCTACATTGGTCAGGCCTTCAGCCTCTGCCCCCATCCTTTGGAAGTCAATCCCGTAGTCACATTGCTTTGCTGATGACAGCACAGCCAGCCTGGCTCATTGGCAGTTCAGTCTCTGGTGCTCTTCACGCTCAGTTCCTGATAACAATGAGATGATTCTAGCTGGGCAAGCAATGGGAAAGCTTGCTAGCTAGATAGCTAGCTCTTAATGGCAAGCTGGGTGAACTTAGCTGGTTAGGCTCCAGCAGTACCCCAACACTCATTGGGCTATGGCCAAACTATGTCTGATACTCTTCGGGATTAGGTAATCAACATGTTTCCCTCCAACATGTCTAGACCGTATCCCTTTCTTTCCAGACACGGTTGAAATTTCCTTGTGTAGTTGCCATACACATGTAGAACTTTCAGTTTTGTTTGAGTACTTTTATACAAGATGATGGGTTTCCTCATTTGTCAGACGCCCTCCGACCCCAAAAAAATAACGTTTGCCTCATGATTGTTCAGGACAACCTTCCAGACCCTAAATTGGCCGCCGCGTTTGCCTTCAAATATATCGTCCCTGGGCTTGACAGCAATTATCTGTGAAAATGCTGCGAGCTGTTATACTTAGATTCATAGATTCATAGAATTTTACGGCACAAAAGGAGGCCATTCGGCCCATCTAGTCTGTGCCGGCTCTTTGAAAAGAGCGATTCAATCCAACTGCCCTGCCCGCTCCCCATAG
Organism: Hydrolagus colliei; assembly: GCA_035084275.1. Lineage (NCBI taxonomy): Eukaryota > Metazoa > Chordata > Chondrichthyes > Chimaeriformes > Chimaeridae > Hydrolagus > Hydrolagus colliei. Next base: position 36,826,543 of record CM068744.1, read on the forward strand.
CCTAATAGACCTGTTCTCCCTAAATAAAGATCTAATTCCCTTTTAAAAGTTGTTATCGAATCAGCCTCCACCACCTTTTCAGGCAATGCATTCCAGATTCGAACAACTCGCTGAGTGAAAAAATTTCTCCTCAGCTCCCCTCTACTTCGCCTTGAAACTATTTTAAATCTGTGACCACGAGTCACAGATTCGCCCACGAGTGGAAACAGTTTTTCTCTATTTGCCCTGTCAAAACCCCTCATGATCTTATAAACCTCTATTAGGTCTCCCCTCAATCTTCTCTGCTCCAGAGAGAATAACCCTAGCCTATCTAGCCTCTCCTCATAGCTGAAGTCCCTCAATCCTGGCACCATCCTAGTAAATCTTCTTTGTACCCTTTCCAATGCCTTCACATCCTTTCTGTAGTGTGGTGACCAGAATTGAACACAGTATTCCAGCTGAGGCCTCACCAAAGTCTTATAGAGGTTAGTCAGCACTTCCTGACTTTTGTACTCTATACCCCTATTTATAAAGCCTAGTATCCCATATGCCTTCTTAACAGCCTTGTTTACCTGTCCTGCCACCTTCAACGAGTCACTTGCTGCATCAAATGCAAGGATTATTACTATTATTAGCTAACAGTGCTTTCAGTGCACCATTGATAGATGCTGAGCAGAAGAAGCAGAATTTCACTGCTTTTAGCACCATTACAGAGAATTAATGGGAACATGAGCTATATATTCAATCTTCAGAAGCTCCGCATTGATGTAGAAATGGTGCAGTTTGTGGCATCTGCGCACAAGATGTCATTGCACTTACAAGTAAATAACAGACTATTTGGGTGCGATTAGGGGGAGAAAATTATTCTGTTCCTTGCTGCCGCTGCATCTCCTGTAATAAGGTGTGTGTTCAGGTTATTTTCAGCAAATTTACGAATCAGTTAGGATGCACTTGAGGAGCCAATGCTAATACCATGTGCCTCATCAATTGCAGGATTGGAGGTCATGCAAGAGGACATGGCGATCTGAACCCCAAGCCTCAGATAAACATATCCGTCTCAGACTCCTAATGTGGAAGGCTGCAACCTAATGGTTGGAGCACTAGCTTCACAAGTGAAAGGACCTTGGTTCGATTCCCAGGCTGGGCAAAACCTTAGTCACTTTTCCATACTCCACGAGCTTCTGTTTATCTGACAATAAGTAGCACCCTGGTTGTTAATCAATTGGTGGATAACTTTCTGGGAGTAATAATCTCTTATAATTTTTTTTAAATGTGGTCACTCAATCCGAGACTAATTTCGGACAATGCACAATTGGCTGCTGGGTTTCTCCCACAAAATATACAGTCAATTGGAGTCGGAACTTTGAGCTCATATATTCTAGGCTGATACGACTAGTATAATACTGGGGAGCTCTGCATTAATAAAGCTTTTGTTCCTTTAAATTAAATGTTAAATCAAGCTTCCATCTGCCTGTTATGGTGGACTTGAAAGAAGTTATGGAGCAGTTCGAAAAGAGAAAGGAGAATGGTATAATCAGATATAACCCGGGGATTAGGTATGTCGGTGAAGTGCACCATCAGTTATGCCTGGTGATTTGTTAGCCAGGACATTGGGAGAAATTTCTGAATTGCATCATTAGATCTCCAATGTCTACTTGATAAAGTATTTTTCACATCTTCTAGACATCTCAAAGCGCTTCACATAATATAGTGAATTGACTGTATATTTGTGGTCGAAACGCGGCAGCCAATTGTGCACAGCAATGTCCCACAAACAGTCGTGGGTTAAATGACTAATATTATTATTGTGTTTTTTTTGGAGGGAATATTATTAGGCGTGTGGAGTAAGGAAACTTGCCCAAGGTTTCGCCCTTACCTGCCTGGATTTGAACACGGGAATTACCCAGCCCAGTGATGAAATGCTGGGATCTGCTCATTCAGTTGTTGGAGGAAGGGCGATACCAGTGATTCAGTGATTGCAACCAGCTGTTTTGGGTGTTAAAATTGTTTGATCAAAGTTGGAGAGGGAGGGAGGTTGTGGGGGAGTAGGAGAGGGAGAGGGAGAGGGAGAGGGAGGGGGTATGAACTCCCCTGCAACATTTGTTGACTGAGACTTTACCAGGAACAGATTTCCCTCACTGTGTGATAATTAGTGCATCACATAGCGCATCACATGCATTTGTGCTCCCGTACCCTATACCTCCTGCGTTTGTTCACGATCAAGGGCTGAACAATCAGAGCTACATGGTGAATAATAATAAAAAATAATTATTGCATTTGATATAGCCCCTGATCACGCCTTCGAAACGTCTAAAAGTTCTTCATCGAATATAACATGAAATAAATTGATCGTATATTTTGTCAGAAAATGTGGCAGCCAAATGTACACAGCAATGTCACACATTGGATTGAATGACCACAATTTGTTTCGAAGGGATTATTATACCCGGAAAGCAATTCGCCAATCGACTAACAACTAAGTTCCTACTTACTGCTAGGATGGGGGCCTGCTGTTACATGGACTCTAGATAAGTTGTGTGTTTGTCTATTCCTTATTTCCATTGTGTACTAGAGTGCCCTGATCTGTCTTAGTGGATCAATGCGTGTATTAGGAATGTTCACAAAGAGCAAATGCTTTGATAACACTGTAAGAGCTCCCAATCCTCACAGTAACCATGGTTATACACATTAATTTCCTTCGTTGTGAAAAGCCTCTCAGCAGTTTGACTGTATTTATTTTGGCCGAGCTAAAGAGCTGGCCTGTTTTTGCCAACATCCTGTTACTTCCAGGTAAGATACTCTCATTCCACTCACATATACACACACACAAACACACACACTCACTCACTCACATACATGTACACGCACACACAGTTTCACTCATACACACTCTCACACACGTATACACTCATTTCATTCAAACATACATACACACATTCTTACTCATACACATATACACACACACTTATTCACACACTCTCATTCACTCTCACCTATACACTCACATATACATTTGCACTTAAACATACTCACAGACACATACACACACATTTGCAGACTCTCACTCACACACTCATCCTTCCAGACATCCCCTTCTCCCCATTACAGCATTGAGCTATTTTTTTTAATGAGTCCTGTATTCTTACCTCTACTGCTTCCTGGCTACCTCTTCCAGTTACTGCTTACCCCCTGCATAAAGAAAAACATCTTGGTATCTGTTCAAAATTGTCTTTCATAACTCTTAACCTATATCCTCACATGGTACATCCTAAAGAAATGATCCGAGTTTACTTTTCTTTAATCGCATTTAACATGTTGTCATTTTGTACACCGCTTTGGTCCACTCTAAGTCATCCACCTTCAAGATGAAGAGCCTTAGCTTGTCTAATCATTGCTTCCAGCTCATCACTCTAACACTAGGGATGATTCTCCTCACTCTCCTCCTCGCTGCCTCTACAATAACAACAACAACAAAATTACATTTGTTAGCGCCTTTCACGTCGGGAGGACTAAGGGCTTGCCCCTAATGTCACAGTGACCAGAACTGTTTGCAGTATTCAAGGTGTGATCTGACTGGAGTTCTGTGCAGCCTGAGAACAAAACTCTACTGATTTTAACAATATATTCGAGCCTACTGATTTGTTAAATGAAAAAAAGTCTTGATACTCTGATGGGAGGACGGTATTACGAATAATCATTGTTTGGTGTTATACCTTATCATGTCGTCGAAATGTCTCAAGCGCTTCCTAGTGATGGTGTAAAATGGTTTGATTGCATGTAAGTTGGGGGAGAAGGATCAGACAATTTGGGCACTGCAATGTCCTAAACAGAATGATGGGGTAAGTGAACATTGTGGGGATGGTGGAAGGCTGAGATCAGATCGGCAAAGATTCTTCAACAACAACTGCTTCCACTTACACAGCAGCGTCCAAGTAGGGTATGGTCTCTCCCACTCATGATCACACTCCTAGCCCCTGAATCCCCACCTTCCACTCCCAACAATTCCCCCACTCCCCCACACCCCCACAATCTGAACAAATGTCTGTCAAAGTGACAGGACAAATGCTGTAGACATTGGTTTCTAGGTAGAGCACTTGCCTAGTAAACAAAGGGAACCATGTTCGATTCCCTCAGGCAACTTTGCTTGCTCCGCATATCTGTTTACTTAACAGTAAGTAAGAACCTGGTTATAAGTGGATTGACAGATCGGTTTCTGGAAAGTAATAAAACCCTTCAAAATGATATATTTAAAAAATTGGTCACTCAGTCCGCACCTGTTTTTGAGACATTGCTTTGTGTAATTGGCTGCCACGTTTTGCCCACAAAATATACGGTTAGTTGGCTTGACAGAATATTCTGTGTCTCAAATTCTGTGTTTCACCCACAAATATACAGTCAATTTTCCTACTCTTCCTCATCCTGCCTCAACCCCTCCCGCCCTGCTCTTGTCCCTACCTAACTGTACAGCATCTTCGGACGTACTCTCGACGTGAAAGGCGCTATATAAATGTAAGTTTTGATTGATTGATTGACCGACCGACCGACCGACCGACCGATTGATTGATTGATTGATAGATAAGGCATTATATCAAAAGCAAGAATTATGATTATTATTTGACTATTAGGTTCGAAGAGTTACAACGTGCTTTCGGAACCTGAAGGCATTGCTGCTGTGAAAGAGTGAGAATGTTATGGGAATATTGTAATATGTTAAGCGGAATCCTGTAAAACTGTAATTAGCTTTTAATTAGTTTTGCTCCGGCATTCTAAAGAAATCAGATGGCAGGCGTGTGCTCTCAGCAGACATAGTGCTAGGAAAATAAGATGTGGATATTTTGCGTGTCAGGCTAGCTTAATTGCTTTATTGTTCACCAAGAGCTCTAAAGGCGAGAAGCGCTCTGAGACATGACACTGGGTGGAGGCTGCTATACAAGTTCAAGTTGTCATTGTTGTGAATCGATTGCCGGTAATAATTGCCTCAAAGACAATCTGGCCACACACTGCTGTATGCTTTGGCTGCTGCGTTTCACTCACAAAATTCGCAGTCCATTGACTACACTTCTGTGAAGCACTTTGCGGCGTCTGAACAATGTGATAAGGCGCTAAATCAAGTGCAAGGATTATTATTATTGGCATCAAATCTTGTCTCTGAATCAGAAGTCTGTGGGTTCAAAAAATATTTCTTAAACATAATACTAACAATAATAAAAATAATAAAACCAGTAATAATAATACTAATAATGCAGTGCGCTCCTAGAATTATTATATCTTTCACTTAGAAAGATATAGGCTAATAAAGGACAGTCAACATGGATTTGTTAAAGGCAAATCTTGCCTTACAAATCTGATAGAATTTTTTGATGAGGTAATGGAATGGGTTGATAATGGTAGCGCAGTTGATGTAGTTTACATGGACTTTCAAAAGGCATTTGACAAAGTGCCACATGAGAGACTTATTAGGAAATTAAAGACCCACGGCGTAAAAGGGACAGTGGCAGAGTGGATCCACAACTGGCTGCGAGACAGAAAGCAGAGTTGTAGTGAGCGGCTGTTTTTCAGACTGGAGGGAAGTGAGCAGTGGTGTGCCACAGGGATCGGTTTTGGGACCATTGCTCTTTGTAATCTACACCAATGATCTAGAATTGGGTGTAGGGAGTACAGTTTCCAAGTTTGCAGCTGACACTAAGTTAGGGAGAGTAGTAAATAGTGAGGAGGATAGTAGCCATCTGCAAGAGGATATAGAAAATTGGTAAAGTGGTCAGACACGTGGCAGATGAAGTTTAATGCAGAGAAGTGTGAGGTGATGCATTTTGGGAGAAGAAATGAAGGGAGGCTATATAGGCTAGATAGTACAATTTTAAATGGTGTGAAGGAACAGAGAGACCTGGGGATTTGTGTTAGTGACTCGTTGAAGGTGGCAGGACAGGTAGACAAGGCTGTTAAGAAGGCATATGGGATACTCGACTTTACAAATAGGGGTATAGAGTACAAAAGTCAGGAAGTGCTGACTAACCACTATAAAACTTTGGTGAGGCCTCAGCTGGAATACTGTGTTCAATTCTGGTCACCACACTACAGAAAGGATGTGAAGACATTGGAAAGGGTACAAAGAAGATTTACTAGGATGGTGCCAGGATTGAGGGACTTCAGCTATGAGGAGAGGCTAGATAGGCTAGGGTTATTCTCTCTGGAGCAGAGAAGATTGAGGGGAGACCTAATAGAGGTTTATAAGATCATGAGGGGTTTCGACAGGGCAAATAGAGAAAAACTATTTCCACTCGTGGGCGAATCTGTGACTCGTGGTCACAGATTTAAAATAGTTTCAAGGCGAAGTAGAGGGGAGCTGAGGAGAAGTTTTTTCACTCAGCGAGTTGTTCGAATCTGGAATGCATTGCCTGAAAAGTTGGTGGAGGCTGATTCGATAACAACTTTTAAAAGGGAATTAGATCTTTATTTAGGGAGAACAGGTCTATTAGGCTATGGGGAGCGGGCAGGGCAGTGGGATTGAATCGCTCTTTTCAAAGAGCCAGCACAGACTAGATGGGCCGAATGGCCTCCTTTTGTGCCGTAAAATTCTATGAATCTATGAATTGTATTGGAGTGTCAGCCTCAATTGTGTGAGCCCCCAACAGACGGCTTGAACCCACAATCTTCTGACTCAGAAGCAAGAATGCTACCAAGGCTGACACCAAGAGAAACACAGAAATATTTAGAATAGAAGAAGAGAGTTTGGCCAATCAAATCTTTCTAAGTTACTACATTGTCCATCTAAAGGTCACATCTGAAGATCTTCTTCTTCGACTTTTGCCTATGGTTCACTTCTCTGTCTCTCTCTCTCTTTTTCTCTGTCTCCTCATCAGGCTCCCTCACCAAGAAGCTTTCTGAGATGCTTTGGTGCTGTTTAAATTGGTGTCGCAGAAGGCTTCCCAATACTGGATCCCAAGGCCGAGCCAGTGGGAGGGGGAAAATGGTGACCAAAAGCGCAGTCGAACAGAAAGGTCTTTAGGCGTGACCTGTAAAAAGGAAAGGAAGGGGTGAGGCAAAGGGAGTGAGGAAGGGTGTTCCAGAGCCGTGGAGCATAGTGGCTCCAGGCACGGCTGCCGACAGTGGAATGGAGGATTCGGGGGACAAGGAGGAGGCCAGACCCAGTACAGCGAAGGTAACGGATACTGTTGTGAGGAGAGAGGAGGTCAGAGAGATAGGGAGGGTGCAGAAGAGTGGAGTGATTTGAAAACAAGCATGAGGAAATCAAACCGCTCCAAGATAGGGAGAGCCAGTGAAGTCTGGCGAGGACTGGGATAATCAGGGAGCAAAGTTTGGTTCGGATGAGAATGTGGGAGGCAGAATTCTGGATAACCTGGATTTTATGAATGGTGGCAAAGTGGAGACCAGCGAGGAGGGCATTGGAATAGTCCGGCCGAGAGGTGGCAAAGGCATGAACCAGGGTTTTCGCAGCTTTTGTGGTGAGATATTGGTGGAGACGGGTGATGTATCGGAAATTGAAGAGAATGAGGGACTGGATGTGGGGGAGGAAGGATAATTGAGAAATCGATCTTGTATTAACACATGTAATAACACAATAAATCTGCCTGTAACTCAGTCCAACATTAACATCCTTCTTCCATAAAGACACTCCACACATGGCATCAACCTGCTTTTACAATGAGTCCCAGTGTTCCAATTCATTAATTATCCAGTGATAAAATCTTACTTACCTCTATAAGGTCCCCAAGTGGACAACTCCATTCATGATTAAAACGACCCGGTTTGTGTATTAAACAGGAGGAGGCAATGTTGCCCATCGCTGGTCTGATTTTGCACAATTAATAACAAACATGTTAATAATTATATTAATAATAATCCTTGCATTTGATATACCGCTTTTCACGTCTTCTAGACGTCTCAAAGCGCTTCACAGAATATACTGTGAAGTGAATTGATGTTATATTTGTGGGAGAAACACAGCAGCCAATTGCACACAGCTGTGTCCCACAAACAGTCGTGGATTGAAATAACCAATTTATTGTAGGTTTTTTTGGGGGGACGCAGCTTCTGAGTGATGGGGAGCCAGTGAAGCTGGGCAATCGGCTCATGGAGATTAAGTACTTAAGGAAGAGAACACGAGTTGTAGTGTTCCAAATAATCTACTGCTTATGTAGGAAGGTGCAGCGAGCAGGATAGAATAGTCAGGCCTGGACATAATCAACAGCATCCCTCATGCAGCATAGAGTCCTTGAGGGGCTGACAATGGTGGAGCGTGATGCCAAGCCAGGAGGAGGGGGAGAATGGTGATTGATAATATAATTATTACATTAATATATTAAGAATTATTAAAATTGATTTTATCAATACAAATATTGTTTGTAATATTGACATGAAGGCACTACATAAAATGCAAAGATTATTGCAACCATTGTTGATTATTGTTATTGCTCCCTCCTACCTCTCTGACCTACCGACCCCCATCAACTGTCTGCTCCCTTCGTTCAGCAGGTTCCAGCCTGCTCCATTTCTCCCGCCCAACCCATTCTACCATCGGTGGCTGGGCCTTCAGTCTCTCTGCCCCTACACTTTGGAGCTTCCTCCCTTGCCTCCTTCAAGGCCGGTCTCAAGACCCTCCTTTTTGACTGCTTTCAGTCACCTTCCTACCTCTCTGCCCTCCCTCATCCTAGCACTGTCCCCAACCACCCTCCCGCTGCTCGAGTCCCAAACCCTGACTGTTCAGTGCCTTGGAACATCCTCCCGACATGAAAGCCGCTCTACAAATATAATAATAATAATTATTTTTATAAACAGGCTGCTGGCATTCACAGTTTAGCAAAGATATCTACCGAATGCATTATAGTAATGCAATCCGAGTGCTCAGTAATTAAAATAGTGTTACACAAGCTAGGGCACAGGAGAGCTAGTAACATCTCTTCATTTCCAACTGTTAAAATCAATAATACTAAACTTTGACTTAACGTCTTTCATTTTTACTCGTGCACGCATACATCACCTCACGGCTGGACTACGGAATCTCTCTCCTCGTCGGCCTCCCCAGTTTCTCCATTCACAGGCTGCAGGTCATCCAAAACTCTACAGCCCGTGTATTATCCCGCACCCGCCTCCGCGACCACATAACCCCCACACTCGCCCGTCTCCACTGGCTCCCCATCCTCCAGAGGATCGAGTTCAAGATCCTCGTCCTCACCTACAAGGTGAGGACGAGGATCTTGAACCGCCCTATTTAACCAATCTACTCTCCCCCTACACGCCCACCCGGACCCTCCGTTCAACAGGACTTGGCCTGCTCCAAGCCCCCCGCCCGAACCGCCCCACCATCGGAGGCCGGGCCTTCAGTTTCTCTGCTCCCACCCTATGGAATGCCATCCCTCAATCCCTCCATTTTGTTTCTTCCCTCTCCTCTTTCAAGGCCGACTTGAAGACTTTCCTCTTCGATCGTGCCTTTTGTTCCACCCCTAACTCTTTTATCTCCCCTTCGTGTTTCACACCTTCCCAAACACTCCCCTCCCAGCTCGGGTCACACGCCTCCTGTGCAGCACCTTGGGACATCCTCCCGACGTGAAAAGCGCTCTATAAATGTAATTTGTTGTTGTTGTTGTTGTTATTGTTTTATTTCGGCCAAGGTTTCGTCCTGCCTGGAATCGAACCCAGGTCTCTCGCTTGTAAGGTGAGTGCGCAAACCACTCCACAAATATATTGTGTGAAATGCTTTATGACGTCCCATCAATGTGATAAGTCATTCTATCAAATCCAAAGATTATTGTATTATTATGTATCAGCTCCGACAATGGAAGTTGAATTTCCAACATAGGTCTTGAACTCAGAACTTTCTGACTCATAACAAGACTGGGACTGAGTGAGCCAGATAGTTGCAGTTACAATGTTTTGTTTGCCTCAGTGGGTCAGGATTTCATATCCATTTCATAATATAATGTGCTTCACAGACTCCTTTTTACCATGCTTGGATACAAGACATCTCATGAGTAGTCAATTCATATCCCGTCTTCTTTTAAACCATATTAATTATGATATCACATTTGCATATGTTCAAGTCAATGTTATATAAGATATCCCTCTGCCAAGGTACCAACATCATTATTTTATTGGAAATAGATCTGGAAGTGCTAGTACGACATGAAACTATTGCATAATTCAATCTGTGCTCACAAAACTCCACATATAAAATTAATATTCGTACTGTCAGTGGCAATTTAAGTTGGCACCTAGGATTTATTGGGATTTGCTAACTGGACTAATTATTTCTCTTGCTCTATTCTTTTTTTTAATGTTTCGGGCGATCAAAATTCCTGCACTGTCTATGCACAGACAAAAAAAAGCGAGCAGGTATTGACTGCTCAGGTTGCGGAAGAGAGGCTTGCTTGCTCATTTATTGTCTCAAGCCATTGCAATTTTTCTAAATGGTGAAATATTCAATTTCTAGACAGCTGTCCATTATGCATTGTACAGGCATTTGCAAAGCTGTTTCATTGTCTCTCTTCTCTCACTCCCCCTATTCACAAATACATACACACAACACAAACACACACACACACACACACACACAGTCTTCCAATCTCTACTCTGATGCTCCTCAAACACCAGCTCTGACCTCAACCACATGAAGTCCTGGCGTGTAGTTGTTAACAGGCTTGGCCTCTCAAGCGAGAGGATGCTGTTTTCATTCCCGGGCAGGGTGAACCATTTGGCAAATTTCCTTATTCTGAATGCTTCTGTTTACCTGGCAGTAAATGGAAACCTGGATTTTAGGTGATTGGCAGATCGCTGTCCAAGGTTAATAATCCCTTAAAAAAAAGGATTGCTCAATCCACGATTGTTTGTGGGACACTGCTGTGAAAAATTGTCTGGCACATTTTGCCTACACTAGATATATATAGTCAATTCACTTGACAGCATATTCTGTCAAGTGCTTTGAGACGTCTTGTCAACGTGATAATGTGCTACATCAAATGCAAGGATTATTATAATTATTATTGTTCCCATAGTATGCCCCTGTGCTAGGGTGACTATATTTTGTAAAACATGTCTGGGGATACATTAAAAATATATAACTCGCCACAATTGCTGATGCTGGCAGAAGAAACTGGAGAAGCTTGTTGGATTAATGGCTATGTTTATCTGATGTGGATCTATTTTAGTATTTGATTGTTCTTGCTCAGTTTCTTAAGTGCTCTGAGATGCTACCTGGCGTGGTAGCATCTCACGCCAGGTAGCATCTCTACCTGGCACTTCTATAGTGCCAGGTAGAAGTGCAAATTGTTATTTTTGTTGTTGCTGCTGAACTCACAACAGGGCAAATTCATCCCGGACACACAATACCTAATCTAGGCAATATCCTCAGAAATCCTGGAATGTATGGTTACCCTACCCTTTACTGCATTTCCCTCCTTCGACTTTATTTGTCAGACTGGTTTGTCAGTCTTGCCTCTGAGTCAGGCTGAGGGTTGTGGGTTCAAGCCCCTCTTTGGAAGTTTGAATTAATTCTCGGTTGATATTCCAATGCACTGCTGTGGCAGAGCTATATTGGTATTGCCGGTCTTCAGATGAGATATTAAACTAAAGTCCCAACTGACTGTTCAAGTGGATGTTCATGTGACTTTACCCAATAGAAAGATAGATTACAATAATAATAATATTAATAATAATAACAACAACAACAATAATAATAATCCTTACATTTGGAACTGTGGTTTTCATATCAAGAGGACATCTTAAAGTGCTTCACACAATGTCTTAAAGCGTAGTTACTGTGTATGTTTTGGCCAAGTGTCCCAGTCAATTTGTATACAGAAATGTTCCACAAACATCCATGAAATGAATGAATGATTTTATTTGGGGGTTGTTGGCCAGGACACACAGAGAAACTCCCCTTTGTTTCTAAAAAGTGCCATGGGATCTTTAACATTCACCTGAACAGGCAGATGGAGCCATAATTTAATGTTGCATCTATTGGACAGCACCTTGGACAAAGCACTGAACTGGAGTATCATCTTATATCAGTTCTAATTTCCAACGTGGGGCTTCAAACCCCAAAAGATCTGAGTCAGAAGCAAGAATTATACTAACTGAGCCAGACTGATACACACTCCTGGTGTCTTGGCCAATCAATAAAATTGGTTATTCATTTTGTAGCTTCCTGTGTGCAAATTGGCTGTCACAATTGCCTTGAAAAATATAATGACTAAACTAAACAGTAAAATATCTTGTGAAGCACTTTCAAATATCTTAATGGCATGATAAGGCATTATTTCGAACGCAAAGGTTATTATCATTACATTTCCTAGATTTGTAGACAGCCAAACACAAAGCATTTTCAAAGCATTCCATTCTCTTCTCCCCGCCTCTATCTCCGACATAGCTAATGATAGCACAACCATCGACAGAAGTTGGAATGGTGGGCCAGTGGACAGTGTGTGGACAGGGAATTCTCCAACTCAGCTCCTGTCACCCTGCAAACCAAAGCCCTAATGGGTTGGGTGGTCCTAGCTGGACAAGAAGCAGGAAAGCTATGTGGTTTTAGCTCATTAATCAACAGGAATTATAATATAAATGTTTGTTTAAATAATGAAGTCTCTGGATAATTGATACCAGTTCTCATTCAATTATCTACAACCAATAATCCCCCAAGCAGATAATGCCAGACCAGGGGAAAATAAGACAGCCAAGGCATAGGAGGGATATGGGATATTGTCCTTGAGCAAGTCCTCCCAGAAGTTTCCCCAGGTGAAGGGCGTTACATAAATACATGTTGTTGTTATGATTGCTAGACCCAGCAGCTACCCCAACACCCACTCTAAGAACAGTCTCTTGCCAACCTGCCAAATAGATTCCGGAATTAGGTAAGCAGTATGCGTCCCTCCAGGGAGAGAGTGCGTATTCCAGTCCAATAATCTGTCTCTGTAATTTCCATGTGTAGGTGGGATGCATCGAATTTCTAGTTAGCTTTTGAGATTCTTAAACCTTGGTGATGGGTTTCCGCATGTGTCAGACTCCCGACAGACCAACAAAGAAAAATCTCTTACGAGCACACACTCTCCACTAGTCTATTCTCTGACGTGCTTTCTCTAACACTGGTTCACAATTATATCTTTAAGGCCCTGCTCTGCATCTCCCTCCTGTGCCTCTGCCGTCTCATTTTCCATTTCTCTCACATCATTTGCTTTGCGGGATTATTGCTTGTAGATAAATGGATGCGAACTGGTATAAATTATCAAGAGGCTTCATTATTTAAACAAACATTTATAATTATAATTTCTGTTGATTAAAAGCCACCATATATTTTATGCAGCTCAAATACTATTTCCAAACCTATTAGTCATTTCCCTTATTAGCCACCCCTAATTAGGATTAAAAGACATGCAGTGGAGGAGAAGCGAGCTGCTCAGGTCTGTTTAACTGTGAGTCAAGGGTACTATTAATCGACCCTAATAAAGTGGAAAATAAGATGAGATGTCAAATCTTGTGTCCAAGCCACTCAAGTCTTTTTTTTCCCCGTTCAGCTGTCTGTCTGAACACCATCATTATCCTTAAGAATATTCAAGCAACAAGAAAAACTGATGACATTTGTATAATGCCTTCAATGTTTGTGTTGCAAAGTGCTTTTGCAAAATGCTTTTTATTTGCATTGGTGTACTTTATGAGTGAACCCGGCAGTCAATTTGCTCAAAGCAATATCCCACAAGCAGCCATTAAAGTGAACAGCCATTTTATTTTATCTGGTGGGTGGCGGGTTGTCTTGTCAAGATACTAGGATAGTCAAACCATACTGAGCAAAACCCAAATCATGTGAACTTCCTCTAAACCCAATTTGGTCGATGCTTGTTTTACAGTGCACAACACAATCTAGCTTCAAAACAACAACAATAACAATAAAATTACATTTGTATAGCACCTTGAATGTCCCAAGGCTGGACAGACAATGTTTCAGACCAGAGCTGATGTCTGAATCGGGGAGAGTGGAGGGAAAGGAGGGAATTTGGGGTGACTGGGACCGTCGAAGGGGAGGGTCTTGAGGCGGGATTTGGAGGAGATGAAGAGCTCACTAGAACATCAAAGTGTAAGTGCCATAATTCACGTATACAATAATAATCCATCCAATTGATATAGCGCCTTATCACGTCATCAGGTTGCCTCAGAGCGCTATGCAAAACATAGCAGCCAATTGTCTCACAAACAGGTGTGGATTGAGTGACCAAATTACTATTATTTTTGAAGGGATTATTGCATTCAGAAAGAAATCCACCAATTGAATATCAACCATGTTCCTACTTACTGCTAGGTAAATGGAGGAGTGTGGATTAGGAAACTTGCCTAAGATTTTGCCCTGCCCAGGAGTAGAACCCAGATCCTCTCCCTTTTGAGCCGAATGCTCTAACCACTATGCCACAGGACTGCTTTGAATGAGGCCTGCTCAGGTCGACTTGAAGAAGGCATTATTTAGATGCAGAAGACTTTCTCTCCTGTTTTCTCAGCAGTTGAAAAAAATTGGTTGTTCACTTTGATGGCTTTTTTGTGCGACCTTGCTTTGAGTATATTTACCACTGTGTTCACCCACAAAGTAGACAAATGCAAGGCATTTTGCAGAAGCAAACTTTTCAGCATAGTTTAATTTAACCGAGAAAAAAAAGCAACATATTGCAGCCTTTCCAGCTGGATAAAACGCGGAAGCAATTCGTTTAAGATATCCATTTATGCCTCAACGATAACTGTGGAATAAGCGTTTCAGCAATAAAGGACTGTCTGATAGTTCCCAGTTTAAAATAAAATAAATGATCTGCAAACGTATCATCAATGAAATGTGCGTTATATTTCTTTTTGTGCTCATCATTTTCATTTGTAAGCATTAGCTGACAATTTTGCTTAGCTCAGAGTAAGGAGCAGTATATATCATCACCATTCGAAGCTGCTGCTAAAATTGCAACCTAGCATTAATTTATCGTAAGTGTCAGGCAGTAGATAACTAGAAAGTACAATAACATGGCCTATCAGCAGTCGAATTTTGAAAGTAAAATCAGTCATAGCATCTGTTCCATTTGGGAATGAGTTTCGATGACAATTTGAATAAATGGCGTCTAATTTGCCTTCTTTCTTAATAGATTTCATAATACTGTAATGTTAATCCTTGTATCGGATATACTGCATCATCATGTCAAAGCACTTCAAAAAGTTTTTTTTTGACAATTTGCAACACAGCAATGTACGCCAAACTGCAGTACCAGGTCCTGTCTGCCTGTTGAACAACAACAACAACAACAACAAAATTGCATTTATAGAGTGTCTTCCACGTCGGTTCAAGTGGACTATGAAATCCTGTGACACTATTGAAAAAGAGAAGGGAGTTTCTCCTGGTGTCCTGCCCACCAAACCCCCAAATGAATAAAATATGTCACTCAATCCATGACTGTTTGTGGGACACTGCTGTACGTAATTGGCTACTGCGTTTTGTCCACAAAATATATGGCCAATTAATTTTACAGTATACTCTGTGAAGCGCTTTGAGATGTCTCAAAGACATAATAATAAGGCTTTATATCAAATGCAAGGGTTATTATTATTATTAATTTAATTGTGTCTTCTTTTCATTGGGGAATACCAGGAGAGAGAAACTCCCTACTCTTCTCCAAAAGTGCCATTGGATCTTTAATGTCCATCTGAACAGGCAAGCGGGAGCTTGGTTTAAATGTTTGATCAGCAATGTCCCACAAATAGCTGTGGATTGAGTGACCAAATGATTTGTTGTTTTTTTAGGGATTATTATCTGTTTTGCTCAATGTTTTGCCCTGCCGGGAATCAAACCCAAGTCTTTTGCTTGCAAGACGAGTGCTCTAATCACTGAGCTAAAACATCCCAGCAAATTCAAGCTTACATATAATAACATTTTATGGATTCAATAACATATTCTTCAGGAATTCAATAAATTCTACCTTTCCTATTAAGAATTCTGTTCAGAAGTACCGTAAATTAAATCCTTTGATTGAAAAAAAGAACATTTAATCGAGGTTTCTTTTTACTTAACGTTGACAGTTCAATTAAACATTATGTATTGGATTGTATTGATGTAGGAAGATGACTTTTCTTATCTTAAAATAACATTATTAATAATAACAATAATAATATCTTTGCATTTTATGTTATCTCTTAGCACATTGTTGAAACCTCCGAGTGTTTTACAGGATTTTATTGATAGGCACAATGACTGTGCATTTTATAGGTAAACTTTATGGCAGTTTGCACATCTAACAAACAGTCCTGAAGTAAATGACTGATTGTATCCCAGGGAGACTGATGGGTGGGACTGGAACAGGAGGATTGTCGGCCTACTCTTTGACATATTGTTTACACTGGTGTTATTTCCTCTACTCTAGCTACCCTCTCTAATCTTGTAGCTCAGTGGTTAGAGCACTCGCCTTACAAACATGAGACCTGTGTTTCAAGTAAGGGTAAAACCTTGGGCAAGTTTCTTTACTCCACACTCCAAATAATAATCCGTCCAAAAAAAATCTATAATAAAAATTGGTCATTTCAATCCACAACTGTTTGTGGGACACTGCTGTGTGCAATTGGCTGCTGCATTTTGCCCACAAATATACAGTCAATTCACTTGATAGTATATTCCGTGAAGCGCTTTGAGATGTCTAGAAGACATGAAAAGCGCTAAAATGCAAGAATTATTATTATAATCCTATTCCTTCCTCTTCCCCATCATGTTTGTTCTGGTGCTCTCTCCCCCACTGGAGCTCTCTACTCTAATTTCTTCCCCCTGATCTTTCCCATCCTGTCTGTGCTAGTGCTTGCTTCAGCGCCTTGGGACATTCACCTGATGTGAAAGGCGCTCTACAAATGTAATTTTGTTGTTATTATTGCATCCCTACTGGAGCTCCCATCTCAATCCCATTCTCCTGCTCCTTTCCCATCCCCCTTTCCCCATATTATCTGCCCTGGTCCTAGGTTTTCCACCCTTTCCGGTTGGCCGTATGTACTGTAATTCCTTTTCCCCACCCTTTCCCATTCCCTTTGATACAAATTTTCATTGAGTATTTATCTACCTAACTTTTATGTGCTGTTCAGTGCCTTGGGACGTCCTCCCGACATAAATGTAATTTTGTTCTCGTTGCTATGGTGTTGCTCTTTAATAGCTACGTGCACAAACTAAGACCCATTTGTGACAGGAGCATTCTTCTAACCTCAATTTGTGCTCTTTTGTTGCCGATCAGTGAAAATAATCGCTCTCCAACAAAACCATTCATAATTTTGAAAACCCCTATTAGATCTTCCCGTAACCTCAGTGCTTCAGGGAAGACAGTCCCAATCTCTCAGATTATGTTTTTTTGTTTCAGTTTAATGCAGTGAATGTGACAGAACATCATTTTTCAAAACAAAACGAAATGTCTTTCATTCTTTACTCTACAAACGTGCCTGTAATCGTTCACATCACAAATTCGAAAGACACTATTAGGTATAATTAGAATCATCCAGTTATTTCTAACACCGAGCTATGGAGTTCAATATTACATATTAAGTGATGGATGGGAATTAATTTGACACATATTATGTTAATTTCAAAGAAAATAATTTACCTCGGAGACAGCGAGGAGGAGAGCAATGAGGATGAACCATAGCAAAAGAGGAATAAATTATGAACTAGGTCTTACTAAGCTGTCTTATCAGCCAGGCTCAGTTGGCTGCACATTCACCTTTGAGGTGAAAGGTTGTGGATTTAATCCTCAAGTGAGGAACTTGAACTCACAAAGTCTAGGTTGAGACTCCAATGCTGTGCAACAATAGGCCAGATTGGTCATTCACTTCAAGGCTATTTGTGGGACAATGCTGTATATGAATCGGTTATTGTGTCTGTGCTGTTACTGTACTGCACAGAAAAAAATTATTGTGAAATACTTTGAGATATCTCATCATTGTGAAAAAAAACAGTATATATAATACAATGCAGATTTACAACAACAACAAAATTACACTTGTACAGTGCTTTTCACATCAGGAGGACGTCCCAAGGCAATGGTTACATTGATATACATAGCTGTGCTTCAGGAGGATGTCCCAGGGCACTTGACAGTCCTTGCCTGATACCTGATGTATGCACTGCCGAAACACTCGTGCACGCGTACATCACCTCGAGGCTGGACTATGGAAACTCTCTCCTCGTCGGCCTCCCCAGTTCCTCCATTCACAGGCTGCAGGTCATCCAAAACTCTGCAGCCCATGTATTATCCCGCACCCGCCTCCGTGATCATATAACCCCCACCCTCGCTCGTCTCCACTGGCTCCCCATTCTACAGAGGATCGAGTTCAAGATCCTCGTCCTCACCTTCAAGGCCTTACACGGCCTTGCCCCGCCCTATTTAACCAATTTACTTTCCCCCTACAAGCCCACCCGGACCCTCCGTTCAACAGGACTTGGCCTGCTCCAAGCCCCCTGCCTGAACCGCCCCACCATCGGAGGCCGGGCCTTCAGTTTCTCCACTCCCGCCCTATGGAATACCATCCCCCAATCCCTCCGGCTCGTTTCTTCCCTTTCCTCTTTCAAGGCCGGTTTGAAGACTTTCATCTTCGACCGTGCCTTTTGTTCCACCCCGAATTTTTCAACCTCCCCTTCGTGTTTCACCCCTTCCCAAACACTCCCCTCTCAGCTCGGGTCACACGCCTCCTGTGCAGCGCCTTGGGACGTCCTCCCGACGTGAAAGGCACTCTATAAGTGTAATTTGTTGTTGTTGTTGTTGTTGAGCTAAGGATGGGAGTCGAAGTGAGGTGGAGGGGAAACATGACCGAAGGTGTGATTGAAGAGACAGACCTTGAACAGGGTTAAGGAGGGGGTGAATCGGAGTGATTATGGGATGGAGTTCCAGAGACTGGGGCCTGACAGGCTGAAAGCCTGACTGTCAGTGGTGGGGTGATGGTTATGAAGCGGGCAGGTGTAACAGCAACTATCACATTATGAAGACAGCACAAAGATCTTTGCTTTATTTTACAGTAAAGGCAAGTTACTGTATTTTGTATGTGATATCACCATTCTGTCCTGAACAGAGTTCTTGATCCTGCCTTTTGCAAAAGGAGAAACAAGTGTTCTCCAAAATCATGAATTAATCTCCCAATCAGTTTGGATGAAGAAGATGCTTCAGCCCAGCTGCTCATTTCTCTCCAGAATAGCCACCCTACACCCTCCCGTCAAGGGGAGGTATAAAATTATGTTGATTTTTTCACCTAAGCAACTTTGTGTTTTCTTAAAAAAATTAGCTTCACAGTGCCTCCTGTCTTAAGCCTCCAGAAGACATCTCAAATATGTCTTCGGTGTTGCTGTAATTTAATAATGATAACCATCCTTGCATTTGATGCAGCATCTGATCATGTTGTTAAGACGTCTTAAAGTGCTTCACAGGATATACTGCAAAGTAGATTGACTGTGTATTATGTGGGCGAAACACAGAATTAGTTGCGCACAGCAGTGTCCCACCCAGAGTCATGTAAAAATTTGACCCACTAGAAATGTATCGGATTTGGAGTTGAATAAAGTTTTGAAGAGAAACAATGGAAAGTAGCAACACTGAGAGAGCGGGGAACCGCTTTGGAAAGGGAGTGGGGGAGAGGGTGACTAGCATCTGCTTAAGCTCGAAGGATCAAATGGCCTCCTTTTTTTGCTGGGAACAGAAGTATGAAATGAAAAGTAAATCCAAAAGCTACAGTGTCAGCAAATGCCATTGTACATATAACTTTATCACTTAATCCCCAGCAATGGATACACACAGTTTGCTTCAGGAGCTCAATCAATTTGACTCGATAGGAAAGAAATTGCCACCTCGGTTGCCTCTCGATCCACTCTAATAACGCAGCATTTTGGAGCATGGCAGAATTTGGTAAATTGTTGAATCTGATTTTAAAGCTGAAGCCCATTGTCCTTGATTTTTTTTAAAAGAAACTTACAGAAAGGCTAGGATTCAAAAGAATCATATAATAATAATCCTTGTATTTGGTGAAGTGCCTTATCACCCCAAAGCACTTCACGGGATACACTGTAAAGTGCGTTGACTGGGTATTTTGTTGGTAGAAATTAACAACTTGACAACAACAAAAACAAAATTAGATTGATGCAGTGCCTTTCACATCCCCAAGGCGCTGGACAGTTAAGGATTCGCACCCGATCTCAGTGTCGGATTCTTTGAAATCACGATGCATGGGGTGGGAGGGTGGCCGAAAGCACAATCGAAAAAGAAAGTCTTGAAACAAGCCTTGAAGCAGACAACAACAATAACAAATTACACTAGTGCTCTTCAATTTGGAAAGATTGGGATGGAGTTGCTGGGAGTTGAGGTCAGAAGATAAGGAGGGAAGGTGGCTTGGGGTTGGGTGTGTGGCCAAAGGCATGGTTGAAGAGCAAAGTTTTAAGCAGGGCCTTGAAAGAGACAACGGAGGGTTTGGTGTTTCTGGGTTGCTTTAGATAGGGAGGCTTTAAAACTGGGGCACTAGGGGAGCCTTATCATATAACCTTTAGTAATAATAATCATCATAATCATTGCATTTGATGTAGCGCTTTTCACATCTTATCGACATCTCAAAGCACTTCACAGAATATACTGTAAAGTGAATTGACTGTACATTTGTGGGCGAAATGTAGCAGCCAATTGCACACAGCAGTGTCCCACAAACAGTCATGGATTGAAATGACCAATTTTTATTATTGTGTTTTTTGGGGGAGGGAGTGTGGAGTAAGTAAACTCCCAAGGTTTCTCCCTGATCTGCCTGGATTTGAATACAGGCCTCACGCTTGTAAGGCGAGTGCTCTAACCACTGAGCTACAGGAGGACATCTCTGAACACTTCACGTAATTCACTATCAAGTGCAATGGCTGTATACTTTGTGGGTGAAATCCAACAGCTAGTTTGTACTCAGCAAACAGCCAAAGGGAGAATCGAGTGACAAATTTTAATTGGGGATTGTTTCCCAGGTCACTGGAGAAACACCCTTCTCTTTTTAAATTTGTAATATAACACTGTGGGATCTTTAACACCTACTGAAACAAACAGACAAGACCTTGGTTAACTTGTCTAGGTCAGTTTAACTTGCATTTATGTAGCGCTTTATAAACACAGGTTAAAGTGAGATTGACATATCATGCTTCATGTAGGATAAAGTCTCGGAGTGCTTCACAAAGACAAGATGAGATGCTAATTAAGAGAGGAGGTGCAGCTGAAAAACATTAGGTGTCTGTGGATGAGGTAAAAAAAGTGTAGGTTTTTATACAAGATTAAATGGTGATGGGGGTGGGTGGGTGGGTAGCTGGTGTTGAGCGAAGGGGTGGTAGAGGGCAGGAAATCCAGAGAATAGAGGCATATAAGAAATTTACAAATTCTGGATCTTCTAAAATGTTACAATAATTGTGTAAATCTAGACCCAAATATCTACTTTATTCCAAACATTTTGCTTTATTGTTTACCTTACAAAGGAATCAATTACTGACTGGATTTCACCCTACAGTTAATACACTGACAAAGTTTTAATAACAGTTTACAGCAATGACTGATTTCACTGAAGCGCTGATTAATAATTGACGCGATAATTAAATTAGCAGCAACTGAATTGAAAGAATGATTTTCATGAATCAATTTTTTAAATCAATGGGTCACAGCCTACAATTAACTAAAAACAAAACCGGGAGCTGAAGTAAATGTGTTCCTCCTGCAAGTGTCTTTCTTAAATAATAATTATAATAATGATCTCTGTATTTGATATAGCACCTTATCATGTTGCTGAAGCATCTTGAAATGCTTCGCAGGACATACCGTGAAATGAATTGACGATATATTGTCGGCAAAATGCTGCAGCCAATTGCACACAGCAGTGTTCCACAAACAGTTGTAAATTGAATGACCAAATTTTAAAATATATATAAGATTATTACCCATGGAAAGCATCTGCCAATCGATTAACAACTGAGTTCCCACTTACTATAAGATAAACAGAGGCATGTGGAGTAAGGAAACTTGCCTAAGTTTACGTCGCCTGGGATTCAAACCTGACTCCTCACATATGCGAGGCGAGTTCTCTAACCATTATGTAGCAGGACTTCATAACCATGTACTGTATCTGTGTTTTCTCTGGTATATCTACTTTCTCTTCATTGTCTTCGTGCCATTGGATTCATCCAAACAAGTTCTGCTGGAAAAACATTCCTAATTTAAAGACAACATGCATTTACAAGCCAAAGACTATCGCCGATCTCCCATCCACAATCCATAGAATCCAACTCATTCAAAACTCTGCCACCCGCATTCTCACCTGCACCAAACTTTGCTCCCCCATTACTCCAGTCCTTGCCAGACTTCACCGGCTCCCTGTCCCAGAGAGGATCAATTTCAAGATCCTCTCCCTTGTTTTCAAATCCCTCCACTCCTCTGCACCCACCTACCTCTCTGACCTCCTCTCTCCCCAACATAACACATGTTGCCTTCGCTCCACCGGGTCTGCCCTTGCCCTTGTCCCCCAAATCCTCCGCTCCACCATTGGCAGCCGTGCCTTCAGCCACTACACCCCGAGGCTCTGGAACTGCCTTCCTCACTCCCTTCGCCTCTCTCTCTCCCCCAATTTCAGGTCTCAGCTAAAGACCTTTCTCTTCGACTGCGCCTTTGTTCACCTTTCTCCCCCTGCCCCAGGCTCGGGCCCGGGATCCATTATTGTGAAGCGCTCTGAGATGCCATCCGGCATGGAGGGCGCTATATAAATCAAAGTTGTTGTTGTGTAGTGTTACAAGATTGGTTTCGATGAAAAAGACCCATCTGAAGTAAGTAGAAACCCAGTTGTTAGCCAATTGGCTGATTGCTTTCCGGGGGTAATAACACAAAATAATAATAACAATGATTTGGTCACTCAAGCCCACAACTGTTTGTGGGATGCTGCTGTGCACAATTGACTGCAGTCTTTTACCCACAAAATACACAATCACTTCACTTTACAGTGTATTCTGTGAAGTGCTTCAAGACGTTTCGAAGACATGATACAGCACTGTATCAAATGTAAGAATTATTATTACTAATATCTGATCTCATCCTACAGAACACCCACACTACCATTGTTCATCGCCCTCAGACGTCCTCCCAATGTGAAAGGTGCTACACAAATGTAATTTTGTTGTTGTTGTTGTTGTTAAGTACTTTCTGGGTATCCAGTCACTGTCCTGATTGTGCTTTGAGGCATCTTCCTGGTGTTATAGGTGTTTTATCAAATGTAAGGAAAATGTGTTATTCTAATAATTATTAATATCATCAATAACACAATTGTTAGTTGTATCTGAAGCCTGTAATATAACAAAAGCCTAAGTCTCATTCCAATCCATTTTACTTCACAGTACATATAACTGTCTTAGTCCGTGATCTGTTGGACCCAGGTTGACCACTGAACCCATCCAGCAGAACTCTCAATACGATCCACAATCAACTGGAGCCAACAGTACAGGATTTACCAAGCATAACGGAGCATATCTCCTCCATCGTCAGCAGAAAACTTTAATGCTCTTTCACTGAAGTCACCTCATTATTACAGGGAGCTATTTGCTCCTATCCTGGTTTATTCTCTTCCATCTCTACTCCGATTTTCTACACTTAGCCAGAGCAGCCATTTGACATCCAGACAATGTAACACAAACACCTTGTGATAGTGAGCCCAGCTCTCTGACGCACAGTGAGAAAATCCATCCTGTCAGAATTACTTTGAATAATAATAATCCTTGCAATTTATATAGAGCCTCGTCTCAAAGAGTTTCCAAGAAAATATTGTGAAGTGAATTGGCTGTATATTTTGCAGCCAAACTGTGGTATCCAATTGCACACCAGTGTCCCACAAATGTTTGTGGATTGAGTTACCATATTTTTTAAAGGAATTATTAACCCTAAATTGGACTGGAAACCGATCTGCCAATCGAATAACAACTGGGTTCTTACTTACTGATTGGCAAATAAGTCTGTGGAGTGAGGAAACTTGCCTAAGGTGTTACCCTACCAGGGAATCAATACAATTCCAACAACAATAACAACAACAATAACAAAATTATATTTATAGAGCACCTTTCATGTCCAGAGAACGTCCCAAGGCGCTGAACAATTAGGTTGGGACCCGAACAAGGGAGAAAGTGTCGGGATAGGGGCGGGAGGACGGAGAGTAGGAAAGCAGGGAGAGTTAGGAGGGCAGCAGTAGGCAGCAGAAGGCCGGTCTCCTTGAGACTGGCCTTAAAGGAGGAAAGGGAGGAAGCGAGGTGAAGGGATTGCAGGATGCAGTTCCAAAGTGTAGGAACAGAAAAGCTGAAAGCCCAGCCACCAATGGTGGGGTGGTTCGGGCGGGGGACATGGAGCAGGCCAGAGCCTGCTGAACAAAGGGGATGGACAGGCTGATAGGGATCCAGCAGGTCGGAGAGATAGGCGGGGGCAAGGCCGTGAATGGCCTTGAAGGTGAGGATGAGGATTTTGAATTTGATCCTCTGGAGGATGAGGAGCCAGTGGAGACAGGCGAGGATATGAGTGATGTGGTCGCGAAGCCTGGTACGGGAGAGTACACGAGCTGCAGAGGGCAATCAACAACTGGAATAGGTTATCAAGAAAGGTGATAAGACTAGGACACTCATTTAGAAAATGAATCAATGCAATGATGGAGGTACAATAGAGTGGGTGTTCTGGAGTGTTTGATTTGAAGGGCTGAAGGATCTTCCTTATCAATTTTGTCATCTTGTAAACCAAAAATTATTATTATTGTAGATCCTGCTGTGTTCCACAAACCAAATACGGTACACAGTTAATTCACTTTACAATATATTTTGTAAAGCGCTTTGAGATATGTCAATGACGGTATATCAAATGTAAGGAAATTATCAAACTATTGTTAGTAAATATATACAGTCAATTCACTTTACAGTATATTCTGTGAAGCACTTTGGGACATTGATAAGATGTGGAAAGCGCTGTATCAAATGCGAGGATTATTATTATTGTTTTTGTTAGTATTATTAAGAGCATACTGAGAGTCCTGTAGCTCAGTGGTTAGAGCATTGCCTTACAAGCGAGATACCAGGCAGGGTGATACCTTGGACAAGTTTCCTTACTCCATACGCCTAATAGTAATCCTTCAACGAAAACCAACAATAAATTGGTCATTTCAATCCACGCATGTTTGTGGGACATTGCTGTGTGCAATTGGTTGCCGTGTTTCACCCACAAATATACAGTCAATTCACTTTACAGTACATTCTGTCAAGTACTTTGAGATGCCGAGAAGATGTGAAAAGCACTATATCAAATCCAAAACTTATTATTATTATTTCATCTATAGTAAGAGTTCTGTTTTGGCAACCAAACATTAAGAATTATACAAGAGGATTGTCCAGGGCAATTCACCAGATTAATATCTTGGATGAAAGTATTTAGACATGACGAGAGGTTTGTGTAGCCTTTAGTTATATTTCCTAGAGTTGAGTAGATTATTGGATGATCCAACTGAGGCATTGAAAATAATACTTATCTTAAGACAGCTAGCAGCAAATCTATTGGACAGTCCAATAATTACTCCTTCACCCAGAGGGTGGTGAGTATGTGAAATTTACTTTTGGAAATTACGGTGGGAGTAGAAAACATCATTTTATTCAAGAGGAAACTTGAAACATACATGATGGAGAGGTTGGAATAGAAAGGTATAAAAGAGAGAAACATGAGATGTGGGGATTTATAATAATAATCCTTGATTTGATATTGCACCATATTACGTTTTTGAGACGTCATAAATTGCGTCACCAGAATATACTGTAAAGTGAATTGACCTTAAAGTTTGTGAGTGGAATGCAACATCCAATAGGGCATAGCAGTGTCCCACAAACAATCTTGGATTGAGTGACATATTATTACTATTTTTTTAATGGATTATTACCTCTGGAGAGTGATTTGCCAGTCGATTTGTGTGGAGTATAAACACCGGCATTGGGTAGATGGTAAAATAGCCTATTTACCATACCCTAACAATTTATGTAAATCTATGTACATTTAAATTATTGATTAAAAACAATCAACAACAACAAAATTACATTTTGCTAAAAACAAAAATGCAGTATACTGCATATGCTGGAAATTTGAAACACAAACAGAAATCGCTGAGAACACTCAGCAGGTCGGGCAGCAACTATGCAGAAAGGAAAAGTGAGTCAACGTTTCGGGTCCACGACCCTTCCTCGGGACTGGAGCATGTTGAGAGGGGGAGGTTTTTAAAGATTAACAGAGAGGGAGAGACAGGGCAAGGAAGACAAAGGAGAAAATGGAGTAGAGAGCAGGAGATGATGGGTTAAAGAGGTGTTAAAGCTGTAAAACAAAAGGGGGTGTAGCAAGAAAACTGGAGAGAAGATGTGTTAATAACTTTGAACAAAGAGGGTGTGAAAATGCATAAGCAGATCAAGTGGTTGCGAAAGAGGGGCAGGGTGAGCTGTTATGGCCTGAAATTATTGAAATCAATATTAAGGCCACAGGGCTGTAAGGTCCACAGCAGATGGATAAGGTGCTGTTCCTTGAGCTTATGCTGCGGTTCATTGGAACATTGGAGACTGTGGATGGAGAGGTCAGACTGGGAGTGGGAAGGAGAGTTGAAATGGCAAATTGAAATGGCAATTTTTCTTGCTATCCTGGCCAACAATCCCCCACAAAAAATTGGTCACTCACCCCTTGGTTGGATATTGCCTTTCACAAATTCACTAATGCATTTACCTACAAATAAACAATTAATGAATCACAATAATATCTTGTGATGTGTCACTACATCAGCATAATAAAGCCCTTTATCTATTACAAGGATTATTATATTATCATTATCAGAACTTCTCATCTGAAGAACAGCGCCTTCATTAATATTGCAATGGGTCAGAATATCAGCCTAGACTGAGTTCAAAGTGTAGACATGGGCTTGTACCCACAGCTTGCTGACTCAGAGGAGAAAGTGCTAACAACTGAGCCAGTCTGACACAATCAAGTTCATCCTGTCAATCAGTGTGCTCTGTTAAACCGTGATAAGTCTGTGTTTCGATATTACTGTCTTAGCGCGCTCTTAGTTTGTTCTTTTTGCTACTGTATGAGCAGCAACAATGAGATGAACCCAAGCGCAATTGCTCAAGATAATCACTCCAGACAAGAGGACATTGGTCCTAACACAATGATAAAATGCCTCAATTTGGTTTTACAGGGATTTAGCTCAAGTGTGTGGGGAAAGGCAGCTGTACCATTCTAGTACTGTCAAGCATATGTTCTGGGTGACATTGTTAATAGAACTTCTAGCTAATAATATTCTTCTTGGTTAGTTAGGCTGGCATCCTGCTAAAGCACTGCTCCATTACCAAGATTTCAAACCAGAAATCTAAATAGTGCCTCAAATGTCTTCTGTGCACAGCTGTTACAGAGGTGTATGGACGTGAAAATAGATTTCACTGTAAAGTGCAGTGATCGTGTATAGAGTATGTGGCAGCCATACTTTGTACTCAGCAATCACCATGAACACCCATGAATTGAATGAGCGATTTTATTTGCAGGATTGTTGGTCATGACATTCTTTTCTAATAGTGCCATGCAATCTATTGCGGAATCCTGTCAATCAGTAGTTAGAACATGCGCTTGCAAGTGAGAGAACTCGGGTTCGATTCCCGGACAGAACAAAACCTCAGGCAACCACAACAACAACAAAATTACACTTGTATAGTGCCTTTCACGTCGGAAGGATGTCCCAAGGCGCTGAGACAGGTTTCCTTATTCTACATACCTATGTTTAACTAGCAGTAAACAGGAACCCTGTTGTTTGGCGATTGGTGGATTTCTTTCCAATTATAATAGACCCTTCAAAAAGAATAATAATAATTTGGTAAGATGGTAACTTACGTGTCTCTATCTGTCATTACGTGTCTAGCTGTAATGTTACTGAATTCTTATATAATTTTAAGGACCTCTATTTGGTCCCCTCTTAAACATTCTCTTCTTTAGCTAAAAAGGAAATGGAAAGAAGAAGAAAATAATTACAGTATTAGGCCGTGGAATAACAAAATTAACTTATTATTATTTTGTTAACTTCCATTATAACATATTATAATGTATTATAACGTCCTTCACATAGGATAATGTCTCAGAGATACAACCATATGTGAGGAATGCTGTATAAGTGGAGTCCTGCAGCTCAGTAGTTAAGAGTACTTACCTCACAAGTGAGAAATCTGGGTTTGATTCCCAACAGGCTAAAACTTGAGCAAACTGTTTTACTCCACACATCTGATAATATTCCCTCAAGAAAAACACAAAACATATAAAATAATGATAAATTAAATACTTCAATCCAAGACTGTTTGTGGGACAGTTCTGTGTGCAATTGGCTGCCGTGATTTGCCCGCAAATATACGGACAATATGTTCTGCAAAATGCTTTAAGGCACCAAAAGACATCATAAGTGCTATATAAAATGCAAGGATTATTATTATAAATACAAGTTGTTGTTGTTATTGTAGCACAGTGACAGATTGGATGCCAATCAAGAGAGAAGGGGGACCCATTGGTGGGATTCAACGGCAGATAGAGAAGCATGGAACAATGGATACAGATAGATTTGGAGATCAGGTGAGCAATGACTGAAATCTTAGTCATCAAAAGCGACACGTAGGTGGTAAGGGGAAGCTGTGTCAGCCCTTTGTTACCACAAATAGCTGTGTCAGAAACAATTTTCAAATGAAATTGCACAAATACTTTAGGAGAAATACTGTAATATGAAAGATTTACAGGGAATGGAGCAAGGCAAAGATAGTTACAATAAGGGCAGGCAGTGGCAGGCGAGGGGAGAGAGTAGGAAAGAGAGAAGCATGATGCCAGTGTTGTCACAACTGCAAGAGGTTTGAATTCCTGGCCAGGACGAAACTTCAGTCAAGTTTCCTTACTCCACACGCTTCTGTTTATCTTGCAGTAAGTAGGAACCTGGTTGTTAGTCAAGTGGAGTATTGCTTTCCAGGTGTATTAATCGCTCCCAAAACAATTTTCATAACAATAATATGGTCACCCAATCCATGGCTGTTTGTGGGACACTGCTGCTTGCTGCATTTTGCCCACAAAATATTCAGTCAGTTCACTTTATAGTATATTCTGAAAGCTTTCAGACATCTCAAAGACATGATTAGGCCCTGGTACCAAGTGCAAGGATTCTTATTATCATTATTATTAATTGGCTAAATGGCTTTCTTTGGTGCTCTTAGATTCTATGTAAAACGAGGGCCAAGATTATTGAAGACTCCCAAGCAATCACCTCCAAAGAGTTTGCCCATCAAGGATTCAATTTAATACCAGATATCAGCAAATGGCCACATCGATAGATCATTACGGGATGGATTTAAGATCCAATGGCTGTGTGATTTTGGCAACGCAACTTGATATTTCCGATTCGAGGGTTGCATTGTCAGAAGAATTTGAAGTGACTGAGTCAGACCCTTCTGTGCAAGGCTGGGTCAATGCTATCAAATGTAACAATCACAGCACAAGTAAGTCAGGCCTGAAATAGCTGTCGTTCACTTTTAAATTGAAAGTACTTCTGTGTTGCGTCGACAAAAACCGCTGCGCTCAGGAACCAGTGTCCTCGAGTTAAAGGAAAACAAATGTTAAAAAAAACAGAAGTGTTTGTTCTTAACATCGAGACTTGCTTGTAATTCATCTGCATAGCTCCACGTTTTTCATGGGCACAACCTTAAGATACTTGAGCTGAATTTTCACATGGTGCAGTGTTTCGTAAATTTGTTAAATTCAGTCTTTGCAACGGAAACACTTATTATTAAGAATCTCAAACAGCTGGCCACTGAGTTAAAACTAATTTAAGAGATTTTTCAAAATTGTGCACTCTCTCAAATTTTAATTCCATAGTTTTTATAAAATAATCCTTCCATTTTTGCATTCCTTAGTTATTACATTATTGAGTTGTCTCAAAGTGCTTCATAAGATACATCCAAGGATGCACACTCAACCTCACTGAAACAATGCAAAACCTTGGCATCTTGTTTGACACTCAACTATTCTTTGTACCGCACATCCATGCCAAAAAAGCCAATTCGCTTTACAGTATATTCTGCGAAACACTTTGAAGCATCTAGAAGATCTGAAAAGTGCTATATCACATAAAAGGATTATTAGTATTATTATTATTACCTGATCTGCCTTCCACCTCCACACTTTCTTGGCTCCTCACCTCCCAAAGAATAGAGTTGAAAATCCTTGTCCTCATCTTCAAGGCCCTGCTACATCTTTTAACCCCAAACTGCCCGCTCAGGCCTGCTCCATTAGTGGTCGGGCCTTCAATCTGTTTGCCCCCACTCTTTTAGAACTTCATTCAACATTCCATTCACTTTGCTCTCTCTCTTCCCTCCTTCAAGGCACATCTCAAGACACTCTTGTTTGACCGTGTCTTTGGCCACCATAATACACTCTCTGCCCTTGACCCTACCAGATTCGAATCCACCTACTAAGGTCCCTGATCCATGATTGTCCAGCAGTTTGGGTTGTCCATCTGACATGAAAGGTGCTATAAATTTTGCATTTTGGGATTGTACACTTTAAAATGCAATGAGTGTGTATTTTAGGCTAAGATATTATCATAATAATAACCCTTGCATTTGATATAATGCCTTATTACGTCTTTGAGATGTCTCAAAGCAATTCACAGAACCTACTGTAAAGTGAATTGACTATACTTGTGGGCGAAATGGGCAGCCAATTGCGCACAGCAGTAACCCACAAACAGTCATGGATTGAAATGACCAATTTATTATTGTTTTATTTTTTTAGGGATTATTATTAGGTGTGTGGAGTAAGTAAACTTGCCCAAGGTTTCCCCCTACCTGGAATTGAAGGTGTACGGGGATAAGGCAGGCAAGTGGAATTGAATGGACATTGTCTTCTGAGAGACTGTGAGGATTCAAAGAGCTAAATAGCCTCCATCTGTGCTGTAATTTTCTATGATTCCAGGAACCTTAAAACCCAAAGGCAAGTGCACTGGCAAGTGAGCCAAGCAGACTTTTTCACATAAGGAGGGAAGAGCTTGGGAGACAGAAAGGCATGGTGTTCTTCATTGGAGCTTTGAACATGAGTAGTTAAAAAAAAGTACATTAAGTGAAAGCATGGATAGGGTCAAAATATTACAACATCAATGAGCAGGAGGTTAACTTTGAGAGAAATAGAGGAGCAGAAGGCAATGTGTTAATCACAGCTGTTTGCTAGGAGATTAGCAGTTGCCCAACACGGAGTTCAAAAATGGAAATAATTGCTTAGGGAGGTCACTAAAGAGATCTGGTGAAACAGCTTCAACATGTCTTCACAAAGGCAAACGCTACAGCTTGGGTTCAAATTAGCATTCAATCATTTAGTGTTTCAAGTGAATTGGGGCTGGGCACTTGATTGGATCTGAAATTATGAAAGTGATTCCAGTTGCTGCATGGAGGAAGGAAAGAGCTGAACATCTACCTCAGCAGTGGTTTCAGTGTCTGAGATTTGTTAAACACAGAGAGGAACCTGAAGGCAAATGGGCTGCTAGGCTGCACAACAGCTCAGTCTGGAATATGAACAGGAAGAAAGCTCTCCACACTTGTATAGAGTGATAGTAAACTCCATCAAAACTGTGTTCTGTTTTATGCTGCCCAATCTTAGGATATACAACAACATCAGCTTGCATTTATATAATGACCCTCATGCACGGTAGTGTCCCAGAGTGCTTGACAGTGACAGAACATACCACCGAGCCTGGGGAAAGGGTGGAGAGTTAACCTGAAGGAACAGTCGAAGAGGAAGGTCTTCAGGCACAACTTTAAGATGGAGTTGGAGGGGGCAAGGTGGAGGATCGAGGGATCATATTTTAGAGTTTTAGAGCATAGTGGCTGAATGTGCAGCCATAGATGGTAGGACAAAGGCAACGAGGGACAAGCAAGAGGAGGCCTTTGCCAGTCCAATGACATACGCCTCATAGTAATCCCTCAAAAAACCTCAATAATAAATTGGTAATTTCAATCCAGGATTGTTTATGAGACATTGCTGTGCACAATTTGCAGCCAAGTTTCACCCACGTATATACAGTCAATTCATTTTACAGTATATTCTATGAAGTGCTTTTAGATGCTAAGAAGACGTAAAAAGTGCTACATCAAATGCAAGGATTATTTTTTTATATTTCTGCCTCCGCAGATGGGTGTTAAATGTTATAAGAGAAGGGAAATTCTCCTGGTGTCCTGGCCAGCAATCCCCCAAGTAAATTTATCATTCACTTCATGACTGGTTGTGGAATGTTGTTATGTGCAAATTGGTTTCCACATTTACCTACAAAAATATCATTTAATAGCAACTGCCTTTGAAGTGCTTTGAGGCATTTAGAATGTGTTGGTGTTGCATTCAGTGAAGGGATTATTACTTACTAAGAACAATCATAGTAATAAGAATACTCCTAGGATTTGGTGCAGCAACTTTCAAGTCTGGGAGAAGTCTCAAAGATCGTCACAGGATTTACTGTGAATGCAGTGATTATTTATAGGCAAACATGACAATGCAATTATGCTCAGCGGTCCCACAAACAGCCATGAAATGAATAAACAATTTATTTGGGGGAGTGTTGGCCAGGACACCAAGAGAAACTCCCTTCTGTGCTTCAGTAGTGCCTTGGGATCTTCAACATCAGCCTGAACAGGTAGATGAGGCCTCGGTTTAACATCTAACCTGTAGGATGACAACTCAGGCAATGCAACACACCTTCAGAACTGAATTGCAATGTCAGTTTAGACGATGCAAGTTCAAATCATGACTTCGGGCTTGCACCTACAATCTTATGGCTGTAAAGCGAGAGTCCTAATAATTAAGCCAGTCTGACTCAATCCAAAATGGATTTAACTGGTGGACAAAATAGTGAAGGAAACCGATAATTTAGAAAAAGTACACCACTCCCTTCCGGCTGAAGGATCCAAAACAAAGGGACAATTATCTTTAATTAAGAGCTAAAACAGTTAGAAGTGAGTTCAGGAAATTTATCCCCACACAGATGATTATGAAAATGAAGAACCCATTGCCCAGAAGGCAGTGGATGCAGAATTTTTAAATGATAACATCAAAAACAACTTGCATTTACAGAGCGCTCTTCAGGTGCAGTAGAGTCTCAGACACTTAAAAGGCAGACAGATAATAACTTGAGAAGTGAGGGTATAACAATAATAATCTTTGCATTTGATATAGAGCCTTGTCATGTCATTGTAAAGTCTCTAATTGCTTCTCAGAATATACTGTACAGTGAATTAACTGCATGTTTTGTGGACAAAACACTGCTGCCAATTGTACATAGCCACAGCAGAGTCCCACAATCGTGGATTCAGTGACCAAATTATTATTATCCCTGGAAAGCAATCCGCCAAATTGACTAAAAACTGGGTTCCTATTTAATGCTAGGTAAACAAAGGCAAGTGAGGAAACATGCCTAAGGTGGCTTTGCCTACTAAGAATCAAACCCAGGTCCTCTATCCAATATGCTACAGGACTCCACAATATACATAATAGTGCATTCTGCACACACACTTATACCTTTCTACTCACAGTAGACCGACACTGGATATGAGTGACAAATTGAGGCACAAGCGTGTGTGTATGACTGACCAAGACAGAAGCAAAGGTTTTATCAAGTAAACAGCAGAAAATATTTTAAATGGACAAAAAAGTTGGAAAAAAGGTTGGAAATCGGATTAAAAGACCTTCCATGAAATAATAAAATCTACAGGCTGAATGGTCCACACCACTTCCTGTTTTCAAATGCTCCACATTTTTCTCAGTGTTCAATCTTAGTATGTTGCAAAGTGCCATTTGCTTTCAATGAGCTGTATTTAACACATGGAAAAACCACAGTAGTTGATCACGTGGATAAAGCGACAGATTGCTAACAGCATCAAACAGTTCTCAAGCTTAATATAAATCAGAAATTGTTGCAGAAGATCGCAGAGGTTTGGTTGAAAATTACCATTGGGCTTGACTCATTGGTTCTCATTCTTCCAGTGTTCTAAGTGTCCGACAAATGTCACTGTTTAAGAATTCCTAAACTGAGTGTTCCACATATGTCTACCCCGATATTTAGAAATTTCCCTACATCTACAATGTATGTGTATTATCTCCCTGGATGGATGCACCTTGGTTACTTAAACCCAGAGAGTATTTCAGTGTCTTGGAACGTCCTCCCGATGTGAGAGGCACTGTACAAATGTAATTTGTTATTGTTGTTGTAAGCACAGTTTGGCAAGAGACAAGGTTCGTGATAGTAGGCTCTGGGGTGCTGCTGCAATTCAACCAGCTAAAACCATGTAGCTGCCACTAAGACCTTTGTCTGGCAAGCTTCCCGTGGCTTGTCCTATTCACCAAGGTTTTGTCTTGCAGCCTTACCAAGAGCTGAAAGAGAAGTCTCACTGCTTCCCTGCTTCCTGGAATTATGCCCTTCTCTGCCCTTCCAATAAACCAGATTGGCTGGTCTGTCATCATCAATGTTCTGAAGTCCTGTGAACATTCCTCGCTGAAGAACAGGACTACTGAGGCTTGACACATAGGATTGAGTTGATTCTGACATTCTGGTGTGAAGCACATCATCTTGGAGCCAACTTAGTTCTACGGAGATCATAGTTCCCTGACCCCCACAAGGAGGATGGTCCAAAATAGCCAATTGTACAAGTATTCTATAAGAACATCAAACTGTTTATTTAGTGTGTCTAGCTCCTGGCCTCAACTAGCCTCATTAATAACAGATTTCAGAATACAGAAATACTTGCTGGCGTTAGTCCCAAAACTGCCCTTTAGAATGCTCAATGTGCAAAAATTAAAGTAAAAATTTAGAGGCATGTACATTCAGTCAGATGGGATTGAACCTGCTAATAGGAAAAATGATGGATATCTATTGTGCTCTCCACATCACCCACCTTGACTTCTCCAATATGTTTCTCACCTGTCATCCACAACTTGGCTGCCCATATAGACACACACATCAAACACTCTGCCCTCGTGACCCCAATCCCTCCACAGGCTTCACTATTTCTCAATGGTTTGATTTCAAGTTCCTCACCTTCTCATAATAAATCGCTAATACCTTCCCATCACTCTGATCTGTTTCGAACATGTTCCTCTGCTCTCCCTTTGCTCTCTTCCAACATCTAATCTGCTGTGTCTACCCTTACTGTACCCTCTCTGAGCTTCCATCATGATCAAGCCTTCAGACACTGCACCCCTAAGGTCTGAAACATCCATAACTCTCAATGTGAAGCTCTCTGAAACGCTAATCTACAGGAATACAATACAATTGTTCTTCCACCTTTCAAATTTGGAGGAATGTCTCAGAATGATGGATGGGCATTGAGTTGAGAGTGGAACCCGTGATGGTTTGGGAATCAAGGAAAACTAAAAGTTCGATCAAATAGATACATATGGAAACCTGCCTTGAATCAGGTGAGGGAAGTAACATATCAGAAGGATGGCATTCCAGAAAGAGGGGGCATAATGGCTGAAAGCCGACCCACTAGAGTCCGTCGATATGGAAATTTTCCGATTTAGATATATCGATGGGCTCATATCGAGATATACCGAAATATCGATATTTTCGGGGTTTACGTACTGCGCATGCGCGCGCAGCTCGCGTATTCCGGGTGCGCGCGCATTCGGGGCCTATCTCCTCAGGAGGTAAATATCTTTCTCTCTCTGTGTCTCTCACACTCACACTCTCCATCTCTGTCGGTTTTCCGTCTGTGTATTATCACATCCACCCCATCTCTCCCCCCACCACCACCCCCGCCGCCGTCCCTCTCTCCTCCCCTCCCCGCCGCCGTCCCTCTCTCCCACCCACCCCCGTCATCTCTCTCCCCCCCCCACCACCCCCCCCAGCTGTCTCTTTCCCCCTCCCACTTCCCCCGCCATCTCTCTCTCCTTCCCCCCACCCCAGCCGTCTCTCTCCCCCTCCCCCCCCCAGCCGTCTCTCTCCCCCTCCCCCCCGCCAGCCATCTCTCTCCCCCTTCCCACCCCCCAGCCGTCTCTCTCCCCTCACCCCTTGCATTCCTGTATATTGTATTCTAGGACTATGAATACAATATGGTGGCTTTGCACCTCGGTCTGTGCATTGTGTATAGAGATGAGCATTCTGGGTCTTATATCGACTTTTCGATATATTGATATTTGTGAAATGCCTATAACGGCGTATTGATATGAAAATTACATCGGGTTTTAGCGATATATCAATATATCGCCGGACCCTACGACCCACTGATAATAATAATAATAATAATTCTTGCATTTGATATAGCGCTTTTCACTTCTTCTAGACGTCTCGAAGCGCTTCACAGAATATATTGTAAAGTGAATTGACTGTATATTTGTGGACGAAACGCGGCAGCCAATTGCACGCAGTGGTATCCCACAAACAGTTGTGGATTGAAATGACCAATTTTTATTATTGTGGGTTTTTTTGGAGGGATTATTATTAGTCGTGTGGAGTAAGGAAACTTGCCCAAGGTTTCATCCAGACCTTCGAAAATAGGTCTCCCGCTTGTAAGGCAAGTGGTGCTCTAACTGCTGAGCTACAGGACTCCAGGTAGGATGAAAGGACAGGGGATGATCGCTCAATGAAGGGCACAATATAAATGCAAGTTGTTGTAGTTATTGTACAAATTGACTAACGGGAAAACAGGATACATAGCATCAAAAACAGAAGTCACTGGGAACACTTAGCAGGACAGAGAAAGGAAAGTAAGCCAACATTTTGGGTCTACAATCCTTTATCAGAACAGAGCAAACAGGTTACATTGAGTATATATTTTGAAGTAGAAATTAATAATTGCACAAGCTGCATAGCTTTAACCTGTAAGATCATTTCTTGTTAAAGCATAAGATGTGCAGTGTTATGGAAAATTCAGCAATTTATTCCTAATTTGGAAGCAGTTGTTCTTCATATACTGTGAAAAACTCATAAATTGGAAAACAGGGAGTTAGGGTCAGGGGCAGTATGTTTCAGATGTCTAGAGGTAGAATGACGGAAGTGATTTATACAGGAAGATGAGGAACTTGAGTTTAGGAAATTTCCACAATTGTATGTGACAAGAAATGTTAAGGCAAATAATCTCTAGTCTAATCCATACAGTAGAATGGCAAAAATTAAATTGGATGACACATTTGACCCACTTAATACCCAATCAATCCACTTTACAATATATTCTGTGAAATACTTTAAGACATTTCAGTGACATGATAAGATACTATATCAAAAGCATTGTTGTTTTTATTATTAATATCATTGGGAGTTATTTGGGTCAGTGGTTAGAGCCCTCAACTCGCAAGCATGAGACCTGGATTCTTCTCCCAGCAAGGCAACATTATGAGCAAGTTTTCTTTCACCACACATCTCCGTTTACCTAGCAGTAAGTAGGAACCCAGTTGTTAGTTGATTGGCAGACCACTTTTCCAGGGATAATAATCCTTTAAAAAAAAGATAATAATTTGGTCACTCGATTCACAAGTGTTTTGGGGATATTGCTGTGCGCAAATTGGCTGCGTACAAAATATGCAGTCACTAAACGTTACAGAAAACTTTGTGAGTTGCTTTGAGAATATTAATAATAACAATCCTTGCATTTGATTTAGTTCATTATCACTCTCCGAGACGTATCAAAGCGCTTCACAGGAAATATTGTAAAGTGATTGACGACAGTCCGAGAAGCCCTCTCAATGTGGCAGCGCCAATAAGATATTCATGCATTAATTTTAAAAAAATTATTATTATGTACATATAGTATTTAAAACATATTACATATGTTACATCCTATTCTTTCAGATGTCTGATTTTCTTTCTTTAAATAATAACTCTTCCACCCTGTGAGCTCCACAATAGTTTTCCTGCTATGATACCTCAAGCCGGTTTCCATTCAGGGCATTAAATGTCCCTCACTGCTACTTTGCATGGTTTAAGGACAGCGTTACTTCAAATGGGCTGTCCAGAGGCATATGAT
Source organism: Hydrolagus colliei (assembly GCA_035084275.1). Lineage (NCBI taxonomy): Eukaryota > Metazoa > Chordata > Chondrichthyes > Chimaeriformes > Chimaeridae > Hydrolagus > Hydrolagus colliei. Next base: position 36,864,575 of record CM068744.1, read on the forward strand.
TCTAAGGTTCTTTCCTAAAGCACTGCAAAATTATGCACAGATTGAATAGGAAATGTTGGCAATTGTTCATGCCTGTGAGAGATTCAATGAATATAATTATGGGCAGAAGTAGGAAGAATTTGAGGCTAACTGCAAGTCTTTTAAAGATTATTTTAAAGAAACCATTATAGCGAACTCCGTGTAGATTGGGGAGATTGCGGATAAGCCCTGTGAAGTAGAAATTGCTCACTGAAAATATAGCTGGCAAAAGTGATGATTGTTGCAAGTGGCTTTGAGCTCACAGTCTAGGGCTAACATTCCAGTGCATTGCCAGGGAGTATGTTACATTGTGTCTTGTGGTGCATCACAGACTATATTGTAAAGTCAAGTGACTGTATATTTTGTGGGTGAAAAGTGGTAGCCAATTGCACACAGCACTATCCCACAAATAGTCATGGATTAGGTTGACCAAATTATTATTTTTAAGCAATTGTTACTCCTTGCAAGCAATCCGCCAATCGAATAACCACCAGGTTCCTACTTACCGCTATGTAAACCAATTCATGTGGAGTAAAGAAAATTGCCTAAGTTTTCGTACTGCCTGGGAATTGAACCCAGGTCCTCTTGCTTGGAAGGCAAGTGATCTTATCACTGCACTACATGACTCCATATCTATTTTAAAAATTGAGTGAACTACAGGGATGTGGAGAAGGAATCAGTGTAATGCCAAATATCTTTCTTCTTTGCAGTAAATTTCTATAGTACAGTACTGTACTATGATTATCTAGTTACCTCTGCAAAAGCAGTGCATGCCACTGAAGACTGTCAGGGAGGGTGAACTTAAAGCAAATGCATCAGTGCCTCTGCTTGTTCGATTAAATCAGCTTAGGTTAAGTATTACTGCATTACAAGACTGGCCTGATACAAGTTCCACTACCTCAAGGACATTGATGGAGCCGTACGGATTAAACAGAGGGTCAGAGAAAGATCGAATCGTACAATGATAAAAAAAATCACGGCACAGAATTAAGCTATTTGGCACATGGAAACCATACTGCTGCCAAGTTTCTTCAATCAAGTCAGATTTCAATAACCTGTTCTTTTCCTGTACCCATGTTTTACCCATTTACGTTACTTCTCTTAAAATATTTATCCAATTCCCTTTTTGTTGTGGTCCTAGCTTCAATTGCCTCTTGTGGCCAAGCAGAGCATGTTCAAATAACACTCGGCATGCATGCAGTTCTTCTACTCTTGGCTGATGTTAACCCTCCAAGCTAAAACACTGAAAGGTTGGGTGGACTGAGCTAGACAAGCAGCTGGGAAGCTTGCCAGACAGTGTTCTCAATGGCAAGCTGTGAGGTTCTGGCTGGTTGAATTCCAGCAATATCTTCAAAGCATACTTTGGAGTCCCCCAGCCTTGGCTCTCGCCCACCTGCTCCAACAATATTCACAGTCAATCTACTTTACAGTATATTCTGTGAAGCGCTTTGAGATGTCTCAATGACATGATAAGGTGCTCTATCAAATGCTTTATTAGTTTTATACTAAACCAGTATAGCTTGCATTCCAATGCACTGCTGGGAATGTGTTGCATTGTCCTTCGAATGAAAAACATCATACCGATGTCTTTTCTGCCTGTTCAGATGGATGTTAAAGATCCAATAGCACTATTTAAAAATGGAACGGTGTTTCTCCCAGTATCTTGGCCAATAATCACTCCATGGCTGTTTGTAGTCTGGTGATGGACCACCTGGCTCAGTATATAAATTCCTAAAACACGTTGCAAGCTTTAAGTATGCACAAGGCATTGCCTTTTAGTTATTCGCAGTCAGACTTTTCGTGTACTATTTTTCCTGTGCCGATGCCATTACTTATGCAAATCACGTCAGCTGTCAAATTATTAAAATGAATGCACTCATCTCCAGAGGACTGAAGGAGAAAAAAAAATCGGGAATGTTGATAGTTGTTGGTTTGTTTTCCTTCCACGAAAACAACATTAAAAAGCGCTAATCACATAATCATTAAGTTAATGGGTTGGGCAAACAAGGAAATGGAGGCTGAGAGGTGGAGATTTGGAGCATGCAGCTTTGAATGGAAAATGAAAGCATCACATAATGAAAATGCACAGCCAACAGTAATCCGGAGGCAGAATTATAAGCAGGGAAGGTAGTTCTTAAGCAATGAGCAGAACTGCAATGATAGCCCAGGGCTGGTTTGAAACAGTAGCAGTCTCGTAATGAATGACAGTGGATTATAATATAATAATAGTTCTTTTGTTTGACACAGCGCCTTATTACACTGTAGGAATCCTTTCAACTAATTCCATGGGATTTGTATTGTAGTGTATTGGCCACAGTGTCCTGTAGTGTAGTGGTTAGAGCACTGAACTGGCAAGCGAGATGACCTGGTTTTGATTCCTTCTGGGTCCACTTACTGAATGTGACTGACTGAACAAGGCTGACTGCTGAAACTCAACATGAAATGGGTAGCAATAGAGGCCAAGACACTGAACTAATTTTTTGTAAAAATAATGCTTGACGGGAAGTCAGTAAGGTGAGTATTCTGGAGAACGACATCAAATTGGCCCTAGTGCCTTCTTCATCCAAACCAACCTTACCAGTAATAATAATCCTTGCATTTGATATAGTGCTTTTCAAGTCTTCTAGATGTCTCAAAGCACTTCACAGAATATACTTAAAGTAAATTGACTGTATATTTTGTGCGGGGGAAGGCGGTAGCCAATTAGCAACAGCAGTGACCCATAAACAGTCAAGGATTGAAATGACCATTTTATTAATGTTTTTTTGAGGGATTATTATCAGGCGTGTCGAATTAGAAAACTTGCCCATGGTTTTGTCTGCATTAAATCAAACTCAGGTCTCCCACATGCAAGGCAGGTGCTCTAACCACTGATCTACAGGTCTCCACTATGAGTGAGATTGTGGAACTCGCTGCCTGAATTGGTAGTTGAATCAAATAGTGTAGATGCCTTCAAGAGGAAGCTAGACCTTCACATGAGGGAGATGGAATAGAAGGGTGCGGAAATGTGTAAGTAATGAATGAAAGCACTTCTTGTGTGGAGTAGAAACATCGGCACAGACTGGTAGGACCAAATGGAACCTTTTCCCTTTTCACCTCTTCCCTTTCCTCTTTCAAGGCCGGTTTGAAGACTTTCCTCTTCGATCGTGCCTTTTGTTCCACCCCGAACTCTTTTACCTCCCCTTCGTGTTTCACCCCTTCCCAAACACTCCCCTCCCAGCTCGGGTCACACGCCTCTTGTTCAGCGCCTTGGGACGTCCTCCCGACGTGAAAGGCGCTCTATAAATGTAAATTGTTGTTGTTGTTGTTGTTGGTTTGACATTTCATCTGAAGTACAACACCTCCAACAAAATAACCACTCTCCAGCCAGTTTAGATGATTAGATTATTAGGCATTTAAGGAAAAGCCAAGGATTGGGAGCCACAGAGTGTGTGTTGGCAATAACTGTTTGAGATTAACAAGAGAAATCCATAAAGTTTGCCATGGAAAGCACTGACAAGCTTCCCGCATTATTAGGTCCTGCCAAAACCTGGCACTAGTCAAAAAGTGAAGGGAATTTTTGCTGGTGTCCTGGCCAACCATCCACAGATACAATTGTTCATTCACTTCATAACTGTTGGTGGGATCTTGCTCTCTGTAAATTGTCCTACAAAATAATAAGTCATTAATAACCCTAGGAAGTGCATTGAGATGATCTAATGAAATGAAAGGCACTATCTCGAATGCAAGGATTATCACAATGTCAGATTCAGCGTAAGTGAAGACTGATGCTCACCAATCTTGTCTTATGATATTAATTGGTATTCAATGTCATGAGCATGCAATTGATTGACTGGCTGAATAATTGCTGCTTTGAAGTTTATTGTACCTCAGGGGAAAAAAAATTATACTTATTCGAATTCCTTATAAATGTAGTCAAATATTTTTGTGGGAACCAGATGTCACAAGGGAAATTTAGTTCTGTTCTTTCTTTCTTTCTTTCTTTCATTCTTTCATTCTTTCATGGAAGGAAGGAAGGAAGGAAGGAAGGAAGGAAGGAAGGAAGGAAGGAAGGAAGGAAGGAAGGAAGGAAGGAAGGAAGGAAGGAAGGAAGGAAGGAAGGAAGGAAGGAAGGAAGGAAGGAAGGAAGGAAGGAAGGAAGGAAGGAAGGAAGGAAGGAAGGAAGGAAGGAAGGAAGGAAGGAAGGAAGGAAGGAAGGAAGGAAGGAAGGAAGGAAGGAAGGAAGGAAGGAAGGAAGGAAGGAAGGAAGGAAGGAAGGAAGGAAGGAAGGAAGGAAAATGGGACTGTTAATAAGATTATAGAGAAATTGCTTGACAAGATACCTATGAAGTAAATATCAACCTCCTGCTAAAAGCAGCTATTTTGGGAAGTTCAAACAAACTAAGAAAAGTAACACCCATTCATATGTAATGTAGCATAATTGGTCTGGCTGACCCATCACTGAAAGCTACTTAGGATCTATCTCGACAGAGTGATTTGAACTATAATAAGATAATGATAGTAATCATCTCTGCATTTAGTATTGTGCCTTTCAAGTTGGGAGAACATCTCAAAGCGTTTCACAGGTCATATATGGCAAGGTTGGAGTGACATGTTTTTCGTGGGCAAATTTTGTGATGCGCTTTGAGATGTTCTAGATATTATAGGTGTGAATTATTGATTGAACTAATTGTTCCTTGGATTCCTAGTTACGATTAATTGATAGATTTTTTAATTGATAGACATGTTTATAGAGTCAGTGTTCATTACTTTGTGTCTTTATAGATTTCCTCCCTTTTGCAATGGGAATATTGTTTATGAGCTTGGCTTTATCAGCCACATTGCCAGGCACCAGATAGGTCAAAGCACCTCAGCTGGTCAGCCTTCTACAAACCTTTCCAGTCCCTTATATTTTACCCAATTTAATCTTTTCACTACATTATACTCTTTGTATGGGTTTTGGCTGGTTCCATCTCCCCAACTTGATCACTTCACCATCGGAGGTCCTTGAGCCTTTCTTCACCCATCCTGTGGAACTCCATCCCAGAGCATGTATGCCTCGATTCCTCCCTTGCCTTCTTCAAGACTCATCTCATGACCTTCTTCTTTGTTTGCACATTTGGTCATCTCCCCAACACCACTCTTGCCTTCCTGTTGACTCCAGGCCACAGATTGGGTGCAAATCATTGATTGGGACATCTTTCTGTCATGAAAGGCTCAATATGAATGTAATTTGGTTGTTGATGTTATTGTGCGTTATGATTTCCATAACCATTAATTTCAATAGGGTAACACGCTTACAGGCTTCCAGTTAGAAATGGGATTCAGAGTTACAGTACAATACAATTCACATTGATGCAGTGTCATTCACAATGGGAGGACACCCCAAAGTACTTGACACTGCTTGCTGTGTGCACAATCAAGATGTGGGAGAGAAAGAGATTGACTTGTTATAAATCAAGATAAATAGAAATGATTGAATCTTTCTGGTGTCTGCTGGACTCTGAGTTTTTGTAATCTGGGAATAGTATTTCCAAGAAAGGCAGGCAGTTAGGGGAAATAACTAAATTGACAATTTATCTGGAAGATTGCCAGCCAAAACACTTGGAGAAATTCCATTCTCTTCCCTTCTTGCCCTATCCTTCATTAGCCACATGTACACCACATGCCGAAAAATGTCACGTGCATTGAGTATCCAAATCAGAGAGAGAATTCCACATATTTATGCATTTACATATGGGAATTTCCCCTTGAGTCTTACGTAACTTCAGTGAGTATTAAGCACAGGTTGAAACAAGACAAATGTTGAGATTCCAGAGAGTACTTTGAGTACTGCTGGAAACACATAGCTTAAGAGGAGCCAAGAAACAAGATTATTTTGTACCAGCCTACTTCTGGGACACTAGGGTTAGTTGTTCCTGTTATTGTTGTACCTCTCCAAATCCTACAGATGAGGCAGGCTGGCTGGTCTGCCATCATTATTTCCCTGGAGTACTGAGGACTCACGTGGATAAATGCAACACAACAAAATAAAATGTATAAACCGCAAAAGACTGCAGACGTTGGAAATCAGAAACAAAAACAGAAGTTGATGGGAACACTCAGAATTGGGTTCTGATGAAGTGTCATGGACCCAAAACATTGACTCTCTTTCCTTTCTCCATAGATGCTGCCTGACCTACAATAAAATTTGCAACTGTGTACAGAAGAGCTGGGGAAGCTGGTGAGCAGGTTTTTAGCAAAAATGTGATGAAAGGCAATTAATGTAGACAGTAGGTTTGGATCTAAGTGTTGGACTCATTCCACTTTTGCCAAGGCAGGAGAATCTCTGCAGGACCTTTTCCTCAGGAGACTAATTAGATTGGGAACAGTCTACTCTGGAGCAGACTGTACATGGTCTACAGAAGGCACTGGCTTGATCATCTGACTGCTATTTTCTTCTGCACCAGACTTTGTTACGTTCTTTTGTTTTTGCCTAGAATCAATCATGCTCAGTTGAGAAAAGGACATTAAGAAAAATGCAACTGTCAGAATGTCAATCGAGCATGATAATAGGGGGTTACCAAACTTACCAAACTTGGTGAGTGTGACGTATAAATGGAAAATCTATTATGGTAATCATAGTCCTTGCATTTGATTTAATGATTCTAATAATAATCCTTAAATTTGATGTAGAGCTTTATCACATATTTGAGATGTCCCAAAGTATTTCACTGAATATAATGTAATATGGATCGAGTGACCTAATTATTATTATGTATATATTTTTGAAGGGATTGTTACCCCCGGAAAAGTGATGAATCTTGCCAAAGGCTTTGCCACACTTGAGTTTTGATCCCGGGTTCTCTCGTTTGTGAGGTGAGTGTTCTAACAACTATGCTAAAAAACTTCACATGGTTTGTAAACCCAGTTACCCAGGTTTCTTAGGACAAGACCTGAAAATCATGATGGCCTAAAATAGAGATACAAGTGATTCCTTATTGGCTGTTTCCACAACACAACATCACCCACACTCAATAATCTACAACAAAAACACATAGTGCTTTATCATGTAATTGAGATGTCTCAAAGTGCTTCACAGGGTGTAAAGAGGGTTGACTTTGTATTTTGCGGATGAAATGTGGCAGCCAATTGCTCACTGCAATGGACCACAGACAATCAACAACAAAAGCAACTAGAATTTATATAGCACCCTTCATGGAGGATCCCAAAGCACTTCATTGAATAAACAATTATGGGGGGACTTGAATATCCATAATTTTTGGAGGAATGAGTAAGCACATTTTTCTAAGTACTATTACCTGTTCAGGTGAATGTTAATGATCACTCTTCGAATAGAAAAGAGAGTTTCTCCCAGTGTCCTGGTCAACAATCCTCCAAATAAAATTGTTTGTTCTTTTCATGGCTGTTTGCAGGACATTGTTGTGAGCAAACTGTCTGGTGTGTTTGCATCAGTCACTGCACTTTACAGTAAATTCTGTGCAGCACTTTGGAATGCCCTCCCAATATGAAAGGTGCTTTACCAAATGCAATATAATAATAATAACAATAATAAGAAGACAGAGATAATTGAGATGGAGAAACAGAAAGAGGCAGCTTCAGACATTAGAGGCAGAATAACAAGGGGACAATATATTATGAGACCTGGAATGGCTAGCATTTGACCAGGTGGAAGAAGTCCTCAAGTTATGGAAGCTGGAAAAACATTAGAAAGGATGAGAATGTTGAGTGGCAATGTAAAGGTTGGCTCTCTTTGATCAAATCTAATGGGCGAAAATACTTCATGCAACCTCAGCCTTTGATGCTTTATATACCCATTTTGTGTAGTGATCTAATCTAATTCTGGAAGGAAATGGGGATCTTTCATGTGCTGGTGATAGATGAGAGTAATTTCATTGGTAAAAATGTGCCACTGGCAGCTTTCCAATTTCTCCCCTTAACTTGATCGCAGGTGCAGAGGTGGTGATCAGAGTGTGGGGGAGGCCAATGAGGGAGATCTTCATCAAGGGAGACACTGTCAACATTCTTAGTGTTTTTCCTACTCTCTGCTTTTACCACCTTTAGAAGATGCATTATTAACCATTGTTCTTCATATAGCATCTTATCACGTTGTCAAAACATCTCAAAGTGCTTCAGCAGAATCTATAATGAAGTCCTGTGGCATAATGTTTAGAACAAATGCCTTGCAATTGGGAGGACCTGGGTTCAATTCCTGGGAGGGTGAAAAATTAGATAAGTTTCTTTACTTCACATGCCTCTATTTACCTAGTAGTAGCAAGTAGGAATCTGATTGTTAGTTCTTTGGTGGATCAATTTCCAGGGGACATAGAGCCTTCAAACAAATAATAGTACTGTAATAATAATTTGATCACTCAAATCATGACTGTTTGTGGGACACTGCTGTGTGCAATTGGCTGCCACATTTCACCCACAAAATATAGTAAATTCACTATACAATATATCTAGTGTTTCAAGAAATATCAATGATATGACAAGAATTATTATTACTGTAAAGTGCAGTGATCCGTATTATGCTGTTCGAATGTGATGGTCAATTCGTTCACCACACTGTTCCACCATCAACCATGAAGAGAGTGGATGGTTGGCCAGGACACAAGGAGAAACTCACTTTTCCTTGCAAGTAGTGCCATGGATTCTTAAAAGTCCACCAGCACAGACAGAGAGGGCTTTTATTCAATAATTTATCCAAAGAAAAACACCTCCGACAATGCAGCACTCCCCCAGTATTGTATTGGAGTGTCAACCTAAACTTTGAGCTCAAAGTGCTGAGTCATAGATTAGATTCATAGAATTTTATGGCACAAAAGGAGGCCATTCGGCCCATCTAGTCTGTGCCGGGGCTGATGTGGGGCTTTGACCCCATAACCTACTGACACAGTGATGAGAGTGCTACCCACTGAAACACTGACACCTACATATCTCATGGTCTCAGATTTGAGGCCATAATTTAGCAAATTTCCTGACTTCAGTCTGAATTTTAAGAAATTAAGAAATACAGCTTCCAAACAAAGACTGAACAATAAAGATTCCAAAATGTCTCCCAACCATTTTCTAAGTAGGATATTTAAGAATAAAATTATATTAAAACTTGCATTTAATAAAGCGATTTATCACATCTTTGAGATGTCTCAAAGCGCTTCACAGATTATACTGTAAAGTGATTCGACCGTATCTTTACTGCGCAAAATTTAATCTCTTAGCAAAGTGCAGCTTCTGTGAGAATACAATGCACCTCAGCTGTATGCCAGCCATGACTTACATCTCAAAGTCCCAAACTGGGTCATGAACCCACATCCTTCTGGCCCAAAGCGAGAGAGCTATCAGGTAAACCTGGCTGGATTATAACTCAAATCTCTTCACTTTTGACACCACTAAAAGGGCAGCTCTTTCAAGCCACTGCAGACAAGGTTGCAGTTCAACAAGACAGCTGCATGTACAAAATTAATTTTGAATGAAATATTTTTGGAACTACAATTTTAATATAATGAACCACTATTCACCACTCAAGCGGAGTTTTGCTCTCCTGCTCATTACTGTTCTGCAAACTAATGCAACCTCTCTTGTGTCAAGTCTGGCTGTGAACATTGCCATCATAAAAATATATATATTTAAACTGAGAAGAGTTGAAATTAGTCATTCTAGACTCCTTGCAACTGATGTGACATCTTATCAAGATGAAATGTGTGTAATTGGTTGCTGCGTTTTGCACACAAAATATACAGTATATTTCTTGAAGCACTGAGATGTCTTGAAATGTGATAAGAGGCTATTTCAAATGCAAGGCTTATTATTATTGTTATAAACTGCTTCACAGGTAATTACTAAAAGTGTAGTCACTGATTTTGTAGGCAATGTGCATAAAGCAAAGTCCCATGGAGTGTCCTTTGTTGAATAATAATAATTATTTCTTGAATTTGACACAATAGCAAGTTCTGATCTCAAAGTTGTTCACAGGATTTACTCTGTAGTGTAGTGACTCTGTATTGCATAGTCATGACAGTCAATCTATGCACCACAATATCCTGCAAACAGCCATGAAGCAATTAGCTGCTGTGTTTCACCCACAAAGGTACAGTCAATTCACTTTACAGTATACAGTATTCTGTGAAGCACTTTGAGACATTGATAAGATGTGAAAAGCGCTATATCAAGTGCAAGGATTATTCTATTATGATGAAATTACTCATTGATTTTATCTGGGTGGAGGGGAGGGGTGGGGTGGGTGGGGGGTGTTCATTGGCCAGGATATTGGAAGAAGCTCTCTGTTTGAGTAATACCAAGAGATCTTTAACAATCACCTGAACAGGAGCAGAGCTATCCAGTACCTCTGGGAGTCGGTGTCTTAAATATATCAGTACTGTAAGTGAGTCGCTGGAGGAGTTAATATGTTAATAGGCTTAATGTGCTTGTCGATAATGTCGCAAGGAATGGAAAGGGGAACTTGCATTTCTCTGCAAGTGCCTAAATTGCAATATTGCTCAATCGCATTCCTTAGAAAGGCTTTGTTAAACTTCCACATATATGTGAATGACACCCAACTGTATCTCTCTGCCTCCACCCTTGACTCCAGGGCCACTGCTATCTAGGCAGTCATCAAGTTTTGGATGAGAGCTAACTTTCTTCAATGGAACATTAACAAGATTTAGGCCCTGCCGATTGGTTCCAGTCAGCGCCTCCACACCTTAGGAGCAGACAGCATCACCATACATGAATGCCCACTCCACTTCACTAAGCCAGTCCGGAACCTTGGCATCTTGTCGACCCTCAACTATTATTTCTACCTCACATCTGTGCCGTGACTTTCTCTGCTGTCCCCCACCTCCACAACATCGTCTGACCCTGCCACTCTCTCACTCTGCAGGCCATCAAAAATCTCATTCATGCATTCATAACATCCAGGCTTGACTATTCAAACTTCTTGTTTGTTGGCCTCACCAACTTCTCCCTCCACAGGCTGCAGATCATTCAGAACTCTACAGCCTGTGTCCTCTCCCTCACAAAGCTCCATAACCATATCAAATCCATCCTAACCTGACTTCCCATCATACAAAAAATACAGTTCAAGATCCTGATCCTCACCTTCAAAGCCTTCCGTGGCCTCACTCCCACTTACTGCTGCAACCTCCTAACCCCCTACCAACCTGCTTGCTCCCACCGCTCAGCAGGCTCCAGCCTACTTGACGTTCCCCTCCTCGCCCGTCCCACCATTGGTGGGCGAGCCTTCAGCCACTCTGCTGCATCCTCTAGAACTCCATCCCGTACCACAACACAGGCTCGAGGAACAGAAACTTACCTGTCTGCTAAGGACCTTACAACCCTCTGACCTCAATATTGATTTCAACAATTTCACATCATAACAGCTCACCTTCCCCCTCTTTTGTGTCCATTACCACATCATGCGGGTCACAGATACACTGTTTCTCTCTCTGGTCTGCCTGTTCTGTTGTGATTCCACCCCCTCTCTTTCTTTTGCATTATTAGTACCTCTTCTCTCCAGTTTTGTTGCAACCCCCCTTTGTTTAGCACCACGAGCATGCGACCTGGGTTCAATTCCAGGCAGGGTGAAATTTTGGGCAAGTTTTTGTACTCCACATGCCTAATAATAATAATCCTTGCATTTGATATCACGCTTTTTACATCTTATCGACATCTCAAAGTTTCACAGAATATACTGTACAGTGAATGGACTGATAATAATCCCTCATAAAACTTAATAAATTGGTCATTTCAATCCACGATTGTTCGTAGAACACTGCTGTATGCGATTGGCTACCTCATTTTGCCCACAAATATACAGCCAATATACACCCATCATCTCCTGCCCTCTACCCCATTTTCTTCTTTGTCTTCCTTGCCCTGCACACCCCCCTCCCCACACCCACCCCAGTCTCTGTTAGACCTTAAAAGCCTCGCCCTCCCAACATGTCCCAGTTCTGATGAAGAATTGTGGACCCGAATCGTTGACTGATTTTCCGTTCTCCATAGATACTGTAATGTGAATGAACTAAATGTTGTGTGCAAAACGTAGCAGCCAACTCCACACGGCACACACAATCGTGGATTGAGCAACCAAGTATTTTCTGTGAATCGCTTCGAGAAGTCTTGACAACTTGATAAGGCGTTAAGTCAATTGCACAGATTATTATTGTGAAGGATGCATTACAAATGCAAAGGTGTGTATTATTATGGATGGGTTTCATATTCTGTGTGAATAAATAGTCACTCAATCACCTATTGCTCCCTGATTGTGTATGTTATCTGACTGTGGCTCAATAGTACAGAGCAAAAAGAAGATTCACTGTAAACACATTACACGTTATTGCATGCATAGACCTCTGTGCCTCAGGAAAATAATCTATTTCTCAGGTTGGTCATTTACTCTTCACACTGGCTACGTATTACAACATTGGTATAATTTTGCAAGCAATGAAGGAATCATATCAAAAATAATATGCTCAATACCACTTTCTACTTTTCATTCATATTATAGTAGTAATAACAATTATACTTAGTGTTTTGGGTATAGACTGTGTACGTAGTCTATCGTCACGGAGCCTAATGTGGGAAAGGACACGGGCTGCAGAGGTCTATATGATCAGGAGCCTGTGGAAGGAGGAGGCCAATAAGCTAGAAGTTTGCATAGCTGCCAATGTTAAAGGTCCCATAAACAGTGACTTTTTCAAGTCTATCTATTTAGGGGATTGTTGGCCAGGATTTGGGGAAAAACACCCTTCACTTTTCAAAACAATACAAATTTACAATGATACACTGCCTTTCAAGTTTGCCATTGCCCCGGGGTCGGAACAGTGTGAGTTTTGCCTGCAAGATTGGAGAAGGAAGCTGAGGGGATGGAGGGCAGGATGAGGGCGGGGGTTGGGGATAGGGTTTAGTGATGTTGGGAAGAGAAAGCAGGAAATGCAGACAAACAGAAAGGTCTTAAGGCAGACCTTGAAGGAGGGAGGGGGAGCATGTTGGAGGGACTCTGAGATGGCGCTCCAGAAAGTGGCGGCAAGTATGCTGTAAACTCGTATGCTGTAAACTCGACAGATAGATCCACAGAACATCTATAGTCCACCAAAATGCTTAGTGAACATGTCAGTCTGGCCGAGTGTATCAGCTTGTATCACTAAAGTCTGTAATAGAATTTGTGATTTTTCGACATAATATGCACTATAACAAAAGAAAGGATTATTATTATTGTTATTAAATCTGAAAGGCTGTTTTTCTTTTGGTGGAGGCATCTCTGTTTCTGTCTTGTGCAACATCTTGAAGAATGTGGTTAGACCCCCAAAGCGTCAATCATCAGACTGAGCTGCAAAACCATTACCTTTTTCATAACATTAATTGGCTGCAGCAAAAAAAACACCATCAGGCAGTACCTTCCCACCAGGACTGAAAGGGTTGGGGGAATATTTTGCAAGTTCTACCATCATTTGATTTGAAGAGTGAATCAGTCTAAAAGCATGCAGTTCAGAAATCAGATGCCCTGGGAAGAGTTGAGGTCCATTGATTGCACAACAGATTGTGCCTTTCAGACGGGCAGATTGTCCCGAACAAAATGATTGTTGCCAAGTTAATCTCAGCCCCTGATTACACAGCATGTCATGGTATGAATTCAAAACAACATGAATTGCATATCTGTTATCACAACCTTTGGGTAAAACGTTAAATTGAGGTCTCTTTTGTGTCAGTTCGGGTGGATGTTTAAGATCCCATGGTACTGTTTGAGAAGAGGTGAGAGTTTCTCCCCGTATCCTGGCCACCAATAATACCTCCCTAAATAAAGAAATCGTCAATCACTCCATGGCTGATTGTGGGACATTGCTATGCACAACTACTACTGCATTTTATCTATGAAATACACAATCAATCCGTTTAGTAGCATATCCTGTGAAGTGTTTTGAGATTTTTCAATGACACAACAATAATAATAATAAGAATCCTTGCATTTGATATAGCGTTTTTCATATCTTATCGACGTCTCAAAGTGCTTCACAGAATATACTCTAAAGTGAATTGACTGTATATTTGTGGGTAAAATGTGGCAGCCAATTGCACACAGCAGTGTCCCACAAACAGTCGTGGATTGAAAATGACCAATTTTTATTATTGTGGTTTTTGGGGGATGGATTATTATTAGGCATGTGGAGTAAGGAAACTTGCCCAAGGTTTCGCCCTGATCTGCCTGGATTCGAACACAGATCTCATGCTTGCAATGCGAATGCTCTAACCACTGAGCTACAGGAGCTCCAAATCTATATTCTGTGAAGTGCTTTGAGACTTCATAAACAGGCGTGATAAGGTGCTGGATCAAATGCAGCGGTTATTATTATTATCCTGATAATCAAACTGCCTTTTTTCCAAACAATAACTTCCATTTATATTAGTGCCTTTCACATGTAACAGTTTCTCGGATAGCTCAGTTGCTTCAACAACAACTCACATTCACATCTAAATAAATAAATAAATAATAATAGTAACCCTTGCGTTTGATATAGCACCTTATCACATTTCTTTATGAGGTCTCAAAGCGCTTCACAGAATATACTGTAAAGTGAATTGACTGCATATTTTGTGAATGAAATGCAGTGCCCCACAAACAATCATGGATTGAGCATCTCCAAGTATTTCAATATATAATTGAGTGCAACATCAGGACAGACTTCAGGAAATATTTCATTACAAAGAGGATGATAAACAATTTAAATGATTCATTTTAGCAGCAAGGATGGTTGGCAGGATCTAAGAAACATTATCAAAATAGCTGAAACTGGAATGGGAGGATAGGATGGAATGTGTTCTGGACAGACACTAGGAAGCTTTTCTTTACTCAGCAGTAAAGGTTTCCAGGAAGAATTGCTAAAAGCAGTACACTGGGGCTATTTCAAAAATAAAATAGTGGAGAACTGTAGCTCAATGGTTAGAGAACTCGCCTTGCAAGCGTGAGACCTGGGTTCAATTCTAGGCAGGGCGAAACCTTGGGCAAGTTTTCATACTCCACACATCTGCTAATAATCCCACGAAAAAGAAATCAATTACTCATTTCAATCCACGGCTATTTGTGGGACGACTATTCGTAGGACACTGCTGTGCGCAATTGGCTGCCACGTTTCGCCCACAATATATACAGTTACTTTACAATATATTCCGTGAAGCACTTTGAGAAGTCTAGAAGATGTGAAATTTGCAGTATCAAATGCAAAGATTGTTACTCCTGAAGGAGTAAGATCAAATGGGCCCAAGAACCTTCTTCAACTAAGGCTCTCTGATGATTTTGTGAATAATGTAATAAAACTGGATTTTAATAAGGACCTTTTAAAGACATTGTGTGGCTAAATTTAGCGTAAACCCTTTCTAGTAATGCTTAGTGAGCGCTCTGAATGCTCAAGATACATCTTAAGAGAATTCATTTGAGAATGAGCTTTTTAGAAGGTAATAGGTCTGACACTGAAAGGGAGTTAAGTGAAATTGCAACAACAACAAAATTATATTTGGATAGTACCGTTCCCCTCAGGAGGACGTTCCAAAGACCTCCTCCAGCAAGGAACCTAGAAGAGGTAATTCAGTAGGTCAAGCCTGTTGATTTGGTTGATTAACAACAAAAATATAATGACTTATCACATGTTTTTGAGATGTTTCAAAGCACTATACAGGATATACTGTAAAGTGGATTGACTGTATTTTTGTGGACGAAACGCAACAGCCAGTTGCGCACAGCATTGTCCACAATCACCCATTGTTTGATTCTGTAGTTGCTATTTTATATTTGCACTCCCTGGTGTAAGGATTGATTTATGTTCGTGACTCTGCGGTGAAGTATGGACTGACACAAATATTGTACAATTAATGTGCATGTTTATTAATTCAGGTTAGTGATGGTTGTAAGTAATTAAAAAGTATTCAACACAATAATACTTACGTATCGATGTACAGCATAGCTCACAATGATTTAAGTTGACCAATTCAAATACTGTGGGAGAGACACACATATTAATCTTCAATAAGTCCATCAAAATGTATCCAAGTATTGCTGTACAGTTTCCAGTTCAATATCCAAGTATGCGGGTATTATCGTACCGTTTCCAATTCAATACCCAACTATCACTGTACGTCTAGAGTTGCTCCACTCATAGTCTTGATCGTCTCTTCTTCCAAAGTGGAAAATGGATTCGCGAATCCAAGTTCCAATTTCTCCCCGATTTCTCCTTTTCTTCCTTGAATCCCCGATAACTCTTTTTATTCAGCTCATCAGGTGACCCTTCACCCATTGTCCTTTTCATGATGGTTCCTGTGCAAAAACAAACGCAACACACCTCCCTCTCCAGCTGCAGACCATATCTCCATGAGAAAATTGCTGATAAGAACTGAAAACAGCCCGCTGTTTATACACAATACCTTGTCTCCTCTACAAAGCTCATGACAACCACGTCCCATCAGGTGCAATTATTTACATATGTCTCAAATCGCCAATGTAATTTGCGATATTAATTAACACATTAATTACAGAATCCTACACTGGTTACCGACTCGCCAACCAATGAAAGCAACCTGTTTATGTTAATTTTTAATATAATTTCTTGTATTTCTTTTTTTGTCATTTATGTTAAGTTATCAAACCTATTAAACACTTAATAATCCTTGTATTTCTTACTTAAACATCTCTTCTCCAGTTAAAATGGTCCAACCTATTCAGTCTATCTTGATACTATATTAAGTGATACAGGGAGAAAGTGAGAAATTGGAATTGAAAGGATTAGAGGATCTAATTAAATAGGCTCAAAAGGCTGAATGGCCTACTCCTGTTCCCATGTTCCTATTATAGCATCATAAAAGATCCTATTTTCCTGCCTTTCCCTCATACCTTTTAGTATCACAAATTCTCAACTCTTCATCTCCATTATTAATGATATTGAAGATTTATCAACGGGCCTTTCACATCAGGAAGACAACTCAAGGCAATGTCTCACAAACAGCCATGAAGTGAATGAGCAATTTTATTTTGAGGATCCTTGCCTGCTCAGGTGGATGCAAAGAGCCGGCACAGACTAGATGGGCCGAATGGCCTCCTTTTGTGCCGTAACATTCTATGATTCTATGATTCTATGTTAAAGATCCCATGGCACAATTCCAAAAGAGAAAGTTTCACTCTGGTGTCTTGGCCAACAATCCCCAAAGTAAAATTGTTCACTCACTCCATGGCTGTTTGTGGGCATTGAATTATTGAATCTTGCAGCATATGAAGAGGCCATTCAACCCATCATTTCTGTGCTGGCACTTTTTTGAACAGCTGTCAAGTGGTCTCACTCCCCTACACTTAACCCATAGCCCTGCACTTTTGTTTTCCTTTTCCTTTGTATCTATTCAATTTCCATTTGAAAACTATTATTAAATCTGCTTCCAGCACCCCTTCAGGCATTACTGTGCAAACTATTTGTTGCGTATCACCCACAAAGTAAACAGTTGCTGCATTGTATATTTAATTCTGAGAAGCACCTTGAGATGCTCAACAATGTGATAAGTTGCTGTAAGGTGCAAGGATTATTATTCATGACAAATTGTTATATCAAATGCAAGGATTATTATTATTAATGCTGTTAGTGTTATTACTAACTGCAAGTCAGGGCAATAACTTCTAAATTAATACTAAATTTTCCCAAACAAGCTGAAATTTGCAGGAATTTGCATCAATGAATGTACAGTATTTAAAAACCAGCAGTTCCGGGGAATTTGCTGCTTTTGTCTCAGAGTTCCAGCATCTGCAGTATTTTGCATTGGGTTTTATATTTCGTTTATTTTCTTGTTTTAGCATTGCATTTCAATGCCTCGACATATCCTCCTGTCATGGAAGGTTATATAAATATAATTTTTATTGTTGAACCAAATAGGTAAACGAGAGTGTGGTGAAAAGGCAGGAGAATGTGACTGAGCAGATAACTCTTTCAAAAGCAAGCCAGCAAAGGCAGAGTGGCAGGAAATGGCCTCCTTTCATTCTGTACATTTCTATGGTTTCATTTGGGTGAAAAGGGCTTTTCGGCAGATTTTACTTTATCCTCCTGCAGTGCCAATCCTCCGCAGCCTCATACGATTAAAGATCAGATTGGGGTCAGGTATTAGCCAGTGGGAATATAAGCCAAATAGCATGGGTCTGCAGTACACATTTTAGGAGAAGTATATGGAAGCATTTGTAGATGGAAATGATGACACCATGGGCAGATTGTGCCACAAATGGGAAAGAAAGCTTTCCACAAGTATCAGGATGATATGGCTAAAGGGATAATAATAGTAAAATAATAATAATAATTCTTGCATTTGTTATAGTGCTTTTCACATCTTCTGGACATCTCAAAGTGTTTCACAGAATGCACTGTGAAATGAAGTGACTGAGTATTTGTGGGTGAAACGCGGCAGCCAATTACGCACAGCAGTGTCCCACAAACAGTCGTGGATTTAAATGACCAATTCTTTTTTGTTTTTTCCAAGGGATTATTACTGGGAGTGTGAAATAAGGAAACTTGCCCAATGTTTCACCCTGCCTGGAATCTAATCCAGATGTCTCGTTTGTAAGGCGAATGCTCTAACCACTGAGCTACAGGGCTCCACTGATAGAGCATAAATCGCAGGAAGAGATGGTGGTTTTATAAAGAGCCCTGCTCCATGTCCACCTGGTTTATTGCATATGTATCTGGTCACTGTATTACAGTAAGGACAATGCGGCATTGGAAAGGGTACAGTGAAGGGCAGCTCGATTGATAGCTGGAATCAGATGAGCCATTAAGAGCACTTTCTGCAGTGCAACAATTTCCAATGCTGAAAATCCCGCCCCAACTACATACCATCACTGTTTGTTGTATTTCTGCCCACAGAATACACAGAGAAGCTACTTGACAGTATACCATGTGAAGTGCTTTGACACATCTCGACGACTTTATCAGATGCTATATCAAATGCAAAGATTATTATATTACTATCATATAAGATCTTGAGATAAAAGTCCTGTAACTCTGAGGGACAGTCTTTTACTAATTGAATACTTGGATTTCATTCAATAGTTTGCCTGTGCTTTGTTTAACGAATCAGAGACACATGAACTGTACTCCACTCCAATTTATATTATCTTTCAAGGATTCTTATTACATTCTAACGGTCCAGTTTCAGTAAATGCCTTTCACCCCTCCCGATTCCCATAGTTGACTGTGCAATGCCATCGGACGTCTTCCCAACAAGAATAACATTTATATAGCACCCTTCCCTGAAGTGTCCCAGAGCACTTACCAGTGGCAGAGTCTGTTGTTTGTTGTTGTTGTTACAGGACTAAGCAGTTCCACTTTTATCTCGAGAATTTATATAATAATATAATAATCTTTGCATTTGATATCTCAAAGCACTTCACATGGTATACTGTCAAGTAGCTCATCTGTGTATTTTGCAGAAATATAACAGCCAGTTGCACACTGCAGCATCCCACAACTTGCCATGGAGTGAGTGACCAAGTCTTCACATGAACTTGCCCAGGGTTCTTCTTATCAATGCCTTCTGAAGGGCGATACAGTATGTTTAACACACATCATGCCCTGCAGGTACCGGTTCATACCGTAATAAATGAAGATGGGTAAATTGTTAAATGGGATTGGAAGAGTAAACCCAGAAAAATATTTAGTAATTCATCAAAACAGTAGAAGAAGAGGACATAGGTTTAGAGAAACAAAGGGCTATTTCAGACTAGAATAAGATTTGAGACAAGAGTTTTTCTTTACTCATAGGGTGATTAGTGACTAGAACAAGTCACTGGGAAAGAGCTGCAATCTTGGAGATTCCATCCTCTGAATTACATATTAAACCATTGACTTGTATGTTTAGGTGGACATTAAAGATCCTGTGCCACTATTTAAAATTCAATGGAGTTTCTCCCAGTGTCCTGGTCAATAATTCCCTGAATACAATTAGTCATTCATCTCATGATTCTCTGTGTGCAAACTGGCTGCTTTTGCCTGAATAATAGGCTCCACCATTGGAAGTCAGGCCTTTAGTTTTTCTGCTCCCACCCTCTGGAATCCCAGAACCCCTTCACCTCGACTCATTTCATCCCTTGTCTTCTGCAGGGCCTGTCTCAAGTCCTTCTGTTTTAACTGTGACTTTGGTAATCGTCCCACCACACCTACCATTGCCCTTTACCACGCTTGAATCCAACCCACAGCTTGGATGCAACCTCTTGAGTGTCCAGTGTCTTGTGATGTCCTCCTGACGTGAAAGGCACTATATGAAGGTGATTTGAACATAAGAATAAGGAGCAGGATAAGGCCATTCAGCCCCACGAGCCTGCTCAGCCATTCAATAAGATCATAGCTCATCTTCCAATCTAACTCCACTTGCCCACCTAATTTTCATATCCCTTAATCCCTTTATCCATAAAAAATCTAGAAATAACTCTATCAATTTGTGGTTGTTGCAGTCTTTAAACTGTACTATAATTTCGGTGAAAGACTTTGAGATGTCTTCCTGACAAAAAAGTCTCTGTATCATGTGGAATGTTGTTGTTATCATGCTTGTTGTTTATTAGTACTGTAGTATAGTACAGTACAGTATTAGGTTTTGATGCTAATGAGCTGTGTTGTTTCAGTGACAGGGTAACTTTTGTTCTGCGTACATTTACCTCAGACATTCGTGGATGAGTTCCATCTGGCACTCTTTCATGATAGAATATTAATATTATTAACAACCATTTTATGACTAATTTAGTTTCTCAGTGACCTCAAAATCAACTCCCATCTTCCAGTCCGTTAGACACAGTACAAGGGTTCCAGCATTTTCTCAGATGGGAAGCTGCAAATTCGGGTTAAACTCACTGTCATTTCATTCTGCCTCTTGTTCTTTAATGCTTTCTCAACTACCACCGAACGTCACTTTGAATAATATTCCATGTGAATCTTTGAATTTCATGCTCATACACTTTTAATTTACATTTGACATCCCGCTTACCCTTTTGTCTCCTCCCTCTCTCCTTTTCGATCACCTTTACGATTTTCCAGATGATAATAATCCTTGCATTTGTATTATCACTGACATTCTCCTGACGTGAAAGGCTCTATATAACAACAACAACAACAAATTGTACTTATAGAGCGCCTTTCACGTCGGGAGGACATCAAAAGGCGCTGCACAGGAGGCGTGTGACCCAAGCTGGGAGGGGAGTGTTCGGGAGGGGGTAAAAAACGTAGGGGAGGTCGAAGAATTAGGGGGGGATCAGAAGGAACGGTCGAAAAGGAAAGTCTTCAAACCGGCCTTGAAAGAGGAAAGGGAGGAAACAAGGCAGAGGGATTGGGGGATGGAATTCCATAGGGTGGGAGCGGAGAAGCTGAAGGCTCGGCCTCCGATGGTGGAGCGGTTTGGACGGGCGGCTTGGAGCAGGCCAAGTCCCCCTGAACGGAGGGTCCGGGTGGGCTTGTAGGGGGAGAGTAGGTCAGAAAGATAGGGTGGGGCAAGGCCGTGTAAGGCCTTGAAGGTGAGGACAAGGATCTTGAACTCGATCCTCTGGGGGATGGGGAGCCAATGGAGACGGGCGAGGGTGGGGGTTATGTGGTCGCGGAGGCGGGTGTGGGATAGTGTACGGGCTGCAGAGTTTTGGATGATCTGCAGCCTGTGAATGGAGGAGCTGGGGAGGCCGACAAGGAGAGAGTTCCCATAGTCCAGCCGTGAGGTGATGTACGCGTGCACGAGTGTTTCGGCAGCGCGGGGGGTAAGATAGTTGCGGAGCCTGGCAATGTTGCGCAGGTGGAAATAAGCGGTGCTGGTCAAGGCACGGATGTGGGGGAGGAAGGAGAGTTTGGGGTTGAACGTGATGCCGAGGTTCCTGACTGGCTTTGTGAGGTGTAGAGTACAGCCTTGGATGTTGATGCTGGCGGTGCCCGATGTGTGGAGGCGCTGGCTTGAGCCAATCAGGAGGGCCTCGGTCTTGCTCACGTTCAATTGGAGGAAATTGTCCCTCGTCCAAGATTCGATGTCGGACAAACATGCTGTCAGAACATCGATGGTCTGGGGGTTGAGGGATGAGGCGGAGAGGTACAGCTGTGTGTCGTCCCCATACATGTGGAAATTTGAGGAAAAACTATACAAGTGTAATTTTGTTGCGTTTAGCTGCAGTCGAAGTGTTATGCAGGATAGCAAGTGTGAGATTGTGGTAGGTACCATTAACTTCAAACACCTTAAAGCTCCTCTCTCTCCTTATCTGGTTTTGAGTTATTGCTCACTCTTCACTCCTTCTGACTTATTGTTGCTCCTGACGTGAAAGGTGCTATACAAGTGTAATTTTGTTGTTGTTGTTGGCACCAAGCCTTAAACCTCCAAGCGCTGTCACCTAGGTCTCTCAACCAACAACAACACTGGTTAGAGCACTCGCTTTACAAGCGTGAGACCTGTGTTTGAATCCAAGCAGGTCAGGGCGAAACATTGGGCAAGTTTCTTTACTCCACACGCCTAATAATAATCCCTCAAAAAAAAACTTAATAGTAAAATTGGTCATTTCAATCCACGACTATTTATGGGACGCTGCTGTGCGCAATTGGCTGCCGTGTTTCACCCACAAATATACAGTCAATTCACTTTACAGTAAATTCTGTGAAACGCTTTGAGACATTGATAAGATGTGAAAAACTCTATATGAAATGCAAGCATTATTATACTATTATTAAACACATAGTTATTACACTTCACAGTAACTTCTGCAAAGCACTTTAAGATGTCTTCCTATCTTGAAAGGCACTATGTCAACTGCAGGGATTATTAGATTTGTTCTAGTTTTCTAGATTCTTCAAAGCATTTTTTTTCTTTCCTACTACTTTTAACGTCTACACACAGCCACTTATGTCTGGGTTTTCAAATTAACCTTCAACTTTTATTTGGTATTTAATTATATAGACTCCAATAGATCATTAAAACAATCTAGATTTTGGCCACTGCATCTTTCTGGACAGCTCATTTTTTTGACACCGCTGTCATAAAATCAGCTTTGATGAAATCTGCTGTGTTAACTTTATGTTAACTCAGATCTATTAGAAATTTACTGTTCGCAAGGAAGCTGTTTGATCCATGTTTCTCAGTCTGGCTTCTTATGAAAATAACCTCGACAACATGATCAGACGCTATATCGAATGCAAAGATTATTACTTGTATTATCATTAATCCTTGAATTTGAAATAGCATCTGATTATATTTTCAAGATATTTCAAAGGAACATACAGCACTATCAATCAACCTCCTTCCCCTCTGCCCTCCACCTCCCCGATCCCTACCCCCAGCTCAGGTCCCAAATATTGTCTTGTCCAGTGCCTTGAAACATGCTATACAAATGTTAGCCAATATTAGAAGCCAGAACTTTCAATCTTCTGATGGCACTTGAAAAGAGAAAGGAGTTTATCCCGGTGGCCTGGCCAACAATCTTCCAAGGGAAATGTAATTCGCTTCATGGTTGTTTGTGAGACATTGCTGTATACAAATTGGCTGCTACGTTTGCTCGCAAAATACACAGTCACATCACTTAACACTAAATCAAGTGTTAACCTCACTCCCCACTACAACAACAACAACACAATTACATTTATAGAGCACCTTTCAGGTCGGGAGGATGTCCCAAGGACCTGGTCTTTGGTGGGTGAGGGTCATTTAAAAATTGCAGAATTCTTTTAATTTAAAAATGACTGACACTACTTCAATTCAGTCTTCATTTGTAAAGCCTGTTTTCTGTCATTCTTCAAAAAGGCAAACAGTTTCCAAATTCAGACTGAATTTAAGAAATCCCTGTCTTTCTTGGGCCTAAAATGAGCTGATACCGGGTGAAATTTCAGGCTTTACATCCTTGTGTCTGAAATACAAATTAGCATTCTCTACCTTTTTTTAAACAAATATATTTATTTGGGTTAAAACCATATATAATTTGTTTGTTTAAACTTTTTCCCATCATACAACACGCATAAACAAATCAAAAACCATTTTCTCCCGTGACAATCCCGCAGCAGCCCTGTCTGGCTACCCACACAAAAACAAAAACCTAAAAAAAAAACAGTCTCCACAGTCTTTGTGGGAAAACTAAACCTCCTCCCACTCCAAATCAAGTTTTCCCCCTCTCCCTGTCTGAGATCCTATTTATATCGAGCACAATTAATTTGGAATGGTGACCTGGTGCTAATTGGAAAGCTGTGTGCAGTATTTTGCTCTGTGTTTAACTGTGTGTGTATACTTATCACTGCTCGACTAAAGCATCAATTGAGCTCACTGTTGGAATAATCCAATTAGCTGGTGTGAGTCACTTTGCACGGACAAAATTCGGTCACCCAGGAACTTGGATGTGTTCGGCAAGAAAGAGAGGCCTCTCTTTAAATTTGTTTGAAATCTGTCGGTGGTCAACCCTTCTCCCCCCTCCCCGCTCAGTGTTCAGCACCATTTCTCTAACGTGCTTTAAGATGTTCCTCGATCTTTCCTTGAGGTAAGACATTAAACTCAAGTTCCATCTGCCTGTTCAGGTGAACGTTAATGATTGCATGGCAATAATCAAAAAGAGAAAGAAGTTTCTACCTGTCAATAATTCCTCAGATAAAACTGGTCAGTCAGTACATGGCTGATTGTGCGACATTGCTGTGTGCAAATTGGCTGTTGTGTTTCACCCACAAAATACAGTCATTTCACGTTACAATAACAAGAACAAAATTACACTTATTGAACGCCTTTCACATCAGACAATGTTCCAAAACGCTGAACAGTCAGGTCGGAACCCGAACAAGGGGGAGGAACACAGAATGGGGGAGGGAGAGAGTTGGAGGGCAGCACAAGGCATGATCAAAGAGGAGAGTCTTGAGACCAGCCTTGAAGGAGGCAAGGGAGGAAGCGAGGCGTAGGGACTGTGGGATGGAGTTCCAGAATGTGAGTTCAGAGAGGCTGAAAGCTCGTACACCGATGGTAGGGCCGATCAGGTGGGGGACATGGAGCAGACCAGAGTCCACTGAACAGAGAGGGCGGGGAAGTTCATAGGGGGACAGCAGGTCAGAAAGATAGGAGGGGGCAAGGCCGTGAATGGCCTTGAAAGTGAGGACGAGGATCTTGAGCAGTATATCCTGAGAGCTCCTGTGGCTCAGTGGTTAGAGCACTTGTCTTGCAAGATGGGGAGACCAAGCTGGGGAGACCTGTGTTCGAATCCAGGCAGGCCAGGGCAAAACCTTGGGCGAGTTTCCTTACTTCATATGCCTAATAATAATCCATCCAAAAAAACCACAATAATAAAATTGGTCATTTCAATCCACGACTGTTTGTATGACACTGTTGTGCTCATTTGGCGCCCACAAATATACAGTCAATTCACTTTACTGTATATTCTGTGAAGCGCTTTGGGACGTCAATAACATGTGAAAAGCGCTATATCAAATACATGGATTGTATTATATGTATAAGTGCTTTGAGACGTCTCAATCACTAGATCAAAAGTAAAGAATTATTATTAATTTATTACTATTAAGCACGGGGATGGATTTCCACATGTGTCAAACACATGGCCGACACCTCCCCAAAAATACCAGTTGGAAGAATTGCCCGCGAATACATGCTGATTAAGTTTACTGTTTGAAATAAGCAGAGTCAATCTGTATGTTCCTGCAAGCGGGTTGAGAAATCCGTTCTCCTAACTGAGGTTTGAAAAATTCACTGCAGATGAACTTCAATTCTGTCTGCGCAGTTAGTTACAGGTAATCTGCACTGTTTGCTGTTTACAAATTGCAAATGCATTTTGGAGAATTTAAAGAAAGAGAGATATGTGCTTTTTATTGTGCTCGGATTGGTGCAGCAAAGTGAAAATCTTAATGTGTGTAATAGATCATTGAGGGCATAAAAATTGAATAGAACAGGAGAGCTTCACTATTACTTACTGGAAGCTAAAATGGAACAATAATTTGCCTGCACAGTATTGGCATCTCACCTAGACTTGACTCGCTATTAAAGTTGCATAGATGTGAAATTGGCGATATTCGACTTGAACAGATGGCGTTATTGACTTCACAATATAATTTTCCACAATTTCTGTTGATGGATGTAAATATCTGCAAATGCAAACGGTTGAAATTCAAGGCAATTGTGTTGATCGCACTTTCCTGGCTAAACTATGTAAAGGGAGTGAGATCTCTGAGCTGGGGCCAAATCATTGAATGCAAATTACAGTGGGTAGTCCAATACCTGCACTAATTACTCCACTAATGGTGGAGTCCTGTGGTGTATCGTGTAGAGCGCTTGCCTCACAAAGTAAGAGGACCTGGGCAATAAGTGGGAACCCATTTGTTAGTCAATTGGCAGTTTGCTTAATAATCCCTTCAAAAAATAAGAAGCATAGTAATTTGGTCACTCAATCCACGACTGTTTGGGGGACACTGCTGTGCGCAATCAACAAGATATATTTCTGTATACAAAATACATGTATACAGAAAAGTGAAGACTTGCTCCCAGTGTCCTGATCAATAAAGGATAAATCCTTTGTTCATTTCATGGCTGTTTGTGAGTTGCTGCTTTGTGCATATCGGCTGGCACTTTCATTTAGAAAAACAAACACATACTCCACAATGAATTCAGTCGAAGCGATTCAAGACGGTATAATGCAAAACTAAATTTATCGCTCAGGTTTACTCCCGACAGAATTGACAACTGAGAATAAAATTCCATCCATAAATTTCTGATCATGATGAACAGAGTAAAGGCTGATTCACATAGCTAAGAGCTCAGGGACTTAATGGCTTACTAATCAAGCAAAGATAGATGTTCCAAACATGCATGTCATGCTTTGTGCAACAAAGCAGCTGCAAATTAAATTTCCCAACTTCACTTGATTGTTTTCAGACCAGTAATCTTTGGAACAATAAGAGGAACAGGATTTAATCCATGCCCCAGTGAGACAAATTGAATGATTTTGTTTGCAGTAAATCCTACGCCTCACTTGATTTCTGGATAGACCCAATGCCCAACATACTTCATCGAATGGCTTAGAACAAGTGCTTTTGCTGACTTAATAATAATATTAATAATACTACTAAGAGTAATAACAATAACAATAATGGTAATAGTAATTCTTGCATTTGATGTAGCACCAGACGCTATACAAATGTAATTTTATTGTTGTTGTTAGGAGGAAACACTAGCTAACTGGCTTAACGGCTAACCAGCACTGCAGTGGCTTGTGCAGTAAGCTTCGGATCAGAGTGTCCTGGAGGCATGAACTATAATAATAACAATAATAATGCTGGCATTCGATAGTGCCTTATCGCATCTTCGAGGCATCTCAAAATGCTTCGCAGAATATACTGTAGAATGAAATGATTACACTATATATTTTTCTGGGCAAAACTGAACATTATACAGTTACACTGTCAGCTTGACTGATCGTATTTATTGTAAATTATCATCATTCGTTCGTGTGCATCCCTCATGCCATCCACCACATCATCGGAGGTCGCAATTTCAGCCACTACGCTCCGAAACTGTAGAACACCCTCTCTGAGTCCCTCCTTCTTGCCCCCTCACTCCCCTATTTCAAGTCCTACCTGATACCTTCTTCTTCGACCTTGCTTTCGGTCAGCTCCCCTTTCCCCCCACCACATCTTTTACCCACAACTCCGCCACTGTCAAGCAATCTGAGGTATTACCCTGTGAGGGGATGGGGGCAGTGTGGGGGTGGGGACGGGAGGGAGGGGGCACTATATATGTGCAAGATATTGTTGTTGTTGTATAGAATAAAAATATCCAGGTGCTAAAATTGTTAATAAATGAAGAAATCGACTGGTTGTATTTCTTCGACACGTTTGTTAATTGAAACGTCACTTGCCTGTGGTTTCACCCCAAAGTTGCAATTTTCTGCTGAGAAACATAATGGTTTCCAATCGCATTGTTGAAAAAGACAATTAAGCAACTTAATTGATGCTAGAAGCCAATTACACCAGGAAATCTGCAATGTTTCACTGCCTCCCAGGCATTGCAGGAGAGAGCATTATTAATCATGGTCTAAATAGGTGCCCAGTTGAGCCTGGCAGCATTCCCATCTCTGAGTTAGAAGCTTGTGGGTTCAAGCCCCACGTTGGGACTGTGAACTCACAGTCTAGGCTGAATTCAGTACTAGGCATGTGCTACATTGTTGGAGTTGCAGTCTGTCAGATGAGATGTTCAACAGATGTTAACTACGTTATTCAAAAAGGTGGTGTGAAAAGTGCTATATCAAATACAAGCATCATTATTCTCCTAGGAAAATGTAGTGATGCAAATTGCATAAAGTATTATTATTTATGATTAGGCATGCTTACCTGGACATTCAAATACAATTTCAAATACAAATTCAAATGAACGCCTAATAATAATCTCTAAAAAAATAGTGAATTGGTCATTTCAATCCAAGACTGTTTGTGAGACACTGCTGTGCGCTATTGACTGCCACATTTAGCCCACAAATATGCAGTCAATTCACTTTACAGTATATTCTGTGAAGCGCTTTGAGATGGGCTTTCAGCCTCTCTGCCCCCACACTCTAGAACTCCATCCCATTATCCCTTCGCCTCGCTCCCTCCCTCGCTTCCTTCAAGGCTGTTCTCAAGACCCTCCTCTTCGATTGTGCCTTCTGCTGCCTTCCCAACTCTCTCCCCTCCTAACTCTCTCCGAAAGCACTCTGTAAATAATTTTGTAAAATGTAATCCTTGCGTTTGATATAGCACTTTTCACGACTTCTAGACATCTCAAAGCGCTTCACAGAATATACTGTATATTTGTGGGTGAAACACGGCAGCCAGTTGCACACAGCAGTGTCCCATAAATAGTCGTGGATTGAAATGACCAATTTTATTATTGTGTTTCTTTTGGAGGGATTATTATTAGGCATGTAGAGTAAGGAAACTTGCCCAATGTTTCGCTGTGAGCTGCTGGGAATCGAACGTAGGTCTATCATTTGTAAGACGAGGGCTCTTACCACTGAGCTGCAGGACTCCATGTGTATGTGTGTGGACTTTTGATTATGCTTGTATGTTTGGTTTGTGCTGTATGTGTGTGAAATGTGTGTGATGCATAGAAAAAGCCTTTTTTTTGTTCTACAGCTTTAGATCCTAATTAACAAATAATGTTCTCTCTCATCAGCAGTTTATTAACAAAAGCTTTCAAAAGATCAGGGGAATTACCATAGCCAATTGCTTATTATACCAGCGATTGCACGGTTCCCCAGATGCCAAGCTTTGCATATCCTAATAGGACCCCATCTGATCACAAATACTGTCTCTTCTTAAAAAAATACACTTTCATCCTAAAATCTTTTTGTTTCTTTGTCTCTATCTCTTTCTGTCACTTCTCTGATTGTTGGTTAACTCTGACTCCCTTTACCTTGTTATATAATTCAAAGGAAACTCTCCCAGGGCAGATTGATATTTGTTACAGGCTTTGTGTATTGGCTGTTTTTTTGTATGTGTGTTGCCTGTTTTTTTTCCTTTGCCCTGTGGCGCTGAATTAGTCAGTGTGCTCAAATACTTATGCCTCTGTGACTGGGTTATTGCTTTTAATTCTTCTTGTCAATCAACCCAGTAAGGACAGGCCTGAACAGCATCAGGGTATACAATTTGTGTGACTTGAATTCATCAATGGTTGCAACAACAACAGCAGCAAAGTTACATTTGTATTTGCTCCTTTGTCCTGTATTCAAAGGAAACTCCCTGAAGATCCAGATTGTTTTTCAATTGTAGGAGGAATTGAAAAGGACTGTTTTGTATTGCAGGTGGTTTGCCAGTTCTGAATCTGCCTTCTCTCTCTCTCTTCTTGTTGCTTAGCATTTAAAAGAAAACTCGCAGGAAGTTGCTGGTACCTCCTGCCAAGCGAGGGTTCAAGCCTGTTCATTTCAGATGTCAAATGACCAACTAGTGACTACCCTCCTAGGGTAAATTAAGTCTCCTTGGAGCTGAACTGGCTCCAAGGTGACATGTTTGGCAATGGAGTATTGGAATCGAGCCAGCCCTCTGTGTGGGTCTCTAGTTGCTGAGCCAGGCGGGTCCGCAGTATTCCACATGACAGCACAGCCAGCCTGGCTCACAGGCAGGATTTTGAAGGGCAGTCCAGTCATTGGGAGCAGGGATTCTTAGATAAAAAATACTAATTGCATTTGATAACAGCACTTTTCACGTCTTGTAGATGTCCCGCACCAAACTTTCCTCCCCCATTACCCCAGTCCTTGCCAGAATTCACTGGCTCCCTAACCCAGAGAGGATCGATTTCAAGATCCTCACACTTGTCTTCAAATCCCTCCACTCCTCTGCATCCCCCTACCTCTCTGATCTCCTCTCTCCCCAAACCAGCACCCACTGCCTTTGCTCCACCGGTCTTGCCTCCTCCTTGTCCCCCGAATCCTCTGCTCCACCATCAGCGGCTGTGCCTTCAGCCTCGGTCCCGGGATCCATAATTGTGAAGCAGTATGAGACGCTGTTCGGTGTGGATGGCGCTATATAAATTGAAGTTGTTGTCTTAAAGCACTTCACAGAATACACTGTAAAGTGAATTGACTATATATTTGTGGGCAAAACACAGCAGCCAATTGCGCTCAGCAGTGTCCCACAAACAGTCATGGATTGAAATGACCAATTTATTATAGGTTTTTTTTGGAAGGATTATTAGTAGGTGTGTGGAGTAAGGAAACTTGCCCAAGGTTTCACCCTGACCTGCTTGGATTCGAACATAGGTCTCACACTTGTAAGGCGAGTGCTCTAACCACTGAGCTACAGGACTACAGGAGTTGAATGACAAGAGTCTCTCTCCACCCCAATATGTAACAGTTCTCCAGTGAGGGTTCTGTCCCTCCTTGTTCTTCTGATGAACCAGGCTGACAGGACTGCCATCACTAGTATCCTGGACCTGCCTGGCTCAGGAACCAGACAACCGAGAATATCACAGAGAGCTGGCTCAGCTCACACAGTTTGAGACTTTATTCACTTGAACAGACAAGGCAAAGAGGGTAGTGGGGGTGGGGACATTGACTGGTGACTTACTAACAAAGAAGTATAAATTAATGATTATAAGAACATAAGAATTAGGAGCAGGAGTAGGCCATTCGGCACCTCAAGCCTGCCCCGCCATTTAATAAGATCATGGCTGAACTTTGAATCTAACTCCATCTGCCCGCCTTATCCCCATATCCCTTAATCCCTCTGTCCCAAAGAAATCACCAGAATAACAAAGAGTAAGGTTAGAAGAATTGTGTTTCTTTCAACGTAGACAAATAGATTATGGAATGGTTTACCCCAAGTCTCTATGAAGACAAGTGGGTGACAGCATTTAGATTTCCCACCCCCCATCCCTCTGACTGAACTTCTCTTTCTGCCATTAAATCCCATTTTAATTCCTGACTGTCTGAACGTGCCTGGGACCACAAATCTCTCCTCCTCCACATCTCACCCCAACCGCCCCTCCTTTGCTGGGTGTCCAACCGCAACCCTCTGGCATATGAAAGGCAAGACTTGGGCTCGGCAACCTGCATCTAAAATTCTTCAGAATTAAGTATGCAGGATGCATCCTCCGGAAACAGAGTGCACATTCCTTCCTAACTAGCTATCTCTGGAATTTCCATGCGAAGGTGGGATGCCTGGAATTCTCAGCTTTGATTGGTATACCTTTAAGCATGGTGATGGGATTCAGCATGTGTCAGCCACTAGGCTGACCAAACAAATATGTGAAGGGCACTGTATAAATGCAACTTGCTTTAAGTGGAAAGGGGAAAAATACTTTAAAAGAAATATCTAGCAGTAGTATAATAATTTAACAACTATATATAACTTAATAATAAGATAATAAGCCTTGCATTTGATACACTGCTTTTCAACAACTTAAAAACAACTTCGATTTATATAGCGCCCTCCACGCCGGACGGCGTCTCAGAGCGCTTCACAGTAGCGAATCCCGGGACTGAGCCAGGGGCAGGGACAGGAAGGTGACCAAAAGCTCGGTCGAAGAAAAAGGTCTTCAACTGTGACCTGAAACTGGGAAGAGAGGGGGCGAGGCAAAGCGAGTGAGGAAGGGAGTTCCAGAGCCTCGGGGCATAGTAGCTAAAGGCACGGCCACCGAGGGTGGAGCGGAGGACTTGGGGGACATGGAGGAGGTCAGACCCAGAGGAGCGAAGGCAGCGGGTTCTGGGTTGGGGTGAGAGGAGATCAGAGAGATAGGGAGGTGCAGAGGAGTGGAGGGATTTGAAAACAAGAGTGAGGATCTTGAAGTCGATCCTCTCTGGGATAGGGAGCCAGTGAAGTCTGGTAAGGACTGGGGTAATGGGGGAGCGAAGTTTAGAGCGGGTGAGTATGCAGGCGGCAGAGTTTTGGATAAGCTGGATTTTGTGGATTGTGGTGGAGAGGAGACCGGCGAGGAGGGCGTTGCAATAGTCCAGCCAAGAGGTGACAAAGGCATGGACCAAGGTTTCGGCGGCTTTTAAGGTGAGGTATTGCCGGAGAAGGGTGAACCGTCGGAGGTGATAGAAGGCAGTGCTAGTGGCAGACCAGATGTGGGGGAGGAAGGACAGTTGGGGGTCAAACCTGATGCCAAGGTTGCGCACAGGTTCAGAGAGTTTTAGGGGCAGGTCGGAAAGGTGGAGGAGGTGAGAGCCATGCGAATGGAAACATTGATGAGAGCCAAGGAGTATGGCCTCCGTCTTCTATGTCTTTTCACATGTTCTAGACATCTCAAAGTGCTCCACCTACCCTTGCTCCCCATTCTTCTGGTCTACTAATATGTGAATTCACTGTATATTTGTGGGTGAACATGCATTTGAATAAACACTGGCAAAGAACAACCTATTTCTTCCCGTGTTACTATAAGCTTTTTGTGAGCCACAGAGATGTGTTAAATATCTGTGTGAAGTTCCACTCTTTAAATGCCGGTTAATGCATCGTATTTTGTGTGTTGTGTGTTTGTATGTTGTGTGTGACAGTGACACCAACAACAACAAATTACATTTATAGAGCGCCTTTCACGTCGGGAGGACGTCCCAAGGCGCTGCACAGGAGGCGTGTGACCCGAGCTGGGAGGGGAGTGTTTGGGAAGGGGTGAAACACGAAGGGGAGGTAAAAGAGTTCGGGGTGGAACAAAAGGCACGATCGAAGATGAAAGTCTTCAAACCGGCCTTGAAAGAGGAAAGGGAAGAGACGAAATGGAGGGATTGAGGGATGGCATTCCATAGGGTGGGAGCGGAGAAACTGAAGGCCCGGCCTCTGATGGTGGGGCGGTTCGGGCGGGGGGCTTGGAGCAGGCCAAGTCCTGCTGAACGGAGGGCCCGGGTGGGCATGTAGGGGGAGAGTAGATCGGTTAGGTAGGATGGGGCAAGGCCGTGTAAGGCCTTGTAGGTGAGGACGAGAATCTTGAACTCGATCCTCTGGAGGATGGGGAGCCAGTGGAGACAGGCAAGGGTGGGGGTTATGTGGTCGCGGAGGCGGGTGCGGGATAGTACACGGGCTACAGAGTTTTGGATGGCCTGCAGCCAGTGAATGGAGGAACTTGGGAGGCCGACGAGGAGAGAATTTCTGTAGTCCAGCCGTGAGGTGATGTATGCATGCACGAGTGTTTCGGCAGCGCGGGGGGTAAGATAGTTGCGGAGCCTGGCAATGTTGAAGAGGTGGAAATAAGCGGTGCCGGTCAAGGCGCTGATGTGGGGGAGGAAGGAAAGTTTTTGATCGAACATGATGCCGAGGTTCCTGATTGGCTTTGTGAGGTGGAGAGTGCAGCCTTGGATGTTGAGGCTGGCAGCGCCCGATGTGCGGAGGCGCTGGCTTGAGCCAATCAGGAGGGCCTCAGTCTTACTCACTTTCAATTGCAAAAAGTTGTCCCTCGTCCACGACTCGATGTCTGACAGACATGCTGTCAGAACATCGATCGTCTGGGGGTTGAGGGATGAGGCAGAAAGGTACAACTGGGTGTCATCCGCATACATATGGAAATTTACCCCATGTTTGCGGATGACATTGCCCAGAGGGAGCGTGTAAAGTGTGAAAAGGAGGGTACCGAGTACAGAGCCGTGAGGGACGCCGTGAGAAACTCTGCGGGGGTTTGAAGAAAAACCATTGGAAGAAACAAAAGGTAAACGGTGGGTCAAATAAGAGTGGAACCAGTAAAGGACTGTGCGTTGAAGGTTGAGGTGGGAGGAAAGACGTTGAAGGAGGATGGTGTGATCGACTGTGTCGAACGCAGCAGACAGGTCAAGGAGGACGATTATCTGTGGCTCAACGCTCGCCTAGTGGATACAATAACCTCTCATTCCAATCCATACTACATCATACATACACACACACCCCCACACACATTGCCTTTGAAAGCAATTTGCTTGATAAAAGCCCCACAAATCACTCTAAGAAAATTTCAATAGGACCAACATGTCATAACAATGTTTTCATTTTGCACAGCAATGATTTCATGTCGGGACAATGACTCAAACCGCATCACAAAATATACTGTAAAGTGCAGTGACTGCATGTGTTTTTGTGGGTGAACGTGGCAGTCAATTTGCATACAGCCAGGTCCTACAAATAGCCGTGAGTGGAGTGAATAACCAATTTTCTTTTGGTTCAGGCGGGAACGGGGAATTGTTATAACACACAAAGTTATTGAAGCAATTATTCCACCAGGCTTCTATTTGCAAGTGTTTTATTTTATTGTTTCTCTCCTCTCCTACCTCTCCCCTTCACCTGCCCTCTACCCTTGCTCCCCATTCTTCTGGTCTACTGAGAAAATTAATATGTGCCCCAACATCTGAGTGCCCGCACATCTTGCAAAGTGATAAGCGTCAGACAATGGTATACCAGAGGGGCTAGCGACTCTGGAATGAATCCACATCTCATGAATCTTGTATGTGGCTCCAAGCTTTGTGCTGTGAAAGTGCCCTCTAACACTGGATCCACAAAGTACACTGCAACCGTAAATAGGGCTATCAACCCTGAAATGCTGTTCTTCGCCAAGATTGTGAGCTTAAGTTACATCTCTGGACCTCTATATCTGTGAAGTGTTTCTATTCCGAGCATCTAACAAAGCCTGAATACCAACTGCATTTCTCTTGCTCATCGCTCAGTGCCTTACAAAGTCCTCCCAACGTGAAATGCGGTTTACAAATATAATTGTCTTGTTGTTCTTGCTGCACTGAGAGTTAGAATAGTAAATAATAATTCTTGCATTTGATCTTGTGCCTTATCGCATCGCTAAGACATCCCACAAAATATACTGAAAGGTAGATTGATTGTGTATTTTGAGAGCAAAATGCGGCAGCCATTTGTATGAAGCAATGTCCCACAAACATTCACATCCACAAACAGCTGTGGAGTGAGTGTTCAATTGTTTATTTGGGGAACTATTGACCAGGACCTCGACACTCCTTTCGCTTTTCAAATGATCTTCAACATCCCCCTAAACAAGCAGACAGCACCTCGCTTTACCATCTCATCTGAAGGATGTCACCTACGACAATGCAATACATCCCCAGCACTATATACATTGAAGTGTCAACTTAAACTATGTACATTTGTGGGACTTGAACTCGCAACCTTCTGACTTAGAGGCAAGAGTGCTACCAACTGAGCCAACACAGGATGACAGAGCTAGTGAGACCAGCACTAAATCAAATGAAGGATTATTATCATGAAACTATTAATGATAATGTTAATCATAAACATTAACCTTCAAATTAAAATTACGATCTAAGCTGGGTAGAAATGCGATCACCAAAACATTTCCTCACACAGATAGTTGGGGGACAGAATGAACTAGGATAAATTAAAGAGGGAGAGACGAGGATAGAGAAAAGGCAGATTCATTGGAATTAAAAGGTCTGCTGTGATCTGGCTAAACAGATTTGACTGAATGGCTGGCTATTCCTGGCTCACCTTGGCTCAGTTGGTTGCACTCTCATCTCCCAGTAAGAAACCTGTGGAATTCGAGCTCCACGCTGGGAGTTTGAATTCACACTGTCTAGGCTGACACTCTAATGGAAATCAAACACAAATCACAGCTTCCTCAAGTAGAAAGTCTGTCGAGCTAGAGCGAGCAAAGCAGGCAGCGGGAGCATAATCCTACTCCATTTCCACCCGATAAACTAGATATCTTGAGTCATAAGAGAAGTCAACTCAAAGGGGATCTCATAGAGGTATGTAAAATTTAAAGTAAAAAAGTGAACCCAGAACAATACTTTTGGATGCATTGCGAGCATACACTTGAATTGATTGTGCATTTTGTAGGTGAAATGTGGCAGCCAATTGCATACCGCAGAGCCCATCAAACAGTCGTGGATCGAGTGAATCGGTTTCAAGTTGTAAAGGGCAATTTCAAGACAGACACTAGTGAGTTTTTCTTTTATCCAGAGGGTAATTAATAATGGAAACAGTTTGCCAGGAAGGGTTGTTGAGGCCTGGATGCTGAACTTATTTAAAAAGCAGATCAATACAATAAAAGTCCATAATACCAATTTGCATTGATGCACCCCCTTTCACCACAGGAGCACGTCCCAAAGTGTAAATCTGGAACTTTCTCCTCCATTCATACCTTCAAGACATAGATTAACAGATGTTTGGAAGGTCAGGATATGGGGAGAAAGTGGGAAATTGGATTTGAAATGATAGTAAAGATGCAGATCAGCCATGATCTAATTAAATGGTGGAACAGGTTCGACGGGTTGAATGTCCTATTCCTGTTCCTATGTTCCCATAAAGTAGTTAACTGTGTGTTCTGATAAAAGGGTCGTGGATCCGAAAAGTTGACTCGGTTTTCCTTTCTCCATAGATGCTGCCTGACCTTCTGAGTGTTCCCAGCGACTTCTGTTTTGGTTAACAGTACTGTCTGGTCACTGAAGCTTTGGTGAGGAAGGGAAAGATGACTGAAAGCTTGGTCAGAGAAGGATACATTGACATGGATCTTCATGAGATGAGTGAGAGAATGAGTGACAACATCCGAGGGACTCAGGGACAGAGTTCCAGAGACTGGGATAAAGAGTGAAAGCCCAACCATTGAGAATGGGGTGGGTGCAGTAGGGACATGAAGCAGGTCAGTGTTCGCTGTTTGAAGGGAACTGCTGGCTTTGTAGAGATTGAGGAGTTTGATTGGGTGATGGGAAGATGGAAGGATGGGTATTCTAGAGGGATGAGCTAATGGGTCTGCCTCCAAACCGATTGTTTTATCCTCAAGTACACACAGTTAAATAAGGGATTTGCTGAACTTAAATTACAGAGTCTAACAAACTATTCTGTGTTATACACATCCCACTATTGAGTCAAAGTAACTCGCATTACTGACAGGTTTGTTCGTACTTCGAGTGAAATTCAAATGTGGCATCAAGCACAGTGTGAATACAGGGTGGCCAAGAGAGCAGAGAGTGTAGCAGACTGGAAAGTGAAGGTGAGGCAAGGGCAAATAAGTGAGACACATGAAGGGGACAACATGTTACACAATGAAAGGAACGACAAATGTGGAGAGTGCAGAAGCAAACAGCGTGAAAAATATAGAATAAAACTGGAAGGGGAGAAAATGGAAGCAGTGAAGAAGTGAATGGAATGAAGAATAATGAGGTTAAGAGGAGAGGTGAATGAGGAATAGAGTGAGTGAAGAATAGAGTGGAGTGAAGATTGGGATGAGAATGATCATACAGGCAAATGAGGAATAAAAATGAGTGAATAATAGAGGGAATGAAGAATAGAGAGGAGCAAATTCTGTGCCAGTCAACCCCATTGTTTCGCCTACAAAATATACAGTCAATTCATTTTATGGTATAATCTGTGAAGTGCTTTGAGACACCTCAACAATGTGATAAGGCGCTGTATCAAATGCGAGGATGATTATGATTATTATTATTTAATTAGTGTTGTTAGTTATTTCTCCAATGAAGTTTATTCTGATCCTAATTTTCTGATACCATACAAAGTTACATATGTATAGCACCGTTCACGTTGGGAGGATATCCCAAGGAGCTGAACAGGCATGGATTAGGACCCAGGGAGAGTTTGGGGATCACAAACGTGGAGGGAAGATAGAGTGGGAGGGTGACCAAGGGCACAGTTGAAAAGGAGAGTCTTGAGACTTGCCTTGAAGAAGGCAAGGGAGTGAGCGAGGCAAAGCGAATGTGGGATGGAGTTCCAGAGGATGGGGGAAGAGAGGATGAACGCCCATCTTAGGATGGTCCACCAGGCTGGGCAGGGGGGAAATGGAACAGGATGGAGCCTGCTGAGCAGAGGGAGCGGATAAGTTGATAAGTGGTGATCAAGTCATCAAGGCCATGGAGGGCTTTAAAGGTGATGATGAGAATGTCCCTTAACAACAACAACAACAATTTACATTTATATAGCGCCTTTCACGTCGGGAGGACGTCCCAAGGCGCTAAAACATCTCTCCCCCCAAAATGTACTCACCTTATTCCGTTCCAGATGTCTCCAATCAGCCCCTGATCCAGCAGCCACTGGCAATGCACACACTTCACATTGCAGATGTGTTTCAGTGCTAACAGCTTCTTTGCCATTTAAGGAACAGCACTGAAGCTTCGCTGAATAGCCAAAAAAAAGTGAATGTCTGTGATTGACCTTGAGGGATCTGTGTCAGTGTCAGTCTCTTAGCGATGTACACACTGTTTTCTCACAGGCAATGCCCTTTCTCACTTATACTGGGCTAGTTGATGGGGCAGAGCAGCCATAGACACAGGTGCCAAACAGCTTCCCTAGCATGGCTCATCATCTCTTCACACTACCCAATGATTATTGGAAGAAAGAACATACAGTACAATATGACTGTGCATTTGTATAGCTCCTTTCATGTTGGGAGGAGGTCACAAGGCCCTTGGCAGTCCTGGGGGAGTTCAATCCAAGTGGAGTCGGGAGGGAAAAGATGACCAAAAGTGCAGTCATAGAGGTAGGTCTTGAGATGAATGTTGCGCTTAATGATGACTATAATAATAATAATCCTTACATTTGATATAGCGTCTTATCATGTTGTTGAGATGTCTCACAATGCTTCACACATTATATTGTAAAGCAAATTGACTGTGTTTTGTGAACAAAATGCGGCAGACAAGTGCGCACAGTAGTTTCTGATAAAGAGTTGTGGATGAATGACCCAATTTTTTAAAATATTCTTTACGTTTGTTTAAGTTCTGGTCACATTGGGGTCATACCCAGTACTCTATTGCAGTGTCAGCTTCGATTAAGTTTAAAGTTCCGACGTGGGTGCATGAACCTGCAGTCTCCTGACTCAGGGGTGAACATGGTACCAAAAGAGCGAGGCTAACCTTCTGCTATCTGCTATCAAAATTCATGTGGCGGTACTTTTAGATGAATAAATTCCCCTCTTAAGGTGCTTAGGAGGCATAAAAGTTCTTGGTAATAGAAAGATGTTCTCTTACAATTGAGTGCTATTTCAAGCACTGATGTAATGTTAAACTCTGGCTGAAAACTAAATCCTGTTACATAGACGGGATGTTTTTTAAATTTAACAATGGGTCTGGCTTGCTCTCAGAATTAGGAGATTCTTAAAGTATCAAATTTTAGTATTATCTAAAATGCCAGACGGCAGATTTATGTGTCCTTCTTACAAGACCGACGTCCCATTTCCCTGTTCAGCTGGATGTTAAAGATCCCATGACCCTATTAAGAAATAAGAAGACAATTATCCAAGTGCCTGACCAAGAAACTCCCAAATAAAATGTGGCACTTACTCTGTCACTGTTGTGGGACTTTGCTGTTTACCAATGGGCCTCCATGCGGCTGTACACAGTCACTGTATGGTAAATCCCTGATACACTTTGAGATGTGGAACGGCACTGTGCAGATGCAAATGTCAGAATTGAGCCAACCCTCTGCTGTGATTCCTGATCCAGCAGGTCCACAGGACTCCAAAGCACTGCTGATGACAGCACTCAGCCTCTCTGCCCCCACTTTCTGGAACTCCATCCCACTCCATCCCACAGTCGCTTCGCCTCGCTTCCTCCTTTGCTCCTTCAAGGCTGGTCTCAAGATTTTCCTCTTCGATTGTGCCGTCTGCTACCCTCCCAACACTCTCCCTCCCCTCCTAACTCTTTGCCTCCCCTTCCCTCCCCCCTACTCTGCCCCTCCCCCTTGCTTGGCTCTCGACCTGACTGTTCGGCATCTTGGGACATCCCCAATGCGAAAGATAATCCATAAATGTAATTTTGTTGTCATTATTGCAGCCAGTCTCCACTCCACTCCACTCCACTCCACTCCTGTTAACCCTGGAAGCCAAAACTCCAATGATAGGGTGGGCCTAGCTGGACAAGTAGTGGAAAAGCTTGCCAGACAGTGATAGTAATGCAGTCGTAGCTGGGTAGACTCCAGCAGTATCCCAAGGCATACTCTGGGAAGCCTTTAATACTCCGCCAACATACATTTAAAAATCTCTGAAATTAGGTAAGCAGGATGTGTCCTTCATGGAAAAAAAATTTATCCACATGTAGGTGGGATGCGTGGACTTCTCAGTTTGGTTTGGATACTCTTAAGCACAGTGATGGGTTTCAGATACTCGAATCAGACGCAAGGGTTACTATTTAAATTTTAAGGATAATAGGGCCTTCTGGGCTAAGAAATGATTTGGACCGTGTGTCAGTAACTGGAGGGCGTCAATTTAAAACAGTTAGCAAATGAGCAAATTCTGAGGTTAGGAGAATTTTTTTTGTTAACACACAGGGTAGTTAGGCTGTAGAAGGTCCTGCTGGGAGGTATGCTTGAGGCAGAATCCATATTAGCTTTCAAAAGAGAACTAGACAAATACTTTTAAACATAAGAATCAGCTTCAGGGGTATGGGGAATAGGCAGGTAATTGAGACTTAAAGAATTGCACTTGAGGGAGCTGGCATAGACACGATGAGCCAAATGGTCTTCTTCTGTGCTGTTAATTTCTGTGATTTGATGGCTTCTATGGACCAGAGGTTGTTGAGTTTTTCTACCCATGTTTCATAACCTCTGAACCAGCCTGAGCACTCCACTTATGCACCACCTACGCATAGAAAAAAAACAATAACAACAAAATTGCACTTGTATAGCACCTATCATGTCAGGAGGACATCTCCACCATCAGCTCCCATGCCTTCAGCCACTACACCCCGAAGCTCTGGAACTCCCTTCCTCACTCCCTTCACCTCGCCCCCTCTCTTCCTACCTTCAGGTTTCATTTGAAGACCTTTCTTTTCAACCGTGCCTTTGGTCACCTTTTTCCCCCTCCCCCTGGCTCGGGCCCAGGATCCATTATTGTGAAGTGCTCTGAGACACCGTCTGGTGTGCTGTATGAATCAAAGTTGTTGTCTCAAGGTGCTGGACAGTCATTTTTTAGAAATGAGCTGGGGTTGGAGAGGGTGAAGGGAAAAAGCAGGAATTTGGGATGACCGATGGTACCATTGAAGAGGAGGGTCTTGAGTTGGGACTTGAAGGAGGTTAGGGAGGGGGCGAAGTGGAGGGACTGCGGGATGGAGTTCCAGAGGTTGGTGGCAGAATGGCTGAAGGCTCGCTCGCCAAATACACACAAGACCACAACAATGGGTTCAAATAAAGAAATCCCTGTATCCCATTTGATCTTATTCCACCCTACCATCCTCTCATTACGATTCAATTGCTTTTTAAATGAGTCCTGTGTGCAGGTCTCAACCACCCTTACTGGCAACCTGATCCAGTGATTAATTACCCTCTGGGTAAACTTCCTGATGTGTCCTGAAACTGCCATTTGAAACTGTAACCCAATGTCCTCTTGTTCTACTGCCATAGCACATCCTTAAGTATAGGTTTAGTTTACATTTTTAATCCCATTTAAAATGTTTTATATCCCTATAATAATAATCCTCGTATTTGATATTGTGCCTTATCACGTCTTCGTGATGTCTCAAAGCGCTTCACAGAATATATTGTAAAGTGGATTGACTGTACATGTTGTGGGTGAAATAAGGCCTCTATTAATCCACTCTGAGTCATATTCTCTTAAAAATGAATTTGCTGATTATCTACTTGTTGCTCACATAGCTCATCCCTGTAACACTGGAGGATAATCCTTGTTGCTCTCCTCTGCAATGTACTGCCTCTAGGGCCTGAGTAGCTCGCCTCATGCCACAGCGACCAGAACTGTAGACGGTATTCTAGGTGTGGGCTGATCACAGCTCTGTACAGGTTAACTGCGATGTCTGGGGGATGTGGACTCGATACACAAGTATGTTAATTATGTTAATTGCATTATTTACGGGCTGCGAGGCTCCGCTTGTGTTACAGCCACCAAGACTGTAGGCAGTAAATTGAGTGG
Source organism: Hydrolagus colliei (assembly GCA_035084275.1). Taxonomy (NCBI): domain Eukaryota; kingdom Metazoa; phylum Chordata; class Chondrichthyes; order Chimaeriformes; family Chimaeridae; genus Hydrolagus; species Hydrolagus colliei. Next base: position 36,906,869 of record CM068744.1, read on the forward strand.
AGGAAAATTGCAGGGACAATAAAGAGGACACTGTCAGATTCGCTGAGTGAGATGGGGGGAGGTGGGGGACCTGCAGGGAGGATGGTGGTGCTGGGAGGGAGGGGTGGGAGTGTTGGGATGAAGCTGAAAATGAAAGATGCACAGAACTGAATACACACAGCAGCAGACATTATACTGTGGGAGGATCGCTGGATGGAGTATTCAGACAGGGGCTGCTAAAAGCGGAGTTTAAACAGTTCATTGAGCAGCACGAAAGTGAAACAGAGCAACAGCTGTGTGTTCAGAGGAAGAAGGTCACTGTTGATCCTCCGGCACTACAGCCGCAGACAAACATATACTGTAGATGATTTGTTAAGCTCAGTGGAATACAAAGTGAGATTTTCTTTAACATCAAAACAATGTCGTTTGCAGTTGGCAGAATGGATCTCCCACCCACCCCCCACTCCGTCTCCACCCTTCGGTTCTGCCTTTAATTTATGCATCAGTTAGGGCTGCTGCATTTCACTGGGAGACCCCAAATATTTCATCTCACGGGAATTTGTTGTCCCCGCAACTGCTAAAACAGAATGATCGCGCATTTTTTAAGCAGTAACGATACGAAGGAGAGTACAACGAGAAACACAGCAATTTCCGCCAAGTGGGATTAATCTGAGCGCACCAACACCTGAATGAATGGGCATTTCTATTCAGCTAATGCCCTCGGGCTTTGTAAAACGCTGCTGTTTCACCAACAGAAACTGCAGTCAATCTGCTTTAACATACATTGTATGAAGTGCTTTGAGACGTCTCAATGAAGTGATCAGGCGCTACATCAAATGCAAGGATTATTACAGCAGTCAAGAGCAAGTGTCAGCCTGGTTTAGTTGGTATCATACTTCCATCTCACATAGTCTAGCATGACACTCCAGTGCAGCCCTGAGGCTATCCTGCATTGTAGTAATAATTATGATCTTTGCACTTGCTGTAGTGCTTTTTCATATCTTCTGGACGTCTCAAAGCACATCACAGAATATACTGTAAAGTGAATTGACTGTATATTTTAGGCAAACCACGGCAACCAATGGTGCACAGCGATGTCCCACAAATGGTCGTGGATTGAAGGTCCAATTTATTATTACTTTGTATTGAGAGATTATCATCAGGGATGTGGAAATTTGGCCCAAGATTTCGCCCTGCCTGGAATTGAACCTAGGTCTCTCGCTTGCAAGGCGAGTGCACTATCTACCCAGCTACATGATTCCAATACACTAATGTATTCTCCCATCACTGGGTTATATCAGAGGTAAGAATCATTAATATGTGTTTTTTTGTAAGGAACAGAATTCATCACGATACCTTGTGGAGTCCTGTTGAGCAGTGGTTGGAAGACTCACAAGCGAAAGGCCCAGATTTGATTCCTGGAGAAGGCGAAACCTAATGCAAGTTTCCTGACGTTACATGCCTCTGTTTAAAACAACAACAACAAAATATATGGTGCACTTTTACCTAGTAAGTAGGAACCGGGTTCTTAGTTGATTGGTGGTTTGCCTTGTGGGGATCATAATAATAATCCTTGCATTTGATATAGTACTTTTCACATCTCAAAACGCTTCACAGAATATACTGTAAAGTGAATTGACTGTATATTTGTGGGTGAAATCATAATTCATTAAAAAAACAAAATTTGGTGACTCAAACTATACCTATTTGTGGGACACTGTTGTGCGCAAATGGATGCTGTGTTTGTCTCAAAAATGTAGTCAATTCACTTTTACAGTATTTGCAGTAAAGCACTTTGTGATTTGAGATATCTCAATGAGGTGATAAGGATTATTATTATACATCTGTAAACCCACACTGTCAATCAATCTGGAATGAGGGTAACCCCACCCCCTGTCTAGTTCAGCCTCAGACTTAACCCAAAGTATGTTAATAGGGTTGAAGACGTTGTGCTGTCTGTACCATGTTCCAAATGCTTGTGGAAGCCCCATCATCGTGTTAGCACAATGAACAGTGATATGCCCACAAAATGCATTTTATGGTATATCCTGTGAAGCACTTTGTGTCATATTGACAACGTGATAAGGCACGATATTAACTGCAAGGATAATCACTATAGATTCACAGTCGCTACACTTTACAGTAAATCCTATGAAGTACTTTGAGAGGTCCTCCTGAGAATGAGAAAGGTGCTATATGAAATGCTATGTCAATCGAACAAATGTATTATTTTATCACTATTTATGTGCTCATCCATCCATACCCGTCAGCACTCAGACATTGGTGACATACGCATTGAATTTGACAAAACGTTCCTGTTTTTGAAGTCTATTTGCCTCATTCATCTCCCCTCCTCCACAACCACTTGATCATCTAGCATGGCCAGTCATTAGGCTGCTGAGATACATGGCAGAAATACTTTTGCAAAGCATAATTTCTTTGGTTAACTACTCCAAAATTAGTGACGTACTGACATTAGCGTGTTTCAGTTTAACTCCACAACTCCCCTCTAATCCCCTCCCCTCACACCCCTACCCCACCACACAAACAATAACACATAGAGAGAGCTGAGCGAAGGGAGGGAAGGTGGGTGGATGTTAATTAACCCAGTCAGATTCAGCAAGCAGGCAACCACTGCGTTACATCATCTAAATCACCAACATCTCGCCCTTTCCTCTAGAAAACTGAACAAATTCACATTTTCTCTCGATATAAATATCTCCCCAAGTGAAAAAAAGAGGGAAAAAAAGGTCGCAACAATTTTTTCCAGCACGTTTGATTTTAAAACTAATGCATGCACACATTAAAGCGTGGGTCACTGGCACTTTAAGGTACATCATTTTCATGCAGGACAAGTGCAGGTTTTTTTCTGTATGTGTGTGAGTGTGTGTTCTGGCTTGTAACCAAGAGACTGCTGAATACGTACTTTCAGGCAAGTCTTGGAGCAGGAAATGTAGCTGCCAAGTTTCGGACCGCGATTCAATGGTTCCTTGTAACAGAAGATTTAGGAACTGCAGAGATGCGAGCGTGCATCTAAAGTGAGACGCTGTCTCGGGAAACACAGAGATAGAACTGTTTCCAATTAGGAAAGGCATGGAGGCTTTCAGCGAATGTTGAATCACGATTTCAATAAGCAGCCTCTCCAGCAGTCAATATATAATTGATGCTTTTACTTGTTGTTCGGGGACCCCTCAAAGCTTTCATCCACTTCCCAAGTTATAGAACTTTTCAGAGGAAAGGCATCATCTGCATCGGGGTCGTTTCCGACAATGGTGAGTATTTTGGTCTGTGGGAATGAGCGAGGCTTCAGTGAGCCAATTTCCAAAGGCTTTGCTTTAACGCAAGACTAATATACCCAATGCTAGAAAATGAGACTTAAATCTTTCTACCTCCTCTTTCCTCCCTCCCTCCTCTTCCACTCCCTCACTCCCTCTCTCTCCCATCTCTACTCCCACATTCACGTGCAGTCCCAGGCAACACTTCCAAACACACATCCCGCCTTAATCCCTCTTTATAAGAGGCAGCAAGTCTCATCCACTTACACAATGACATTGAATAAGAGAAAGGATGATGGGAGAGTTGGGTGGGGGGGGGCAGAAGTGGGTAGAATCTCAGGGATTGTAGCACTTTTCTGTAACATTTGATGACAAAGGACATCAGTTTGGATTCAGACTCTTTGAAAACTGACCTTGATTCCTATCGACCCACATGTGTACTTATCTCTAATTGGTAAATTGGCAGCATTGGAATGGGCGTTTTGTATTACCCTCTAATGCTGTGCAGTGTTGCATGATGTGGGGAAATGTCAAACAAAGCAGCATGTTGGGTCAGTGGGGAGATATAAACAGAAACAGACTTTTAGTAAAAAAAATGTCTACATCGAACTTGGTCGATATTTACTATTTTTATGTAGTGTTTTAAGAAAGTGCAGAATTTGACAGATTCTCAAATATGGCCTTAATTGACAAGTCTTTTATTTTCAAGAAATTTAGAGGAATGTGTCTTCAAGCTTAGGGCCTAGTTCAACATTTTGCCAAATTCTGGACACAAAAATCTTGCAACAACAAGAACAACTATCTTTTTTATCGCATGGTTAACAAGACTATTGTCTCTACAGATTGATTTGCCCATTCCCTCTGATATGTGTGGAGGTACAGACACTATGAGATTGTGGCCGAAGAGACAGAGAGAGAGAGAGAGACACTGTGCGTAAGTGGAGAGATAAACATTGTAAATGTGTGAGTGAAGAATGTGAATGTGAGATACAGACGCTGTGAGTGTGAGAGACAGACACTGGGCACGTGAGTGTGCGCAGAGAGCCAGGTGCTCTTCGTGTGAGAGGAGAGATAGATTGTGTGAGTGGAGAGACAGGTTTTGTGAGTATCAGAACACACACTAACTAACTCACATGCTCAAACATACACACAACAAGAGGTTAGATTCTCAGGCCTCGCGAGAACTTAGCCAAGTTTTCTTACTCCATATGCGTCTGTTTACCCAGCAGTAAGTAGGTATTGTTGCATATTAACTTTAACAACATAAATGATACTTAAGTACGGTGTGTTGCATATTAGAGTTAACAACATAAATGGCAATAAAGTATGGGACAAAAGCACTCTGAGATGCCGTACGGCGTGGAGCGTGCTATATAAATCAAAGTTGTTGTTGTTGGGACAGATACATAAGGATTCTGGGGAATAATGACTTGAGAGCGAGTTGGATAGAGAGAGAGTTAAAGAAGGTATTGGAAAGGAGCTGGATTGTAAAGTTGCAATAAAGATTGGATTGAAATGACATTGCGTATTGTGGTTTAAAGAACATTACAGGTACCTGTTTGGTAGTTGATTGATGAATTGTTTTCCGGAGGTTATAATTCCTTCAAACATAATAATAATTTGGTAATTCAATCCACAACTATTTGTCGGACACTGCTGTGAATAATTGGCTGCCACATTTCTCCCACAAAACATTACAGTCAAAACTACACTTTGCTACATACAGTATTTGGTGAAGCAATTTGAGACGTCTCAATGCTGTGATAGGACACAATGTCTAGAGCATCCAAAGAAGGATTTGCGGAACCCAGTCTGATCCTCCAAGTTCTGCTGATGAGCCAGGTTGGCTGGTCTGTCATCAGCAATGGCCTGGAGTATCGCGTACCCACCTGGCTCAGCAACCAGATTATAAACTAATTTGGAGGGTTGATTCAATTCCGGAATGCTATTGCCAAGCACATCACCTTTGATCCCACTTACTCCCCCCAAATTACACTGTGTAATTGATTAACGTGTCTTAGCTTCCCTTTTTCTCACAGCAATTGTAACAATGATCCATTGAGTGGTAATCCTTTACGATAATCTAATAATGATAATCCTTGCATTTGATATAGCGACTTATAAAAGACTTTGCAAAGTGCTTATTATAATAATATCCATGCTTTTGATACAGCGCCTTATCACATCATTGAGACATCTCATAGCTCTTCACTGTGAAGTTAATTGACTGTATACTTTGTGGGCGAAACATGGCAACCGATTGCACACAGCAGCATCCTACAAATAGTCGTGGATTGAGTGAAAAATGTTTTTGTTTAAAAGGGGATTATTATCCCCAGAAAAGGGATCTGACAATTGACTAACAACCAGTTTCCTTCTTAGTGTTAGAGAAAATAGAGGCATGTGAAGTAAGGAATCAAATCCAGGTCCTTTTGCTTGCCCTAAACATTAAGCGACAGCACCCCACTGGATAGACTGTAAAGTGCATGCATTTTAATAGTGCAACAGTACATGCAAATAATAATAGTAATAATAATGATGGTGATAATAACAATGCTTGCATTTGACACACCAACTGTAGGGTTGAAATGTCTCAAAGTGTTTCACAGGGAATTGCTGTCAAATATAATGATTGTGTATCTGAAGGCAAACACAGTCAATTTGCACACAGCGATGTCCACAAACAGCCGTGAAGTGAATGATTAATTTAACCTGAGGGTTTTTGGTTCCAATATAAGAATTTCCCTTCTTTACACACATTGTGTCTTGGCATCTTTAAAATCTACCACAACAGGTGGATGGGCCCTCGGTTTTGCCCACAAATACACAGTCAATCCACTTTGCAATTCAATAACAATAATTCTTGCATTTGATATAGCTCCTCATCACGTGGTCGATACATCTCAGACTGCTTCACAAGTTATACTGCAAAGTGAATTGCCTGTATATTTTGTGGACGAAACATGGCAGCCAATTACACACAGCAATGTCCCACAAACAGTCGTGGATTGAGTATATATCCTGTGAAGCGCTTTGAGACATGTCAGTGATTTGATAAACCTCTACAACAAATCAACAGAACTACATTTGTAAGGTGCCTTTCACAATAGGAGGACGTTTCAATTATAATTATTAGAATTATTAGAATAGTAATAATAATCCTTGCATTTGAAGGATTGTATGGTATGGTAACCGAATGTATGGTAAAGTGGATTGACTGTATCTTTATATCGAAATGCGGAAAACAATTGCGCACAGCTGTGACCCACAAACAATCTGGATTGAGTGACCAAATTATTACTGTTTTTTTTCTTGAGGGATTATTATCAGGTGTGTGGAGTAAGGAAACATCACACTTGGTAAATAATAATAATATTATTTATTATTAAGGTTAGTCATTTCTCTCTTGGCTGTTCGTGGGACACATTGCTATGTGTAAATTGACTGCTTGACTGGCTGCAAAATCAACAGTCACTACACTTATCAGTAAAATCCTGTGAAGTGCTTTGATACGTTTCAATTAAGAGATAAGGAGCTGCATCCAATACAAGGTATTCAGATTATCCGTATTGTCCTATGGCCAGCAGCTCCAGCAATAATAATAATAATCCTTGCATTTGATATATCATCTTATCATGTCTTCCTAACGTCTCAAAGCGCTTCACAAATATACTGTAAAGTAATTTGACTGGATATTTTGTGGGCAAAACACAGCACCCAATTGTGCATAGACAATTCTATATAAAAATTGTATATAAAAAATAAAAAATCACAAACGACTGTGCGCAATTGGTTGCTGTGTTTCTCCCACAAACATACAGTCAATTCACTTTACAGTTATATTCTGTGAAGCACTTTGAGATGTCTAGAAGATGTGAAAAGCGCTATATCAAATGCAAGGATTATTAATATTATTAATATTATTATTATAGCAGTGTCCCACAAACAGTGGATAATTTAGTGACCAATGTATCAATATTTTTTGGGGGAAGGATTTAGGAAAAGCGATACCCCAATCGACTAATGAAATGCTTCTACAGTTGTGCATTGGAGCATCAGCCTGGACTGCAACCTCAAAGTCCCGAGCTGGGACTCGAACCCATGGCCTTCCAATCCAGAGCATTCACAAACAAACTGAGACACCACCCTCATCATTTGATGTCAGCATTGAAAAATAATTACAGAAAAGGAAAGCGCAAAAGACAGATGCCATTCACAGTATGCAGATCGAGAGGTAAAAATTTCACCAGCAGCACATTTGAACATGCTGCTTAGCAATTTCACAAGTAGTCATTGGGAGGATTATAATTACGAGAGCAGATTCACAGTTATTAACATTTCAGGAAGAATATATTGGAAAAGATACTCATTTAGACCAGACAACCTTGTCAGTGAAATAATGACATTATGAGACATTCAGTTCACATTGACAGGTAGATAGGTCTGTCTTTTCCGTGTTGAACAATTTATCTCAGTTAAATTGATGAATTCATTACTGTGATGGTACTTGATCAGAATAACAAAAGAGGTAAAGGTGACGGAGACAGGGGATACTGCAGTCCCACGTCAATCACAGGCTCAATATATTGAGTTTCACATCCAGAGATTAAACCTTGCCTTTCACACAGTTATAATAATAATAATAATCCTTGCATTTGATGTAGCGCCTCATTGTGTCTTTGGGATATCTCAAATCGCTTCACAGAATATACTATAATAATAATCCTTGCCTTTGATATATCATCTTATCAAAGGCCGGTTTGAAGACTTTCCTCTTCGACCGTGCCTTTTGTTCCCCCCTGAACTTTTCGACCTACCCTACGTGTTTCACCCCTTCTCGAACACTCCCCTCCCAGCTCGGGTCACACGCCTCCTGTGCAGCGCCTTGGGACGTCCTCCCGACGTGAAAGGCGCTTTATAAGTTTAAGCTGTTGTTGTTGTCGTCTTCACGACGTCTCAAAGAGCTGCACAAATGTACTGTAAAGTGAATTGACTGGATTTTTTGTGGGTGAAACGCAACAGCCAACTGTGCATAGACAATTGTATATATTTTAAAAAATCACAAACAACTGTTTGTGGGACACTGCTGTGCGCAATTGGCTGCCGTGTTTCTCCCACATACATACAGTCAATACACTTTATAGTATATTCCGTGATGCGCTGTGTATTTTGCGGGAAAATCACGGCAGCTGATTGCACACAGCAGTATCCCACAAACAGTCATGGATCGAGTGATCAAGCAATAATTTTTTTGGGGAGAGATTATTACCCCCAGAAATTGATCCGCCAATCGACCAACAACCGGGTTGACAAACAGAGGCATGTGGAGTAAGGAAACTTGCCTGAGATTTTGTTTGCATGGTGAGTGCTGTAACCACCAGGCTACAGGACTCCACATGTTTCAGTGGCACTGTGCAGTATTGATAGCTAGAGAGTTTTCTTTTTGCCTTGCACACTTGCTAATAAAGCCACTGAGTATCTGACGGCAATTAGACTGCACACGCAGCTCCCTCACGCTCTTAATAAAACGCCTGTCACGCCACTGACTTCAATAATATGATTCATATTCTATCACACTGGCGACTGGAGAATGATTTAACAAAAGGAAGCTTGATTCTGCGCCAGAAACAAATGCAGTGGTTACAACTCAGTGAGCAACCCTATCGTTTTATTAACAACGTGCAGTATTGCGCTGAGAATAGCCATCAACCAGGCTGATTTTACAGCAGGCTTCTTTTGTCACTGTTTTACTGCTGAACCAGTCTGATGAAAACTAATTTGGGGATCTGTGTTATCCCTTTCGACTTGTCTTAAGAAGTTACTTGCCTGTATAATCCCATTACGGTTTAATATTACAGAGTGCCAAAGCACACTTTATCGACACAATCTTATTTTTTTTTCCGCTCGTGCAAACATAATAATAATCCTTGCATAGAATTTTTTGATGAGGTAACGGAATGGGTGGATAATGGTAGCGCAGTTGATGTAGTTTACATGGACTTTCAAAAGGCATTTGACAAAGTGCCACATGAGAGACTTATTAGAAAATTAAAGGCCAATGGCGTAAAAGGGACAGTGGCAGCGTGGATCCACAACTGGCTGCGAGACAGAAAGCAGAGAGTTGTAGTGAGCGGCTGTTTTTCAGACTGGAGGGAAGTGAGCAGTGGTGTGCCACAGGGATCGGTTTTGGGACCATTGCTCTTTGTAATCTACATCAATGATCTGGGCTTGGGTGTAGGGAGTACAGTTTCCAAGTTTGCAGATGACACTAAGTTAGGGAGAATAGTAAATAGTGAGGAGGATAGTAGCCATCTGCAAGAAGATATAGACAAATTGGTAAAGTGGGCAGACACGTGGCAGATGAAGTTTAATGCAGAGAAGTGTGAGGTGATGCATTTTGGGAGAAGAAATGAAGGGAGGCAATATAGGCTAGATAGTACAATTTTAAATGGTGTGAAGGAACAGAGAGACCTGGGGATTTGTGTTAGTGACTCGTTGAAGGTGGCAGGACAGGTAGACAAGGCTGTTAAGAAGGCATATGGGATACTAGGCTGTATAAATAGGGGTATAGAGTACAAAAGTCAGGAAGTGCTGACTAACCTCTATAAGACTTTGGTGAGGCCTCAGCTGGAATACTGGGTTCAATTCTGGTCACCACACTACAGAAAGGATGTGAAGACATTGGAAAGGGTACAAAGAAGATTTACTAGGATGGTGCCAGGATTGAGGGACTTCAGCTATGAGGAGAGGCTAGATAAGCTAGGGTTATTCTCTCTGGAGCAGAGAAGATTGAGGGGAGACCTAATAGAGGTTTATAAGATCATGAGGGGTTTCGACAGGGCAAATAGAGAAAAACGATTTCCACTCGTGGGCGAATCTGTGACTCGTGGTCACAGATTTAAAATAGGTTCAAGGCGAAGTAGAGGGGAGCTGAGGGGAATTTTTTTCACTCAGCGAGTTGTTCGAATCTGGAATGCATTGCCTGAAAAGGTGGTGGAGGCTGATTCGATAACAAGTTTTAAAAGGGAATTAGATCTTTATTTAGGGAGAATAGGTATATTAGGCTATGGGGAGTGGGCAGGGCAGTGGGATTGAATCGCTCTTTTGAAAGAGCCGGCACAGACTAGATGGGCCGAATGGCCTCCTTTTGTGCCGTAAAATTCTATGAATCTATGAAAATTTGATACTGCGCCTTATCACTTTGTTGAAACATCTCAAAGCGCTTCACAGAATATTTTATGGGAGAATCGCAGAAGACAGCTGTGCACAGCTATGTGCCACAAACAGTCATGGATTGAGTGACCAATTTATTATGAGTTATTTGTTAATGTTTGAAGAGATTATTACTGCTGAGAAAGCGATCTACCAATTAACTGACAACCAGTTTCCTACTTACCACAAGATACACAGAGGCGTGTGAAGTAAGGAAACTTGCCTAACATTTCGCCCACCCTGGGAATCAAACCCAGGTCCTCTCACTTGCAAGGCGGGTGCTCCACTATGCTAGAGGCTTCCACATAGTATATTCTGTGAAGCACTTTAAGACATCTTGAAGACGTGATAAAGTACTATATCAAATGCAGGACAATTATTATTATTATTCCAAGCACAAATATCAGTTAGTTTCAACCTTTGGTGTTAATAATATAAAATGGTCAACAACAATAGCAGCAATATATGGCATTTATATGGTGCCTTTCAAGCAGGTTAGTGTCTCGGGTGCTATATAAATAATCCTTATAAGTAACAATAAACCTTGCATTTGATATTGTACCTTCAAATAATAATAAATAATAATACTTGATATAGTGCTTTTCACGTCTTCTAGACATCTCAAAGTACTGTACTTCACAGAATATACTGCAAAGTGAATTGACTGTGTATTTGTGAACGAAACGCGGCAGCCAATTGCGCACAGCAGTGTCCCATAAACAGTCGTGGATTGAAATGACCAATTTTTTTATCATTTTTTTTTGGAGGGATTGTTTTTTGGAGTGTGGAGTAAGGAAACTTGCCCAAAGTTTTGTCCTGACTTGCCTGATTTGAACACAGGTCTCATGCTTGTAAGGCGAGTGCTCTAACCACTGAACTACAGGACTCTACGTTATCACAAAAGGAAGCCTCAAAGCGCTTCAAAGGATTTTAGTGTAAAAATGCAGTGGCTATGTATTTGTAGGCGAATAAATTTGCCAGCCCAATTACGCACATCATTGTCCCACAAACAGCCATGACAATTTTTATTTGGGGAATTGTTAACCAGGACACTGCCAGATCAAAAAATAGATAAGCCTTCTGTTTTTGAGTACTGCCATGGGTTCTTTGATAAAATAATAATAATAATAATCCTTGCATTTGATATAGCACTTTTCACATCTTATCAACGTCTCAAAGCGCTTCACAGAATATACTGTAAAGTGAATTGACTGCATATTTGTGGGCGAAACGCACAATCTACCTAAACAGGGATATCCGTTTAACATCTCATCCAAAAAACAACACCTCTGTCAATGCAACACGCCCCAGCAACGCTGCTGCAGTGTCAGCCTGGACGATGTGATGCCAAGTCCTCCTCTGAGGATATTAATAAAGCTAGGACTATAATAGCTCTTCATTGTGTTACTCTGCTTGCTTGAAAAGAACATGTCTCAAAGTGCATAATGTTGAGATCAGAAGGTTCCCAGCAAGACTCAATTAACATTTAACAGGAGCAATCACATGTGTAAACAACGCACAGCAATACAATGCATGGATGAGATGAGTAGTGAAACACAGTTTATCTTTCTGGCTTCGTGTCTGGTAATTCTTAATTACCTCAGAACTTTTTTTTAAGCACGGGTCACACAATGGACTGGAATTAGTTTAAGCCGCAGTGAGCATTGCAATTCAGATTTAAAGCTTTCATTTCAGCTTTAACAAAAGCAATACACTTTACTTAATATTTATCATTATTATTATTTGTATTACTGGTATTAATATGACAGAACTAAACTGTGGGCTGCATGGTTCATGCAGTTTGTGGAGTCCTTGTAGCTCAGTGGTTAGAATCACTCATCTCACAAGCGAGACACCTGGGTTTGTTTCCAGGGAGGGTGAAACCTTGGGCAAGTTCCCTTACTCCACATGCCTGAAAATAATCTCTCAATAAAAACAATAATAAATTGATCACGTCAATCCATGACTGTTTGTGGGACACTGCTGTGTGCAATTGGCTGCCGCGTTTCGCCCACAAATTTACAGTCAATTCACTTTACAGTATATTCTGTCGAGCGATTTGAGACACAGTCTAGAAGACATGAAAAGCACTATATCCAATGCAAGGATTATTATCACTATGCCAGTGACAATACCCACGAGGTGCTATTCTCACGGAGCTATTTTCATTTGCCCCACGCGGATGAGGCAGATGCTTGATGCCTCGGCTCTGAGCTATGCCCACGCCTGGGTGGATTGTGTACTAACCAACAGACAATCGCTTAGCAACCACACTGCCCATAATCAACAGGATATGCAATGTAACCACTCAAAACATGTCATCGCAGCCACAGCCATGGCACTGATGGCTGAAATGGCTGTAAATCCATTTATTGCTTGACACAACATCAATGGTGGCATGGAGGAGAGGATGGTATTAGGACGGGCGAAAGTATCCAGGGTGACAAACCAGGATTGTATGGGGGAGCGGGAGTGGAAGGTGGGGAAGGGTGAGATGGAGCGCTACCTTTTGGGTGAGATATCTAATCGTGATCCATCTGCCTGTTCAGGTTGATGCTGTACACCTGTTTCTGAGAGACAGAGAGAAGGGAGTTTCTTCCGGTGTCCTGGCCTTAAATTCCTTCACGCGTTCAGCGGGCTCCGGTCTGCTCCATGTCCCCTCACCCCACTTTCAAGCTCTCTGCCCCCACACTCTGGAATTCCATCCCACAGTCCCTTCACCTTCCTTCCCCCTTTGACTCCTTCAAGGCCGATCTCAAGACTCTCCTCTTTGATCATGCCTTTTGCTGCCCTCACAAATCTCTCCCTCCCTCCTATCTCTCTCCCACCCCTTCCCCCTACCCAGCCCTTTTCCCTTGCTCGGGTCCTGAACTGATTGTTCAGTGCTTTGCGATGTCCTCCTGACATGAAAGGTGCTGTATAAGTGTAATTTTGTTGTTGTTGTAAAAAATGGTTATTCACTTCATAGCTGTTTGTGGGACATTGCTAGATTTAACAGGATTACTTTTGTACCCTTGAAGCCTTGATATGACTTTAAGATGTATCCATGTTATCGGTTTCTATGTACTGACTGCACCTGTGTGAGCTTATAATATTGATGATCATAAAACAGATAGTAATCGTTATATTTGGTAGGATGGTAGCTTTCATGTCAGCAGGACGTATCATTGCTATCCCTTGGCACACAAATATAGAGTCAATTCACTTTACAGTATATTCCATGAAGCGCTTTGAGACATTTGGAAAACATGATTAGGCACTATATCAAATGCAAGGATAATTATTACCTTACACGTGAAGTAGTTCCTCCAAGATCCAACTAGTCGCAAGCTCACATTTGTATCCGCTGGTTGCAGACTCCCCAACAAGTAAAAACAACCTATTTATGTGATCCTTCTCAAATTTGCTCATAGGAAACAACAATAACAATTGGCATTTATACTGCTCCCATCACAAGGTGTAGCATCTTGGAACACTGTAAAGAATTCCCTTTACAACAAGCCAAGACTACTCTATTGAGTATTGTACAGTAAACCGTAAATCATATCCTTTGGGACCTTACATTTAGTATGATTTATCCAAAGTACATATTAGTTCATACAAGTATAGAATATAAACTCTTGAATAAGACTTACAGAGATGTACAACTTAGGCGACTGTATGATTTATACAGTTCATACTTAGGTGAGTTTTATTATAGTCCTAGCTGGATACACAGCGGGAAGCTTTTCAGTGCTTTCCATGGCAAGATTTCCATGGATTTTGCTTCTTAATCTCAAGCAGTCACTATCAACACACAAACAAACAAACAACAAACAAAACTTACATTTATATAGCGCCTTTCACGTCGAGAGGACATCCCAAGGCGCTGTACAGTCAGGTAGGACAAGAGCAGGGTGGGAAGGATCAGGGCAGGATGAAGAATAGTAGGAAAAGTAACTGTATTAGTGGGCGAAACGCGGCAGCCAAATTGCGCACAGCAGTGTCCCACAATCAGTCACGGAAGTGGGACTAGGGGCAAAAGGGGGTAAAGAAGCAAAAGGGGAGGGGTCGAGGCAGGGGGAAGAAAAGCAGGAAAGTCGACTGTATATTTGTGGGCGAAACGCGGCAGCCAAAATTGCGCACAGCAGTGTCCCCCAAACAATCGCGAAAATGGGGCCAGGGGAGAAAGGGGGAAAAGAGGGTAAGGGGGGGAGAGGGAGGGAAAGATGGGATGGGTTAGGGTTAGGGAGGAAGAGGGGGGAGAAAGGGGGGCAAGGAAGAGAGGGAGGGAAAGATGGGAGGGGGCAAGATCACGAAGAGGGAAGAGGGAGGGAAGGGGAAAAGGGAGGAGAGAAAGTGAGGAAAGGGAGTGAGGGAAGAAGAAAATGGGGGCAGGGGTGGGGGGAATCAAACAACAATAATAAACAACAAAAGCAATAATATTAACAACAAAAACAGCAACAAACAATAACCAACAATCGTCCAGCAACCATTCCCTGTCCTCGCCGCCCGCCCGGACGATCCCTGAGATGGCGGGAAAAAAAGGGCGCGGAAAAAAACTCTGGATCTCCCAATCCTTGGGTTTTCCTTAAATGCCTAATACTCTAATAATCTACTGGTGTGGGTGTGGTTGTATTGTCAGAAATTCTAGCCTTCAGATGAAATGTTAATCCAAGGTCTCATTTGGTCCAACCAGTCTGTGCTGATGTTTATACTCCACACATGAACTTACACATTTCCGCATCCTTCTATTCCCTCTCCCACATGTGAAGGTCTAGCTTCCTCTTGTAGGCATCAACACTATCTGATTCAACCACTGATTCAGGTAGCGAGTTCCACAATCTCACTACTAGTGAAGTCCTGTAAACCAGTGGTTAGAGCATTCGCCTAGCAAGCAAGAGACTTGGGTTCAAGTCCCGGCAGATTGAAACCTTGGTGCAAATTTCCTCACTCCACACGCTTGATAATAATCTCACAAGGAAAAAGTAATCATAAATTAGTCACTTCAATCCACAATTGTTTGTGGGACACTGCTGTGGATAATTGGCTGCTGTATTTTGCCCACAAATGCACAGTAAATTAATTTTACAGTATATTCCGTGAAGCACTTTAAGACGTCTTGAAGATTTGATCAAGCGCTATATCAATGCAAAGATTATTATTACCCTATGTGTGAAGTATTTCCTCTTAAATTCTCTTGCAGATCTAACTAGTCACACGCTCATATTTGTATCCCCTGGTTACAGACTCCACAACAAATAAAAACAACCTATTTATGTTATCCTTATCAAACTCACTTATAATATCAAAGACTTTTATTAGTTTGTCCTTAAAGCATATCTCCTGCGATCCAAACATACTTTCATCACAATGAGCAGTGCTATAACAGTGTCAGATTGCCCTAGTTTTGTAAGGATCAATAGGGACAGCTTTAATGCAATGGAAAATTAGATTTTTGTGCAGCGATTATGAAGTGAGGTGTATTTTACTGTTCAGTTAGCTTACAGAAAGAAGATAAAGAAAGCAATTAGAGCTTCAATGAATCTTTGTTAGGTTTGCTCAATGGAATCATGAAGTGATTGTTACTGCACAGAAGGAGCCTGGTCGGCCCATTTAATGAGGGTTTCGTTTGCAATGTTTTTCTTGCCAGATTTCTTAATAAGGAATACAGTAAATAAAGTAATTCAGTAAACTTCTGATAACTCGACCCTGACTTCCTTCCACTTAAGTCATTATGCTGTTAATATGCCAACCGAGTTTATCTATGTATTGATACATATGCCACAATCCTCATCCAGCCAGAGCCACCCTACCTTTTAGAGTTTGGATTTGCGGGATTATTGCAGAAACCCGTACCATAGTGGTTAGCGAGCTCGTCTCACAAGCGAGAGAACCTGGGTTCCTTTACTCTACCCATTTCTCGTTAATAGCTGCAAGTAGGGACCTGACTGGCAGATCGCTTTCTGGGGTAATAAATCCCTTCCCCATAAAAACATTTAGTCTCAATCCACGACTGTTTGTGGGACACTGCTGTGCGTAATTGGCTGCACATTTCACCCACGACATATACATACAATCAATCTACTTTACAATATATTATGTGAAGTTCTCTGAGATGCCATAACAAATTGATCAAACACTATATCAAGTAAGGATTATTATTATGGGCATTTCCCCATATATTTTCACCCCAAAATATACAGTCAATTCACTTTAGAGTATACTCTGTGAACTGCTTTGAGATGTCTAGAAGACATGAACTATAATAGATGTCTAGAAGACATAATATAATAGATGTCTAGAATACATCTATAATAATAATCTTTGCATTTGATCAAATGCTATATCAAATGCAAATATTATTATATTATTATTGTTAAATTAATATTAAAACTGGCATCAAAATTAAGACTGCAATTTGCCAAATTCCACATATTGATAATGCAAGTTTACAACCAAATGGATCTTTACTTTTTTGTTTGTGTTATAACAAGCCTCAATGTGAATAAAGGTCCTTCTAACTTCCTTTGCTTTGTGTGTGGTGGCTGACCCTCAATGTTTCCCCTCTCGGTACTGAAGTTCTTATCAGCAGAACGATTCTCTTTCTCAGTCGCCCTCTCTCCATCTGTTTACTATTCACAATTTTGATAATATTTGAAGCGTTGCCAAGGGTCAGTCTTACATATGAATTTTGCACTGTTCCATAAATGTAATCGGATCCTGAATGCTCAATTAGGGAAAGAATTGGCAGTTCCGATGAAGGTTGTCTCAGCCAAAATTAGGGGCAGGACCACAGAGAGTTAGTTTAAGCAAAACGCCCTGGAAATGTTCGTTCAGACAAGCAGAATTTGTGGTCCATTGACCAAAGTATCACACTTTGGAAAAGAGATACAGGAGGCAAATTATTGGCAGCGGTAATAAAAAAGCCACAAACACAAATGCGCACGCAAATAAACTCCACACTTGTTCGAGGCAGGGGTAGACACAGAGAAGGAATACAGCACAGAAGCTGTAGGATATTTACATAGATTTACGTAGACAGTGCAGCAAAGAAACAGGCTGTTTGGCTCAACCAGTCCGTGCCACTATTTATACTTCACAAGGGTCTCCACTCATCCTTACTCCCTCCCTAAATCTTGTATTCCTCTTTACCTCATGTCTAATTTCCTCTTGAATATATCTACACTTTCTAACTTGTTCAGGCAGCGAGTTCCACACTCTCACTACCATCTGTGCGAAGTAATTCTGATTTAAAAAAAATTAGATCACCTAGTTGCTCTTAATCAGTCATATTTACATATGTGTAATAATCCCCAATAATCCTTGCATTTGATATCATGCCTATGATCCCAGTGCTTCACAGGATGTATCATAAACCGGAGTGATTGTGAATGTGTAGCCAAACAAAGCAGCCTAATTGAACATAGCGATGTCCCACAAACGACAATTAAGTGAATGACCAATTTCATTTAGTGAATTTGTACACCAGGACACATGGAGAAACTCACTTCTCTTTTCCCTCAAAGTCCATGAGATCTTTAGTGTCCACCTGAACAAGCATATTATATCTTGGTTTAATAATAATCCTTGCATTTGATATAGTACCTTACATGTCTTCTAGACATCTCAAAGCGCTTCATAGAATATACTGCAAAGTGAATTGTGGGTGCCTTGGGATGTCCTCCTGACATGAAAAGCGCTATACAAATGTAATTTTGTTGTTGAAATGTGGCAGCCAATTGCGCACAACAGTGTCCCACAAACAGTCGTAGATTGAAGTGACAATTTCTTTTTTCTTTATTATTAAGCATGTGGAGTAAGGAAACTTACCCAAAGTTTTGCTCTGCTTGGAATCAAATGCAGGTCTCCTGCTTGTAAGTCGAGTGCTCTAACCACAGAGCTACAGGACTCCACACAATGTCTCATCTGGTGGAAAGCATCCTCAACAATGCAACACACACTCAGCATTGCATTGGAGTGTCGTCTTAGACTATGTGAGTTCAAGTCTCGCCTGGGGCTTCATCAATAATAACAACAAAATTACATTTGTAGAGCGCCTTTCACATCGGGAATTGGGGGTCAGGACACAAGCATTGGGTGAAGTGCAGGGTCAGGATGAGAGGTAGGAGGGCGGTTGAAGATACGGTCGAAATAGAGGGTCTTGAGTCAGGCCTTGAAGGAGGCAAGGGGGTTGAGCAAGGTGAACGTATTGTGGGATGTAATTCCAAAGTGTAGTGTCAGAGAGGCTGAAAGCCTGGCCGCCGATGCTAGGGGTGGTCTGGCGGGAGGCATGGAATAAGCAGGAGCACGTAACCCTGTGATTCAGAGGCAAGTGCTGAGTCAGTTAGTCAAACAATTTACATAGACAGTTCAGAACAGAACAAGATAATTTGTCCCAATCAGTCTGTGCTGGTGCTTAGACTATACATGAGTCAATAATCACCGCTTACTCACTCCCACACTCTCTATTCCCTGATATAACTGTGAATATGAAATTGCTGTAGAGCTCTTCTGCTCCAGTAAATGGTGGTGGGTTCAGACAGGTGTTTAACCATTAAATGATAATAATCTTTTACATTTGATATAGCGCCCTTCAATGCCGGGAAGATATCTCAAAGCAATTTGCGAGAATTCACTGCAGAGTGGAGAGACAGGTATTTCCATAGTGGCCTATTTTTTTTTTAAAAAAGGTAATTTTTTGGCTTATTTTACCAACATAAAGTTTTTACGTATATTGCAGGAGAGGGAAAAGTTGCAGACAGAGAATTGTGCCTTTCAGTTAAGCTTTCTCTGCTAAATCACCGTTGGGCATGATATCCAAGACCAGCCAAGACTCGTTTTGTTTTCTTATAATAATCATTATTAATTATTAATAATTCAAGGACGTTTGCTCCTTGACTTGGCAGTCATATCCCTGCTTTTAAGTAATCTGCCAATACTCATTTCCTAGACTCCCCGATGAAGAATGACCACTTGGTTTAGATGCCAGAGGGGCACTGGTAACATGCCCAGAGGGGGTGAGTCAGGAGAGAGAGATTTCACATCATTAGGCGAATCCAAACAAGTTCTACTGTGATGTCTGCTGACAATGATGCAATGCAGAAATACCCTTGTCTTTGTTTTATTTCCCTGAGTCAAACTACACCATTGTTAAGCAATTCAAAATATCACCGTACATGAATAATAATATTCCTTGAGTTGATATAGCTCTTTTTTTTCCATGTCTTCAGAGGCAAGAGTGCTGAGTCAGTTAGTCAAACAATTTACACCCTATGTAAATGTATTTTTTTTGGTTGAAGGTCAACTTCCAAACACATTGACTTCCTCTGATTCTTTTTCACCTTCAAATCCCTGCATGGTCTCCCCCCCATACCAACTCCTTCCACGATACCAACCCAACTGTTCCTTCTGTTCAGCCTGCTTCACTCTCATGCCTTACCCACTCCACCATCAGCTGGTCAGCCAGCAGCTATTCTGCCCTTGCTCACTGGAACTCCATTCCAGAGACTATCTAACTCGTTCTCTCGCTCACCTCATTCGCCTTTCCCCCGACACTGCATGGGTGCCAGCCTTCAGTGTCAAGCACCAGAAACATCCACTTGACATAAAAGAGTTTAAAAAATGTTTTAAATAGGACTATCACCCTCATAAAGTGACCTGCCAATTAATAACATCGAGATAAAAACTGGAGCTGCATTACCAAGCAGATTGGTTGAGGCTGCAATGGGAGGATGGGTCTTTTGGACGGGTGAGATCAAACGGGCCAAAGGATCTACTCATCTGAACCAATCTTGTGATCTTGTACTATTCATTTATTTTGTATTCTTATAAATGATGGGCCAGATGGAAGTTTTTGTTGGTCCTTTTCCCCTCTTATACACTCCTGTCTATGTTCCTACATTCTGGATTATATGGTTATGAAAGATCACAGCAGTCAAGGACATAAGCAGAAACATTCTAGAGACCTATAGCTCAGTGATTAAAGTACTTGCCTTACAAGCAAGATACCTGGGTTCAATTCCAGACAGGGTGAAACCTTGGACAAGTTTCCTTACTCCACATGCTTAATAAACAAATTAAAGATAATAAAAAAAATTGGTCATCTTAATCCACTGTAATATCAAATGCAAGGATTACTAATTTGTTATTGTTTTATGATTCAACTACAGCATCCTGCATTGATTTCCACACTGACACCACACTCTGTGTAAAAAAAGACAGCTCTCTTTTGGATCTGTAGGTAGCAATTTTAGAGATTCCTGTAGTGTATTGGTTCGAGAACTCATCTTGCAAGTGAGAGGACCTGGGTATGATTCCCTAGATGAAAACCTTACTCCACACGCCTCTGTTTACCTTGCACAGAGTAGGAACCTGGCTGTTTGTTGATTGGCAGATTACTTTTCCAGGTTTAATAATCTATTCCAAATGTAAACAATAAATAAATACTCATTTGGTCACTGAATCCATGACTGTTTGTAGGACACTGCTGCGCATAATTGGCTTCTGCCTTTCACCTATAAATGCACTGGTAAATTCTATGAAGCTCTTTGAGATATCTCAATGATATGATAAAGTACTACGTAAAATATTACATGATTATATTCATGCTCACTTGTTTTGGATTCCATCGAGAGAAGCTGTTGCATTTGGCTTAACTGAACTGATTGAATCGCTCTTTTCAAAGAGCCAGCACAGACTAGATGGGTCGAATGGCCTCCTTTTGTGCTGTAAAATTCTATGAATCTGATCTATGAATCTATGAATCTAAGTTACTTTGAGATATCCCCAGGCCTGTGGATTTGTTTAATAGAGAAATGAGAAGCCTGTGAAGCACAAAGCTTCCTAAATATTTTTACAGACTTTACAATCACTGAGGCAATAAGTACAACATTGGGATATTTAACACAGGATAATTCCAGTGCTTGCCTGTAGCATACTGGTTAGGCACTCACCTCTCAAGCAAGAGGACCCAAGTTCGATACCCAGGCAGGGCAAAACCTTAGCCAAGTTTCCATACTTCACTTGCCCCTGTTTGCCTAGCGGTATGTAAGAACCTGATTGTTAGTTGATCAATGGATTGCTCTCCAGGGTTAATAATACCTTCCAAAAAAAAGTTGTTACTCAATCCACGACTGTTTGTGGGACACTGCTGTGCTCAAATGGCTGCTGTGTTTCGCCCACAAATCTACAGTCACTTCACTTTACAATATATGCTGTGAAGCGCTTTGAGATGTCTCAAAGACTTGATGAGGGTCTATAACAAAAGTAAGGATTATTATTATTATTGCCGTATCCTTCCCACCATATGCCCTGGGTTTCATGGTTCTTTTAAACAGTGTTGTGTTCCTCATGTTCTCTGTCACTTGGGATTTTTCTCAACCTGGAGAGATTCATTATTTTCAGGGGTAAATTTGGGTCCCTGTGGATGTGTTGCTGCACTGTTTCCACAGTCTGATACTGAGCGGGTGTTGTTGTATGTCCTTTAGTGAGATGCACATGTTTACAATTTTCCATCTTCAGCCCCGTCAGATATTATCGAGACAGAAAAGATGCTGAATGGGACACGGATAGAAAATCCTAAGCAATTATTTCAGATATGCAAAAGGATACATATTCAAGGGCAATTCAACGTGCATCAATTCACTTTAACGTATATTCTGTGAAGCGTTTTGAGACATCTCGAAGATGCGAAAAACACTATAGGAAATATCAGGATTATTATATTGTTATAAAATATTTAATCAATTTATTTTACAGTAGATTTTGTAAAGTGCTTTGAGACATCTCAACAATGTGATAAGGTGCTACATTAAATTCAAGGCTTATTATTATTATCATCTCTGTAATATCACAGCGGCTGACACTCCTCAAGCTGTCCTGTAAAGATTCCTCCCACCACAGTGAAAACACAATTTCATCAGAAAGTTGATGAAGAAACTTTGAGGCTTGGGGTGAAAGCTGCTGGAAGGTATTACCTGGAGTCTGAGTTCATGAAGAGATGAGGCGAAGCATCTTGCAGAAAGGTGAGCAACTAGTGCTCCAACTCTATATCTGTAACTGATGGAACCATAGCACAATGGGTAGGGTTGTGGGCAGCTGAACGATGGCAAAGTTCTCTCACATTTCATGCTGAGATGTGTTGCCCACCAAGAAGCTCAAATGGAGTTCCTGGTACCTACCATCCAGCTAATGATGGCTCAAACCATTGCTCGTCACATATGAAATAATCCATGATCAACTATCCTCCTGAAGAGGGGATGTATGATGGGAGGTCTCCAATGGGTTGGGCTGGCGCTAAGGTAGAGTCCAGCAGTTCGCCCAAAGCACACTTTGTGATCGCCAATACTTGTTTTTTTGTCAATCTGCACCTTAAATTTCCAATAGTAATGAACATTTGCATGCCTCTGGGAGAGGGTGCACATTCCACTACACAGAAAAATTTCAATGTGTAGGTGGAATACATATGTGGAACTCAATCTGGTTTGGATGCTGTTAACAACGGTAATGGGTTTCTGCATATGTCAGACTGACGGAAAATAAGGCACAATTTTGAAATTTTCTTTCAATTGTTTCTCATGTTAATTAGTACAAGAAACGTATTAAGTGATAACCCAAACTTTGACCCAGTGGTGCTAAACTTTCTTTATGAACTTTAATTAAGCCCCTTTGAAGTCTCTTCTTTTTCAAGGTTAAAAAGCATTTAATTTGAATCCTGACCAAGCTATCTAGGATGTTTTGTAAGATGAAAGACAAAAAGCTTTTTAATTGCTGTGAATTTTTTTCATCGATCTCTGCTGTTGATGGTCTTTTGTAAGATTTAATAAGGGATTTTTTTGTTGACAGAAACCTATTGATATGTTCATGAACCGGAACCAAACATTAACCTGGCTCAGTATGTAGCAATTTAAAATGGTTTTCACTTCAAATCCCACTTCAGAACTTCAAGCTGATAGTCACAATCTAACATAGGATTGAAGTTATTAATTGATTATTCTTTTTTGAAGGAGTTATTACCCCAGGAAAGGTGATCCACCAATTGATGAACAACCTGGTTCTTACTTACTGCTGGGTAAATGGAGGTGTGTGAAATAACGAAACTTGCCCAGTATTTTGCCCTGTCGGGAATCAAATCCAGGTGTCTCGCTTGTGATACAAGTGCTCTAATGCTACAAGCTACAAGACTCCATCTAGAAGCATTCTACCCAGTAGACATGTAGCTTGCATGGTTAACTGGAGCTAAGTGGATAGAATCCATGACCCCAGTATAATTAATAAGTGGCAGCGAGTGAACTGCAAATAAATAAAACAGCGAAATGAAAGTAAATGATTGGAGGCTCATGAATAGTATAAATAAGTCAGAACTGGAACAAGTGATACAGTAAACCAGTGTTGCCAGATGAGGGCATTAGCTGAAATATTGGTTAGTGTCATGCTAATATATTCCACTGCTAATAACAGGATAATTTACACCTAATCTATTTCACACGTAAAATAGGTGTAAAATGTAGCAGCATTTTGGTTTAAGGGACCTAAACTCCCACTGAACATGTTAACTCATGAAGCATTTAGAATAATAACAATAATAAATAATAATAATCTGTGCCTTTGATGTGCCGTGCGAGTGAGGTAGTGTGTCAGCCTGGTTCAATGGGTAGCACTCTCACCTCTGAGTCAGACGATTGTAGGTTCAAACCCACATGAGAAGGTTGCCTTCACACAGACCAGACTGACAAGTCAGCACCGGTTTCTTGCCATTTCAACTCTCCTTCCCACTCCCTGTCTGACCTCTCCATCCACGATCTCCTATGCTGTTCCAATGAACCATAGCGCAAGCTCGAGAAACAGGATCTTATCCATCTGCTAGGGACCTTACAGCCCTCTGGCCTTAATATTGATTTCAACAATTTTAGGCCATAACAGGTCACCTTTCCTCTCTTCTGTGACCATCTGATCTGCCTGTTCTTTGTCAATTTCACCCAACTTTGTTTTAACATTATTAGCATCTCTTCTCTGTAGTTTTGTTGCAATTCCTCCTTTTGTTTCACAACATTAGCACCTCTTTAACCCATCATCCCCTGCCCGCTAATCCACTTTCCAATTTGTCTCCCTTGCCTTGCCTCCCCACTCTCTGTTAGTCCTTATAAGCCTCTCTCTCCCAACAAGCCCCAATTCTGATGAATGATCGTGGACCCGAAACATTGACTCACTTTTCCTTTCTCCATAGTCCTGTAGTTCAGTGGTTAGAGGACTAGCCTTACAAGTGTGAGACCTGTGTTTAGAATCCAGGCAGGTCAGGGTGAAACTTTGGGTAAATTTCCTTGTTCCCCACGCCTAATAATAATCCCTAAAAAAAACAATAGTAAATTGGTCAGTTCAATCCACGACTATTTGTGGGACACTGCTGTGCATAATTGTCTGCTGCGTTTCACTGACAAATATACAGTCAATTCATTTTCAGTATATTCTTTGAAGCACTTTGAGACATCTAGAATATGTGAAAAGCGCCATATCAAATGAAAGGATTATTATTTAGATGCTGCCTGACCTGCTGCATATTCCTAGTGAGTGTTCCTGATAGAGATTCCATCCACTGTATGAGACTTTAAGCAGTTAATCCATCTGCCTGTTCAGGTGGATCTTAATGATCTCTTAGTGCTGTTCAAAAAGAGAGCAGAGTTTCCTCAGGCGTCCTGAGCAATAAAAGAATGAATCATCATCCACTTCCTGGCTCCCAGACGTCCTCCCAACGTGGAAGGCACGCTATAAATATATTGTTGTTGTTGTCGGCTATGGACATTGCTTGCTTAAAAACAAGCTGCTAAAAAAAAGTCACCACAATTCACTGTAATAATAATAACCTTTGCATTTGATATAGTGCTTTATTCCTTCCTCCCCCACATCCGCGCCTTGAACGGCACTGCCTATTTCCATCTCCACAACATTGCCAGGCTCCGCAACTATCTTACCCCCCGCGCTGCCGAAACACTTGTGTATGCATACATCACCTCACGGCTGGACTACGGAAGCTCTCTCCTCGTCGGCCTCCTCAGTTCCTCCATTCATAGGCTGCAGGCCATCCAAAACTCTGCAGCCCGTGTCCTATCCCGCACCCGCCTCCGTGACCACATAACTCCCACCCTCGCCCGTCTCCACTGGCTACCCATCCTCCAGAGGATCGAATTTAAGATCCTCGTCCTCACCTACAAGGCCTTTCACAGCCTTGCCCCATCCTACCTAACCGATCTACTCTCCCCCTACACGCCCACCCGGACCCTCCGTTCAACAGGACTTGGCCTGCTCCAAGCCCCCTGCCTGAACCGCCCCACCATCGGAGGCCGGGCCTTCAGTTTCTCCGCTCGCACCTTATGGAATGCCATCTCTCAATCCCTCCGTTTCGCCTCTTCCCTTTCCTCTTTCAAGGCCGATTTGAAGACTTTCCTCTTCGATCGTGCCTTTTGTTCCACCCCAAACTCTTTTACCTCCCCTTCGTGTTTCACTCCTTCCCAAACACTCCCCTCCCAGCTCGGGTCACACGCCTCTTGTTCAGCGCCTTGGGACGTCCTCCCGATGTGAAAGGCGCTCTATAAATGTAAATTGTTGTTGTTGTTGTTGTTTATTGTGTTGATTATTCATCCCAACAGTGCTTCACAAATTATATTGTAAAGTAGATTGACTGTGTATTTTGTGTGTATGTATACTGTCTAAATAGGTGTGTCTCTGCCTTTTTCCAATTACATCAAACAGAGTTGCCTGACTTTAGCAATCTGGTAAAGGTTCCAGGCATGTAGTCTAAATAACATAATGAAATCAAACTTCCCACCCGGATGACTAGAATGGGTTCTTTATCACACGCAATCAGCCCATGAGAACCAGTAGTTAGTGTCTACACGCTGGGAATGCTGGTTCACGTTTATACACATTAATTATCAAATTCATATCTTGTGTTGGATGTGAAAACAAAAAGTTAATGGCTTGGACCTCCTGTTTGTCTCCCATTCCTTCCATTCCACAATCAAAGGCCGTGCTTTCAGCCACTACACCCTGAAACTCTGGAACACTTTTCCTCTATTCCTCCATATTGTCCCTGCATTCCCCATCTTCAGGTTTTGCCTGAAGACCTTCCTCTTCAACGGTCACCTCCACACTCCCCCCAGCTTGGTGTCATGCTCCATGTCAAATGCTCTAGGACGGTGCCCTATGAGCTGTTGTTGTTGTAGGGAGGAGCAATGCCATGGAGGGCATTGAAGGGGAGGACGAGGATGTTGAACTCTAAAATAATAATAATCATTGCATTTGATATGGGGCTTTTCAGTCGTCTAGATGTCTCAAGGCGTTTCACAGAATATACTGTAAAGTGTCCAAAATGTTGACTCATATTCCTTTCTCCACAGATGCAGCCTGACCTGCTGAATTTTCCCAGGGATTTTCAGTAAAGTGAATTGACTGTATATATGTGGGCAAACTGCAGCAGCCAATTGTGCACAGCAGTGTCCCACAAACAGTCATGGATTGAAATGACCAATTTATTATCGCGTATTTTGGGGTATTATTTTCAGGCATGTGGAGCAAGGAAACGTGCCCAGGGTTTCACCCTGCCTGGAAACAAACCCAGGTCACTCGCTTGGAAGGCGACTGTTCTAACCACTGAACTATAGGACTTAAGCATGGTAATATGGTGAGTGGGGAGTGTTCATAGTCAGAAAACATCGAACGTTTTCACAATTAATTTTAAAAAAGCATAAGCTTTGGAAACTTTATGCAAACTGTAGAGCGTTATCACCATACAACTGGGGATTAACTGTTTATTGTGAGAAATCCAAGGCATTTACATATCCAAATGGAATTAATTAACATAGATTTCCGCTGCCTCACAAGGAGAGGAGAGAGATTCCGGTTGAGTCTAGATTTACTCTGTTTAAGTAGCATTCCAGAATTTGACAAATTCTTAAGAACATAAGAATTTGCTTGGAGAATGCAGATCAAAGTGCAAGCTTGAGGAACAGCACCTTATCTATCTGCTAGGGACCTTACAGTCCTCTGGCATTTATATTGATTTCAATAATATAAGGTTATAACAGCTCATCTTTCGCCTCTCCCTCTTCTGTGACTGACTGTTCTCTTGCAATTCCACCACAAATTTATTTGACATTATTAACACCACTTCTCTCCAGTATTGTTGCAATATTTATTCCTGGATTCAATTCCTAACAGGGCAGAATCTTGGACAAGTTTCTTTACTCCATATGCCTGATAATAATCCCTCAAGAAAAAACAGCAATAATGAATTGGTCATTTCAATCCACGACTGTTTGTGGGACACTGCTGTGTGCAACTGGATGCCACATTTCGCCTACAAATATACAGTCAAATTAACTTTACAGTACAGTCTATTAAGCACTGTGAGACATCTAGAAGACATGAAAAGCGCTATATCAAATGCAAGATTTATTATTACCCCAGTTTGTCCTTTGTCTTCCTTGCCCTGCCTCTCCCTCTCTGTTAGACTTTAAAAGCCTCTCCCTCCCAAGATGCCCCAGTTCTGACGAAAAGTTGTGGACCCGAAATGTTGACTCACTTTTCCTTTCTCCATAGATGCTGCCGATTTTCCAAAGAAATTACAGAAATGAAAAGACTTCACAGTTGTTAATAGCAATAATTATTATTATCTTGGCCATTTTTGTACTACCTTGCCATGTTGTCAGTGTGTTTTACAGGATCTACTGTAAAGTTTAATGGCTGTGTAATTGTAGGCAAACTCAACATCCATCACACACAAAAGTCCTTGTCCTACAAAAGGCCATGACCCATTTTATTTGAGAAATTGATGCTCCAAACACCAGGAGGATTTTCCTTCTCTTTTAAAATCGTGCCATGAGATCTTTGATGTCTGCTTTGAACAGATAGCGGGACCTTGGTTTTCAATGTCTCAAAATGAAGGTCGCAATTCAACAATTTGTCCAAATTTTGGATACTCTAAGACTCAACTTAGCTGGAATTTCTCCCTGTAACAGTCAGTTTCCATTGACTGTGGAAGATGCATGGGACTTGATGTCAAAATATCCCTAAAATGATTTATTACCGTAAACCATTTTTTTGAAGGAATTATTAGCCACGGAAAAATGATTGTCCAATCAACTAAGAACTCAACTATGTAAACAGAGGTATGTGGAGTAAGGAAACTTGCCTAAGATTTCGCTCTGCTGGGAATCGAACCTGGGTCTTCTTGCTTGCAAAGAAAGTGGAGTCCTGTAACTTAGAGCACTCGCCTTACAAGCGTAAGACTGTGTTTTGAATCCAGGTAGGTCAGGGCAATACCTTGAGCAAGTTTCCTTACTCCACACACCTAATAATAATCCGTCAAAAAAACCCCAATAACAAATCGGTCATTTCAATCCACGACTGTTTGTCGGGACACTGTTGTGCGCAATTGACTGCCACATTTTGGCCATAAGTATACAGTCAATTCACTTTACTGTATCAAAAGTTGCTGGGACTTCTAGAAGATGTGAAAAGCACTATTTGAAATGCAAGAATTATGCAAGGATTATTATTATTATCATTAAGTGCTCTAAATAGTATGCAACTCACAGGACTTCAAAGTACCATCCGCAAGGTTAGTTCATTGTACTAGCTGCTGGAGTTCCTCTGTGAAAAAATTGCTTTAGGAAAGTTGAAAGATTAACTTCAATGATATTGGGATAACACATTAATAAACAGATAGAATTTAAGGCAATTCAATAAAACTAATTAGCAAAATGGAATTCACTCCCAATAACTCCACACTATAAATCTATGTCTATCAAACACGTAGATTGGAATCTTTATGACATTTTGGGATAACGAATTGATGAGTTATGCTAATCGACACAATATACATATGCAAATTAGGTTAATTACAACTCAAAACCCTTAAATCCTATTAGGCTTCAGCGCTATGAATTCACTACACCTTTCAATCTATCACTCACTCTAAATCCCATGATACTGCCACAATTTTGACTGTGCAAATGGAAATGTATGTTTTACCTTCTTTCATGCCTCCTCTCCCTCTCCAAGCAAATGTCGTCGCTAAGCTGTCATTGTTTAATAATCCTTGCATTTCAATGGGTAGCACGCTCGCTTCTGAGTCAGAAAGAGGTAGGTTAAAACTGCATGCCAGGTATTGTCGGCCTTCCCAATTCCTCCCTCCACAGGTTGCAGATGATCCAAAACTCTGCAATCCAAACTTCGTGACCCCATCTCCCCCATTCTCGTCCGACTCCACTGGCTCTCCATCATCCAGAGGATCCAATTCTAGATCCTGTTCCTCACAATTTAAGTCCTCCACAACCTTGCCCCACCCTACATCCACGACCTTCTAACATCTTTACCAACCTACCCACCCCCTCTGCTCAGCAGGCTCTGGCCTACTCCACGTCCCTTGACCCATCCACCCCACCACTGTCAGGTGAGCCTTTAGCCACTCTGCCTTCAACCTCTGGAACTTCATCCCACATTGTCCATCCTCCACCTCGCCTCCTCCTTGGCCTCCTTCAGTCCCACCTCAAGACTCTCTTCTTCGATGGTCCAATCGGCAACTCATAATCCCTCCCTTCACTCCCCCCACTGTCCCCAGTGCGGGTCTGAAACATTGACTATCCAGCGCCTTGAGATGCCGTCCTGATGTGAAAGACTCTATACAAGTGTAATGTTATTGTTATATTGAAACAACAACTGAGTTACATTTATAGAGCACCTTTCACGTCACAAGGACATCCCAAGGCACTGAAACCATTTTGTCTAAGCTGTCACTCCAATGCTGGGGGAGCACTGCATTATTGGGGGTGTTGTCCTCTGGAGAGAGGATGTTAAATCGAGCAGGGCCGTACGCAGGATTTTTTTTGGGGGGGTGCGAATTGCTAGTGATGGGACCAACAATGGCCGGCGGCTTGGGGGCTGCCCCCGAAGCCCCCTCGAGGCTCCGACGTTTTACACAGTTTGAGGTCTTATTTAATCGGTTCAGAAAATCCAATATGAACGGTAAATGTTTCATGTCCTTGGTGTTTAAGAGCATCATTATTTATTCAGTGTTTTTATTTTCCCCGGTAGTCCGTGTCTAAATTTTTTGGGAAGGTCGAATGTGTTCGCGGATAAAAGGAAACACGATTGTTGACTCGATGATGTACGGAATGTGAACGATAAAGTAAATTACAATCCAATTAAAACAGTACAATGACGAATGCTTGAGAAATGTATGCGTATAAGAGAAAATGATCATAAACTACAGATTGACAGTAATTAATAAGTTGTTCTGCATTGTTATCCTAAGACTCTCAAAACTTTAGCAATTTTTACTTACGGTGATCAGATTAAAAGATGATTTTAGCTTCCAGTAGTGGTGCTACCCTTGTGGCTGTATGATTTCCAAACGAGGATTTGAATCTTGGCGCGCGCCTATGTTTATCCAGTCACGAGTCACAGACTCGCTGCGTCATTGACTCGTCTATTGACGCGGTATGTTTTGGGCAGACGCCGATTCTGGTGTGCGACTCGATAATTTTATATAAATACTAAAACATTCAAAGATGTGTGTTTATAATTTATACATAGTTTTGAAGAACTGATTGTTACACAAATGTTCAATAAATTTAATTTACTTGGTATTTAAATTTGATAAAAAATACAATTCTCTACCCTGGAAAATGGGGACCTTTTATAATTTGGGGGGGTGCGTACGCACCGTCGCACCCCCCCTGCGTACGGGCCTGTCGAGGTCCCGTCTACCTGTCCAGATGGACATTGAATGGCACTAATCAGAAAGAGAAGTGTGTTTCTTCTGATTTTCTGAACAACAATCCCCAAATAAAATTGGTCACTCATTCCATGCCTATTTGTGTGACAATGCTGTGTGCAATTAGCTGCCGCATTTGTTACAAAACATATAGTCACTACACTTAACAGTAAATCCCGTGAAGAGGATTGAAAGTCATTAAGTCGAAAATAAGAATGATATATTTTATATATACATCCCTACACTTGCTTTGTCTTCACCATTTACTGTATTGATTAACATAGAGATTGAACAGTCTTTCATCGGTTGGTTTCTTTCATCGGTTGGTTTCATTCATAGTGGGGTGAAAATTATGTTAATTTTCAAATCATTGATTAATGAGTGTTGGAATGTAGCAGTTTTGTGTGTGACTCTGTAACAACACGTTTGTGTTTATGTGGCAGTCTAGACTGATTTAGACCAGATCAGAAGTTTGTAACCAGGTAATTGTGTGTTGCAGACATATAGCAATTGTGTGTGACCATTGGATAACGCTCCTAATATGGGCACGTTGATTGGGCAAGACAAATCATATGTGGCAGTCTAGACTGATTTAGACCAGATCAGAAGTTTGTGACCAGATAATTGTGTATTGTAGAAATATAGCAATTGTGTGTGACCATTGGATAACGCTCCTAATATGGGCATGTTGATTGGGCAAGACAATCATATCAGGCACTGTGCTGTCTTAACTGATTGGGTCCTGTAGGACAAAGAAAGCAAACTGAGTATATATGTGTTGGCTGTCCTCCAAGATTCAACTGTTCGAACTAACAAGTAACTGTTCGAACCACAAGAGGAGTGCCTGTACTATAACTGGGATGTAGTACTGAATAAAAAAGATCATAAAACTCTGTGATGACTGAAGATTGTTTCTCTGAGAAAACACCCATTTCTTTCGAATCCAACAATGAGGCTCAATGAAGTTAGTTGATAACAAGACACTATTAAATGTCACCACCACCTTGGCACATCTGTCACAATGGTTGGCTTGAAGCCACTTACTGGTATTTAGCCTGGCTCAATTTGTCACATTCTTATAATAATAAATAATCCTTGCATTTGATATAGCGCTTTTTCATGTCTTCTGGATGTCTCAAAGCGCTTCACAGAATATACTGTAAAGTGAATTGACTGTATGGTTGTGGGTGAAACGCGGCAGCCAATTGTGCACAGCAGTGTCCCACAAACAGTCGTGAGTTGAAATGACCAATTTTATTACAAAAACAATGGGGAAACTCAGCAGGTCAAGCAGCATCCATGGAGAAAGGAAAAAGAGTCAATGTTTCGGGTCCACAACCCTTTGTCAGGACTGAGGCTTTGAAACCTCTCCCTCCAAACAAGCCCCAGTCCTGATGAAGAGTTGTAGACCCGAAACATTGACTCTTTTTCCTTTCTCCATGGATGCTGCTTGACCTGCTGAGTTTCCCCAGCAACCGTTGTTTTTGTATCAGATTCACAGCATCTGCAGTATTTTGTGTTTTGACCAATTTTATTATTGTGGTTTTTTTTGAGGGATTATTATTAGGCATGTGGAGTAAGGAAACTTGCCCAAGGTTTTGCCCTGACCTGCCTGGATTCGAACACAAGTCTCACGCTTGGAAGATGAGTGCTCTAATTACTGAGTCAGATGGTAATGGGTTCAAACCTCACATCAAGATTCCGCCAGCCAACGGTTAAGAGTTTTAGTCAGGTGTGAGATACCAGTTAAACTAAGCAAGAAACATCAGAGCCAATCCAGTATCCACAACCACTTGGCTCAGCGTCAAAGTTTGCCATTGTTCAGCACTCTGAGAAGCTACCTTGAATAAAGGGCACTGTATAAATACAACGTGTAGGTGTTGTTTCGATTATTGTTTGCAAGTCCAATGGCAGCTGTGGACATCTTTGGGCCTATTCAGTAGCAGAAGGGTCAGGAGTGGCTTGTTATTCACTAGCCTAGTTGACTGCGTTTATTTTTAAAAATCACTGATAATCACCAGTGATAACTGGCTCATCACATGACACAAGATTCACGCCTTCACCTCCTAAAACCTGTGAAGCGCTTTAAGACATCTTCCTGACATGCACGGTGCAAAATAAAGGTAAATTGTGTTGTATTGTAAAGCATTTAAAATAATGTTCCTTACATTTGATGTAAGCAAGTTTTAAGTCAGATGGATGCCTCAAAGCATTTCACAGGGATACTTTGTAAAGCGCAGTGATTGTGTACTGTGTATTAAAAAAAACACCTTTGTTCACCCTCCTAGTCCTAAGCTCCTGTTCTCCAATCCTCCTGTTCCCATCCTCAGCTTGAAAGGCACTATATAAATGTCATTTGTTGTTGTTGTTGGATGCTTTATATGTAATAATCCTTAATGCTTGCATTTGATCTTGTGCCTTTACACAACCTTGAGATGTCTCAAAGCGCTTCACAGGGCAAACTGTAACACCATGCGACTGTTTGTATTGTGTGGACGACAGATAGTCAGAAACGACAGCACATGGGGAGTGGGAGTTAAACTGAATATCTTCTATTCTATCCACATCCTGTACTAAGCATGGGTTCTCATGCATTCTTTTGATAGGGAAAATGTCATAGAAATTGAAGAACAATTGTGGCCACTTCGGTATATCAGATTCAATTTCACAAAGACATCGTCTGCATTAACTCACCACCGCAATATTAATAAGTACTGTTTTGCTCCTCCACGTTCACAATTCCACCACAGCCTTTAATAAAATTATCAACAGATAGATCTGTGCTCAGTACCCATACTGTGCTGCACATCCACACTTGAAGTCCCAACCATACACAGTACAGCTGGGATTCACGCAAATAGCTGACCTTTACCATGTGTTCTGGTTTCCTTTCCGCAAAGTAGAGAGAAAGCACGAGGACTGAAATTGTGTTGTGTCCACCCTATGAGAACGCGCTGCATTAAAATTTAAGAGGACAACAACTACTTGCACTTTTATAGCTCACTTCACATAGGGTGGTGTCAGAGCACTTTGGCTGCCACGTTTCGCCCACAAGTATACAGCCAATTCACTTTACAATATATTCTGTGAAGCGCTTTGGGACATCTAGAAGATGTGAAAAGCCCTATATCAAATTCAAGAATTATCATTAACCTTCATGGCACTTGACTCCAAGCAGGGAGATTAAGGTGACCATTGACACGGTCAAAAATGAAGGTTTTCAGGTGGGACTTGAAAAAGGTGAACGAGGGGGCAAAGCAGAGGGATTGAGGGAGAGCGTTCCACAGCTTTGGGGCATAGTGGCTGAAATCACAACCTACAATTGTGGAGGGACGAGCACGAGGCCGGTGCCAGTTGAGCAGAAGCACGAGTTGGTGGTTGGGAAGTGAGGTGGTTGGAGAGATAGGAAGTGCCAGGATGTGAATGGATTTGAGCAAGAGCGTGGGGATCTTGAATTTGATCCTTTCAGTGATGGGCAGCGAGTGGAGCCTGGTGTACGAGGGTTCTGGCTGAATTTTGGGTAAGGTACAGTCGGAGATGGGAAATGTGGTGGAGGTGGAAGAAGGCGGTCCTGGTCAGGGACCGGATGTTGGTCCGGACAGCTAGGGGTCAAATCAGATGCCTAGATGGTGTACTGCTTCATTAAGTCTGAGGGAAACCCCAGTGAGGTTGAGGAGTTTAGATCTACAGGAGTGAAGACATTGGGAACCAAAGTATGGCTTCCATCTTGTCCACGTTCAGCTGCAGAAAATTTGCACTCATGCAGGTCCTAATGCCTGCCAGAAAAGCTGATAGAATATTAGTGGTCCTGAAGTGGATGTTGCAAGAGAAAAAGTAGATTTATGTATAATCCGCCTACATGTGATGCATTTGGGAGAAGAAATGAAGGGAGGCAATATAGGCTAGATAATACAATTTTAAATGGTGTAAAGGAACAGAGAGACCTGGGGATTTGTGTTAGTGACTCGTTGAAGGTGGCAGGACAGGTAGACAAGGCTGTTAAGAAGGCATATGGGATACTAGGCTTTATAAATAGGGGTATAGAGTACAAAAGTCAGGAAGTGCTGACTAACCTCTATAGGACTTTGGTGAGGCCTCAGCTGGAATACTGTGTTCAATTCTGGTCACCACACTACAGAAAGGATGTGAAGGCATTGGAAAGGGTACAACGAAGATTTACTAGGATGGTGCCAGGATTGAGGGACTTCAGCTATGAGGAGAGGCTAGATAGGCTAGGGTTATTCTCTCTGGAGCAGAGAAGATTGAGGGGAGACCTAATAGAGGTTTATAAGATCATGAGGGGTTTCGACAGGGCAAATAGAGAAAAACTATTTCCACTCGTGGGGGAATCTGTGACTCGTGGTCACAGATTTAAAATAGTTTCAAGGCGCAGTAGAGGGGAGCTGAGGAGAAATTTTTTCACTCAGCGAGTTGTTCGAATCTGGAATGCATTGCCTGAAAAGGTGGTGGAGGCTGATTCGATAACAACTTTTAAAAGGGAATTAGATCTTTATTTAGGGAGAACGGGTCTATTAGGCTTTGGGGAGCGGGCAGGGCAGTGGAATTGAATCACTCTTTTCAAAGAGCCGGCACAGACTAGATGGGCCGAATGGCCTCCTTTTGTGCCGTAAAATTCTATGATTCTATGTGGAAGTTTATCCTATGTCTGCAGCTGAAATCTGCCAGAAGGAGCATTAGATGAGGAATAGAAGATGGAGCCCTGGGGTAGCCCACAGTTGACTGAGTGGAGGCAGGAGGAGAAACCATTTGCTGAGATGAAATGGAGGTGGTTGTTTATGTAGGACTCGGACAATGCATCTGGGGTCCTGCTAAGGTGGATGAGCGAGGAAAGGTGATGGAGGAGGATGGCAGGCATGATCAACTGTGTTCACACTGACAGAGAGATCCATGCAGGTCATAGAAGCAGATGGAGCCCCGGTCACAGAGAGAGAGAGAGGACGTTGTTCGTGACTTCGACAAGCTCTGTCTCTGTGATGTGGTCAGGGTAGAAACCAGACTGCAGGGTGGCTTAAGGAGTGAGTAGAGGGAGAGGTGTGACTGAAATTGACCTGCAATAAAGCATTCTACAACTTGAACAAGGAAGAGTGGGTTAAAAATAGGATGGTAGTGTGCCAGATTGGAGGACTTGAATACACAGTTATTACAGATTACTGAAAACTCTTGTGAAATGCTTTTGAAACGTTTTGATAATGTGATAAGGCACTGTATGAAATACAAGGATGAATATTAATATTCAAGCTCACATGTTTGTTTATGGAGCGGTGTGATGAAGGTGTAGAACAGAGACTGAGGGGACAAACTGGTTGTTTCCATCACTGCTATATCCTTGTAGTGTGGAGAGCAGAATTGGACACAATAATAATAATAATCCTTGCATTTGATATAGCGCTTTTCATGTATTCTAGACGTCTCAAAGCGCTTCACAGAGTATACTTTAAAGTGAATTGACTATATTTGTGGGAGAAATGCAGCAGCCAATTGTGCACAGCAATGTCTCAAAAACAGTCTTGGATTGAAATGACCAATTTTTATTATTGTGGTTTTTTTTTTACATTATTATTACGCGTATGGAGTAAGGAAACTTCCCCAAGGTTTCCCCATGCCAACTTCATGGGGAATGGCAGCAGCTGTTATGAAGAATTCAGCTGAGGCATTAGTAACAAAAGAAAGTTTGATGGATGTGGGTTCAATATTGAATCAAGACTTTGAACCCATTTGGGAGGAACTACTACACAGAGTGTAGTGAGATGATGGCACTCGTTGCCTGAATTGGTGGTTGTATCAGGTAGTGTAGATGTACTCGAGAGGAAGCTAGACCTTCATATGAGGGAGAGGAGAATTGGTCACTCACTTCACAACCTTTTGTGGGACATGTTTTTAAGATGCACAGTCGATCCACTTTACATTATATCCTATGAAGTGCTTTGAGACTCTCAAAGACGTGATAAGTTGTTATATCAAATGCAAGCATTATTAAATTCCAGAATAGACTTATTGGGCCGAGTAGCCTATTTCCATGCTGTATAGTCTCATTAAAACATACAGTCCAGGCTGACACTGCAATGCTATGCATTATCCAAAATGTTTCTCCTATTATTCTATTATTTTAGAATCCTATTATCCCGGCCAATAATCCACCCAAATAAATTACTCACTCACTTGGTGGTTCTTTGCGGAACATTAACTGTGCATAAATTGGTGGCTATGTTTGTTGATAAATACACAGTTATTACAGATTACTGAAAACTCTTGTGAAATGCTTTTGAAACGTTTTGATAATGTGATAAGGCACTGTATGAAATACAAGGATGAATATTAATATTCAAGCTCACATTTAGTTCTAATAAATTCCATTCAGGAACAGGGTGCACACTCCATTCCTGACACATAGAACTTTCCATGCAGAATGTGTATGGAGTACTCGATAGCCTGGTACAAAGACTGCTAAGCATGGAAAGACATTAATTGTCGAATGTAAGGTTGACCAAAAGAAAAGTACGTTAAGCATAGACAACTGTGACTGCCAACTGGTACACATTGACTGACCTATGTCACTTGTCCTCTTAAGACCAAATCCCAGTACCAGAGGCACTTAAATTATGCCTGAAATTATCACATTTACCTTTCACATCAGAAGGATGTCCCAAGTCATTGGATAGTAAGGGGTTTGCACCCAGGCTGGGAGTTGGGACTAGAGAGGGGCAGAGGCCATGGTGGGTGAAGGAGGGAAGATGATCAAAGGCATGGTTGAAAAAGAAGCTCTTAAGACAGACATTGAAGGAGGTGCAACAACAACAACATTACATTTGTGGGGACACTTTTCATGTCGGGAGCATGTACCAAGGCACAGTTAAGGGTAGAGGTAGAGGGGCTCCATGATGGAGTTCCAGAGGGTGGAGATAGAAAAGCTGAAGGCTTGACCACTGATAGTGGAGTAGACAGGGCAGGAGATGTGAAGCAAGCATGTGACTGTAGAGGACCAACACTGCCTGGCTACTTGGTCCAAGTTCGTTGAGATACACTGCTGTGCGCAATTGGCTGCCGTGATTTGATCACAAATTATGCAGTCAGTCCACTTTACAATAATAACAACAACAATCTGCACTGATATGGCACCCTCCACACAGGATAGCATATCAGAGCACTTAACAGTGACGGAGCCTGACCCTTAGCTGGGGGGATGGGGGCGGTGATTCTTAGCAAGGTCAAAGAGGAAAGTTTTCAGGCAGGACTTGAAAGAGGGGAGAGTTCTATTACAATATATGCTATTAAATGCTTTGAGGTGTCTCAATGGGC
Organism: Hydrolagus colliei; assembly: GCA_035084275.1. Lineage (NCBI taxonomy): Eukaryota > Metazoa > Chordata > Chondrichthyes > Chimaeriformes > Chimaeridae > Hydrolagus > Hydrolagus colliei. Next base: position 36,945,404 of record CM068744.1, read on the forward strand.
GACATCTAATGCAAGGATTATTATTATTAATTAAAGTTCCTGCCAAAAGGCACAGTTAAATAGATAAGGTTCAAAATCATAGTGACCTACAAACTGTGGAGTCCTGTAGCTCAATGGTTAGAGTACTCGCCTTACAAGCGTGAGACCTGTGTTCGAATCCAGGCAGTTCAGGGCAAAAGCTTGGGCAAGTTTCCTTACTCCACACACCCAATAATAGTCCCTCCAAAAAAATAATAATAAAAAAAATTGGTCATTTCAATCCACAACTGTTTGTGGGACACTACTGTGCACAATTGGCTGCTGCATTTCGCCCACAGGTAAGCAGTCAATACACTTTACAGTATATTCTATGAAGCGTTTTGAGACATCTAGAAGCAATAAAAAATGCTACATCAAATGCAAGGATTATTATTATTATAAACTACGCAGTCACTACACTGTATAGTAAAATCCAGTGAAGCACTTTGAGAGTCCTCCTGAGGTGAAAAGGAGCTAAATCAAATGGAAAGATAATATTACTATTATTACTATTAATATTTAACTTACCAGCTGCTTAGAATTTGGCCCATCTCAACAACTTTCCTTCCTTTACTATACATGCAAATTAAATTGTGATAGTATCACTCGAAAGCCAAAGTGGATCAATAAGGATCACTATAAAAACAGCAATTTGCACAAAAGCCATTAAGGTTAATGTCACCAAGATGGTTTCTGTGACTAGAGATTGGAAATGCTCAAGTGAAATATTTCCTCCACTCCAGCCAAAAGAAATCAGTGCTGAATGTACAATTATTTAGAATTATATATAAAATTGCAGCACAGAAACAGCCCATTCAGCTTATTTAGTCCATTTGAGTGATCATACACCATATGAGCCTCCAATACTCCTAACTCTCTCTTATTACGTCCCCTTTATATGTACATCAAATTTCTTCTTAAATACATCAACGCTTTTCGCTTCAAACACAATGAGGTCCACTTTGCACCATCTTCTGGGTAAAGAAGAGAATAATTCCTTGACCCCAAAATACGATCACACAATTTAGGTAAACAAAGGTACTTACTCTGTTTACCTAACAGCAAACAGTTGCTTAACAGATCCCTTTTCCGGTGGTAATAAACTAATAATCCCTTCAAATAAATAATAATCATAATACTGTAATTTGGTCATTCAGTGCATTGTTTGCAATGAAGCTATGCGAGGCGTGACTCCATGTGATAGGGGCTAAATCAATGCAAGTGGATGTTGCTGTTGAAGAAATACAAATGAATCTTGAAGCTCATTGATCAACTCTATGCTATTGCTCTTTTGTTGATATTGGATTTCTATTGCTCATCATTCATTACAATCAAGACATATTGATATAATTGAGAAGGGGCAATGTCTATAGCAGTATTGGAACTTGGAGCCTATGGTTCAGCCTACCAGTACTAAGTAGGGTTAGCTGGTGGGAGGAAGGAAAGGGGAAGGAGGTGGTAGGGGAGAGCAGGGGGAGGGAATGCAACATTTTCAAAGATATAGTCCTTCAGATGAAACGCTAAACTGAAGCGCCTATCAATAACAGCAACAAATTGCATTTATATATTGTCTTGCATGTCAGAAGGATGTCCCAAGGCACTGGATGTTAAAGATCACACACAGTCTGTCTATTCATCCATCTATTCATATGGATGTTAAAGATCGCACAGCAATATCAGGAAATAGAAGTGAGTTTGTTCCTCCTGGGTCCTCCAGATGAATTGCCTTCATAGCATATCTGCTGTGTGCAAGTTGTCTGCCACGTTCGCCTACAAATCACAGTTACTACACTTGACAGCGATTGCCCTCGAAGCTCCTCTGTGTGAATCGATGCGACAGGCACAAGTGATATCAAAGGCAGGGACGATTATAAACTGTAGAGAAGATCTTCTTGGTGTAGATGCCACAAACGTGGAGCATAATTGATAGGGCATTTACTGGGTAGAGATAATAATCGCCAATAGGGTGAGAAATAACAGCAGAAGGGGAGATGCCAAAAGCAATGTCGGTGGAAATTTGTCATTAGAAGGGCAGCACAGAAATAATTGGGCACTGCTGCTGACTGCCAGCTCAAGGTGAACAGGTAGACAGTCAGTGGTTCAGGCAGCTGGTGAGTTTGCTAGGAGCGTGATGTGTTATTCATGGAGATCCTGCAGTTGAACTGGACAGATCAGGGACAGCCGGGAGGCACGGCTGAAAGATCAGGCAGTTGCACGAGCTGAGCTGTGACTGCTCCTGTACACAACCTGTGAAGCACAACCGTGGTAGATTGGAAGCGATTTTACAATTAAGCATTTTGCAGGCTGTCAAGCGCTCTCCGACCTCTCGGGATGTCAGCTCATATGTTTATAAATTATGTCAATAATAAAGCTTGGATTAGATAATAAGAATCATCATAATAATAGTAAAAGTCCTTGCATTTGATATAGCGCTTTTTATGTCTTCTCCACATCTCAAAGCTCCTCACAGAATATACTGTAAAGTGAATTGACTGTACATTTGTGGGTGATGTGGCAGACAATCGCACACAGCAGTGTCCCACAAACAGTCGTAGATTGAAATGACCAATTAATTATTGTTTTTTTTAGGGATTATTGTTTGGCGTGTGCAGTAAGGAAACTTGCTCACAGTTTTGTCCTGACTGGAATTGAACCCGGGTCTCTCGCTTGCAAGCCGAGTGTTCTAACCACTGAGCTACAGAACTCCACGGATAAAGTGCCTCATCAGGTTATTGAAACTTCATCAGAGCGCTTCACAGGATTTAACTTGATACATTGTTGACTGTACTTTGTAGGCAATCTCAGTTTGTCCACAGAAATGTCCCCACAAACAACCATGAAGTGAGTGATCAACTTTTATGTTATAATAGTAATAATCCTTTCATTTAATATAGCAACCAATCAAGTCATTGAGATGTCTCAAAGCGCTTCAAATAATATACTGTAAAATATATTGACTGACTATTTTGTGGACAAAACGTGGCAACCAATTGCACACAGCTGTGTCCCACAAACAATCGTGGATTGAGTGACCAAATTATTGTTATTTTAATATTGTTATTTTGGTGAAGGGATTTTTACCCCCAGAACATGATCCACCAATCGACTATCAACTCCACTAGGTAAACAGAGGCACGTGGGGTAAGGAAACTTGACCAAAATTTCGCCTGCCAGGGAATTAAACAGAGAGAGTTCTCTCACTTGTGAGATTAGTGCTATAATCAATTCAGGACTATGTGAGAGATTTTTTGGGAGCAGGGCTCCTTATTTTGAATAATGCCTTTAATCTTTAAGATACCTGCTTGACAAGATTAAATTGGGTCTTGCCCAGTTTATTGGGTGCAACAAACCTTTTTTTTGAAAATCATACATTAAATTACATTCATTTATAAAAGGTGGAAATTTCTGTGCAGATCATCCTTCCCCCACTTCCCCTCTTGCATGTAAATCTATCCTTTTGTTTGGGTTTCTGCCTTGGGGGTTTAATTCTGCTTTAGCAGCTGCATTCATGTCACCATTAACAACCGCAGGGCACCTCTGGGCAACAGATGTTAATTTCATCACCATCCTTAAGCTCATCGTCATGAGAACTATGGGGAAGCGAGCGATGTACTCAGCTAGCATGCATCATTAACATCTAATCTGGGCTATATTCATTCCACTTCAGTTCTATGTCCCCTGACACTGTCAACATTTTAAATTAGTGCTATTTGTCTACTTTGGTCAGATACCATTTTATAAAGCTGCGTGCCTCTGTGACTTGTGCTTGTTGTTCATCCTGCAGATCCTGCCTGTCTATAATTTTCTCCTCCTCACCATCCTCTCCATCCTTGTCAGACTCCTGAGATGCAAATCCTCCTACCATACAAATCCTTGCAGTTTGATGCAATCCTGACTGCAAGGATTTGTATGGTAGGAATCAACAGGATTCCTTCTATGGCACAGGTACAGCGCCTACATTGTCAAAACATCCTTTGGTTGAGACTTTAAATCTGCCTGTTCAGATGGATGTTAAAGATCCCATGGCACAATGTGCAAAGAGATAGGAATTTCTCCTGGTGTTCTGGCTAACAATGCCCTGAGTAAAATTGGTCCTACACAGTTTTGTGAGATATTTTGCTCAAACTTCACAGTCAATCCACTTTATAGTATATATTCTGTGAAGCGCTTTGGAATATTCTCCTGACATGAACAGTGCTGTAACAAAAATAAGGATTATTATTTTTAACAACAACAACTTGGATTTATATAGCGCTTTCCACGCCGGACTGCATCTCAGAGCGTTTCACAATAACGGAACCTGGGACCGAGCCAGTGGGAGGGGGGAAAAGGTGACCAAAAGTGCAGTCGAAAAGAAAGGTCTTCAGCCCTGACCTGAAAATGGGAAAAGAGGGGCGAGGTGAAGGGTTTAAGGAAGGGAGTTCCAGAGTTCAGGGCGTAGTAGCTGAAGACACGGCAGCCGAAGGTGGAATGGAGGATTCGGGGGACAAAGAGGAAACAGACCCAGTAGAGCGAAGGCAACGGGTGCTGTTTTGAGGAGAGAGGAGGTCAGAGAAGTAAGTGGGTGCATAAGATTTGAGGGATTTGAGGTCAAGATTGAGGATCTTGAAATCGATCTGCTCTGAGAAAGGGAGCCAGTGAAGTCTGGCAAGGACAACAACAACAACTTAAGCTTATAAAGCGCCTTTCACGTCGGGAGGACGTCCCAAGGCATTGTACAGGAGGCGTGTGACCCGAGCTGGGAGGGGAGTGTATGGGAAGGGGTGAAACACGTAGGGGAGGTCGAAAAATTTGGGGAGGAACAAAAGGCACGGTCGAAGAGGAAAGTCTTCAAACCGGCCTTGAAAGAGGAAAGGTAAGAAACAAGGCGGAGGGATTGGGGGATGGAATTCCACAGGGTGGGAGCGGAGAAACTGAAGGTCCGGCCTCCGATGGTGGGGCGGTTCGGGCGGGGGGCTTGGAGCAGGCCAATTCCTGCTGAACAGAGGGTCCGGGAGGGCTTATAGGGGGAGAATAGATCGGTTAGATAGGGCGGGGCAAGGCCATGTAAGGCCTTGAAGGAGAGAACGAGGATCTTGAACTCGATCCTCCGGAGGATGGGGAGCCAGTGGAGACGGGCGAGGGTGGGGGTTATGTGGTCGTGGAGGCAGGTGCGGGATAGTACACGGGCTACAGAGTTTTGGATGCCCTACAGCCTGTGAATGGAGGAACTGGGGAGACCGACGAGGAGAGAGTTTCCGTAGTCCAGCCGTGAGGTGATGTATGCGTGCACGAGTATTTCGGCAGCGTGGTGGGTGAGATAGTTGCGGAGCCTGGCAATGTTGCATAGGTGGAAATAAGCAGTGCCGGTCAAGGCACGGATGTGGGGGAGGATGGAAAGTTTATGGTCGAATGTGATGCCAAGGTTCCTGACTGGCTTTGTGAGGTGGAGAGTACAGCCTTGGATGTTGAGGCTGGCAGCGCCCGATATGCGCTGGCTTGAGCCAATCAGGAGGGCCTCGGTCTTGCTCACGTTCAATTGGAGGAAGTTGTCCCTCGTCCAGGACTCATTGTCGGACAGACATGCTGTCAGAGCATCGATGGTCTGGGGGTTGAGGGATGAGGCAGAAAGGTACAGCTGACACCACCCTAATTCCACAGGTACTTAGATGTTATCCAATTCAAAACAATTTGAGACATTAGACAATGGGATTGGGATTTACATTACACAGCGGCTTTTTTCAATTCTGGGAAATGTCTAAAAAAAACTTACATTTATATGGTTGTTGATCAATTAGTGGATCACTTTCAAGGCGTAATAATCCCTTCAAGAAAAAACTCAATCCATGACTGTTTGTCAGATGTTGCAATTGATTGCCACATTTCTCCCACGATATACATTCAATTCACTTTACAGTATATCCTTTGAAGCGCTTTGAGATTTTTCAACTTGATGAGGTGCTATATCAGATGCAAGGATTATTATTACGAAGCACCCTTCACATGGGGTAGGGTCTCGAAGAATGAGATAGAGGGAGCTGAGTGAAAGAAGTGAATAGATTAATATCTAAATATGAAGATCAATAAGGAAATGGCCTGCGGCCAAGATGGGAATGAGTAAGTGTCTGTGAGCTGACAGATGAGATAGACTGGAAGATGGGACACAAATTCTCGCTGACTAATGACTCGTGTAGTTCTTTAGAACTTATAATCACATAATCCAACAAAAAAAAGCTTCACTTCTTGCTGATGTTAACAAAGTGGTATATTTTCTGGATTACTTCTTAACATGCTCATCAATTAATTGCTTGAACTCATTGGGGGCATATTCGAACACGACGTGTGAGCAGTTTTAATTTGTGGTATTTCTTAATAGGATTCATTTTAATACTAATCTTTTCAATTTTATACAGGTCCTATAATGACGAAAATTCCCTAAAAAGAGTCGCTTCTCTGTTAGAACAATGTTCCAGGATCTTTACCGTATAAGCAAAAGAGAACACTGTTTAGGTTCTCACCTGAACAATGGCACCCTTGACAACGTAGCACTTCCCCAGAGATGTTTTGGGGTTTTAGCTATGAGTATATAGAATCATAGAATTATACAGCACAAAAGGAGGCCATTCGGCCCATCTAGTCTGTGTCAGCTCTTTGAACAGAACAGCTCAATCCCACTGCCCAGCTTTCTCCGCATAACCTAACAGACCTGCTCTTCCTAAATAATGATCTAGTTCCCTTTTAAAAGCTGTTATGGAATCTGTTATGGAATCTGCCTCCACCACCTTTTCAGGCAATGCATTCCAGATTCGAACAACCCGATGAGTGCAAAATTTCTCCTCAGCTACCCTCTGCTTCGTTTTCATACTATATTAAATCTGTGACCACGAGTCACTGATTCGCCCACCAGTGGAAACAGTCTTTCCCTATTCACCCTGTCGAAACCTCTCATAATCTTATAAACCTCTATCAAGTCTCCTCTCAATCTTCTTTGTTCGAGAGAGAATAAGCCTAACCTATCTAGCCTTTCCTCATAGCTGAAGTCGCTCATTCCTGATAAAACCCTAATAAATCTCCTCTGCACCCTTTCCGATGCGTTAATATCCTTTCTAAAGTGTGCTGACCAGAATTGTACACAGTACTCCAGCTGAGGAGTACTGTGTACCTAACCAGGAGTACCTAACCAAAGTCTTATAGAGGTTAATCAGCACTTCCTGACTTTTGTATTCTATACCCCTATTTATAAAGCCAAGTATCCCATATACCTTCTTTACAGCTTTGTCTACCTGTCCTGCCACTTTCAAAGAGTCATTAACACAAATCCCCAGGTATCTCTGTTCCTTCACACCCTTTAAAATTGTACTATCTAGTCTATAATGCCTCCCCTCATTTCTTCACCCAAAGTGTATCACCTCACACTTCTCTGTATTAAACCTCATCGTCCATGTGTCTGCCCACTTTACCATTTTATCTATATCCTCTTGCAGATGGCTACTATCCTCCTCCTTATTTACTATTCTCCCTAACTTAGTATCATCTGCAAATTTGGAAACCGTACTCCCTAAACCCAAATCCAAATCATTAATGCATATTAAAAAGAGCAATGGTCCCAAAACTGATCCCTGGGGGATGCCACTACACACTTCCCTCCAGTCTGAAAAGCAGCCACTCACCACAAGTCTCTGCTTTCTGTCTCGCAGCCAGTTGTAGATCCACGTTACCACTGTCCCTTTAACGCCTCTCATGCGGCACTTTGTCAAATGCCTTTTGAAAGTCCATGTAAACTACATCAACTGCGCTGCCCTCGTCCACCCATTCTGTTACATGGTTGAAAAATGTTATCAGATTTGTAAGGCAAGATTTGCCTTTAACAAATCCATGCTGGCTGTCATTTATCAACCTATATTTTTCTAAGTGAAGATCTATCTTGTCCCTGATTATAGACTCTAGAAGTTTGCCCACTACTAACGTTAGACTGGCCTGTATTTCCCAGGTTTGTCCTTCTGCCCCTTTTTGTACAGGGGAGTAACATTAGCAACCCTCCAGTCCTCTGGTACCACCCCTGTGTCCAAGGAAGATTGAAAGATTGTGGCCAGAGTCTCTACTATTTGCTCCCATATTTCCCTTAGTAACCTCGGATGCATCCCATCCGGACCGGGCGACTTATCTACCTTGAAAGCCATCAACCTTTTTAGTACTTCCTCTCTGGTTATGCTTATATTATCCATTTCTACTACACTCTCCTGCAATACTGTGACCTTGGCTGCATCTTCTTCTCTTGTGAAGACAGAGGCAATGTACTAATTCAGTACATCAGCCATGCCCTCTGCCTCCACAATAAGATTTCCTCCTTGGTTCCTTATTGGCCCCACCCTAACCTTGACCAATCTTTTACCCTTAATATGTTTCTAAAATACCTCAGGATTCCCTTTAACGTTACCGGCTAATTTCTCGTGCAGTCTTTTTGCCCCTCTAACTTCTTTTTTTAGTTCTTTCTTGCACTTCCTATATTCCAATTGGTTGAATTCTTTATTCTGGGCCTGACACTTATCATAAGTCTCCTTTTTTTTGCTTTATTTTCACTCCAATTGCCCTAGTCTTCCAGGGAGGTTTGGATGCCCTACATTTTAGCTTTGTTGGAATGTTTCTAACCTGTGCCCGAATTATCTCTTCCTTGAAGACTGCCCACTGATTGTTATCCATTTTACCTGCCAATCTTTCTTTCCAGTCCACCTTGGCTAGGTCCCGATTTAGCTCACTGAAATTAGCCTTTTTCCAGTTGAGCATCTTCACCTTTGAGTGTTCCCTATCCCTTTCCATAATTACATGGAACCTAATGATATTGTGAACACTGTTCCCTAGGTGCTCACCTACAGAAACCTACTCTATTTGCCCCATCTCATTCGCCAAACCTAGATCCAGAACTGCTTCCTTCCTTGTTGGACTGGAAACATATTGGTTGAAAAAGTTGTCCTGTACACATTTCAGGAATTCTTCTCCCTCCTTGCCCTTTACACTACTATTCTGCCAGTTGATGTTGGGATAATTAAAGTCACCCTATATCACTACTCTATTAGCTCTGCATCTTTCTGAAATCTGCTTGCAGATCCACTCGTCTACCTCCATCGCCCTATTTGGTGGTTTATAGTATATCCCTAACAGTGTAACAACTCCTTTTTTGTTCCTCAACTCCAACCAAATAGATTTGGTTTTCAGGCCTTCTTCCACCTCGATCCTTTCCAAGACTGTAACCGAGTCCTTAATTAATATTGCCACCCCACATCCTTTTCTCCCTTCTCTATCCCTCCTGAATACATTATAGTCAGGAATGTTCAGTTCCCATTCCTGTCCTTCCTTGAGCCTGGTCTCTGTTAGTGCTACCACATCATATCCCCTTGCAGCAAGTTGAGCCTGCAGCTCACCAATTTTGTTTGTTAAACTATGTGCATATGGGTTTGAATACCAATGTGGGGATTGAACCCACAATCTTCTGACCCTGAAGACAAGAATGCTACCACTGGGCGAGGCTGACAAAAACAACAATAATAAAATTAATAATAACAATAATAATTGTTGCATTTGATATTGCTCTTTATCACGTCGTTGAGACACCTCAAAGTGCTACATAGGATACTCTGTAAAATGGATGGACTCTGCAATGTGGACGAATTGGGACGTCCTCCCAATGTGAAAGGCACTACACATATGTAATGTCGTTGTTGTTGTTGAAATGTAGGAGCCATTTGCACAAGCAAGGCAATGTAGAACTGCTTGATAAGGTGATTTTGCATGTGTGCAACTACAAGTGTAAGGCGAGGGATTTGCATCAATTTGCATCCATTTGCCTTTAATGTCGGGAGAATGTCTCAAAGCAATGCACACAGATGTCTCAGAACCATGTGTCCCACTTCATCTTTATGGAGTCCTGTAGCTCCATTTATAGAGCACTTGCTATGCAAGCAAGAGACCTGAGTTCAAATGCAGGCAGGACGAAACCTTGGGAAAGTTTCCTTACTCCACATGCCTAATAATAATCCCTCAAAAAAAATGTGGCATTTCAATCCACGACTGTTTGTGGGACACTACTGTGTGCAATTGGCAGACGTGTTTCGCCTACACATATACAGTCAATTCACAGAATAGTATATTCTGTGCGGCGCTTTGAGACATCAAGAAGATGTGAAAAGCGCTATATCAAATGCAAGGGTTATTATTATTATGATTAATTATTATTGGTGAGGGTGGGCTCCTATGTTGAGATACTTTGCTTTTCGGAGATGATGAAATGTTGGGGTTCACAAGTCAAAGCGTGTAACCAAAGCTCAGTTACAGCAACTTGCATCACAGCAGGTAGGTGCAACTCTGAAGACTTTGGTGGGGTTTGAGTAACAGAATTAAACAGCTAACGGCTCCTTGAGTCAATGTACATATGGTTTCCCGTGCTACTGCAATTCAAACAGAGACACAAAAGGTTACCTTCTGCATCTCCTCTTAATTATATTTGGTGGTGTGACCATTCAAACAAGGAAGACAGTGGGAGCTGTCATATTTATTTTGCCAAGGACAAGATAAGTCTTGCCACCCTATCTCCTTGCGCATGTGTTCATTAAAGAAAGTAGGCTTAAGTCACCTCCCTTAACTAACCTCTCCCTCTTTGATGGCGGGAGTTCAGTGGGGAGTGTGATGGGTTGAGTGGGAAGGGGGGCAGATTATTGCTGAGTTGAAGGGTCAGCTCCTTTAAGACAGGTGAGCCATTGGCTTGACTGACTGATCCATCAGCCAATCAAACGTGAGAACACCCAGACGAGCAGTGGGCGCATAGCACCAACAAACTGGGTGAGGATCAAGAGTGGTCATGGGTGTTGTTGGGAGGGGCTGCTTGGTGGTCGGTGGTCCTCCTCATGATTCAAGGGCTCAGGGTTTTCTTCTCCTAGCTCCTCTTAAAGAAATGAGGTCCAAGCAGATTTGGAGGATAGACTGAGTCCCCTCTCACTCTAGGCACCTTCACCTTGTGTTGGATACCCCCACAGCATTATTTAAAAGTAAAAGGAAGTTTCTCCCAGTTCTGGCTAACTCTTCCCCCAATTTAATACAATAATAATGATCCTTGCATTTGCTATAGTGCTTTTCATGTCTTCAAGACATCTCAAAGTGCTTCGCAGTATATACTGTGTAGTGAATTGACTTATATATTGTGGGGCCAAGCACAGCAACCAATTGTGCACAGCAGTGTCCCACAAACAGTCATGGATAGAGTTACCAAATTATTATTTTCTTTTCTTGAAGGTTTATTAACCTCCATAGGTTGCAGATAATCCAAAACTCTGCGGCCTGTGTCTTCTACTGCTCCAAGCTTCTACTGATCCTATCTCCCCCAACTCCCTTGACTCCCCATCACCCAGAGGATCCAATTCAAGATCCTGGTCTTCACCTTTAAAGCCCTACATGGCCTTGCCCCACCCTAGCTCTGCAACCTCTTAACCCCATAACAACCTGCCCACCACCTCCACTCAGCAGGAGTCCCCTGATCCACCCGCCCCACCTTTCGCGGGCGAGCCTTCAGCCACTTTGACCCCAACCTCTGGAACTCCATCCGGCAATCTCTCCTCCTCGCCCCCTCCATAGCGTCCTTCAAATCCTGCCTCAAAACCCTCCTCTTCAACAGTTCCAACGGTCACCTGAAATCGCCCCCTTTCCCTCCACCCTCCCTGTCCCCAACCCCAGCTCGGGTCTGAAACAATGACTGTCCAGTGCCTTGGGATATCCTCCTGACGTGAAATGTGCAATATAAGTGTAATTTTTTTTTTTTTTGTTGTTGTATTGATAGACATGTGGAGTAAGGAAACTTGCCCAATGTTTCACCCTGCCTGGAATCAAACTCAGATCTCATGCTTGCGAAGTGTGTTCTGAGTACTGAACTATAGGACTCCCCAAATTTACAGGACTTTACAGTGTATCCTGTGAAGTGATTTGACATGAAAGGCACTATATCATATGTGAGGAATATAATCCTTGTAGTACTGTAGCATAATGGTTAGAGTACTCGCCTCACAGGCGAAGCACTGGGTTTGATTTGCAGATGGTGAATCCTTAGCCAAGTTTCTTTACTCCATATTCCTCTGTTTACCTACCAGTTGTCAGTCCATGGTCGGATTGCTCTCTAGGGGTAATAACAATAGAATGATAATCCTTGCATTTGATATAGTACTTTTCACGACTTCTAGACATCTCAAAGCGCTTCACAAAATTATTGTAAAGTGAATTGATTGTATATTTTGTGGGCGAAAAGTGGCAGCTAATTGTGCACGGAGTGTCCCACAAACAGTCATGGATTGAAGTGACCAATTTATTATTGTTTTTTGAGGGATTATTATCAGGCGTGTGGAGCAAGGAAAATTGCCCATGGTTTCACCCTGCCGGGAATCATACCCATGTCTCTCGCTTGCAAGGCGAGTGCTCTAATCACAGGACATCTCGTACAAGGCAACTCCTACTTGATAATTCGTCAAAAAGGTTTTGAGAGATGCAATGTAATTAAAAGAGAAAACTAATTTAAAAAAATAAAACAAATCAATTTTGCAGCTTGCTGATGGCATATTCTCTTTCAAACTCAACTCAACTTAACACTATATGAAGCAAAACAAATGGTGTTAAAAATCTTAAATAATCTAGAACCCTGTTGTGAATTTGAGTCAATTGAATATGGAATATAATTGATAGAGTTGAAAGCATTTTGTCTTAATAAAAATTAACGCAATTTTATCACTTGCTGTTTGCATCACTCTTGCATTCAAATCCTTCTACTCCTCTGCACCCCACTACCTCTTTGACCTCCTCTCTCCTCACAACAGTATCTGTTGCCTTCACTCTACTGGGTCTGGCCTCCTCCTTGTCCCCGAAATATTCTGTTCCATCACCGGTGGCTGTGCCTTCAGCCACTACGTCCCGTAGCTCTGGAACTCCCTTCCTCATTCCGTCGCCTTGCTCTCTCCTTTCTTATTTTCAGGTCACACCTCAAAACTTTTCTTTTCAACCGCTCTTTTGGTCACCTTTTTCCATCTACCCCTGGCTCGGCCCTGGGATCCATTACTGTGAAGCACTCTCAGACGCTGTCTGGTTTGGAGGGCGCTATATCAATACACTATAAATGTTGTTGCATAGTCTCGTTCAAACCAAACTTTATTTCCTAAGGCAAAACAAATAATAACATTGAAAGTGTTTAATGAATCAAGAATGAGATTGTATTAAAGTTAAGCAAATGAGACATGGAATTTAATTAAAAAGAGGTGAAAACTTTTTTAAAAATTGGAACTTGAAGTTTCCTTGTTCTTTTTAACAACTTTTCTTTAAAAAACAAACTGAAAATGTTTATGGAATCTTGAACAAGATACTACAAATTTTAGTTAAATTGAATATGAAATGTAATTAAAAAGAGATTAAAGCCTTTTCTCAAATAAAACCCCCATCAATTTTGCCACTTGCTGTTTGCATATTCTCTTTTTGCACAACTTTTTTTTGCTAAAAACAAACAAAAAGACTTGCGGTGAAAATGTTGAACAAATCTTTTCTATCATGTTTCTATTCAAATTGTAACTGTGAGTCAAATTGGATTGGGGATTTTTTATTGATAGCATAACCCAGATCTGTTGATTTGTGCAAGAGTTGTCCATCATCACTGCACCCCCACCAGGCAATTCATTTATAATACACAATAGAGCTTCTGTGGCTCATTGGTTAGAGCACCCGCCTTATAAGCATGAGACCTGTGTTAGAATCCAGGCAGATCAGGGCGAAACCTTGGGCAAGTTTCCTTACTGCACACGCCAAATAATAATTCAAAAAAACGCACAATGATAAAATTCATCATTTCAATCCACGACTGTTTGTCGGACCCTGCTGTGTGGAATTGGCTGCTGTGTTACACCCATAAAATATACATTCAATTCACTTTACAGTATATTCTGTGAAGCACTTTGAGACGTCAATAAGATGTGAAAAGTGCCATATCAAATGCAAGGATTATTGTTATTATTAAAACCAAACTACCAATATAAACTCTGAAAGATGAAATGAACACCACATCCTCCATATAATAGGAATGTCTACAAACAGGAGTCCAACTCCAGAAATTCACGCATGTAACAATCCAAAGCTCCACACCCAAAAAAATGCAGAAATAGCTAAACAAACCAGGTCCTAGTTTAGATTTCAACAGCAATAGCTTTTGGAAAGATTTCAATCTTACGCCTCCATCCACTTCGCAACACACACACATAACCTTCAACCTAGGATCTAGGGAGAAATAAAACTCCTTAACATTTATTAAGTTGGCATTAGATTTGGCACCCACTTCTGTGCTACACTCGTTTCATTATTCCCTGCCTTTGTGTGGGTTGAATAAAGTGATGTTCTTTCTTCTTCTTACCCCTCACCCACAAGCGTGCTCTGTAGAAGTTTTGCAAGCTATAGGCAAGTTTTACACCTGGTTTCCAAACTTCCATCCCCTCCTTCATAGAAAGTGCCAAATTACTACAGTTTAGTGGTCCTTCCATTATATAAAAAAATGTGGTCACTCAATCCATGATCCATGTGGGACACTGTTGTATGAAATTGGCTGCTTCATTTCGCCTACAAAATACATGGTCAATTCACTTTACAGTATATTTTGTGAAGCACTTTGAGACGTCTCAACAACTTGTTAAGGTGCTATATCAAATGCAAGAATTATTATTATTATGATAATGCAGTTCTCCCCCTAGTACTATGGAGCATTGTCAAAAGTTTCAGCATGGAACTTGAACCAACAACCTTCTAACCCAGAGGCAAAATTACTGCCGACTGAGCCAAGTTGACACCTCAGGTGAAGATAGATTATGAACCTGAATAGTCGGACAGGTCCCAAGGACCAGGATAGGTTTAGTAAAGAATAACACAGCTTCTTCCACCCTGGGGTAATTCTCGCTACATCCATGTTCATCAGTCACCAACACAACAGTAAATCCAATAAACAGATAGAGTGTATACAGCAGCCAAGCACAGTGAGGTGTCTGTGTCTGGTGTAGATTAATACTGAAGTGAATGCTGTTATAAGTACACTGCACAATTCTTTTACGATCTATAAATCATTCTGGGTTTATCAGTGTTAACCTATATTAGTAATGATGATAAAATAAGGATTAAAACAGCCTTTAGCAGTGGATAACCCACATTATTTCAGGGACAAAGGCACAGTCATACAAGCTTTATTGTGCTGAAATGTCAGGAGGGCGTCACAAAGCATTTAATTGAACATATTCTATGGTGTAGTGACTGTGTATTTCTCAGTGAACACAACAGCCAATTTGTACACAGCAATGTCCCACAGGAGATGTGGAGTGGGTAACCAATTTTATTCATCAACGATGAATATAACCCTTCTCTTTTTGGATGAGATGCTGTCAATCTGAACAGGCAGACATGGATTGTGGTTTAATATCCCATCTAAAGGTTGGCACCACTGACCACATTGGGATTTGGGGATAATTGGGCTTTTGAACACATGGCCTAGGCTGGAGTTTCAGCCAAGATTGTGTATTCAAAATCCTAACATGGGATCAACACCGACAACCTTCTGACTCAGAAGTGAAACTGCTACCGACTGATCCAGGCTGACACAAAGTGAGTTTGCATGATTATATTTACTGACAGCCGTCTGGACTTCATGTTAGCACAACATGAGCAGAATAACTCATCCACATTCCTGTACTACAGACAGTTTGCCCCTGCTGGAAATATGATGCTTGCTCTTCTCCTGCTGTTAAGTGCTGAACCCAGTATCTTAAGTAAGACTGGACAGATTGACAGTAAGGTTGGACACGTTGGGGTTTTTCAACCTGGTGTTGAGCTGTTTGAGAGGGGATCTTGTAGAAGATGTTTAGATTATGAAAGGATTTGATAAGGTGGATGTTAGTAGTCCCTCCTTCCCTGGCCTCCTTCAAGTACTGCCTCAAGACCCTCCTCTTCGATGGTCTCATTGGCAACTCCTAATCCCCCACTTCCCTCCCCCCATCCCTCCCTGTCCGCTGCTCGGGTCTGAAACAGTGACTGTCTGGCGCCTTGGGATGTCCTCCTGATGTGAAAGCCGCTTTACAAGAGTAATTTTGTTATCTCAATATGAAACAGCCAGGGATAGTCTGAACTCTAATGAGGAGCTTAGGAGGAACTTCATGCAGAGGATAATAATAATAATCCTTAAATTTGAAGATAATGAGAATGTGGAACTTACAGCCAGAAGCTGTGGTTGATGCATAGTACAGAGTCACATAATGTATTGCTTAGAGCACTCCCCTCGCAAGTGAGAGGATCTGAGTTTGATTCCCAGCCAGAGCGACACGAGATGCAAGTTTCCTTACTCTGCAGGCCTAAATGTGGTCACTCAATCCACGACTATTTTTGGATCAAATAGCTCAATTGGCTGCCCCATTTCACCCACAAAAATATAGAGTCACATATATTCTGTAAACCACTGTGATATGTTTGAACAACATGATAAAGCACTGTATCATTATTATTGAAGCAAAGAGCATGAATGCATTGAAGAGAAATTCCAGCATGGACTAGTTGGGACAAATGGCCTATTTCTGCGTGGCATCCTGTAGTTCAATGGTTAGAGCACTCGCCTTACAAGCATGAGATCTGTGTTCAAATCCAGGCAGATCAGAGCAAATCTTTGGGCAACTTTCCTTCCTCCCATGCCTGATAATAATCTGTCCAAAGAAAAACACAATAATAAAAATTGGTCATTTTAATCCATGACTGTTTATGGGACATTGCTATGTGCAATTGGCTGCTGCATTTCGCCCACAAATATACAGTCAATTCACTTTACAGTACATTCTGTGAAGCGTTTTGATACTCCTAGAAGACATGAAAAGTTCTATATCAAATACAAGAATTATTATTACCATCAATATGTGTGAATAAACATAAATTATTCTGAGCAGTACAACAAAGCTTTAGTTTGTGAATGAAGTGCATGCAACTATGCTTTTAACTGAAGTAATCAGTTAGAGATTTAAATATAAACGCAAGATTAATATAACAAAAGATGCCTGCGTCACTAACGGAACATGAAACAGATACAGATATAATAATTCCAGTCTTCAAAGAGAAACCAAAACAACGCAAGGCAACATTCAATTGCTGCAGTGAAGTGATTGCTCAAAAGCTATATTTTTTCACCCAATTGGTTGAGATTTATGCTCTTTGCCAAGTAAATTGAGAAATAATTCCACAACTTTTTACCTGCAAAGTAAACTGTCACACAAGGCAAAATCAGTCACACACTAAGCAAATCAGTCACTGGATACACATGCTCCCACATGTTGTGTTCATTATTGATGTTCTTGTAAAGACAATAAGAAAATTCTTCAGCGAATAAAATATTGGTAATATATCTTGCATTTGATAAAGAGCATGATCAGATCATTGAGACATTTTGAAGTGCTTCACAGGATATATTGTAAGAATAATAATGTAATTACAATTCTTCAATTTGATATACCCGTATCATATCTTCTAGATATCTCAAAGTGCTTCACTGAATATGCTGTAAACTGTGACCGTGTATTTGGTGGGCAGCCAAAATACTCCTGGTGGACTGTGAGGGATGAGGTGCAGGACTTTAAGGGAATTGATATGAAGTGGGGGTCTTTGGTGAAGTATAATATTCCATGCATTTGATACAACAGTTTATAACATAGTCAAAATATCTAGCAGCAGGTTCCAGGATTTTACTGTAGAATATTGTGACTGTCCAATGTAGGTGAATGCAGCAGCCAATCTTCATAGAAAACAGCCATGGAGTGAGGGACCAATTACATTTGGAGGATTATTGGCCTTCCGTTTGTGCTACAGGATCTTTAACGTGCTCCTGAAGAGGCAAACAGGAAATTATTGTAGCGTCACTCCTTGAAGAACCGCACTTCTGACAATGTAGCACTCCCCCAGCATCGTATTGGACTATCAGATTAGACTGTGAGCTCAAAGATGCATTGTGTCAGCTTGGCTCAGTTAGTAACACTCTTACCTTTGGCTGGAAGGTTCATCATAAATTCAAGTCCCACATTTTACTCACAGTGATCTGTGATGGCGTTTCAGTGCAATGTTGGAGGATCGCAGCATTATAAGTTTAACATGGAATGTTAAACAAAACAGCAGGTGGGGAAAAAAAGTGACTCAATTTGAAAAGTGAATGGAATTCATCCTGATGTCCTGATCAATAATCTTCTATACCCAGCTTCCTGGCTGCTTATGGGGATTCTATGCTGTTCATGGCATAAACATGACATTTCCTTTACCTACATATCTGCAGACACTTTGCAGTATTTACTGGAAGGCACTTTGAGACATCACACCTCATCAAACGCAAACACGAGTTATTCAATGTGCGACTTGAACCCACGGTTTGTGGGTCCACAGGCACAAGAGCTGCCACTGAGCCAAGCTAACACCCTCAAGAAAATGATACAACTGTGAGGTACAAGATTAATGGCGTAAAATCAAAATTTAAACTCTTGTTATCGGAGAAGAAAGACCTTATCAAAGGAATCTCCTTTATATAATAATAATCTTTGCATTTAATATAGCGCTTTTCACATATTCTAAATGTCTTAAATCGCTTCACAGTATATACTGTAACGTGAATTGATGGCATGTTGTGGGTGAAATGTGGCAGCCAATTATATACAGCAGTGTCCCACAAACAGTCATGGATTGCAATGACCAATTTATGATTGTTTCTTTTTGAGGAATTATTATTAGGCGTGTGAAGTAAGGAAACTGCCCAAGGTTTCGCCCTACATGGAATTGAACTCTACCTTCTTGTTACCTTGCAATACAGGTATGGAATCTTCAACATCCATCTAAAGAACAGGAAGGGTATTTATTTGTTCAGCCGAGTGTTTGACACATACAGAAACCCATTGTCAGAGTATCCAAACCAATCTAAGTATCCCATGCGTTCCGTCTACACATTGAAACTCCAGAGATAAATTAGTGGAATGAAATGCGCACTCTCTCCCTAGAGGGATGCATCCTACTTACTTAATTCCAGAAAGCATTAGGCACAGGTTGGCAAGAGCCAAGGCTTGGGGACCCCAGCGTCTGTATTCGGGTACTGCACTGCATTATACAAAACATTACAAGACTATTCAGCCCAAAGATTCCATGCCAGTTTTTGTATTGTAGTTGGTCACTCAATCCAAAAGTGTTTGACAGATACTGCTGTGCACAAATGTCTGTCGCATTTCACCCCAAAATGCACAGTCAATCCAGTATGCAATGCAATATATTTTGTGAAGCGCTTTGAGATGGTGTGAAAGATCAAACGCAAGGTTTATTATTGCTATTATTATGATTAGACTACACGCTAGCCTGACCCTTTCTATTCCCCTCTCCTATGCCCATTTATTCCCTTCTCCCTCTTGTATACATCAAGTTTCCTCCTAAGCAATTGCTGTTTTTTTACTTCAACCACAGCTTCTAACAGTGATTTCTACATTCTCACCACCCTATTTGTGAAGATATTCCTCCTAGGCACCCTTTTCGATCTAAGTTGTCAAATTTGTGTATCCTCCCTTGTTTTGGAGTCACTAACAAGTGGACACGGCCTATTTCTGTCCAACACAACCGTTCAATCTCAGATGGTCCTCTTGAAGGAATTAATTCATTGGGAATGTTCATTATCCTCATTATCATATTCTGATGGAAGTGAATGTTCAGGAAGGTCATTGCTCAAGTTTGCTCAGAATTGGAGTGTGAAGGGAAAAAAAAGTGCTGGCCTGTCACTCCAGGGAAAACCTAACCTACACAAAAAAGGACTGCAGTGTCCAGGTTAATAAAACAAACGAGTTTCGTTGTGACTCTCCTTGAAGAGTTCACCGTTCGCAAGTCTCGGAAAATCATAAAATAATCCTTGCATTTGATACAGCGCTTCAACACGCCATTGAGACATCTTGAAGTGCTTCATGGTATTTCACTACAAATCATAGTCACCACTGTGTATTTGTATTCTCCTTGGAGCTGAACTCGCTCCAAGGTGACATGTTTGGCAACTGCATGTTGTATTTGAGCCAGCCCTCTGTGGCTGTTTCGATAGTCTAGTTCCTGAACCAGACAGGTCAGCAATATTCCAAGCCACTGCTGATGACAGCACAGCCAGACTGGTTCATCGACAGGACTTGGAAGGGCAGAACAATCACTAGGGCAGGCATTCTTCCCCCTCAGCTCTTATTAAACCTGCAAGTCAAAGCTTTAACAGGTAGGGTGGTCCTAGCTGAACCAGCAGCGGGAATGCTTGCTAGACAGTGATATCAATAGCAAGCTATGTGTTTTTGCTGGTTGGACTCCAGCCATACCCCAAACACACACACTGGTGTCTCTTACCTTTGGCATTTGCTAATCTGCGCTTAATACTTTCAGGAATTAGGTGAGCAGGATGCATCCCTCCAGGGAGAGAATGCGCCTTCCATTCTAATAATCTATCTCTGGAATTTCCATATGTGAGTGGGATGCATGGAATTCTCAGTTTGGTTTGGGTTATCTTAAGCATGGTGCTGGGTTTCCGCATGTGTCAGACACCCAGCTGAACAAAACATTTTATGTTTTGTATTTGCAGGTGAACGCGACAGCCAATATTATGCACAGCAATGACCCTCAAGCAGGTATTTAAGTGTGTGACCAATTTTATTAGGGGATATTGTCGGTCAGGAGGAAACTAGGACAAACTCCCTTCTCTAAATAAGAAGAATGTGGAGGGAGAGGTGTTGGTATGAGGGGAGAAATGTTCTCCCATGTGATTTTTGTAAAACCAATTACAAAATAGTAAGATAATATGTTTGGCTTGCAACATAGCATTTGAAAAAATTACCTTTGCAGCATTAGAAGAGAAGATGGTTTATCTCCTGAGTGCACTGTTTTGTGCAGACAAAGGTGCGGATTAGTAGGTTGGTGCAGAGGAAGACAATGTAAATCTCTCTAACAGGGAATGCAGCTGAAGCATGTTGACTTTATTAAAGAACAACTTACATTTACATATTGTCCTTCACATAGGGAGTGATCTGCGTAGGCCTATAGGATAGATGTTTAGTGCCTGGTTTCACAAGAGGGAGGACCTGGGTTTAATTCCCAGGTGAGGCAAACCCTTAGGCAAAGAACATAACAACAGAAGAAATAGGAGCAGGAGTAGGCCATTCGGCCCATCGAGCCTGCCCCGCCATTCAATCATGGCTGATATTCTACTCTAACTTCAGCTACCTGCCTTATCCCCATACCCCTTAATCCCTTTATAAATGAGAAATCTATCTAACTCAGTCTTGAATATGTTCAACGACTGAGCATCAACAGCCCTTTGGGGTAAAGAATTCCATACATTCACCACCCTATGAGTGAAGAAGTTTTTTCTCAACTCAGTGAGAAAGGGCTGACCCCTAACTGTAAGACTGTGACCCCTGGTTTTACATTCTCAAACCAGGGGAAACAATCTCCCACTATCTACTTTGTCGTGCCCCTTAATAATCTTATAGGTTTCTATAAGATCCCCTCTAATTCTTCTATATTCCAGAGAATATAGGCCCAAATTTATCAACCTATCGTCATAACTCATCCCCCTCATTCCAGGTACTAACCTAGTAAACCTACGCTGCACTCCCTCCAAGGCAAGTACATCCTTTCTTAAATAAGGAGACCAAAACTGCACACAGTATTCCAGGTGTGGTCTCACAAGGGCCCTATACAGCTGCAGCAAGACTTCCTGCCTTTTATAATCTAACCCTTTCCTAATGATAGCTAACATACAATTAGCCTTCCTAATTGCCTGCTTCACCTGCATACTAACTTTCTGTGTTTGGTGTACAAGGACACCCAAGTCCCTCTGCATGCTAACACTTTCCAATCTCTCCCCCTCTAAAAAAATAACCTGCTCTAATATTTTTGCGACCTAGGTGGATGACTTTGCACTTCCCTACATTATACTTCATCTGCCACCTATCTGCCTACTCACCTAACATATCTAT
Organism: Hydrolagus colliei; assembly: GCA_035084275.1. NCBI lineage: Eukaryota > Metazoa > Chordata > Chondrichthyes > Chimaeriformes > Chimaeridae > Hydrolagus > Hydrolagus colliei. The sequence continues at coordinate 36,967,450 of CM068744.1, forward strand.
GTATCTATATTGCACTGCATTTTTTTTAATGTCATCCTTGGTATTAACACTTCGTCCTACTTTTGTATCATCAGCAAATTTAGATATATTAAACTCAATGTCCTTATCTAGATGGTTGATGCAGATGGTAAATACCTGATGCCTAAGGACTGATCCTTGTGGCACTCCACTGGTCACATCCCGCCAATCTGAGAAAGACCCGTTTATCCGTACTCTTTGTTTCCTACCCGTTAACCATTCCCTAATCCATGTTAATATGTTCCCCCAATTCTGTAAACCCCTATCTTTAGGATCAACCTTTGTGGCACCTTATCAAATGCCTTCTGAAGTCTAAATAGACTACATCCACTGATTCACCCCCATCTAGTTTACTCAAAATATCCTCAAAAAATTCTATAAGATTTGTCAAACATGACTTCCTTATGCCACAAACCATTGTTTACCCAGCAGTAAATTGGAACCTGCTTATTAGTCGATTGATTTCCGGGGGTAATAATTCCAATAAATAAGGACACGCAATGCAGGACTACTTGTGGGACACTGCTCTGTGCAATTGGCTGTTGCATTTCACCCATTAAATGCACGGTCAATTCACTTTACAATATATTCTGTGATGAACTTTGAGACATCTCAATGATGTGATACTGCAAAATATCAAATCCAAGGATTAGGCTACTATTATTATCTCTGAGCATTATACAAAGATGGGTTTGGATTCATGGACAGGAACCCTGCATGGGACTTGGAATTCATGTAGCCTAAAATGGCACTCCAGTGGATTGCTGGGGGTAAGCTGTGTTGTTGGAAATATTGTCCTACTGTTGAATTGTTAACCAAGTGCTTATCAGCATCTACAGTTGGATGTAAAAGATAACAAGACATTATTCGGGAAGAGAAGAAAGTAACTCCCAGTTTCCTGGCTTCAAATAAAATTGATCATTCACCTAATTTCCTTGAGATGCCCTCCCAATGTGAAAGACGCTACATAAATGCAATGTGTTATTGCTCTTTTTGGACACTGCTATGTGCAAGTTCCTACACTTTACAGTATATCCTGTGAAGCATACTGAGAGTTTCACCTGACATGAGAGGTGCTGTGTCAATCGCGAAGATTATTATTGCTTTTAGATTATGAAGAGGACTGTTGCTGTGCAGCAATTATTCCAGAAAAGTGTTTGAAATTATCTGAACAATTCCTTGTGGTTGGAACGTATAATTATCTATTATCTGAATGGAGAAATGTAATTATAAGACGCTAGAAAAAAAAGTCTATTTATCATCATCTGTCGAACGTAGACATAAAATATATTGGCCGTTGACAACGCAATATGTAGAGGCAGAATAAAGCTTTTAAAATATCACACAAATTTCTTTGTGCTGTATTATTCAACCACTTAAAAAAAGAATTAATAATGTGAATTTTTCCTCGATAGAAATGGAACCTGTAGATTGGAACTGATAGTAAGGAAGAGGTAACATAATTAATAGACTGTTGACCCCGAAAGGTATTATTAAACCAATGTAACCAAGGAATGGATTGGTCTCTAAATTTATGCAGAAGAAAAATAATAATAATAATAATCCTTACATTGGGTACAATGATAATAATCCTCTCATTTGATGTTCTGCTCCGAGACACTATCTGACATGAAGGGTAATTCAGGTTGTCCTTCATGTAACAGCAAATGCAAGTTGCTGATATCATGTCATTGAGACATCTCAAAGCACTTTGGAAGATATATTGTAAGGTTATATGATTGTTTATTTCATGGGTGAAAGTGGGAGTACACAGCAATGCCCACAACCAGCCATGGATTGAATGACCAATTTTATTTGGGCAGCGGGAACTTCACTCCCCGATTAGCTCCAGTCCTTGCCAGACTTCACTGGCTCCCTGTCCCCAAGAGGATCGATTTCAAGATCTTCACTCTTGTTTTCAAGTCTCTCCACTCCTCTGCACCCCCCTACCTCTCTGATCTCCTCTCCCCCCAACACAGCACCCATTGCCTTCATTCCTCTGGTTCTGGTCTCCTCCTTGTCCCCTGAATCCTCTGCTCTACTATCAGTGGCCGTGCCTTCAGCCACTACAACAACAACAACAACAAATTACACTTATAGAGCGCCTTTCACGTTGGGAGGACGTCCCAAGGCGCTGCACAGGAGGCGTGTGACCCGAGCTGGGAGGTGAGTGTTTGGGAAGGGGTGAAACACGAAGTGGAGGTCGAAAAATTCGGGGTGGAACAAAAGGCACGGTCGAAGAGGAAAGTCTTGAAACCGGCCTTGAAAGAGGAAAGGGAAGAAACGAAATGGAGGGATTTGGGGATGGTATTCCATAGGGTGGGAGCGGAAAAACTGAAGGCCCGGCCTCCGATGGTGGGGCGGTTCGGGCGGGGTGCTTGGAGCAGGCCAAGTCCTGTTGAACGGAGGGTCCGGGTGGGCGTGTAGGGGGAAAGTAGATTAGTTACGTAGGGCGGGGCAAGGCCGTGTAAGGCCTTGAAGGTGAGGATGAGGATCTTGAACTCGATCCTCTGTAGAATGGGGAGCCAGTGGAGACGGGCGAGGGTGAGGGTTGTATGATCGCGGAGGCGGGTGCGGGATAATACACGGGCTGCAGAGTTTTGGATGACCTGCAGCCTGTGAATGGAGGAACTGGGGAGGCCGACGAGGAGAGAGTTTCCATAGTCCAGCCTCGAGGTGATGTACGTGTGCACGAGTGTTTCGGCAGCGCGGGGGTTAAGATAGTTGCGGAGCCTGGCAATGTTGCGCAGGTGGAAATAAGCGGTGCTGGTCAAGGCACGGATGTGGGGGAGGAAGGAAAGTTTTTGATCGAACATGATGCCGAGGTTCCTGATTGGCTTTGTGAGGTGGAGAGTGCAGCCTTGCATAGAGTGCACTATGCCCCGAAACTCTAGAACTCCCTTCCTCACTCCCTTCGCTTTGCCACCTCTCTTCTTAGTTTCAGGTCTCAGCTGAAGACCTTTCTTTTCGACCACGCCTTTGGTCACCTTTTTCCCCCTCCCCCTGGCTTGGGCCTGGGATCCTTTGTTGTGAAGCACTCTGAGGCGCCATCCGGGGTGGGGGGCGCTATATAAATCAAAGTTGTTGGTGTTGACATGTGGAGAAATTCCCTCCTCTTTTCAAACAGTGTCATGGGATCTTTAACATTCAGTTGAACAGGCAGACGGGACCTAACACCTCATACAAAGGATTGAAAGTCATGTGAGCAGAGCAAAATACTTTTACTGTGATAAATGCAGTGTTTCATAACAGTTTCAATATTTGCTGAGCAGATTCCATTTTTTTTAAAAAAAAGGAACTAGATAGAATGTGTTCAACACAACACTTCATCAAATCACAAATGTATATGGGATACCGCTGTATGTAATTAGCTGCCGCATTTCACCCATAACCCGAAAATACATTCAATTCACTCATAGTATTTTCTGTGAAGCACTTTGGGATGACTGAATGACTTGATAAGCTGCTGTATAAATTCAAGGATTATTATTATTATTACCTCTATGTTCTCCTGACCCAGTGAATGGCTCCTTACAGCCACTGGAGAATAAAATACCAGCAGCTTCATCTGCTCAAAGTTTGGACAAAAAGTGAAGGCAGTAACTTGAGATTCGAGTGGAAAAGCATGAACGACATAACATATGGTTTGTCAAGTCACCTTTGGGAAATGTGTCACTGTAGATAACTTTGTGAAGGTGATTGGAGTAATTTCTTGTGGAAGTGAAGCAATTGGAGGAGGTGCCATAATCTGACACATCTAATGTGTCAAATCAATGGCATCCTAGGACACCCAGGGCTAAAAATTCTATGCAGTCTTAGCCTGTGAGACTGATTTGTCTCAAAAGTTGAGAATGTTACAGAATTGTAGAAATTTCTTCAATTCAGACTTAATCTGGACTCTGTTTATTTCTAAGAAGCTGCCGGTAAACATGTGTTCCAATTCAAGACTTAGTTTAAGAATTTTTCCAAATCATTCGGCAACTTAAATGTAAAAGCAAAATTTGTTTTATGGGCTAAGACAAAGAGAAAGTTTGAGTCTTGTTAGAGCTGTGGATGGTTCTGCTCTCAATTACACTTGTATTTTGTATGTTTGCCTGCAAAACATTATAATCACTGTACCTTACAGACTGTCCAGGCCGTTGAGATATCCTCCCGACATCAAAGGCGCTATTCAAATATAATGTGTTGTTACAATATGCATAGCTGTGAAGTGCTTTGATGCTTTCTCCTGACATGAAAGGTGTTACATCAAGGACAAGGGTGATGATTATTAATAATTATTATTATCATCAAAACTAATTACAACATTTTGTTTTATTCTGGCTCAGGTGGCAGCCTAGCTCAGATGGTAACATTATTTTCATGGATACAATTTAACACACTGAGAGCTGGCCATTTTGAGCCCTGAAATTTCACCTCGCCTTGAAACCATTTTGTCTCAAAATTTAAGATCGAGCAAAATTGGAGAAAATTCTTCAATCCAGTCTTGATTTGGAACTTGGCTGCTTCATTCATGGTTCGTGAACAGAAACTGGATTCTCAATTAAGGCTGAATGTAAGATTATTTTTCACAATTTACAATTCAGTACCACTTCAAATTTTAAGACAGTTGGTCTTACTGGGTAAGGTTAGACTGAATTCTGGACCTTTAGCATTGACTGACAGCTTCCAGTGAGCCTAATTCTTGAAGCAAGCCAAGATCTGTCCAGGTTAATGCATAATAAATTATATCAGCCTGGCACAGTTTGTAGCACTTCTCTCTGAGTCAAAGGGTTGATGGGTTCAAGACTCACATTGAGAGTTTGAACTCATGATCTAAGCTGGCGCTCCAATGCGAAGAAGAGTGCTTCATTGTCAGAGGTACTGTTCTTTGGAAGAGACAATTAACTAACATCTTTTCTGCTTCTTCGACATTAAAGATCCCTTGGCAAATCCAAGAAAGCTTCTGGCCAGCAATGTCCCAGATAAGATTTTGCTCAGAAATATATACGGCCAACTACAGTCATTTTAGAGTAAATTTCATGACGCACTTTGAGACACATTGAAGATGTAATAAGGTGCAATAATATACGTGAGGATTACTATTAATATTAAGATTGTTCAGTCAATTTGTGGCTGTTCGTTTGGGACATTGCTGCACTTAAATTAGCTACCTCATTAACTTCCAAAATAAATACTCACTGCACCTTTGAATACAATCCTGTGAGGTACTTTGAGATTTTTCAGTGAAGAAATATCAAATACAAGGGATTAGTATTATTCTATAACACACTGTAGAGTTAATGGGAGGGGTTGGGAGAGGGGCAGAAGAGTGCAGGTTATTAACAAGGACAGTCTGCAGATGCAAAGCTTTTCCAGCTGATATCTCCTAGCATGGCCATTTGGAATAAGATGCCAGAGGCAATCGTTTATCAAGTAGCTGAGCATCCAAAAAAGTTTCGTACTCATTTGCAAGTGGCTGCTGGCTTCACAGATGCATGAACCCCAAAGAGACAGACAGTTCCTTAGTGGTCCTATTTCCAGGAACGAACCCATTGTCTGAGGATGCGAAAATCACTTGCAAAGTTTGGTTAAAATCTAACCAAGCGTCATTAAATTATGGAGGTGACAAGCACATATTCACTGAGGGACAGGCAAAGAGACAGACGGGGGAAGTTAAATGCAAATTATTGTGAGGAGCCTGACTGCACAGATCACTAAACACAGCACTAGATCAGTTTTATTTGGAGGAATTTTTACCAAGCAGAGAAACAGAGGCAGGAACGCCATGGTTATTCATTGTATAATTAGATGCCATAATGTGTTAGATGGATGAACTCTGAGAAATGGATAGGTGAGTTAGGGATCTTCAGCCTTGAAAGAACATGTCTCGGAAGGGACCTTATGGAGATATACAAAAGGCTTAATGGGATAAAGGAAATAAAATCTCAACAATATTTTCGGATGCGTCATCATGTCTTGGTTGGCAACACTCTTGCCTCTAAGTCAGAAGGTTGTGGGTTCAAGTGCCACTTTAGGACTCGGAATTCATGTAGTCAAAGCTGACACTCCAGTGCTGGGAGGGCTGTGTTCAGCATCTTTGGCCTCCTCCCAGAAATGCACTACACAAAAGTAATTTTGTTGTTGTTTTTGTTGGAGGTGCCTTCCATCGGACGTGACATTAAAACCGAGATCCCATCTGCTTAATCAAGTGGTCATTGAAGATCCCATGGCACTGTTTGGGAAGAGAAGGTTGTTTCTCCCATTGTCCTGGCCAACGATCCCCCAGATAATACTGATCATTCACACCGTAGCTGTTTATGAGACATCGATGTGCTAAAAATTAGCTGTTAGAAAAAATACAGTCACATCATTTCACAGAATATCCTTTGAAGCGGTTTGAGATGTCCTTTCAATATGAAAGAAGCTATATCAATTATTATTCATAGAATTATTATTAGTACTACTCATAATAGTATTATTAGATATGCAACAATCCAAGAGGATTATAAACAGCAACACTCTTGGGACAGTCACACAGAAATATCTCTATACGCTGAATCCAGTGAATAGTTGGAATGGATTACCAGGAAGGGTGGTTGTGGTCCTATTAAAGAAACAGCTTGACACTGTCATGAGAAGAATGCAATATTGGCTCCCTGACCCCCAGTGGATCAACTTCAAAATCTTTGTTCTTACTTTCAAACATGTCTCACTTTCAAACCATTTGATTGTGCTTCCACCAAACCACTTGGTCAGTCTGGCTCAGTCGGTTGCACTCTCACCTCTGAGGAAAGAGGCTGTAGAATTCTAATAACAACAATAATAATAACAATAATAATACTTACATTTGGTATTGTGCCTTTCACATTAGGAGTACATCTAAAAACGCTTCACAGGATATACTGTAATATGGAGTGACTGTGTGTTCTGTGCATGAACACAGCACACAGTTTTGCCCACAGCAATGTCCTGCAAACAGCCATGAAACAAATGACCAACTTAATTTAATGTGTGGGATTTTTGACAGGAAGCTGTGGCCTCAGTTCAACACGTCATCCATAGAACAGTCCCAGGACTGCAATGAAATATGACCTTAAGCTTGTAAATTCAAAATCCCAGCATGGGGCTTGAACTGTCAACCATACGACTCAGAGGCTGACACCTATAATAATCATAATAATCCTTGTATTTGATATAGTGCAAATACTGAATTGGAAAATAAATCAGAGATGATTTAACAATTAGTCACTAACAATGCTACTTAGAATAAATCAAGTTACTTTTTCTCTGCGATTATACAACATTAACTTTAACTAAATGGATAATATAATAGATGTAACAGGAATTTATATGAATTATAATGCCATTTGAATTATCTTTTTTAATGCATTGTGGAATGAAAATGAATTAAATGATACATACATCTTTCTCTCCAGGATCGGGATAAACTTACATAAACATACAAGTTTCTGTTCTTGGGGTGAGATGTTAAACCAAGGCCCCGCCTGACTGTTCAGGTCAACGTTAAAGATCCCATGGCATTGTTAAAAAATAACAATACCTTGACCGACAAATCCTGCAGACTACTCAATTCATGGCTGTTTGTGGAACATCTATATTTGCCTACAGATAGATACACAGTCACTTTACAGTAAAATCCAGGTAAGCACTTTGTGAGTCCTCAACGTGATAAGTAGCTTTGTTAAATGCAATGGTTTCTATTATATGAAAATAATAATAATAAATCTAGTATTTAATATAGTGCCTCGTCATATCTTTGTGAATGAATTGACTGCATAGTTTGTGGGTGAAATGCGGCATCCATATTCACAATAGCGTCCTACAAACAATCATCGATTAAGGGACCAAATTATGATTTTTTTAAAATCGATGGGCCGAATGGCCTCCTTTTGTGCCATAAGATTCTATGATTCTATGAATTATTACCCTCGGAAAAGTAATCTAGCAATCGAATATCAAGCAGGTTCCTAATTGCTCAGTAAACATGCGTGAGTAGATTAAGGAAATCTGCCCAACGTTTGCTGGGTATCTTCTTGCTTGTGAGGCGAATGCCCCAACCAAGATGCTACAGCACTCAACAATAACAAACAACAACATTACATATATAGAGCGCCTTTCACGTCGGGAGGATGTCCCAAGGCACCGATGGGACTCAAGACTCCACAATATTGTTAGTGTGATAATCTGGTGAAGCAGACTTGACGTGCTGCTCCTTTTTCCCTGTGTTCTTCTGATCATGTTGTTATTTATAGGATACCACTGGCATAGATTAGCTACTGCAATTATCTACATAACATTTCTGATCAATATTAGTTGGTGAAGTGCTTTGACCTGTTTGTTTTACGTGTGGGGTGCTATATAAATCGAAGTTAGCTGCTGTAGGTAGTGTAAAGTAGGGTAGCACAATTTAACATGGTATGGAGCTGGTTAGATAATAATTATAATAACAATAAGCATTTGTTAGTGTCTTTCACCTTAGTCATTAATGCTTGGAGTATTTGAGGTCTTCTGTGAACCTGTTAAACCAAAGGTCTTACCCTCGCTTCTTAATTCAAACAACAGCAGCTGCTTGTATTTATATTTATGTACTCTGTTTACCCAGCAGTAAGTAGGAGCTCAGTTGTTATTCGATTAGCAGATTGCTTTTCGGAGGTAACACAACCCTTAAGAAAATTCACAATAATTTGGTCATTCAATCCACGGCTGTTTAAGTGACACTGCTGTGTGCAATTGGCTGCCGCGTTTCACCCACAAAATATACAACCAATCACTTTACAATATTTTACACGCCAGAATTATTATTATTATCTAACCAGCTCCTGGCCATGTTCAAGGATCTTTTCAACACAGAGATGCACATGTGGAGATGTGAAATATAAATCACACTATTACTCCTATAACAATAAATGGTGCTACTCTACTTTCACCCACAAAATATACAACAACAACAACAACTTTCACGTCAGGAAGACGTAGCAATCATTTTACAACCAATCACTTTACAATATTTTACATGCAAGAATCATTATTATCTTTATTATTATAGAGCGCGCTTAATGAGGAGCAGTGTCTCAGAGCTCATAACAGTGGCAGAGCCTTATCCCAAACTGGGGGAGTGGGTTGGGTGAGCTATATAAAAACACAACTTTACAAGTGCAGAGGTTACATACAAACTAGATTCACTGTACGAAATGTTCAAAAGTAGAATCATGTAAATCATAAAGCACAGCTAGAACATGCTTGAAAGGGAACTTTACATCTCGGTGAAGTAATATACTGTAATATTGAAGTGGATGGGGAAATCATAGGAGAATGGGATCAGAGTAGGTAGCCCCAATGGGGGAGCGAGCACTGGCACAAACACAATGCTGGAAGTACGGGGAATAGAGTTGCAATAGCATGACAGCGGAAGATCAATGGAATGACATTAGAGTAGAGAATTTCACTGATGCACATGGGGGAAGAGAGTACAGGATTAGAGTCAAGAGCTCCAGAGGGGAGCGAGTATCATCACAGACACTATGGGGAAAAGAACAGGGGAATGCAATTAGAAAGCTGCATTAAGAAACCAAACACCAGCACAGTCAACATCTTTTGTTAAGACAATATTTGGTGCAGAATCTAAACATGTACATCTTCTGAATGATGTAAGGTAGAGCAATAATGTAAAATACATTGAGGCCTTGAAGCACGTAAGAAGTAATTTGATTATAGGATTATAGGAGACAAAAATAGTTGGAGTGAAGCCTTAAATTACACCTGGGCTCAACTACAACAAAATTACACTTATAGAGTGCTTTTCACATCGGGAGGATGTCCCAAGGCGCTGAACAATGAAAACAAAATTACACTTATATAGCACCTTTCACATCACGAGGACGTCCCAAGGTGCTGGATAGTCACTAATTACCTGGGGATTGGGGAGGGGCAGGGTAGTGGGGAGGGTCGTGAGAGAGGTTGGAGGGCGGCTGAAGGCACGATCGAAAAGGAGGGTTTTGAGACCGGCCTTGAAGGAGGTAAGGGAGGAAGCGAAGCAAAGGAACTGTGAGATGGAGTTCCAGAGTGCGGGGGCAGAGAGGCTGAAAGCCCGGCTACCGAAGGTAGGGCAGGATGAGCGGGGACGTGGAGCAGGCCGTAGCCCGCTGAACGGAGGAGCTGGGAAGGTGGGTAGGGAACTGTGCCAACTCCCTGTTTGTCAGCATTCCCAACTCTTCCTTCCACAATCTGCAGAGTTTCCAGAACTTATGAAATATAATAATAACAACAACTTGTAAATACATATCATATAAGCAAGCATCCCAGAGCGATTAAAATAATAAACAAGATCTAACTTTGATCCAGCTACAAAACACAAAATTTCTGTCAGCAAACATTCAGCTACCAGACATGAAAGGAATTATTTGTGGAGTGCTTTGAGGCATTTTGTTGCTTGTAGGCCATCTAGAATGTGGAAGGATAGAATATTTATGCACAGAAGAACATTATTTGTCAACAATAGGCTATAATAATAAGTCTTGCATTATTATCCTGAAAGACAGCTTCGGAAGGGTAGGCAGACTGAGACCAGGGACACTTCCGACTTGACTCTCGTTAACCCTGCAAGTAGATGTTACTGTATAGTGGGGAAACCTTATATAATAATCATAATAATCCAATTTGGTATAGCGCTTTTTCACGTTTTTCATGTTTCACAAAGCAACAACAAAATTACATTTTTAGAGTGTCTTTTAAGGTTAGGAGGATGTCCGAAGGTGCTGGATAATCAGGGATCAGCATGGAGCAGTGGGGGGTGGGGGCAGGGTTGGGATGAGGGCGGGCAGAGAGGTAGGAGCTCAACTGAAGTTACGAGGGTCTTAAAAAGAGGGTCTTAAGTAGGGCCTCCAAAGAAGCATGGGAGGGAGCAAGGTGAAGGGCTTGTGGGATGGTTCCAAAGGATGGTGCCAAAGAGGTTGAAAGCCCAGCCGCCGATGGTAGGGAGGGTTGTGCAGGAGACATGTAGCAGGCCAGAACCTGCGGAATGGAGTGAGCAGACAGGTTGATGGGGGATCAGCAAGTCAGAGAGATAGGAGGGGGCAAGGCGGTGGAGGGACTTGAAAATGAGGATGAGGATCTTGAACTTGATCCTCTGAGTAATGGGGAGCCAGTGAAGCCAGGCGAGGGTGGGGGTGTTGGTGTCATGGAGCCTAGTGCGGGAGAGGCATGAGCTGCAGAGTTTGGGATGATCTGCAGTGTGTAGAGAGAAGAGTTGGGGAGACCGACAGGGAGGGAGTTTCCCTAGAAGCAACAATAATGAATTGCATTTATAAAGGACCTTTCTTGATTGAAGGATGTCCCAAGGAGCTGGATGATTGATATTCTGCATCCAGATTCAAGTTGGATTCAAGAAGACTGGGTATCAAGGGGTTTGGGGGCTGGAAGATAATACTACTAATAATTATTATTATCATATTAACAATAATAGTATTATTATTAATAATCATCATTATAATAATACTATCATTTGATACAGTGCCTTATCAGGTCTTCTAGATGTCTCAAAGCTCTTCACAGAACATACTGTAAAGTGAATTGACTGTATTTTTGTGTGAGCAAAATGCAACAGCCAACTGCACACAGCAGTGTCCCACAAACAATCAACGAGTGAGTGACAAATTATTATTAGCTTTTTTCTTGAGGAATTATTATCAGGTCAAATAGGTATTAATGTGAGTCCTGATAGAGATCTCAGGTGTGATGTTTGAATCCGATGACCGATGTCACGGACAAAGTGGAAGGTCTTGAGATGGAACATGAAGGAGGCAAGGGAGAGTACAAGGCAGATGGACTCCAGGATTGACTATCGGAGGATGAGGGCAAAAGGCTCAAGACCTGACCACCGATGATAGAGGGATGTGTAGCACAGTGGAGCAAGTGGACAGGTCAATATGGTTTAAGCAAATCAGAGAGCTAGGCTACGACAAGACAATGGAAGGCTTTTTAAAGTCAGTACTGTACTAACATTTTGAACTTGATCATCTGGTGGATAGGAAGACAGTAGAGCTGAGTAAGGATTGGGGTTATTGGGTCATGGAGCTTGGTGAATTTTATGTGAACTTTGACTATCCATGCGTCAGATTAGCTTTGTTCGATTTGAGTGAGGCAGGGCAAGACTGGGAAAAAATAATATAACTGTGTCTGTTTGTATGTGTGAGGTTCACAGGTTAGTGAATTCCCAGATCTCAAATTGCAAGTGAGTCTAAAACCTCACCAGGCTAGTGTTTTAATTAAGACCTTTTTTGTAAGTTAATAGACCATGAAACACAGAAAGAGAGAGAGAGAGAGAGAGAGAGAGAGAAATAGAGAAAGAGATTTTAAGAGTCAGGCAGATCGAGTTGAAAATATAGCCAGAGAATAAGAGCAAGTGAGAGAGTTGGAGAAAATCAGACAAGCAGGCAGGCAGGCAGACAGGCTCCATTGAAAATGAGAGATTTTGAGCCTCAGAGAAAAACAGTTAATTTAAACTTAGATATTATTGGGGAGGTGTTATCTGCTTAATAATAATGGAAGCATATTTGCTGGGCAGAAGAAGACCAAGGTCCATCCAGTTCACCTTCCACAATCCAGGCAGTCGCTTGACATATAATCTCAACCTATATATTGTATCCCGAAATTTATTTTCTAGCAGAAACCTATCTAATTGTACTTGAAACAAACAACGCTTTCTGCTTCCACAGTCTCCCTGGAGAGCCTGTTCCATTACGTTTACTACTCGCTCACTGAAGTAATGTTTCCGCAGATTTGTTATGAATTTAACCCACTTCAATTGCAGGCTGTGTGCTCTGATTCTACTGTTCAGTGTAAAATAAAACAGTTTATCAGGATCTACATTGTCTAGTGCCTTTAGAATTTTAAAGACCGTAATCATATTGCCCTTCAATCTTCTCCAATGTGAACCAGCCCAAGTTACCTAATTGTATCTTGTGCCTCCATCCCCTCAATCATTTTGGTTGCCCTCCTCTGTATCCTGCCAATCACTTCAATATCCTTATAATATTAATAATTCCACAGCTTGTTATTGTAGCTTCTCATGTTTTTGAAACATCTCAAAAAGCAGTATTGTACAATACAGTGTAGTGACTGTGACTTCTCCCCTCCATGCCTCCATTAGCTCCCAATGTGAAAGGCTCTATAAATAGAAACTGCATTGTATTGAGTGAATTGTGTGTTTGAAATGGAATAATTTGTGCACAATAATATCCCCAAAACAACTATGGAGTGAATAATAATAATAGTAATAATCCTTGCATTTGATATAGCATTTTTCACATCTTCTAGGCGTCTCAAAGTGCTCCACAGAATATACTGTAAAGTGAATTGACTATATTCGTGGGCGAAACATGGCAGCCAATTGCACACAGCAGTGTCCCACAAACAGTCATGGATTGAAATGATGAATTTTTTTTCTTTTTGACGGATTATTATTAGGCATGTAGAGTAAGGAAACTTGCCCAAAGTTTTGCCCTGACCTGCCTGGATTTGAACACAGGTCTCACGTCTGTAAGGCGAGTGCTCTAACCAGTGAACTACATGAATCTTAGTCTTCTTGACTAATTGTATCTTGGGGATTGTTGGCCAGAACATCAGGAGAATCTCCCTTCTCTTTTTCGAATGGTGCATGGGGTCTTGACTGTCCACTTGAGTCAGACAGGACCTTGGTTTAACATCTCACTCGAAGGACTGCATATTCCAATGCAGCACCCCCTCAACAATGTATTGGAATATCAGTTCAGACTACATGAGTTCAAACTCCTGATTTGGGGCTTGAGCAAACAATCTTCTGACTCAGAAGCGAGAATGATATCAATATAATGATATTAATATAAACTGTATATTGTATCTCGAGAGCCAGGGATCTCGGGATACAATATATAGGTTGGGATTATATGTCAAGTGACTGCCTGGATGGTGGAAGGTGAACTGGATGGACCTTGGTCTTCTTCCACCTAGCAAATGTGCTTCCATTATTATTAAGCGGATAACATCTCCCCCATAATATCTAAGTTTAAATTAACTGTTTTTCTAATACAGGTTTAGCTGGTTAGACTACAGCAGTACCGCAATTCACACTCTGGTGGTCTCTAAACCGTGACTTTTGCCAAACTGTACTTAATTCTGTCAGCAGGATGTTCCCGCCTGGCAGAGAGCACTCATTCCATTCTAATAAATATCTCTGGAAATTCCACGTACGCATATAGTCAGTGTATTTGTAGGGCGCAATGATCTTCTGCCCACTGGTAAAATTTTGTTGACACCCTGCTCGACGGACTCCCCGACTCTACCTACACAAGCTTCAGACTATCCAGAATTCTGGATTCTATGCTCTACGAACCTATCACCCCTCTTTCTCACGGCGTCCCTCAGGGCTCTGTCCTAGGCCCCCTCCTTTTCACCCTTTACACGCTCCCTCTGGGCGATGTCATCCGCAAACCTGGGGTAAATTTCCACATGTATGCGGACGACCCCCAATTGTACCTTTCTGCCTCATCCCTCAACCCCCAGACCATCAATGTTCCGACAGCATGTCTGTCCGACATCGAGTCCTGGACGAGGGACAACTTCCTGCAATTGAACGTGAGTAAGACCAAGGCCCTCCTGATCGGCTCAAGCCAGCGCCTCCGCACATCAGGCACTGCCAGCCTCAACATCCAAGGCTGCACTCTCCACCTCACAAAGCCAATCAGGAACCTCGGCATCATGATCGATCAAAAACTCTCCTTCCTCCCCCACATCCGTGCCTTGACCGGCACCGTTTATTTCCACCTGCGCAACATTGCCAGGCTCCGCAACTATCTTACCCCCCGCGCTGCCGAAACACTCGTGCACGCATACATCACCTCGAGGCAGGACTATGGAAACTCTCTCCTCATCGGCCTCCACAGTTCCTCCATTCACAGGCTGCAGGTCATCCAAAACTCTGCAGCCCGTGTATTATCCCGCACCCGCCTCCGCGACCATGTAATCCCCACCCTCGCCCGTCTCCATTGGCTCCCCATTCTCCAGAGGATCAAGTTCAAGATCCTCGTCCTCACCTTCAAGGCCTTACACGGCCTTGCCCCGCCCTATTTAACCAATCTACTTTCCCCCTACAAGCCCACCCGGACCCTCCGTTCAACAGGACTTGGCCTGCTCCAAGCCCCCCGCCCGAACCGCCCCACCATCGGAGGCCGGGCCTTCAGTTTCTCTGCTCCCACCCTATGGAATACCATCCCCCAATCCCTCCATCTCGTTTCTTCCCTTTCTTCTTTCAAGGCCGGTTTGAAGACTTTCCTCTTCGACTGTGCCTTTTGTTCCACCCCGAATTTTTTGACCTCCCCTTTGTGTTTCACCCCTTCCCAAACACTTCCCTCCCAGCTCGGGTCACATGCCTCCTGTGCAGCGCCTTGGGTCGTCCTCCCGACGTGAAAGGCGCTCTATAAATGTAATTTGTTGTTGTTGTTGTTTCTTGCTCAGCTCCACTGAACTGGCTATCTAGGAGGGAATTGAGTTCAAGATTTTTTTTCTGCTGCCCACTACGATCTTGGCCCAACCTATCCTAGTGACCTCCTCAAACCCTTCCAACCTTGCCGTTGCCTTCACTGATTCAGGAAAAAAACAGCCTACTTTATGCCCCACAATCAACCGCAATATTTGTAGACGAGCTTCTAGCCATTCTGCCCCATTCTATGGAAAGTTATAATAATAATAAACCTTGCATTCAATGTAGTGCCTTATCATACCTGTGAGACACCTCGAGGAGCTTCATGGAAAGTAATGTAAAGTGAATTGACTGCATATTTTGTGGCATTGATGGGTGCATTCATGGGTTTGAGACATGTATTGTGCATACACTGGCGTGTGTTGTGCTACATCAACATAAATTGTATTGTAATGTAGATGTGCTCAGGTCAGCACTCTATAAATCAGAAAGACAGAGGTTTTTTTTTCATTTGTAGTCCTCAAAAACATTAAATCTACATTTATCCTACAATACGTTGTGCTGTGGTTTTCTTTTGTCACTGCTCGTTTTGTGCTGTACTTTAAAAATGCTGACTGTTTCATTTATTGCTGAGTTTCCTCAATTCTTTCCTGTTCAGTCACATTAATCGATAATGTAGGAAGAGCATCTTTTGCAAAATATCCTTGGGAAAATGCACGGCTCTGACAATACATGATGTATTCATCAAATCAGCCACCTGTTGCTTTAACAAGCTATTTCAGGCAGATCCCATTGTACAAAAGAGAGTCACAGAGGAATTGAAGGTTGTGTATTCTAGTTGCAAACTTGTCTACTCAAAGTGATGTCTTCTCAAAGTGCATAATTACTAAGGAAACAAATAAGATAAGGATTGATTGATGTCTTACGTTTTTGGTACGATCGCAAATGCCTTCAACAAAATACAGCAAAATTACACTTGTATAGCGCCTTTCACATCAGGAGGACAGTCCCAAGGTGCTTTGGATGGGACAAGAAAAACTGTCCTGCTTGTTCAGGTGGACATTAAAGATCCCACGGCAGTATTTGATAGGAGAGGGAGTTTCGGAGTCCTGGGGGTCCTGGCCGACTATCCCCCTGGTAGAAATGCTAATTCGCTACGTGGCTGTTGGTGGGATGATGCTGTGTGCAAATTGGCTGCCGCATCAAAATGCAGTCACCCCACTTTACTGCAAATCCAGTAAAATGCTTTGAGATGTGCTGCTAGTTGAAACCCTGTATCAAACACACTGACTGAGAGGCTGGAGTGTTACCAACTGACAACAGATTATTGGAACTCAATCTTGACTTTGGAAACGGTTTTCTGTCAGTTTCTTGACTGAAACTTTTGCAAGTGTGAAGAATTTGCCAAATTCTGGACCGTCTGAAATTCCTCTTAAATAGAGCAAATCAAGAGCCAGCTGGAATCCCTCCCCAAGCTGCGTAATCGTGAAGCTTATTGCTATGAATTTCTAGAATTAGATGATTGTCTCACAACACTTGAAACTTCACAGTTAACCTTGTGCCACTTGTTCCTGCATTGAATGGATAATTTTATTGACAACTTTGAGTGGCTCAATATGAAAATGAAAAGAGG
Source organism: Hydrolagus colliei (assembly GCA_035084275.1). NCBI lineage: Eukaryota > Metazoa > Chordata > Chondrichthyes > Chimaeriformes > Chimaeridae > Hydrolagus > Hydrolagus colliei. Next base: position 36,984,558 of record CM068744.1, read on the forward strand.
CTGATTTTGTTTGTACAATGAAAGGTATTGATTCAAAGTTTTGAATGCTTAATCAATGAATTTTAATGAGGTGTTCATTAATTGAGTATTCTATTTGCTGATTAAATTAGTGGGCAATGAGGGTGTTGGACACATGCAGAAATCTGTTACTGTGCTTAAAGGTATCCAAACTGGACTTAGAATTCCAGATATGTATACACATACACATGGAAAATTTCCCTGTGTGAGGAATGACAAATGCATTGTCTGGCAGGGGAAAGCACCCAGCTAATCTCCAATTTCAGAGAATATTCGATATCCTAATCACTCTGTCCTTGAAAAAAAATCCTAAATTTTGTTGATTGAATATTTCTTGATTGATGGCATTAATTAAGAAAAAAACTGAAAACACACAATCGATTGAATGCAAAAATTACCTAAACTCTCACAAATGTTCAGGGAAGTGGGGGAATTGAGACAGGTGAGAGTAGCTCAGCAGTTTGAACAGTAGTTCGACCCATCCCTACTCTCTAACTATCGCCGCATCTCCAACCTCCCATTCCTCTCCAAGGCCCTGGAAAGAGTCATTGCTTCCCAGCTTTGCTCCTTCCTCTCCCGCCACTTCCTCCTTGAACCCTTTCAATCTGGCTTCCATGTTGCCCACAGCACCGAGAGAGCCCTAGTCAAAGTCTATAACATCTGCGATGTACTTGACAGCCTTATTACCAGAAGATAGAACAAGTCAAAACAAAATCATAAAATTTACTGAGATGACACACTACCTATAGTGAACTCAGTGACCCTTTTGCTCATTGCTTCATTTTCAACTCTTTGAAAAACCATCTTGATTGTTCAGGGACTTTAGTAGACTTCAGGAAAGACCTTGTACGTTGTTTTAAGATTCCCGTGAGAACCTTGCAATCCTCTAAAACATTTTCCATCAGCTTTTCTTACAGAATCTTCAAAGAGTTGCAGATAATTTTCTTTTAAATTGATGGTGCCTGCGATTGTTATAAGCTACCATTGCTTGAATCCATAAAATGTTTGTGGTTATTTAATGGAGCTGATATCACGAAATAGCTGGACCAGTCACTGGGGGCAGGGAGTCATTCCACTTAGCTCCTGTCATCCCATCCAGTCAAAGCCCTATCGGGAAGGGTGGTCCTAGCTAGAAGAGCAGCAGGAAAACTTGCCAAATGGAGAGTTCAATTGCAACCTCTACCGTTTTAACTGGTTCAATACCAGCAATACCCCAATGAACACTCAAGTCTTGGCTCTGGCCAACCTGCGCTTAATACTATCTGGAATTAGGTAATCAGGATGCATCCCTCTAAGGGGAGAGTACGCATTCAATTCCAGCAATCTTGCTCTTGAATTTGACCCATGTCACCCATGGGTAGGTGGGATGCATGGAAATCTCAGTTTGGTTTGGATATTCTTAAACATGGTGACGGATTTTCACATGTGTCAGACACCCAGTTGACCACACAAAAAAAATATTCACCTTCAAAATACACAATACTGTACCACACTCTAGTAAAGCACTGTGAAGGGCTTTGAGATGTCTTGACAGGTAATATAGTGCTATATTATTATCTGTGTATTGTTTAACCTCCATGTATGTAATAAGGATTTATAAAGGTTTATTAATCCCAACACTGCATAATTTTCTCAGTGCTGAGTGCATACACGAGGGAGATGGGGGTTAAAGGGGAACAAGAGAGGGGATTAAGAGGGAGGGAGAGCTACGTGGAATATAAATATTCCATATTTAGACTAATTGGGCCGAATGCACTATTTCCATGCGGTAACATTCTGTCTATAACTGTTTCGGCTCCTTTTGAGAGCTATTCCGTGGCAGATTGACAGAACTGAGAGGGTATTGATGATTCAAGATACAGCATAAAGGAAAGGTTACTGGTCACCATGACTTCTTAAATAAGCAGCACTCAGCATTTGCTGACAAAATACCCCCACGGCACTTTACAGTAAATCCCTTTCAAGTGTTTTGAGATAGCCTCTTAATGTGAAAAGGCTATCTCAAATATTAGGAGTATTATTATTACTTAGAGACCTGCAATGTATTGGTTAGAGCACTCTCCTCACAAGTGAGAGGACCTGGGTTCAATTCCCAGGCAGGGTAAACGTTAGCCAAGTTTCCTTTCTCCACATGCCACTGATTAACTAGAAGTAGGAACCTGGATGATAGTCGATTGATTCTTCAAACAGTAATAAACCCTTAAAAAAGCAGTTGGTCACTCAATTTGTGATTTGTTTGTGAGAGACACTGCTGTATGCAATTGGCTGCCATGTTTTGCCCAGAAAGTATACGGCCAATTCACTTGATAGTATATTCTGTCAAGCGCTTAGAGACGTCTCAAGAACATAAAGGGCAGTATATCAAATGAAAACATTATTATGATTATTATTGTTGTTGATATTATTATCACCCTGCAATATAGTTTTGAGACATTCCTCTCTTTTGTCTCAACTCGCATTGGTATTGTCCTTCCTGAGCTCACTAAATAGATTGCCTTCTGATACCATTTCTATTGATGTCTCCACACATGTGGAAATGTATCACAACAAAAACAACAACAAAATGACACTTGTACAGAGTGTTTCACGTCAGGAGGACATCTCAAGGTGCTGGAAACACCATCACTATGCTTAAGAGCTTTGGAGTGAGCGGGTGACTGAGGGGCGGAGCCAAGGCCTTGCCGGGAAGGTATAAAGGCCGAGGTGAGTAGCTGCGTTGAGCGACTGAGCGGGTAAAACGACTGTCGGGCTGGGGTTAAAAATTTAAAAAGTGATGTCGGCGCGGCGTCACACAAAAAAAAACTAACCCGCGCGACTCACCCCCACCCCCCCACCCCCCCACCCCACATCATTAGCAGCGCATCACCTCCAAACAATAGACCATCAGCATTAACACCACATCAGCGCATTAACATTAGATCACAAGCTGCTCTATAAACAGCCACCCCCATTAGCCACCCCAACCCCCCCCTCAGGATAGGTGTCAATGGCAGGCCTGACTTGGCTAGTCATCCCCTAGCCATGGCCACGCATCCTCTGGGATGATGCCGCCCTGCTGATCCCCTGCTCCAGGCTCCCTGCGTGCGCATTTTGGCTGCCGCCCCAAACCCGAGCCGAGTCCCCCCAACTACCCTAAATGTCTCTCTCTCCATTCTCCTGTTTGTCTCTCCCACCGTCCCCCTCTATCCGCTACTCTAAATCTGTCCTACTCTCTTTCCGCCCCCCCCGCCTACGCTCCCTCCTGGCCCCCGTTACCGCCTCCCTCTGCTCCAGGATGGGCATCCTCCGCCAGGCCCACCATGGCACCAGGCGCTGGGTGTCCCAGAGCAGACACCCCAAATGTCCAATCATCCACTCTCTCCGCCCAAACCGCCTCCTCAAGGCAAACACCACTTCCCCCTCTGCTTTACATACCCTCACCACATCCCCTCCCTCCACTCTCCCCACACCCACCTCTCCTACACACCCTCAGATCCTCCCCGCACCAACCTCTCCTCCCTCTCCCCACTCCAGTAAACACATCCGCACTGCTCTCCAGAACGTCCGTTCCCTTTCCAATAAAGCCCTCACTATCTATGATCTCATCCTGGATGAGAACATCGATATTCTTGGGCCTACAGAAACCTGGCTCTCCCCCAATGACCCCGAGCCTTTAGTTGAGGCCTCCCCTCCAGGCTACACCTTCCACCACACCCCCGCCCCAACTAACACGGCGGCTGGGTGGCCATCATCTCAAATGCCTCCCTTGGTCTCTCCCCTTACTCGTCTGGCTGTTTCCCCTCTTTCGAGCACCTCACGCTCCACCATCCTTCCCTTTCCTTAAAAATCCTCCTTCTTTATCGTCCTTCTAAACTCCCTGGATCTTTCATCTCCGATATCTCCACTCTCCTCTCCTCCCTATCCCTCAGCTCCGAACGTCTACTCATCATGGGCGACTTCAAACTCCACCTAAACTCCCCCTGTGCCACCTCTTCCGAATTCACTGCCCTCCTCTCCTCCCTAAACCTCACCCTCCACATTGACTCTCCGACCCACAACCGTGGCCACGCCCTCGACCTCATTATCACCCACGGCCTTGACATTTCCAATGTCAGCATCTCGGACAAGGCCATCTCTGACCACCTTCTTGTCTCCTTCTCCTCTTCCATTCCTCTCCCCTCCACCAAGCCCTCAACCATACTTTTCCGCGCATGGAAAAGCCGCCCCCCTGAGACCCTCACAGATGCTCTCACATCTTCTGACCTCCTACCCCTCTGGTCTTCCATCCACAGCGATCCTGAAGCAGCTGTCGAGCTGCTCCATGACCACCTCTCCTCCACCTTCAACTCTCTCGTCCCCCTGAAATCCAGGTCCATTTCAAACTCCACCTGCTCCCCCTGGTACAACTCTCATCTCCGCACCCTCAAATGCCAAACCCGGCTGCTCGAGCGCAGGTGGCAGAAAACCGGCCTCACGGTTCACCACCAACTGTGGCTCTAGCAACTCCACAGCTACCGCCGTTCCTTGTCTCAAGAAAAAACGGTCTACTACTCCAACATCATCCAGGAGGCAAACAACACCCCCAAAGTCCTCTTTTCCACCACCCACCACCTCCTCCGCGCACCTCCTCAGGCCTCCTCAATCTTCACTTCAAATGCGAAGTGCGAGGAGGTCATGGACTTCTTTTCTTCCAAGATCCACAACATCCGCCAGGCAGCATCATCTTCCAGCCTCTCATCTCCCACTACCACCCCCACCCCATCCCCCTCACCCACCCCACCTTCAGTTCCTACCTCGACCCCCTTCCTACACTCCTTCTCCCCTGACTCTCCTTCCTCCCTCTCACGCACTCTCACCTCTATGAGGCCAACAAACTGCTGCCTCGATCCCATCCCTACTAACCTACTGCTCACCCAACTCTCCCTCTTCTGTCCACTGTTGGCTGATATCATCAACCAGTCCCTCTCCTCTGGATCATTCCCTGCTCCCCTCAAAACTGCCGTCATCACCCCCCTCCTTAAAAAACCCTCCCTAGATCCCTCAAACCCCAGCCACTACCACCCTATCTCAAACCTGCCCTTCCTCTCAAAAGCACTGGAACGTGTTGTCGCAAACCAACTCCGCGCCCACCTCTCCTCCCGCTCCCTCTTCGAACCCCTCCAGTCCGGTTTCCGCCCTGCCCACAGTACAGAGACTGCGCTTGTGAAAGTCACAAACGACGTCCTCTCTATCTGTGACCAGGGTTCCCTCTGCCTCTTTATCATCCTGGACCTGTCCGCTACCTTTGACACAGTCGACCACAGCATCCTCCTCCACCGCCTGTCCTCCGCCATCCACTTCAGTGGGACCGCACTCGCCTGGTTCGAGTCCTACCTCACAAACCGCCAGCAGTACATCTGCACAAATGGTTTTTCCTCCCGCACTCACCCAGTTACCTGTGGGGTACCCCAGGGATCCATCCTTGGCCCCCTCCTTTTCCTCACCTATACTCTTCCTCTTGGGGATGTGATCCGCAGACATGGGGCACAATTCCACATGTACGCGGATGACACCCAACTCTATCTCTCCATTTCACTTTGTAACTCCGAGTCCCCCGATGTTCTGTCAGCCTGCCTTTCAGACATCAGGGGCTGAATGAGTACAAATTTCTTGCAGCTGAATGTTGTCAAGACGGAGGCCATACTCCTTGGCTCTCATCAATGTCTCCATTCGCACGGCTCTCACCTCCTCCACCTTCCCGGTCTGCCCCTAAATCTCTCCCAACCTGTGCGCAACCTTGGCATCAGGCTCGACCCCCAACTGTCCTTCCTCCCCCACATCCGGTCCGTCACCAGCACTGCCTTCTACCACCTCCGACGGATCGCCCATCTCCGGCAATACCTCACCTTAAAAGCCGCCGAAACCTTGGTCCACGCCCTTGTCACCTCTCGGCTGGACTATTGCAACACCCTCCTCGCCGGTCTCCCCTCCACCACAATCCACAAAATCCAGCTTATCCAGAACTCTGCTGTCCGCATACTCACCCGCTCTTAGCTTCGCTCTCCCATTACCCCAATCCTTGCCAAACTTCACTGGCTCCCTATCCCAGAGAGGATCGACTTCAAGATCCTCACCCTTGTTTTCAAATCCCTCCACTCCTCTGCACCCCCCTATCTCTCTGATCTCCTCTCCCACCAACCCAGCACCCGCTGCCTTCGCTCCTCTGGGTCTGGCCTCCTCCATGTTCCCCGAGTCCTCCGCGCCACCCTCGGCGGCCGTGCCTTTAGCCACTACGCCCCGAAGCTCTGGAACTCCCTTCCTCACTCGCTTCGCCTCGCCCCCTCTCTTCCCAGTTACAGGTCACAGTTCAAGACCTTTCTCTTCAACCAAGCTTTTGGTCACCTTTCTGCCCCTGCTCCTGGCTCGGTCCCGGGACCCGCTACTGTGAAGCGCTCTGAGACGCCGTCTGGCGTGGAGGGCGCTATGTAAATCGAACTTGTTGTTATTGTTGTAAGAGTGTCCAAATCAGATTGAGTTCCACATGTGCATGCCCCCTATAACTGGAAACATCCCTGTGTCTGGAAATGGAATGCACATTATTCCCCCAGGAGAACCTCCCACTATATAAATGCATGTTGTTGTTTTAATTCTTTGGAATAATTACAATATTGAATAATAAATTAATAAATATAAAATCATTGCATAAATATACAACAATTAAATATAGTATTAATTCAGTTAATGTAATTAACTAACAACAATTAGCTAACAATTCATTAATTGTGATTAGTTTTAGTGCAAACTCCTAATTGTCCAGTGCATTGAGGTCTTCCTGATGTGAAAGGTGCAATATAAATGTAATTTGTTTTTTTTATTTGGTGCTGTTTGTTGAACATCAGATGTGAGTTTGCAAGAGCCAAGGTTTGAGAAACTCCTAAAGTTGTATTGGACTGACAACTGAAGTTTAAGCAAGAAAACCAGCCTCCCTGTGTGAATATTGAGCTGTACTGTTTTAAAGAAGAATTCAGGAGATAAACAAACAATGCTCGCGTCAAGGAGAAGTCAGTTTGTGAATAATGCATCAAAATAATATTTGTACAAGAATATTTTACACATTTCCTTTGCCAATATTGAATTACACTCAGTTTGCTCTCAAGGGATTTTGTGCAAAACAGTCTAAGGAATTATGCTTGGCTTGGTTGATAATAATAATAATTCTGGCATTTGATACAGCACTTAATCACATTTTCAAGATGTCTCAAAGTGGTTCTCAGAATATACTCAATAAAGTGAATTGACGGTATATTTTCTAGGCAAAACTATTAATATAATAATAATAAAAATAATAATCAGTGCCATTGGTATAGCGGCATATCATGATGGAAGGACGTTTCAAAGTACTTCGCAAGAATTACTTCACAATACTTCACAAGACTGTGTATTTGTAGGCGTACATGCCAGCACATGTCCACATAGCACTTTCCCGTAAACAGCTATGAAATGAACAACCAATATTAGTTTGAGAATTGTTGGCCAGAACACCAGGAGAAATTCCCTTCTCTCTTTGAATAGTGCAATAGGATCTTTAAAGTCCACTTGAAAAGGCAGATGGGACCTCGGTTTAACAGCTAACGCAAAGGATGTCACCTACAATAATGCAATACTCCCTCAGCCCTGAATTTGATTGTCATGTTAGACTCTGTGAGTTCGAGTCCTAACGGGTATAAACCCAATCCCTTTTGACTCAAAGGTAAGAGTGCTACCATTGAGCCAAGCTGAGACATTAGAGGATTAATAGAGGGTAAGTGATCTGAGACTCTACGCTGCATTAAAAACTCTATATTAGATCAATATAATAATAATAATCCTTGAATTTGATGTAGCGCTTTTCATGTCTTCTAGACATCTCAAAGCGCTTCACAGAATATACTGTAAAGTGGATTGAAATGACCGATTTTTTTTTCTTTTTAAGGGATTATTATTAGGCGTGTAGAATAAGGAAATTTGCCAAAGGTTTCATCCTGACCTGCCTGGATTCGAACACAGGCCACGCTTGTAAGGTGAGTGCTCTCACCACTAAGCTGCAGGACTCCACAATGCAAGTTCGGGAAGCACCTTATCGGTCTCAAATGTTCACAGTAATTTCACCTGGTGCAGCGAGATTTGTTTGCGGGTAGAGATTTGCCCCCCACAGAATTTTACGAACAAGTACAAATCCCCCCAATTCCCCTCCTCCCTCCTCTTGTGGGAAATAATTGTTGTAAAAATCCAGCCGAGCAGCCTCCAGACTGCAATTGATCCAGCGATCAGCCTGAACAAAGGAACAATCGCCAGTAATCTGTCAGATAGGACTGTCAAAGCATCAGTTTCAGCACTTCATAATGCAAGGACGAGCACAGTATATGTATGTATATATGAAACACACACACAGACACAAAACAAAGAATATTTCAGGGAAATCGCTCCCTGCATTTCCGAAGGTGCCCAATTAATTAAAAGCAAGTCTGCTTGACGACTGGAAGCCCTTTTGTTGCAGTCACGCAGTGTCAGACGTATTAAAGCATTGCACTTAATGATGCTCTGCCATTTTGTGTGATTTGCAACACTCTGTCCCCACAGACAAGGCAAGACCCTCTCCTGAACTGACTTCATAGAAGAACGAAGCTGCTATAAACTTCACAGAAGGCTGCCCTCGGTTTGTTTCTCTCTCCACCTTCCTCCCTCCCCTCTCTCTCCCGTCTATTGACACTGGAGATGGAGGTGGTTCCACCTTGATTTGTAAATGATGAGTAATTTAGGGGCACCTCTGAGACTGGGCTAATTTTAGCCTCGACCTGCTCAGGAAAAGTACTGACTCTCGTAGGGATTGTTTGACAGCATTCAAGCATGTACATAGGAAAACCAAATGCTGCTGTGTTAAGAGCTGAATCACCATCAGTAGAGTGAGCAAACTGGATGCCTGTAAAGATAGATGCAAAAGCAATCTCAGTGCACTACATTCTGAGGAGTCTCAACATTGAAAGCAACACTGCTCTCAATACCTACATGATTACCTTAATGACTGAATAGATCACTTCACATTGCACACTGGCACATCCAAATATCAATTGCAGATAAGAACTGGCATCAGGGGACATACCACAGCCTGAAACTTAGCTTCGTGGAATTTTTTAATGGTGTCATTTTGACAAGCAAAGTCGCTGTGTTTCAGGGGCAACAGATTTGATGAGTATTTTTTATGTATGTATCAATAGGGAGTGGGAATATTCTACCCAGGGAAGCAGTAGAGCCAGATTGTGTCAGCTCATTCAAGAGAGAATTTGATAGCTATTTGGCGTAGGATTCAATCGAGCGATCTGAGAGATATTACACTGTAGTGATTTTGCTTTGTTTTTAATCTTTAGGACCAGCCAGATGGACCGCGATGGTTTCTTGGTACATTACATTCCTGCACCGTAAGACTAAATGCGACCTGTGACAGTTATCACCAATGATAAATACCATATGCACAATTTTATTAGTGGATCAGCCGGTTGTCTGACACATGCAGAATCCAATCTCCATGCTTAAGAGTATCTAAACCAAGCTGAGAGTTTCATGCATTTCTACAAATGGAAATCCCAAATGGAAATTGAAATTGGTTGCTGTAGTTGAACGCACACTCTCTCCCTGGAGGATCTCTTCCTGCTTACCTAATTCCAGAGAGTATTAAGCACAGGTTGGAAGGAACCAAAGCATGGGGATCCCAGAGTGTTCATTGGGGGTAACTGCTGGAGTCTAACCATTTAAAACTGCTCAGATTGACAATGAAGCACTGTCTGGCAAACTTCATGGCAGCTTTGTCTAGTTAAGACCACCCTTACCCTTAAGGGCTTTGGGTTGAAGGGATAACAGGAGTTTAGTGGGATGACTACCTCCTCCCCTAGGAGGGTAATAATGATCAAATGCATTGTCAAAGAGATACATTTTGAAAGAAGGGCAGGTGGAATCGAGTGAGTCAGAGGGTCTTCGGGATGAAGGTTCAGACAATGTGATGATAACATATAATAATAATAATACTTGCGTTTTTATATGGCGCTTTTTACATCTTCTAGATGTCTCAAAGCGCTTCACAGAATATACTGTAAAGTGAATTGACTGTATATTTGTGGGTGAAACGTGGCAGCCAAATGCTCACAGCAGTGTCCCACAAACAGTTATGGATTGAAATGACCAATTTATGATAGATTTTCTTTGGATGGATTATTATTAGGCATGTGGTGTAAGGAAACTTGCCCAAGGTTTAGCCCTGCCCTGCCTGGATTTGAAACACAGGTCTCAAGCTTGTAAGGCAAGTGGCTCTAACTACTGAGCTACGGGACTCCATCATATGTAGCATTTTCACATCAACAACAATAATCTAGACAAAAAATGGAACAGGAGATAGAGTGGAATGTGGAAGGAAAGAATGACAATGTGACCGATTGAACAATACATTTTGGTTAATGCACCAAGGAGTTTCAATTAAATATTTCATAGTTATTTACCATAATGAAGGGGGGAAAAAATGGTTGGAAAGGTTGAATGTTTCTCATTACATTTAGGTGTACAATTTGAAAAGCCTGAAGGCAGTAGGATTGATATCAATCTTTCACATTAAGGCCTCTGGGTATAATTCCAATCAGCATCCAGCTGTTTTAAATTGGAAGTAACTCATCGAAAATGAATGAGATATGCCAAGTCGAGAGGGATGAGTTCTGGTTAGAGTCAGCTGGCAAAAGTCCAAAGCGTATAGACATAAAGGGTAGCCCAGAACTGCTTCTTATGATCAAGGATGAGAGTGCGTTGTTTGGGTATGTATTATATATCAAATGAAGGCAGGCGATTTATTAAACGTCAAATGTGGAATCTTGTGACACATTGATTAGATCACTCGCCTCGCAAGCGAGAGAACCCAGGTTTGATTACTGGACAGGGCAAAATATTAGGCACGTTTCCAGGTTAGGCAAGTACCAGAAGCCAGTTGTTAGTTGATTGGCTTTCTGAATGGTAATAGTACTACAAATTTCTTTCAAAAATTATAATATTTTTTGGTACTCAATCACAAGCACTTGTGGGACACCGCTGTGTACAATTGGCAGTGTGTTTTGTCCACAAAATACACCATCAATGTACTTTACAGTATAGTCTGTGAAGTGCTTTGAGATGTCTCAATGAAGTGATAAAACATGATATGCAAGACAAACGTAAGGATTATTATTATTATCATTATTATTATTAAATACCATTTTACATTTGGTCCAGACGATGCCATGTTCGCAACTAAGGATTGATTTTTCACCGTGTCAATAAATACATCGTCAGGACAGTGTGAAGCCGTGAAAATGCTTCGCTCACTTATGACAGTTATTTCCAGCCACATCGCACACTCTGTTAAGGATTACTAAGGGTCAGAATTCTTGAGCTGATTTGTCTGTTCGATTTCCACTAGGGCACAGGGTGATCTGTACAATCTCTGCAAAGCGCTTCAAGATGTTTCAATGCGTTCAGGGCAAGTTCAGGTTCCTCACATTCTTAACTGAAAAATAATAACAATCGTTACATTTCATACAGCACCTTATCATGTTGTGAGGACGTCTGAAAGCGCTTGACAGGATGTACTGTGTTTTGTGGGTGAATGCCGGGGGCTGGTTTGCACTTGGCAATGGTCTCACAAACTTTCATGAAGTGAGTGACCAAGTTAATTTGTGGATTGCAGCCCAGGAGACCGGGAGAAATTCTCTTCTCATTTGAATTGTTCCATGAAATCTTCAACATCCACCTGATTGGGCAGATAGGACCTTGATTTAATTTCTCTTCTAAAGGACTAGGGCTCAGAATCCAGCCCGACATGGTGTAACAAGTGTTATGTTACACGGACGGAATTTTATACCATGGCTTTCGCTTTAGGAGGACATTGGTGGTTTATACCTCAGGCCTGCCATCCAAGCTAGGGGTGGAATAGTATCCTGTAGCAGTACAATACAGCAATTCTCATGTCAGGAGGAATTTCCAAGGAGGTTAACAATCTCCACTTGCTGGAGTTGGAATTGGGGAGGGAAAAGGTGATTGAAAGTGCAGTCAAAGCCACTTTGTTTTGTTTTTGTCAGATGAGTGTCTGACACATACAGAAACCCATCATCATGTCAATAAATACATCGTCAGGACAATAGAGAGCTGTGCAAACCAAACTGAGAATTCCATGCATCCCACCTACATGTGGAGTTTTCAAAGACAGATTGTTGGAATGGAATGCGCACTCTTTTCTGAAGGGATGCATCCTGCTTTCCTAACCCTGGAGAGTATTGGTGTGAGGAGTCCCTGTCTCCAGTGACTGGTCCACCCGCCCTTGTAAGAACTATCAATGAGCCAGGCTGGCTGTGCTGTCATTGACAATGCCCAAGGATACTGAAGAACTGCCTGGCTCAGAAATTTCATTACCAGGACCACTACATAGGGGCAGAGAAGTAGGTCTAGAATTAGTGTTTGATTGAGATGAGAGGAGGTCTCCAGGATGGAGTTCCAGAGTAATGGATATGGGGACAGGGAGATGGTGAAGGAAATTGTGAATAAATTTACAGTCAAACTTCTAGAAAAGTGAAAACGTTTGCACAAAACTAACTCGGAAGAAACGTAATAAAGAATGCTTATCTATTTATCTATTATTGTCCTATTGATAAAATAGGCCTATGCCAGGACCATGGATGACTAATAAAACAATTGAAAATGACTTAAATGTATCATCGACCTCCAAGTGTTTAATCGTGGTGATTTAAACCACAGTAAGCTCTTACTTCTAAAGACTGCAATGAGATAGTGGTAGGTCTAACAGTGAATTCCATCTAAATTCCTTTAACTCGTATTCTTTCTTCTACACTCTTGTTCTGTTCACATGGGTTTCTTGCCCATAAATTACACCCAATAAAATAGTTCATGGATGGTTTACGAGACATTGCTGTGTACAACTTGGCTGCCATATTTGGTTTCCAAAAAATGTAGTTGCTACACTTTATGGTTGGACATAATAAAGTGTTTTAATAACAATATTCCTTATTTGATATACCACTTTTCATGTCTTGTAGACATCTCAAAATGCTTCACACAATATATAGTGAATTAACTATATTTGTAGGCAAAATGAGGCAGCCACTTGCACACAGTAGTGTCCCACAAACAATCATGGATTGTAGTGACCAATTTTCTTATATTGTTTCTTGAGCAATTCTACCTTGCGCACGGAGTAAGGAAACTTGCCCAAGAATTCACCCTGCTGGGAATCGAATGCAGGTTTGCAAAGGCGAGTGCTCTAACCTGAGCTACAGGACTCCATGAACAATTGTTCAAGTCCCCGAAGTGAGCCTCGAAAGCACAACCTATTGATCCAGTGGTGATATAACCAGCAACTAAGCCAGGCTGATCCAAATGCAAAGATTATTGAATTCCTTTAACTTGCCTTATTTCAGAAATATTCCTGTTAATTTCACACAGGAGAAAGAATCCGATTTAGAAAATGACAAAGCATGCTTCTTCACTTGTGGTTCTGCCCTGAGTACACTTGTGAGAGGATTATGCCATGTGTCGTTGATTAAATCACAGCAGATTTTTCGCACCCAAATGTGTTTCTTCAGACAGTAGATTGGAGAATTTTGTGTGTATGTATTGCTTATCACATCCAGTCAGATCATCAAGGCTCAATCCAATTGTTAACAACCTGCCCGCCCCATCGACAACTCCAAATCATCCCCTTACCTCGCCACCCCCCCCCCCACCCCCCCACCCCATCCTCAGCTCGGATCTGACACAGTTACTGTCCAGCACCTTGGGACATACTCCTGACATGAAAGGCACTATACAAGTGTAATTTTTTTTGTTGTTGTTATTCACAATGGTTTCTTCTACTCCCTGCCTGCCAGCCAACCTGAAAGATGCTCTATAAATGCAATTTTGTTGCTGTTGTTGTTGCCTCCCTGCTTGCCTTCCTTCTAAAGCGCTATTGCCCTTGAGACTTGAAATACACAGTTCAATTGGATCCAGTCAGCTTTATGATCCCTCACTGCTCGCATTTTTCTTTTTATAACAATAGGCGCTTTGAAACAGCTTCTCAGCTCCTGTTTAGCTGTCACATCAGGGTTTCGCTTCAAGAGGTTCTGAGGAGATGCATTGGAAGAAAGTTCTGCAAGAGATCATTGAAATTAACCCACTCCTTTTTTTAATCTAAAACAATTATAATGCTTTAGTATAAACCTTTAATATAATAATAGATTTTGTATTATTCACCTCGGAAGATTTCAAAGTGCTTCACCAGGATCTGCTATAAAATGTAGTGATTATATTTGTTGGCGCTAATGGGTTGGCAAGCTCTTTACATAATTTGCTGTGAGCAACTTGGCTTTCTCCAATAAAATACACAGGTACTACACTTTACGGAAAGTGCTCTGAAGTGCTTTGAGAAATAATAATCATCCTTGCATTTAATATAATGTGTTATCTTGACTTTGAGACGTTGCAAAGCACTTCACAGAAAATACTATGAAGAGTAGTGATTGCATATTTAGTGGGCAAAATGCAACAGCCAATTGTACACAACTGTGCCCTACAAACAATCATGGATTGAGTGACCAAATTATTACTTATTTACTTATGTATGTATATTTAGAGAGCACCTTTCACGTTGAGAGCTCAGTGTAGCTTTGTAGCAGTGTAGCACTGTAGCTCAGTGGTTAGAGCACTCACCATAAAAGCGAGAGATCAGGGTTCAATTCCAGGCAGGGCGAAACCTTGGGCAAGTTTCCTTATTCCACACACCTAATCATAATCCCCCCAAAAAGCAATAATAAATTGGTCATTTAATTCTACGACTGTTTGTGCGACACTGTTTTACGCAATTGGCTGCTGCATTTCGCCCACAAATATACAGTCAATTCATTTTACAGTATATTCTGTGAAACACTTTGAGATGTCTAGAAGATGTCAAATGCAACGATTATTATTATTATTATTATGTATGTATTATGCATGTATGCATGTATGTGTGTATGCATGTATGCATATATGCATATATGCATGTATGCATGTATGCATGTGTGCGTGTATGCGTGCATACACGCACACATGCACGTAAGTACGTACGTATGTACGTACGTACGTATGTATGTATGTATTTTTTAAAAAGAATTATTACACCAGAAAAGTGATCCACTAACTACCGAATTCTGACTTATTGCTGGCAAACAAAGTTGTGTGGAGTAAGAAAGCATGACCACCATTTTGCCCTGCCAGGGAAATGAACCCAGGTCTCTCGCTTGCAAGGCAAGTGTGCTAACCACTGAGCTACATAACATCTAAGCTACTGAAATCATCACAGCATGAACGGTGCTACATCAAATGGAAGGATAATTGTTTCTATTTATAATCATAAGTATCTTGCACTTAATGGTAAATAATATTAGCTCTGAACCGCTTGCTTTCCACAGCAAGCACTCGTGCTCACTGTGCAAGGAATTCCTCCTGAATTCCCTTTAGATCTGCTATTGACTGTCATATTTATGCCATCTTGCTCACCAACCAGCGGAGACAACATATTAATGTCCACATAATCGAATCCTTTCACAATCTTGAACACCTCTATCAGATTCCTTCTCAATTGTCTCAACACCAGGGAGAGAAAAGCTCTCATCTGCCCAAAGCTGTATACACTCTACCCAAGAAAATCATCTTTGTAAATCTACACTATTCTCTCTCCAATGCTGCAGCAACAACGACACCAAATTACATTTATATAGTGCCTTCCATGCCGGGCAGCGTCTCAAAGCGATTCACGACGGCGGAGCCCGAGGCCAAGCCAGGGGGAGGGGAGGGGAATGACACAACCTGAAGATGGGAAAGGAGTGGGAGAGGTGATGGGGTTGAAGGAGGAAGTTCCAAAGTTTTGGGTTATAGTGGCTGAAAGCACAGCCACTGATGGTGGAGCGGAGGATTTGGGGGACAAGGAGGAAGCTGGACCCATTGGAGCGGAGGCAGTGGGTACTGCTTTGAGGAGAGAAGAGGTTAGGAAGGTAGGGTGGAGCAGAGTAGTGGAGGAGTTTAAACACAAGAGTGAGGATCTTAAAGTCAATCTGCTATGTGACAAGGAGGTTGTGCAGTTTGGCATGGACTGGGGTAATTGTGGTACAAAGTTTGGTGCGGGTGAGAATTTGGGCGGTGGAGGTTTCTATGAGCTGTGTCTTGTGATTGGTGGAGGAGAGGAGCCCGGCGAGGAGGGCATTGGAGTAGTCCAGGTGAGAGGTGACAAATGCATGGATCAGGGTGTCGGCAGCTTTTGGGCTGAGGTACTTGCGGGGATGGGAAATGTGGCTGAGATGGAATAATGTGGTGCTGGATGTGGGGGAAGAAGGATAACTGGGGAACGTTCTTGACGCCTAAATTGCGCACAGGTTCAAAGAGTTTTAAGGGCAGGTCAGGTAGGTTGAGGAGATTGGAACTGTGGGGCAGAAGACGTCGACCTGATCCAAAGAGTATGGCTTCCTTCCGTCTTGTCGTTGGAAACTACAATATCCTACCTGTGGTGTGGTGACCAGAGCTGCACATAGTACTATCTGTGTCCTTCGTACTAACATTAACTGAATACACCTTAATAATATAGTGTGTTGAATCACTCCGAGATACTGTCTGGTGTGAAGGCACTATATAAATGCAAGTTTTTGTTGTTGTTGAATGTAAGCACTCCGAGACACAAAAAGCTGTTGCTCTTTACCTTTAGCATAAATAATAATCACCATCAAAGGTGACATCGAGAAACAATATCACAATAATCTGGGATTCGCAAGTACATTCCGACAGACAGGGCAATCAGCTGGTACAGATCAAGTATTATCAAAATGTATCAAATAGATTGTAAATGTAGTATTACTAATGTGATTACAAAAACAAAAGGAACTAGAGAAAATCAGGAAATCAGGAGACATATCTATCAACAAAATAAAAATCAGCAAGACATGCCGACGCACGTCGCAGAATACATGATAAAGTGCAACAACTTTGATTTGCGTGGACAAACACAGCAGGCAGTTGCACACAGCCGTGTCACACAAAAGCGAGTAACCAATTTCATAAGGAGGAATTTGGGCCAGGACACCGGGAGGAACTGGATTTTCTTTTCGAATAGTGCCAGGGGACCTGAAATGTCTGACTAAACAAGGAACAGTTCTACAGATTGAATAACGTGAAGGTTACATTTTGGCCCAGTAATTTATCTTCCATTAATATTGCATGGGCAAAGGAGTGCATAGCCGGAGGGTTGTGTACTCTCTTACAAGAATGCCTTGCTTTGCTGGGTTGTCCGTGCTGCCGGTGAATGAAAGGATATATAGTGCAATGGCTACATGTAATTTCAATGTTAAAAAAAACGCATTTCAAGCTGGTCTTCAAAGCACTGTGCAATATGAGAAATACCCCAGGCAACTAACAATCCAACACAATAAGCACAACTCTATCCTACTACTATAACAGCTCTGGTACCTTTTTCCTATTTAAAATATGATTCAGCTTATTCACTGTAAGGCAAGTTACAAAGTGATTACAAATAGAAAGGGAAGGAAAAGCATGAATGCTGCGAATTAAATAAAGAATAACATGGTGCTGTATTTATTCCGAGGTCAAATCAATACTTTTTTTTTACTATCTCTTTTTGTTGATGTGAGAATTTTATTTTCCTTAGTTAAGGAACGTATCATAAATGCCAGGGAAAGAGAAGTTGTATTTGTATAGCGCCTGTCATGTCAGGACCTCTGATGCTACAGTTTATCCCCAGCATTTGCTGCACGAGAGCTCCTGTGGAGCTCCTGTAGCTCAGTGGTTAGACCACTCGCCTTACACCTTACGTGAGACCTGTATGTGCAGCCAGGCACATACAGGTCTGTATGTGAAATCTTAGGCAAGTTTCGTTACTCCACACGCCTAATAATAATCCCACCATAAAAAAACACAATAATAAAATTGGTCATTTTCAATCCACGACTGTTTGTGGGACAGTGCTGTGCATAATTGGCTACCGTGTTTCATCCACAAATATACAATCAATTCACTTTACAGTGTAAAACAAAACACAAAATACTACAGATGCTGGGAATCTGAAACAAAAACAGAGGTTGGTGGGGAAACTCAGCAGGTCAGGCAGCATCCATAGAGTAAGGAAAAGGAGTTAACGTTTCGGGTCCACAACCCTTCATCAGAACTGTGAATACAGTGTATTCTGTGAAGCGCTTTGAGACGTCGATAAGATGTGAAAAGTGCCATATCAAATGCAAGGATTATTATTATTATAGAGTCCTTGCCTAGACAATGAGCTCCTGTCCTGACATTAGGCATGGGGTGGGAGTGTGGGGTGGAGGGGGTGGATGGAGGAGCTACCTTGGAATCACACCATCTAAGCCGATGCACCAATGCAGTACTGGGAGTTTGTTGCACTGTCGGAGATGCCATCCTTCAGATAAGACGTTAAACCAAGGTCCCAACTGCCTGTTCAGGTGAATGTTAAAAATCCCATTTGTGCTTTTTGAAAAGGGGTTTCTCTCGGTGTCCTGGCAAACAAACAAAGTTAGTCAATCACTCTATGGCTGTGTGTGGGACATTGCTGTGTGCAATTGGCTGCCGCGTTTTCCCCACCAAATGCAGTCACTGCACTTTACAATATAACCTGTGTAGTGTTTTGAGTTGCCTCAACATTGTATAAGGTGCTACATGAAATGCAAGAATTATTATGAATTTTATTATTAATCTGTGCAACAAGCAGCTCACATGTGCTTCCAGGCCCCGACTGTCCATTCTTCCCTTCCCTACATGCAGAAACAATTGGATTCTCTTCAGTGAACTACAAACTCACCCTGTGTAAAATCTCAACAGCTCGTTCTTAATAGATGAATGATGCAAAGAGCACTCGTCAACCTAGTTACATATTTGCACAATTTTGCACATATCACACTTTGCATTTGTGACTATCTTTCCAGTATCTGCATAACACCCAACTCACACTCCCCTGACCTCCCTTCTGGTCTCCAGAAGGGAGACCAGCAGGGTCTTCTGGATGTCCCTTCTGGTCTTCTGGACGTCCCAAGGCATTCCAGCGCCTTGGGACGTCCTCCCGACGTGAAAGGCGCTCTATAAATGTAATTTGTTGTTGCTCTATAATTTGTTGTTGTCTCCCATATGCCTCATTCCCTCTGCTACACCAATCTGTTGTTGTTCACCCCCTTCTCCCCTCCCACTCTGAGGGTTAAATCATCATAATAATAATAATACTTGCGTTTTGATATAGCGCTTTTCACGTCTTCTAGATTCTCAAAGCACTTCACGGAATATACTGAAAAGTGAATTAATTAAATTTGTGGGTGAAATGCTGCAGCTAATTGCGCACAGCAGTGTCCCGCAAACATTTGTGGATTGAAATGACCAATTTTGTTACTGTGTTTTTTTTAAGGGGTTATTACTCGGCATGTGGAGTAAGGAAACTTGCCCAAGGTTTTGCCCTCACCTGCCTGGATTCGAACACAGGCCTCACACTTGTAAGACGAGTGCTCTAACCACTGAGTTACAGGACTCCACAATCATGGAGGTTCCTCTACGTGACATGTGTTTATAATTCTATGCTGATACAGCCTTGTCAGTAAGTCATTTAGGCAGAATCTGGGGTACTTGACATGAGTGTGAATTTGACTGAGAAGAAATAAAGCCACAGAGATAATCAGTGCAAGTGAATTACAATAACAATTTACACTTACATACTTCCACTTTCCAGCACCTCGTGATGTCCTCTTGACATGAACGGCACTATACAAATGTAATTTTGTTGTTATGTAGTGTCCTCCATGAAGGGTGGCGTCTCAGAGCACTTAACAGTGGCGGAGCCTAACTCCTATCGGATGGTGGGTGAGGGGTGGGTTTGGGGAGAGGTGAGCAGAAGTGGCCATGAGCATAATCAAAAAGGAAGGTTTTCTGGTGGATCTTGAAAAAGGGGCCTGAGGGTGCAAGGTGGAGGTTTTGAAGGAGTGTGCCACAGTTTCGGGGAGTAGTGGCTGTAAAAGTGACCTTCAATGGCGGTGCAGAGGTTGGGAGGGAAGGTGCCAGTCAAGCGGAGGCGCTGGATGGTGGATTGGGGAATGAAGAGGTTGGAGATATAGGAGAGGTGCCAGGAAGTGAAGGAATATGAACATGAGTATGAGGATCTTGAAGTCTTTGAGATGAAAGCAAAACAATTAAAATCCGTTCAAATTTTCAAGAACTGAGGTGGATAGATATTTGTTACATAAATTGAAGTTGAGATACAGATCAGCTATGATTTAATAAAATGACAGGACAGGCTCAAGGGGCTGAATAGCCTATTCCTGTTCTTATATTTTCCTATGAAATGTTATGGTGGAAATTGCGAATGAAAAAATTATATAGAAAGCCATTCAGCAATAGCTATATCTGAATGAGATGTCACATTCCATTGCACTGGGGCCTTGGGCAGGTTGGCAGGGCTTAGGTTTAATTGACTCATCTGAGACATAGAGTATGAGAAATCTCATAATATTCCCCCTTGAGGGTGGTGGGGGTGGATGGGAGGATGGAAGAAGTCAAGGGGGAGATAGAAGCAGGGAAGGTTTTATCAATAAGTATGAAGTTAAATCTCTAGGTGAACCTTGAAACCTTATGTCCTTCCGATCCGAAAGCGAAATTGACATTTTAGGACATGGGAATATTAAAGTATATGCATTATTAAAGAAAAAAGTCCCCACTGTATTGTGTTGGCAAAGTTATTTATACATTCACATGCATGCCTAATGTGTTTCTGATACACACAGCACAATACAGGCAAATGCTAATGGAAGTTTCCTTATTCCACACATCTGTTTACCTAGCAGTAAGTAGGAACCTTGTTGATAGTTAATTGTTGAATTGCTTTCCTGAGCTAATAATGTCTTTTAAAATAATAATAATGATAATTATTATTCAATTGTCATTATTATTGATAATTGTCACTCAATACATGACTTTTTGCGGATCACAGCTGTGCGCAATTGATACAGCAGTACTAATTGCATTTCACCAACAGATTGCATAGCCAATTCACTTTACAGTACATTCTGTGAAACGCTTTGAGACATTTCAATGATATGATAAGGCGCTATTATCAAATGCAAGAATTATTATTGTTACAGTATTAAGATTCTGGCCTGATATCTTTGTGAGTCAGAGCTAAAGGACCAGTTGTGAAACTCAATGTATTGAGCCTGTGATTGATATGGGATTGCAGTGTTCCCTCACTCCGTCACTGTATATTCTGTGAAGCGCTTTGAGACGTCTCAATGACCTACTCACTGCTGGGTAAACAGAGATGTGTGTAGCAAGGAAACTTGCCTAAGATTTTGCTGTGGCCTGGCATTGATACATTCGAGTTATTTATATCTATAACTTGAGCATCAAATGCATTTCTAAACCACACAATACAATATACAATACCAGAAAGCAACATCAAAATTTAGCTGAAGACAATTAAGGTTCCTGAATCCCCTTTTATATAACCCTGAGATTCAAATAGACAGTGTCTACCATCGAACAAGTGAGTATGCCATTCTGGTGAAGAGGTATCGAATCATTAGCTGACTGCTTTGGGGGCTTCTTGACGCAAGTCAATGCATGGGGTTAAGTGGAATATTCCAAACCTGTTCAAAATGTACATTTTTATCAGTCACCATGCAGCACCAAATTACACTTAAGAATTGCAATCACTTAACTCCTGAAAAATCCCCAAGTAGATTCTAATGTGTTTTCATTAAATATTGCAGCGAAAGATATCAGCATTCATGTAGTTGGCTTTGCAATCCAACAGTGGGAGCTGGAATTTGAAATGATATATTTCTGGACTCCTATTGAAACATGAAATTTGAAAGCTAATAGGTATTAAAAGCTTGTATTATTTTTAAAGCCAGTAATATTCAAACTAAGTTCATGTCTGTGATTTGAGGATTTTAATATCATTAAGTAGGATTCTTTGTGTGCCAATAGAGACTTACAAGAACACATCTTCTAAAGTTACGTGTGTAAAATGTTATTGGAATACAATGTTTTTCTTGGAAGAAGATAATACTGCACTGAAAGAAAACCCGAACAATAATTTCAGATGTGCGTAGGCAACACAACAAGAGGACACAGGTTCAAGGTTATGAAGGGCGATTTCTGGCCAGACACACAGTGACCATTTGTTTACCCAAGGTTTATTAATAATAATAAAATAATAATAATCATCATCCTTGCATTTGATATAGCGCTTTTCATATCTTCCAGATATCTCAAAGCACTTCACAGAATATACAGTAAACTGAATTGACCGTATATATACAGTCAAATGACAGGAAACTGGGTTGTTAGGAAAGTTAGTTGAGCACAGGATGCTGAATTCATCTAATAAATATCTTGATGCTGTAATGGCAAGTTGGTAGGGTGGATATTGGAAGGGTGAGTTCAAGTGAGCTTAAAGTTGTTCTTCATTCAAACCTTTCTTAGGGTTAACTTTTCGTTAATTAAGATATTTTTACACTCTCCCACCAGAGTGATATTCATTTCACGTTGCCAGTGGAGACCTAAGCTTTTCTCTCCTGCACAGACATCTAGCGCACACTTATAATGATTTACAACAATTGATAAAGAATGTACAGCACAGAAACAGACCCCTCGACCCAACCAATCCATGACGGTGTTTACATACCATCTGAGTTTCCACCCATTCCTTACTCCCTCCCACATCCTTCTATTACCCTCTGCCTCATGTGGAGGTCCAGATTCAGCTTGAATATAGCTACACTATCTGATTCAATCACCGCTACAGGCAGCAAGTTTCACATTCTCACTACTCTCTGCATGAAGTTCTTCCTATATTCTCTTTTATCTCCTGTTAATTGCTGGCTTATATCTGTGGTCCTGTTTGTGGACATTAACAGTCTATATATGTTAACCTAACCGAGCACTTTCATAATTTTAAACAATTCTAGTAGGTTTTTCTAATAAACCTCTCTTCTCTGGCTAAGAGAACCTATCCCGTCAAAATGCACAGAATGTTTTCTTCCAGTCCCAGTCTGTGATTGCCAAGGACATTAGTAAAGACAGCAAATAAATGGCTTGTGATAACCTGTGATAGTTGCTAAACAGTTGGGAAACACTAACAGGAGCCTCAGAAGGCTTCCATCTTCCCACGGCAGCCATATGGTGATCATGGGATTCTGTCAAACCAACAGTGAGCTCCATCAATATTGGAATCATGCATTGTGGAACACTGTTGTTTAATCTTAAACTCAGTAATATCTTTAGAATTCTATGTGGTATCCTTTGCACTCGTTTGTTGACCTGTTACTAGTGTTAATTAGAGCAAGCAACGGGTTTTGGAAAATTTGATCCTGTTACATAGTTAGAGGAATTGTTTGCTTTATCTGTGCTGATCGCGCTTTCTGGCCTTTGATCCCCACAGCCACTTGATAGTTGTTTGCTCGTTTGATTAAAGAAAACACAAGAACACTCTTTATATTATCAGTTTCCTGATGCAAAATATTGGAACATATTGGATCTCCATATAAGGAGTCTTGAATTCCCTTATTAGTACAACTACTTGGCTCCTTGCCCACTGCTACCTATATATCCAAATTGCTTTTTTTATTAATGAATCACACTTTCCCCATATCCCTTTACTGCTCAAGCAAATAGGATGCTGGGGGATATTACTAAATCAGCTGAGTTCAGTTCCCCAGACTTCATATGCAGCGCTCTGGTCAGTCCCTAGAGCAATGCATTTAGTTTGAGTTACCATAACATAAGGGGGCATAGAGGCCTCAGAAGCACTGCAGAGGAGAACAATGTGGATGATCCCCAATGTTAGAGGAATGATCTACGAGCAACATTAATTAGAGAAGCTTCAGAATAGATGTCTCAGAGGGCACCTTATCGAAACACGTAAAACTTCACATGGCATCTAAAAGTTAAACAATTGTTGTACTGACAAGACTCA
This sequence comes from Hydrolagus colliei, assembly GCA_035084275.1. Classification (NCBI taxonomy): domain Eukaryota; kingdom Metazoa; phylum Chordata; class Chondrichthyes; order Chimaeriformes; family Chimaeridae; genus Hydrolagus; species Hydrolagus colliei. Next base: position 37,008,586 of record CM068744.1, read on the forward strand.
GCATTGATTCCCAGTGAAACAAAATAGATTTCAAATGGATAATAAAATACCAGCAATGTTTGGTGAACATTGACAATTTGCCCAGAGCAACATCCAGCAAGCGGCCTCTTTGAACGGTAACCAACCATTCCACATAGCCCTTGCTCATCCACCACCTCCATCCTTGTGAAACACTCCTATTACCTTAAATGAAGGGCGCTATGTAAATCCAAGTTGTCGTTATTGTTGCAAAGGCTAGTGGCCTTCTTCTGCATTTTCTGTGATGTTCTAAATTCCAGCTCCCTCTGAGAGTGAGTGCATACTCAATGGAGTGCTTTGCCAGCTCTGCACTGTAAACTTTTTAAGATCACAAAGATACTTTCAGTTCCCTTGACATCAATTGCCTGTGAAGCGCTTCGAGGCTTGGATGAGATTTGGATGTTATAGGGCTCCTTGCCAAAGTGGAGAGGTGTTATCAATTTATCATTAAATGATGAGTTGAAACTCTTCAGTTGTTGGAGGGACTGTGCACTTGCACAATTACAAACTGATCAGGGTGAGTCAGCCTGGCTTTGCAAAAGATCTACCTGCATGAATGGAGTCATCTTCTGACAGAAACATGACCAGTGGATGAAGGAGGATCCACAGTTATCATTGACATGGATTTTTGGAGAGCTTTTTGATAAGATGTTGCATAGAAGATCATTAGATAAACCAAATACTCATAGAATTGGAGGCAAGCTTGTGTCATGGAGCAGTAATTAGATGAAGGTAAATGCAGAGAGTTGACGTGAAAGGGACATTTCCTAATTGTCAGATTATCTAGATGTTAGTCTGAAATTCTTAGTGTTGGTCTTAGTCAGTAGATATGGCTCTGTGACCTATCTTGAAAATAGTATCCATATCTGTTTGCTTCTCATTCATTGGAGCTACTCCAATAGTGATTGATACATAGCGTCTTTCATAGTTTCACTCACAATATATACAATCAATTCACTTTACAGTATTTTCTATGGAGCGCTTTGAGATGTCTCAACAATGTGGTAAGGCACTATATCAAACGCAAATATTATTCATATTATTTATTCGTAGTACTTTTATAATTTCAATGATGCAATTGTCTCCTACCTGAAAGACCACTAATCTTTACAAAGGCAGAGTGTGAGCCCTAAGTGGGAGGGAGATAGGGGAGAGCTGAACACAGGAGAGGTCAGAAAGGTAGCTTTTTGGATGGGTTTTGAAACCAGAGAGTGAAAGAGCAAATGGAAAGGATATTAAAGAGAGAGTAGCAAAAGGTGGGGTAAAGTAATTGAATACTTGTCCACCAATTATGGGACAAAAACCAAGAATAGGCAAAGGAGGGAATTATTCAAGGAGTAGAGTGACATAATAGTGTAGTGGTAGTGTGGGGCAAGGCCACTGGAGGAATTGGAGGCCGTGGGGTCCTGTACTGTATTGGCTAGAGTACTGGCCTCACAAGTGAGTTTGATTCCTGGGCAGGACAAAACATTAGATTTGTTTCCTTATTCCGCACACCTCTGTTTACCTAGCAATAAGTGGGAACCCAGTTGTATTTTAAGGTATTATTACACCCAGAAAGCAATTCTCCAGTCGACTAAAACCCCGGTTCCTACTTATTGCTTGATGAACAGAGGCATTGGAGTAAGGAAATTTGATTAAGGTTCTGCCTTGTTCGGGAATTGAACCGGGGTCCACTTGCTTGTGAGACAAGGCATTCTAACCAATACACTATAGAGTAGGGTCTGTCGATATGGAAATTATCCGATTTAGATATATCGATGGGCTCATATCGAGATGTACCAAAATATTGATATTTTGGGGGTTTTCGTACTGCGTATGCGCACGCGGTGCGCGTGCATTTGGGGTGCGCGCGCATTCGGGGTTCGCACGCATTCGGGGTGCGCGCGCATTCGGGGCCTATCTCCTCAGGAGGTAAATATCTTTCTCTCTCTGTGTCTCTCACACTCATTCCCCCCATCTCTATCTATCTGTATATTATCACATCCACCCCATCTCTCCCCCCACCCCCACCCCCGCCACCGTCCCTCTCTCCTCCCTTCCCTGCCACCATCCCTCTCTCCACCCCCACCCCCCCCCCACCACCGCCGCCGTCCCTCTCTCCCATCCCACCCCCCAGCCGTCTCTCTCCCCTCACCCCTTGTACACCTGTATATTGTATTCGAGTACTATGAATACAATATGGCAGCTTTACACCTCGGTCTGTGCATTGTGTATAGAGATGAGCATTCTGGGTCTTGTAGTTCAGTGTGCACGCATTCCGATTTTTTCCCTCGATATATCGACTTTTTAGATATATCGATATTTTTGAAATGCCTATATCGGTGTATCGATATGAAAATTTTGTTGGGTTTTAGCAATATATCGATATATCGCTGGAACCTACTATAGAGCTCTATTCATTGAAGTGCATTGAGATTTCTCAACAAGGTGATAAGGCGTTATATCTTATGCAAGGATTATTATTATTTTATTATTATTATAAGCTACAGTTCACCCATCTTAGTGAAATTGTTGTTTTTCAGTTCCCTTGAGACTCTTTAGAATCTTAACCTCCCTTTTGTCAAAGACAGTGCTGAACTTACTTCCTGACATATTTAAATTGAACGTTTTTCAGCATAATTCATAGCCCACTACCGATAATTACAAAATATGAATTATTCTCCAGGAGCTGTAAATATTTTTCTCCTCCCTCCACCCCCTAGCTCTGCTCTAACTTTGTGACCGAAACAAGACAAATAATCTACCGGTAATTATTTTTGCGCTCAAAAATAAACGAGTAGCGCTAAAAGCAATTGTGTCAATTTTGTTTCTAAAAAATGCACTTTAAACAATTTTGCAACTGACTAGAATTACTTATTTTTTTCCCCAAATAATGTTCCCCCTCTTCCCCCACCATCTTTCCCACTTTGAGACATCCACAGGAATTTGCTTATCGGAAATTATTTTCTATGTTATCAGGAACCTGTGTAACAGTGAGATCAATAAGGATTATGAAAACTAAATTTTGCTTGGCACTTACAGGAAGATAGCATCCCAATTATAGAATGTTAATTATATCCTGGCTGTAACAAAAAAAATGCAAATTTTATACTGCAGAAAATTAACAGCAGTTAGTGCTTAATATTGCATGACTCGTCCATTAAGTGTAATATTAGAAGCTGTTAAATTATGGAAAATGAAAGTAATGAGGCTAGAATATTAATCTTGTATGTGGTTCTTTCTGTGTAAAGACTCATTAGGAAATAAGGGCTGGCGTGTGTTTCACAATATAAGGCGTGATTAGGCTTTGGAGACAAGCATTTGTGGTGGCATTTTATCTTGTTATCACTGTGGAGAATTATAACAACTTTATATGGAGGACGGATGAGTTGAAGTCGGGTATTTGGAGAGTGGACGGGAGGGAGGGAGTTAGTCACTCAGGTGTCTGAAGTATGCGGAAGCCCCATCACCACACTTAAGAGTCTCCAAACCAAATATCTCGGAAGTTCACAAACTTATGGTTCCCTTTTGTCTGTTTTGTCTGTGTGTCAGCTTGGCTCACTTTGGTAGTACTCTCACCATGGAGTCAGGAAGTTTCAGGTTCAAGCACCATGTTGGGACTTGGAACTCACATAGTCTAGGCTGGTACTCCAATAACAGAGTCCTTTATTCTTCAAAGTGCCACCCTGCAGATGAGATTGAGGTCCCATCTACTGTTCAGGTGGACATTAAAGTTCCAATGGCCCTATTTCAAAAGAAAGTTTATCCTGGCCAATGATCCCACAAACAAAATTTATTACAGTATTCACTTCATGCCTATATTTGGGATGTCACCATGCACAAATTGACTGTCACATTTGCCTACAAAATACACAGCATTTTCACTTTACATTCAATCCTGTGAAGCTCTTTGAGACAACATAATCATAGTAATAATACTTGCATTTGATATAATACTTTTCACATCTTATAGTGCTTTACAGAATATACTGTAAAGTGATTGTATATTTGTGGGCGAAATGCGGCAGCTAATTGCGCACAGCAGCTTCCCACAAACAGTTGTGGATTGAAATGACCAATTTTATTATTGTTTTTTTTGGATGGATTATTATTAGGCATGTGGAATGCGGAAACTTGCCCAAGGTTTCACCCTGATCTGCCTGGATTCGAACCCAGATCTCATGCTTGTAAGGTGAGTGCTCTAACCACTGAGCTGCAGGAACTCCAATATAAGGTGCTCTATCTAATGCAAACATTATTATTATAATCGTAGAACCAGTGTCTCACATGCAGAAAAAAACCCCAGCACAGATTTGATGGACTGTGTGGTCAGTTTCTGTGCTATTATTTTCTAGGATTCTATAATCTGTAACTTGACCCAAGGTGGCAAGAGAAATGATTTCAAGACTTGGGAACTTTGTAATCTAAGGCTTTCATTTGATAATATCAAAACACCGTGAAGTGTTTCACAGTTAATTGCTTTCAACAGTAATATCTGTGGATGTACGAGGCAGCCAATTTGTGCATGGCAAGAACTCACAAACAGCCATGAAGTGAATGATTAATTGATCTGTTGGTCAGCACAATAGGCAAACTTCCCTTCTGTTCTTGAATAGATGGGATCTTTAATGTCTACCTGAGCAGTCATTTATACAGTGCATTTGTGTAAGATTATGCTTCAGAGGCCTTCACAGGGACTGTGTTGGATGCTGAGCAAGATGGAATGGTGAGAGGCCAATGACATGGTGAAAGATGTAGGTCTTTAGGTGGTATTTAAAGACAGATTTGTGGAGGAGATGAAGAGCTAAACAAAAGGAGTTCCAGAGGTTGGCAGTAGAGTTGCTGAAGGTTAAAGATTTGCTGTGTCATATATAGAAATACAGATCCCAATTTGCAAATCTCCATCTTAATGATGAAATAAAACAATTGTTGCATTTGCTATAATAATAATAATCATAATAGCACTTTATTACATTATCAAGACATCTGAAAGTTTTTCCCAGTGGTTGGGTACATGTGTATATGTTTGCGCGTGTGTGTGTGTAGGCAGGCCAGCCTGCTCTGGTGATTTCTGCTTCAGATCTTTCTAAATAGTGCAGTCAAAGGAATGCAAGGTGGTAAGGTGGTTGAAGACTCATCTGGTCTGTTCTGTGGATCCTATGTTGATCCAAGCACTTCTAGAATGCTACCCTGCTTTAGGGCACTATGTAAATGCAAGCTGTGTTGTTGCTGTCTTAATTATTTAAAATAAAGCACTGAAACTTCTCATACAATTCAAATGAATGTGTTACAAAATAATTATGCTACAATTATTTATTGCCTCGATTCCAACATTCCACTGTATAAATGTTACGGTGTAAGTGTCTAGATGACTCTGATATTGGGTCCATGGGCTCATAGTTTGGAATGACACACTATTAGAAAGCTTTGGAGGAGCTGCATTGTCGGAGATGCCATCCTTTAGATGAGATGTTAAACTAAGGTCCTATCCACCTGTTCAGGGTGGATAGGACACAGGGCGATCTTCAAATACCTTCCTGAACAACATTCCTTCATTTAGAGTTGATCATTCACCCCATGCCTATTTGTGGAACATTGCCACACGCAATTTGGCTGCTGTGTAAACCCACAAATAGAGCCATTACACTTTACTGTAAAATACTATAAAGCATTTTTAGTTGTGTCCTTCTGGTGAAAAAGGCACTATATAAAGATGCGTTGCATGCTTCAATGGCATTGTATCAAATGCAAAGATTTATAACATTTTGTCCAAACAATATACAGTACAATCTATTCACTTTATAGTACAGTATATTCTATGAAGTGCTTTAACATGTGATAAGGCATAATATATCAAATGCAAGGATTATTATTATTGTTATTAATTCACACTATATAGAAGCACCCTATAACAGGGACAAATATACGTTTTCATACAAGGCCAGTATCTCCCACAGTGAAACAAAACGGTATTCACATCCAATCTGGCTTTGTGCCTCAAACACAACACAAAGATATAATTGAGCCTTGCAAAGCTTTCCTCTGAAGTGTCCTGCAAATGGTCATTTCAGCAAAACGTTTTTGGAGAACTCCAGTTGTGCCCTCACACATTAACCTTAACCACTGCCAACTATTTGCAACTACTGTGCAACTCAGCCACTTTGGAGTTTCAACTCTATTGATCATTTGTGGGTAACTAAGGGTTACTCTGTTGGAACTTTCCAGTTGATAGCTGGAATAATATGTAATAGTTAATAGTTAATAATTAGGACAATAGCTGGTTACTCTACCTAAGGTCAACTTGTTCAATATCAGGTCGTGAAAGAGATTATGATTAGGACATCATCGTTGTTCCGCTCAAGGGAGCCATTAAGATCCTGGGAGCGAATGCATTCTTGATAAAGTGCCCTTGCAAGTGACATTACTGTACACTTGGTACAGCAAGTTCATTGACAATCATTGAAAATGTCAAGACATTCAGGTTGACTGTTTTCTAAATTATCCAACGTGCTGGCATTCGTGCCTTTCACTCCAAATGCAGTACTGTTTCTCTTTAAGATTTACCCTCAAAAATCTTTCCCACTTTGAGTGTGTGTTTATTTTTGCCACCCGTTACTCATAAAGGAACATGGTTTGGCTCAACATGTGGCTGATGATGTGAATTGAAAATAATTATTTCATTTGATATAGCACCTTAACGATATAGCACCATTAAGAGTTTCAAAGTGCTGCATGGAATAAAGTGAATTGACTGTATTTTCGTGGGAAAATGTGGCAGCCAATTGTTCACAGCACAGTTTGTGAGACACCCTTTGTATCCTGCTAACAGTTAGACATTGAGTGACCACATGTTCTTTGGGAGGAATCATTAACCCTGGAAAACGATCTAACAATCAACCAACAATCAGGATCCCCCTTACTACTTGTTAAACATAGATATATTTGTGGAGTAAAAAAACTTGTCTAAGGTTTCATCCCGAACAAGAATTGAACCCAGGTCCTCTTGCTTGTGAGATGAGTGTGCTAACCAATATATTGTACTACAGGACTCCAAAGAAAGAACAACCTTGAATATTCATAGGCTTTCACCTGCAAAACACACTGACTGTGAAATATTTTGAGATATCCTCCTGATGTGAAAAGCATTATATGAAATGCAAGGATCAATTTGTTTAATTTTGTTTGATAGAATTTTGCTAGATCAAAACTCTTAACAGTAATTCCCATTCAGTGTGAATGGTTGTCAAGGTTCAAGTACCAAACAATGAACTCGTAGTCTAGACTGGGAGTGGACTTCATTATAGGAGGTACCATCCTTTGGATGTGATGTCTACTTGTGCCTATTGACATTAAGGAGACAATACAAAAAAATGTTATATTGGTACAGTATGCTGCTTTTTATTTCAGGAGGTTGTCCCAAGGTGCTTGATAGTCTCGGCTTGGCATCCAAGGTGTAGGGAGGAGAAAGCTGGCTAAATGAGCAGTAAAAGAGGAATTTTCTGACTGAGGTAAACCTCAAATTCAATGGCAGTATTGTCATGGACAGCAGTCCCACAGATAAAATTGTTCATTCACTTCATGGCGATTTGTGGGACGTTGCAGTGTAGAAATCAGCTGCTGCATTCACCTACAAACACACAGTCACCACACATTAAAATCCCGTGAGGACATTTGGGAAATCCTTTGGGACATTCTATTGATGTGATATTGTGATGTATCAAATGCAAGTATTCTTACAATTTAGGTGCTCTTCACAATGTGCAGAATTTTGCATCATAGATTGCATTTCATGCCAAACCACTATGTTGAGGTGGAGTGAGGGGGAAGCGGAAGAGAAACGTGTTGGTAGCAAAAGAAGGGAGAATCAATTGGCCTAGGGTGATTTGCTCTCTGTATTGATGTAATGTAACACACTATCCTTCAATGGCACAATATGTTGAAATGCTCAGGAGAATCAACATCACTTAAAGACCCTACAGTACCTTGACATATAACAGAAAGGTTAGATGTCGTAAAGAATTTGGACGTAGATTACCTGATGGCTCAGTGGGTGCAAGTAACATGTGAAATGATTCCTGAGTTATGTAGAGCTGGAACATTCAGTTCATGGAGGAGAATTGAACAGAACCACTGTGACTCACCATTCAATATGCTTAGAGTGTAAGCAATCCTAGAATTTTGTTTTGTCTTAAGTTGACCAAAGAAAAAAGGAAAGCCTCACAGATTTGTTTACTTCATAAAAGGTGACTATGTGTTGTAAATGAATGACTGCCAAAGACAATGGAAGATAGAATCATAGAATCATAGAATCATAGAATTTTACGGCACAAAAGGAGGCCATTCGGCCCATCTAGTCTGTGCCGGCTCTTTGAAAAGAGCGATTCAATCCCATTGCCCTGCCCGCTCCCCATAGCCTAATAGACCCGTTCTTCCTAAATAAAGATCTAATTCCCTTTTAAAAGTTGTTATCGAATCAGCCTCCACCACCTTTTCAGGCAATGCATTCCAGATTCGAACAACTCGCTGAGTGAAAAAATTTCTCCTCAGCTCCCCTCTACTGCGCCTTGAAACTATTTTAAATCTGTGACCACGAGTCACAGATTCACCCACGAGTGGAAATAGTTTTTCTCTATTTGCCCTGTCGAAACCCCTCATGATCTTATAAACCTCTATTAGGTCTCCCCTCAATCTTCTCTGCTCCAGAGAGAATAACCCTAGCCTATCTAGCCTCTCCTCATAGCTGAAGTCCCTCAATCCTGGCACCATCCTAGTAAATCTTCGTTGTACCCTTTCCAATGCCTTCACATCCTTTCTGTAGTGTGGTGACCAGAATTGAACACAGTATTCCAGCTGAGGCCTCACCAAAGTCCTATAGAGGTTAGTCAGCACTTCCTGACTTTTGTACTCTATACCCCTATTTATAAAGCCTAGTATCCCATATGCCTTCTTAACAGCCTTGTCTACCTGTCCTGCCACCTTCAACGAGTCACTAACACAAATCCCCAGGTCTCTCTGTTCCTTCACACCATTTAAAATTGTACTATCTAGCCTATATTGCCTCCCTTCATTTCTTCTCCCAAAATGCATCACCTCACACTTCTCTGCATTAAACTTCATCTGCCATGTGTCTGCCCACTTTACCAATTTGTCTATATCCTCTTGCAGATGGCTACTATCCTCCTCACTGTTTACTATTCTCCCTAACTTAGTGTCATCTGCAAACTAATGGAGTTGTATATACAAAATAAACATTTCCTGTGGTATCTTGAAAGATAAGGTTCTCCTTGGTCAACAGTTGCTTTTAACTGTACGATGAGTGGTAAAATGTATAAAAGGAACATGGATTTTTTTGGGAAAACCAAGAAGATCAATGTCTGGGAGCAGAGTAGGTAACCAATCTCAAGGAACGAGCAATATACTTCAATCAACATTGATCAATGCACACCAACATATCGATTTATCCATCAAAGACATAACATTGGTATGATCAACTTATTGCTGTGAATTGTATTACCTTGAAGTAAGTATTTAGTTGATTGTATGTATAAAAATCTGTGCAAAGAAGAGCAAATTGCAGCTTTGGCTGCCAGGAGGTACCATCATTCAGTCACCCAAGAAGATTAGGCAAGGACACTAGGAGAAACTCCCTTCTTTTTTCAGATAGTGCTGTGGGATCTTTTATGTCCAGGCAGATGGGACAATTCATGACTGTTTGTGAAAGAATCCAACAATCAAACAATCCACAACTGTTTGTGAGACACTGCTGTGTGCAATTTAACATCCTATCTAATGGATAGCAACTCTAGCAATGCAATGCGATCTCAAAGTCCAACATGTTGGAGTCCCAGCAGTATATTTTGTGGGTGAAATGCAGCAGCCAATTGTGCACAGCAGTTGTGTGGAGTCCTGTAGCTCAGTGGTCAGAGCACTCAGCTTTCAAGCGAGAGACCGGGGTTTAATTCCTAGCAGGGCAAACCTTGGCCAAGTTTCCTTACTCCAAATGCCTAATAATAATCCCTCAAAAATAATAATAAAATGTGGTCATTTAAATCCACAACTGTTTGTAGACACTGCAGTGTGCGATTGGCTGCCACATTTTGCACACAAATATACAATTAATTAATTTCACTGTATATTCTGTGAAGCGCCTTGAGAAGTCTAGAAGACGTGAAAAGCGCTATATTAAATGCAAGGATAATTATTATTATAGTGGATATAATGCTTGCATTGCAATTGGGAAGACCCAGTTTTGATTCCAAGGTTGGGTAAAACCTTTGGCAAGTTTCCTTACACCACAGTTTACTAGCAGTAAGTAGGAACCTGATTGTTAGTCGAATTTGCAGATCACTTTCCAGGGTCAATAATCCCTACAAAAGATATATATTTTTCGTCATTCAATTCATGACTGTTTGTAGAACATTGCTGTGTGCAATTGGCTGCGATATTCCACCTAGAAAATACAAAATCAATTCAATTTACAGCATTGAGAACTGCCAGCGTGACATCGGCCATGTCTGTTTCTTAATTCCCCTCTCCCACTCAAATCACTCTCCTTCTGAATGTGCTGCACTGTACTCTCTCAGGCTCAATCCCAATATCATGATGTAACCTGCTGACAAAGGAGGTGCTGTTGTCGTTTGGCGAAAGGATCTCTACCTGGCAGAGACTGAACGCTAACTCTCCGATAACTCCTTCTACCTTCCCCTGGACCATAAACTCACGTCTGAGCACCGACCTAATATCACCGGATCAGTCAATGAACTAATCTCCTCTGGCGAGCTTCCTCCCACAGCCTCCAACATCATAGTCCCCCAGCTGCACATCCTGCCTGTATGTCCTTCCCAAAATCCACAAACAGGAATGTCCTGGGAGATTTATTGTCTCAGCCTGTTCCTGCCCCACTAAACTGATCTCCATATATCTGGACTTTTTTCTTGCTCCTCTTGTCCAAACCCTACCAACCATGACTCTTCCGACTACCTTCGACAATTTGGGTGACGATTTGCTGAACACCCCCACTCTGTCTGCAAACAACAGCAACAACAAAATTAAATTTATAGAGCGCCTTTCACATCGGGAGGACGTCCCAAGGCTCTGATGTCCCAAGGCCCAAATACAACCCTGACCAACCACTTTCTTGCCATTTCAACTCTCTTTCTCACTCACAGTCTGATCTCTCCATCCATGGTCTCGTACGCTGTTCCAATGAAATGCAGCGCAAGCTCAAGGAACAGAACTTTTTCTATCTGTGAGGGACATTACAGCCCTCTGGCCTTAATATTGATATCAATAATTGAAATGGTTGTGTACCCGAAACGTTGACTCACTTTTCCTTTCTCCATAGTTGCTGCCTGACTTGCTGAGTACTGTATTCCCAACATTTTCTGTATTTGTTTCAGATTTCCAACATCTGCAGTATTTTGCACTTTTGTTCACTTTACAGTATATTCAGTGAAGCACTTTGGGGCCCCTCAACAATTTGATAAATGCAAGGATTATTATTATTAATATCTTGTCTTGAACCCCACAAACCTTTTAGCATAGTTGGAGGTAAGAGCGCTACTGACTGAGCTAGACTGACATCTTCTCCAGCAATCAAGATGATGGGGAACTTGTTGAAAGCGGGATTATTGAACATTAAACACCGACGGAACCTGATACTGTTCATCAACTGAATAGGTTTGTGACAGTATTTTCAAGTGTTAACGAATGTTATACAGCAAGAGATTGAAAGTATGTGGCAGGATACAGTGTCCCGTTTGTTGTTTGAGAAGATTGCCTTCAATGGAGCAAGATTAATAAGCTTATTTTACGGCAACTTGATGAGATTTCTTTTTCGTATGATTAAGGATGGGTTGCATGGCTAGTGACAGGTGAATGCATTGTGTGCCTATGGAGGACTATAACTCACTCCACAGCCTCCCACAGAAATAAAACGATCCTCTGGTCTGGTATGGCTGCTTTCACACTAGGAGAATGTCTCAAATCACTTTGTGGTATTTATAATAATAATTCTTGCATTTTATATAACGCCTTATTACATCTTCAAGAAATTTTAAAGCACATCACGGAATACGCTGTAAAGTGGTTTCCTGGTCCTCACATTCAAAGCCCTCCACGCCTCACCCCATCCCACCTCTGCAACCTTCTAACCCACTCCTAACCCATTTACCAATCTGCCCCGTTCCGCTCAGCAGGCTCCAACCTGCTCCACATCCCCCAACCCACCCATCCCATCATTGGCAGGCAAGCCTTCAGCCACTCTGGCCTTAACCTCTGGAACTCCATCCCACAGTTCCTCCATCTCTTCCTTTCCCTGGCCTCCTTCAAATCCCGCCTCAAGACCATTCTCTTTGATGGTCCCATCAGTCACCCCAAATCCCCCCATTTCCCTTAACCCTCCATCCCCAATCCCAGCTTGGGTCTGAAATAATGACTACCCAGTGCCTTGGGAAGTACTCCTGATGTGAAAGAAGCTATACAAGTGTAATTTTGTTGTTGTTAACTGTATATGTTGTTAGTAGGACGAGGCAGACAGTTATATACAGCAAATGTTGTGGACTGAATGTCCATATTGTTGTGTTTTGTAAGGGATTATGATCCTCAGAAAGTGATCCGCCAACATAAAAACACAAGAATAAAGAGCAGGAGTAGGCCATTTGGCCCCTCAAGCCTGCCCCACCATTCAATAAGATCATGGCTGACATGCTAATCTAACTCCATCTGCCCACCTTTTCCCCATATCCCATAACCCCTTCATCCATAAGAAATCTGTCAATCTCGGTCTTAAATTTGTTCAAGGTCCTCGAACAGCCTTTTGGGATAGAGAATTCCATAAGTTCACTACCCTCTGAGTGAAGAAGTGTTTCCTCTACTCTATTTGAAACATCTGACCACTAGTCTTAACACTGTGACACCCTAGTTATAGCTTCTTCAACCAGGGGAAACAGTCTCCCACTATCTATTCTGTCAGGATCCTTAAGAATCTTATAGGTTTCTGTAAACCTGTCCTCAACCATCCTTCGCGGCAACCCATTCCTGTTGTTAATTACTCTCTGGGTAAGGAAAACGTTGCTGGTGTCTGTCCTGAACATGCCCTGTGTCTTCTTGTTCTACTCTCTTGGTGCATTCTGAAGTATTCTGTGTTTAACTTTTCAACAACAACAACAACAATAACTTGCATTTGTGTAGTGCATTTCATGTGGGGCAGCATCTTGGAGTGCTTCCAATTGTGTTTGAAAATATATATGCCTCTACAAGGCCTCCCTGTGAGATATCTCCTTTTCAAGACAGAAGAGCCCTAGCTTGTTTAATGGATGCTCATAGCTCATCCCTACTAACACTGTTGTCTGTTGCATGGGTTTGTATGTTGATCAATCTCTGAGCAGCAAATACTGTAAGAAGGATCCCATTTTTAAATGTCAGCATTTACGCTGCTTCGCAAAGATTGAGTGTGGCATTCGAGGGACAATCCTCAATTCCCTTAAGAAATTAAACCTGTACAACACATGACTGATGTCTATTGCCTGCAACTCTCATTTCTCTCTTCATATCCATTAAACTGAAATCTGAAAGGAGGCAAAGGTGATGTTGACTCACCAACAACAGCAATATGGGCAATTTACATTTATATAGAGCATATGTGGGCACCCATCACCGTACTGAAGAGTGTCAAAACCAGATGAGTGTTCCATCTATGTTTCCCAACTACACATGCAGATGGTCCTGCATATGTAATATAATACGGGCTCTCCCTGGAGGAGGACACACCTCACTTACCTAATTCCAGAGAGCATTAGGCACAGGGTGGAGTGAGACAAAGCTTAGGGACACCAAAGTGTGTGCTGGGGGTAATTGCTGGAGTTCAGCACATTGGAACAACCTTCTGACATGAAAGACACTATATAAACTCAAATTATTTGGAGCGTAATTTAACCATCTGAAAAGCTTCCTACTGCTTGCCAAGCTTAGACTGAACTACCGATTAGGGCTTTGACTTTCAGGGTTACCAAGAACCGAGTGGAAAGAAATCCTGCTCTAGGTGACTGACCTGCTACTTGAAATCTTGACAATGAACCAGGCTGCCTGAGCTGTCATCAGCAGTGCCCTGACATACACTGGCCCAACCTGGCTCAAGAGCTGGACTACTGAGACTGCCACAGAAGAAAGACTCGATTCAGCCATTCTGCCCTCACCTTCTGGAGTCCTGCTCAGAGCTCCACTGATTCACTCCCTCACCTTATTCAAGCCCACCTGAAAACCTACTTATTTGTCAATAGTTTGAGTCATCTTTGCTCTCTCCACCCTCTTCAGCTCCAAGTAACCCAGCCAGCAGTGTGAATTAATCACTGTGAGATTTCCTCGCAATATGAAGCATAGTGTACATAAATATAATAATCCTTGTATTTCACATTTTATTGACATCTCAAAGCACTTCACAGAATATACTGTAAAATGATTTGACTGCATAGTTGTGGGAGAAATGCGGCAGCCAATTGCCCACAAACAGTCATGGATTGAAAATGACCAATTTTTTTATTATTGTGTTTTTTTGGGGACAGATTATTATTAGACATGTGGAGTAAGGAAATTTGTCCAAGGTTTCACCCTGATCTGCCTGGATTCGAACACACATCTCATGATTGTAAGGCAAGTGCTCTAACCACTGAGCTACAGGAGCTCCACATAATAATACAGTATAATAATAATATTTGCATTCGATACAGTGCCATCATATCATTGAATCGTCGCAAAGTCTTTCAAATTGAATTGACTGGTATTTTGTGGACACAACAAAGAAGACAATTACGGACAACAGTTTCCCTCAAACAGTCAATAAATATTATATAAAGGTAAGTTGCATTGTAATTGTTTGGCGTTAAGCCTGGCAGAAAAGCTTGATTTCCAGCGGACTGAAGGAAAGCTCCCTTAGTCCTGATTTACGTTCTTCAAATTACTGAGAGAAAATAATTAAACGGAAAAAATGGAAAACTCCATCCTAGAAAACAACAATAACAGAAGACATGGACAAAATGGATAAGTGCTGCTGATTTGCGGAGAGTTAATTAATGACTCTGTGAATTGTACCATTGTAGTGTTGTTGCTCTGTCAATAATTCAATTACTTTAACACCGACAGAATTATTTCAGCTGATGAATTGGGGGAATGTGTACTTCCTCAGTGCATGTGTACTCAGGTTTAAGAATAACAAAGCCCTTCGCTTTAAACACACACGACCAGTGAACCAAGATCATCAAATTACCCAGCCTCAGGATTATGAACAATATATGAAAAGCAACAATTTTTTTGCTATTATTATTGCTTCTATCAAATATTATTGTGTTATCTTAGCATCATTTTTTTTCTTTGATTAGCTAGGTGTCTGACACTTGTGGAAACTCAACACATGCTTAAGAGTCTCCAATCCAGAATGAGTTACTTCCTCAAATCCAAGGATTATTATTTTTTCCACAAACAAGGAAATTACTATGTCTGGAATATAATGTGAACTCAGTCCACATTCCTGGCAATCAACAACAGTAAAAAATGATGTATCTTTCATCCTGCAGCCAACTGTCAGTCTGGCTCAGTTTGTAACGCTCTTGTTTTTGTGGGTTCAAGCCACACATCAGGAATGTAAGTTGATGGTATAGACCAGTGGTTCTCAACCTTTTTCAGTAATATACCCCCTTGTTAATTTTCAACAATATTGAGCACCCCCACCCAAACACATACACACATGCACCATCCACCTCATTCCACTTGCATTTTATGACTTAGCTTTTCTTATCATAGAATCACAGAATCATAGAATGTTACGGCACAGAAGGAGGCCATTGGCCCATCGAGTCTGTGCCGGCTCTTTGACCGAGCAAGTCACTTTCATTAACCCCAATCACCAGCTTTCTCCCCATAACCCTGCAAACCCGTCTTCCCCAGATACCTATCTAGTTCTCTCTTAAAAGCTGCTATTGAATCGGACCTCACTACCCTTTCAGGCAGATCATTCCAAATTAGAACAACTCGCTGAGTAAAAAAAATTCTTCTAACCTCCCATCTGCTTCTTTTGGTAGATATCTTAAGACTGTGACCACGGGTCACAGACACACCTACCAGCAGAAACAGCTTTTCCCGATCTAGCATGTTGAAACCTTTCATATAACAAAATAACTAGCATATACAAAACGAGGGGAAGAACGATTAAATATACAATTTGGAAGGCTATAAAATGCTGAATAAGAGAGCTAAATAAATCAATGTACTGCCACCTGTACTCCCTGGAAGTAATTCTGTACCTGCTGGTTGAGAACCGCTGGTATAGACAATAAAAGAGGCAAGGAGACAGGAGACAACAAAAAAAAGAATTTGCTAGATGAAAGAAGACCAAGGTCCACCCAGTTTTTCTTCCCCCATCCTGGAGTCCTGTAGCTCAATGGTTAGAGCACTCGCCTTGCAAGCGAGAGACCTGGGTATTCAAGCAGGGCGAAGCCTTGGGCAAGTTTCCTTACTCCACACTCCTGATAATAATCGATCAATAAAAAAGGCATTAATCAATTGGTCATTTCAACCCACGACTGTTTGTAGGACATTGCTTTGCATAATTGGCTGCCACATTTTGCCCACAAATAGGCAGACAATTCACTTTACAGTATATCCTATGAAGCGCTTTGAGACTTCTAGAAGATGTGATAAGATACTATATCAATGTAAGGATTATTATTATTATCCTGCCAGTAGAATGAACCCATCACGCCTCAATCAAAGCAATGTAGCACAGTCTTCAGAAGCAAATGAGACAAATTTATTTCAGGAAATAATATGACGGGATACAGCAATACATTACTGTATTCCTTGATATTGTTTGCTGAACGAAATTTCTCTAATTTGCTTCTGAAGATGTTAAAGTGAGGCCTTTTCTTCCTGTGTAGCTACACATTACAGATCCCATGACACTATTGAAAAAGAGAAAGAGGTCTCTCCAACAGTCCTCCAGCTGAATTGGTCATTCACTTCAAGGCTGTTTGTGGGACATAACTGTATACAATCGCACAGTTGCTGAACTCCACAGCAATTTTTCGTAAATTCCTTTAAGATGTGATGGCATTGTAATTGCTTGATGAAATTCTACTTCAAATAATCTGAGGTGAGAGATGTTATTTGATACAAATGTATCATTGCAAATTTGCAATTATGGATTGAAGATCACATTTCTGAGGCTTAGCAGAGTCCCCCAATCAGACTGACAATTCACATACATGTGTCACCTACACATGGAAATTTCCTTTTCTCATGAATGAAATGCACACTCTCTCCCTGGAGAAACTCACTCTGCTTACCTAATACCAGACAATATTAGGTGCAGGTTAACCAGAGCTGAGGTTTGGCTACTAAGATAGAAAGATAAAACCTTGGAGAAGTTTCCTTACTCCACATGCTGAATAATAATCCCTCTAAAAAGAAACAATAATAATTTGGTCATTCAATCCACGAATGTTTGTGGGACGCTGCTGTGTGCAATTGAATGCCTTGTGTCCTCGACTAGAGGACTACTGGCATTCTGACTGCATGTCTTCTGACATTGAGTCCTGGACGAGGGCAAATTTCCTACAGCTCAATGTCAACAAGGCGGAGGCCCTCCTGATTGGCTCACGGCAGCGCCTCCGCACTTCAGGCGCTGACAACATCAGTGTTCAAGGCTGCTCTCTCTACCTCTCGAAGCCAATCAGGAATCTGGGCGTCTTGTTCGACCCCGAACTATCCTTCCTTCCCCACATCTGCTCCATGACCGGCACAGCCTTCCATCACCTCTGCAACATTGCCAGACCCCGACACTACCTCACCCGCATGCCATCGAAACCCACGCCTTTAGCACTTCCAGGCTCAACTACGGGAACTCTCTCTTCGTCAGCCTCCCCAGCTCCTCCCTTCACAGGCTGCAGATCATTCAGAACTCTGCAGCTCGTGTACTCTCCTGCACCAGGCTCCACGACTACATCACTCCCACCCTCGCCCGTCTCCACTGGCTCCCCATCCCCCAGAGGTTCGAATTCAAGATCCTTGTCCTCACTTTTAAGACCATTCACGGCCTTGCCCCCGCCTATCTCCCTGACCTACTGTCTCCCTATCAGCCTGCCCGCACCTCCGTTCAGCAGATTCAGGCCTGCTCCGCATCCACCGCCCTAACCGCCCAACCATCGGCGGCCAGGCTTTCAGCCTCTCTGCTCCGACACTGTGGAACTCTATCCTGCAGCTCCTCTGCCTCACTTCCTTCCTTTCCTCCTTCAAGGCTGATCTCAAGATCTTCCTCTTCGACCGCACCTTCGGCTCCTCCCCTAACTCTTCCCCCTCTCACAATCCCCTTCCCCTTCCCCCTAACCCGACCCTCCCCTCTCCGCTTGGGTCCTGACCTGACTGATCAGCGCTTTGGGACGTCCTCCCGACGTGAAAGGTGCTATATAAGTGCAATTTTGTTATTTTTGTTGTTGTTTTACCCACAAATATAGAGTCAATTTATTTTACAGTATATTTTGTGAAGCGCTTTGAGATGTCTAGAAGACGTGAAAAGCGCTATATCAAATGCAAGGATTATTAAATGGGAGGAGGATAGCAGCAGACTCCAAGAGGATTTAGACAGAATGGTAAAGTGGTAGATGAGGTTTAATGTGGAGAAATGCGAAGTGTTGTATTTTGGTAGGAATAATGAGGAGAGGCAGTATAGCTAAATGGTACAATTTTAAAGGGGCTAAATGAACTGAGAGACCTGGGGGTCCATATAAGCAAATCTCTGAAGGTGGCAGGACAGCTGTTAACAAAGCATACAGGATACTAGGATTTATAAATAAGGCCATAGAAGTCAAGAGATTATGATGAATATTCATAAAATGCTCGTTCAGCATCAATTGGAGTACTGTGTTCAGTTCTGGTCACCACAGTTTAGGAAAGATGTAAAGGCACTGGAGAGGGTACACTACAAAGGAGATTTACCAGGATGGTATCAGGAGTGAAGGACCTTAGTTATGAGGAGAGGTTAGCGAAACTAGGATTATTCTCTCAAGAGTAGCGAAGATCAAGAGGGGATTTAATGGAGGTTTCCAAGATCATGAGGGGATTTGATAGGTTGAACCATGATAAACTGTTTCCACTGGCAGGTGAATCAGTAACTTGATTCAAGATAGTTGTTAACGGAAACAGAGTGGAGGCTAGGAAAATAATTTCACCGAGCAAGTTGTTCGGGTCTAGAATGCATATAGGGTACTGGAAGCCAATTCAATAACAACTTTTAAGAGAGAAGTAGATGGTTATTTGGGGAGAACAAGACTGCAGGACTATGGAGAGAAAGCGGGCCAGTGTGATTGAGTTGGATTGCTATTTTCGGAGATGGCGCAGACAAGATGGGTCGAATGGCCTCCTTCTGTGCTGCATGATTCTAATGCTTGACTTCAAGATACTCACATTGGTCTACAAATCCCTTCACACCCTACCTTTCCAAACTGCCCACCACTAACCACCACCTCCACTCAGCTGGTTCCGGTCTCGTGGTGGTCATTTCAATCCACGACTGCTTGTGGGACACCGCTGTGCACAATTGACTGCAGCATTTCATCCACAAATATACAGCCAATTCACATTAAAGTATATTCTGTAAGTGCTTTGAGACGTCTAGAAGTGGTGAAAAGCGCTATATCAAATGCAAGGATTATTATTATTATTGTCTCTCGTTTCCTCTACTCCACCGTCAGCGGCTGTGCCTTCAGACACATATGCCCGAAACACTGAAACTCTTTCCCTCCACCTTAATAACATATCAACGTATGAATATGCAAAACATAGGAAGACCAAAGTGCAAACAGTCAGTTGACATGACGTGTCCCAAACTATATACTGTATCCCGAGATATTATTTTCCAACCGAAATGTTATATTTTCTGCTTCGTCTCATACCTCATCAACAACAACTTCGATATATATAGCGCCCTCCATGCCGGACGGCATCTCAGAGTGCTTCACAACAATGGATCCCGGGACCGAGCCAGGGGTAAAAAGGTGACCAAAGGCACAGTGAAGAAAAAGGTCTTCAGTTGGGACCTCAACTTGGGAAGAGGCAAAGGGAGTGAGGAAGGGAGTTCCAGAGCCTCGGGGCATAGTGGCTCAAAGCATGGCTGGAGAGGGTGGAGCTGAGGAATCGGGGGACATGGAGGAGGCCAGACCCAGTGGAGCGAAGACAACGGATGCTGGTTTGAGCAGAGAGGAGGTCGTAGAGGTTGGGTATGCAGAGGAGTGGAGGGATTTGAAGACAATGGTGAGGATCTTGAAATCAATCCTCTCTGGGATAGGGAGCCAGTGAAGTCTGGCAAGGACTGTAATGGGAGAGTGAAGTTTGGTGCGGGTGAGAATGCGGGTGGCAGAGTTTTGAATAAGTTGGATTTTATGGATTGTGGTGGAGGGAGACCAGCGAGGAGGGCATTGGAATAGGCCAGCCGAGAGGCGACAAAGGCATGGACCAGAGTTTCAGCGGCTTTTGGGGTGAGATATTGTCAGAGACGGGTGATCCGACGCAGGTGGAAGAAAGTGATGCTGATGAGGAACCGAATGTGGGGGAGGAAGGACAGTTGGGTTCGAACCTGACGCCTAGGTTGTGTACAGGTTCGGAGAATTTTAGGGGCAGGCCGGGAAGGTGGAGGAGGTGAGAGCTGTGCGAATGGAGACGTTGACGAGAGCCAAAGAGTATGGCTTCCATCTTGTCAACATTCAGCTGTAGGAAGTTCGCGCTCATCCAGCTCCTGATGTCTGATAGGCAGGCTAACAGAACATCAGAATACTGGGGGTCGCAACGTGAGGTGGAGAAATAGAGTTGGATGTCATCCGCATACATGTGGAAGTGTACTCCATGCCTGCGGATGATGTCCCCAAGAGGAAGCATACAGCAGAGGAAGAGAAAGGGGACAAGGATGGATCCTTGGGGTACCTCACAGGTAACTGGGTGAGAGCGGGAGGAGATGTACTTCTGGCGGTTTGTGAGGTAGGACTCGAACCAGGCAAGTGCGGTCCCAATGAGGTGGATGATGGGGGACAGGCGGTGGAGGAGGATGGCATAGTCGACTGTGTCAAATGCAGTGGACAGATACAGGAGGATAAGAAGGCAGAGGGAGTTCTCATCCACCTTAGATGGATCCTACTTGTGTGGTTTGAGACCGATTTAACCAACCTCCTACACTTGATCTCATCAAATGGTTTCTCCTTTCGCCACACCTGCGGGGTACCCTAGGGCTACATCCTTGCCCTTTTCTTTTCCTCTCTAACATGTTCCCTCTTGCCAAGGTCAACCTCAGACATGGGGTAAACTTCAACATGTATGATGAACACACAAAAATCTACTTTGCCTTCTCCTGCATTGACTCCAGGTCCGTTGATAGTTTATCACCTGGTACTACAGATATCAAGGCCTGGATGAGTGCAAACTTTCTGCAATGGAATGTGGAAGCCATACTTCTTGGCTCCCATCAATATTTTCACTCGTGTGGATCTAAAATCCTCAACCTTCCTGAGCTCACTCTCAGACTCACCGAACCAATGTGCAAGTTAGGCATAAGGTTCAACCTGCAACTGTTCTTCCTCCCCAACACCCAGTCCCTGAACAGGACTGCCTTCTTCCATCTCCACCACATTGACTGCCTCCAATCTTAACTTATCCCAAATGCAGCCGAAACCCTTGCATATGTGTTTGTCACCAAGCACCTGGATTACTCAAACACATTTGTCCCTGGTATACAAAGCTTCACTATTCACAAAAAACAGCACTTTCAGAAATCTGCTGCCTAAACACTTACCAAACTCCATAACAACATTTCATCCATTCTGGCCAGGCTTCCCATCACTGACCGGTTCGACTTCAAGATCCTCACATGTGTTCAAATCTGTTAATAACCTGGCACCTCCCTACCTCCTCACTCCTCAATCCACAACCCGGTGCCTCCGCTCAACTGCCACCTGCCTCCTGCTCATCCTTCACACCCCCGCCCACCATTGTAGGTTGCGCTTTCTGCCACTCTATCTCAATCCCTCTGCCTTGGCCCACCTCTCTCCTTTTTTGAAGTCCCGTGTGAAAACCTTCCTTTCCAACCATACGGTCATCTCACCCGGTTCAAAGTCAGGCTCTGCCACCTTTAAGTATTCTGAGACACCACCCTGCATTGAGGGAGCTATATAAAGGCAAGTTGTTTTTGTTAACTGATCAGAGACATTACCACACGTGAAGGGCACCATATAAATGGAAGCTGTTATATTTGTTGTTAGTGTACCCCTGGAGTTTAACTAGTTGAACTGCGTAACTTGCCATTAAAATGCTGTTTTATAATCCTTCCGGATGCTTGTCCAGCACGGACCACTTTACTTGTTTATAGCTTTGATTTAGAGGATTAACAGGAGTTGAGTAGGAAGATTCCCTACCCCCAGTGACTGGTCTGCCCTTCCAACACATGCCGATGAGCCAGACTGACATTGCTTTCATTATAATTCTGCAGAAGCACTACTTCAGTGAACATGTAGTAAACTTATGGACAAGCTCCATTGGGAGACAGTAGAAGCAGAAAACATTGTTTGTTTCAAGAAAAAGTTTAGATATTGGCTAGAAAATCATATCTCACGATACAGTGTATAATTTGGCACATGTCAAGCAACTGCCAGGATGGTGGAACAACAGCAACAACAATAAAATTACATTTGAATAGAGCCTTCCGTGTTGGGAGGACGTCCCAAGGCCCTGGATAGTTAGTGTTTTGGATGCAAACTGGGGTTGGGACATCAAGGAGGGTGGAGGGAATGTGGGGGAAGGGAGGTGATCAATGGCACAGTCAAAGAGGAGGGTGTTGAGCTGGGACTTGTAGGAGGCTTGGGAGGGGGTGAGGAATTGTGGGATGGAATTGCAGAGGTTGAGGTCCGATGGCTGAAGACCTGCCTGGCTATACACATACACACTCACATGCACACACACTGTCACACACTCACAGGACCACACACACATACATGCACACCTAATAATAATCCCTCAAAAAAAAACAAGAGTAAAATTGGTCATTTCAACCCACGACTGTTTGTGGGACACTGCTGCGTGCAATTGACTGCTGTGTTTTTCCCATAAATATACAGTCAATTCACTTTACAGTATATTCTGTGAAGCGCCTTGAGATGTCTAGATGGTCCCCAACAGTGTCTTTGCTGGTCCATGTGAGATTAGAGAAAAAATAAACATATATCAACTTTGAAAAAAAGAAAAACATGACACAGAGTCTTAGATTTCTGAGCGGAGTGGATTTTCACAAAATGCCGTTCATAGTAAGTTTACATTCCGTTCCACAGTAAGTAAGTAAGTAAGTAAATTCATAGTAAGTTTACATTCCGTTCCATTCCATGCTGCCCTGCTTCAGGTCTTCCATTTAACATTATGTTTCCAGTGACCTGCGGTGGGTACAATGACAAGGTAGGCACTTTATTTTACTTCTGCAGTTCTCTTTGGGAATAGAATGTGTGTAAAATGTAAAGCAGTCTTCCCCCAACTCTACCAGAGAGATAGGGCATCCATTTTAAAAATGACCATGCTCACTTCATGTCAAAGGTTTCTTCTAAAATGTAAATTTACAGCAGGAAAAAAAATATTTTTTACTGTTATCTGTACTACTGTAAATAGGGTGAGTTTCAGATTATTAAATTTAATTAAATCCCAGTGTCTGCACTTACATTTAATTTCAAGTTTATATTCCACCTCCGAGGGATCGCCCGCTTTCTTCCACCTCCGGCGGATCGCCCGTCTCTGGCAATATCTCATCCCAAAAGCCACTGAAACTCTGGTCCATGCATTTGTCAACTCTCGGCTGGACTATTCCAATGCCCTCCTCGCTGGTCTCTCCTCCACCACAATCCATAAAATCCAACTGATTCAAAACTCTGCCACCCGCATTCTTACCCGCACCAAACTTTGCTCCCCCATTACCCCAGACCTTGCCAGACTTCACTGGCTCCCTGTCCCAGAGAGGATCGATTTCAAGATTCTCACCCTAGTTTTCAAATCCCTCCACTCCTCTGCATCCCTCTACCTTTCCATCCTTCTCTCTCCTCAAAACAGTACCCATTGCCTTCGCTCCACCTGGTCTGGCCTCCTCCATGTCCTCCGAATCCTCCGCTCCACCCTTGACAGCCGTGCCTTCAGCCCAAGGCTCCCGTGCCTTATGTCCCGAGGCTCCCTTCCTCACTCCCTTCACCTCTCCCCCTCTCTTCCCAGTTTCAGATCCCAACTAAAGACCTTTCTCTTTGACCGTGCATTTGGTCATCTTCCCCCTGTTCCTGGCTCAGTCCCGGTATACATTATTGTGAAGCACTCTGAGATGCCGTCTGGAGTGGAGCGTGTTATATAAATCAAAGTTGTTGTTATATGCACAAATCTAGCTGTAAAAAATAGACAAAAATGGCCAGGACCTTAAAAGTGGTACACGTCAGTTTAAGAAGATAGCTGGTCCCCAGCATTGAAAAGGTTGAAAAACACTGTTGTAGACATCTCAAAGCACTTCACAGAACATTCCTTAAAGTGAATTGACTATACATTTGAGGGCGAAACACGGCAGCCAATTGCGCACAGCAGTATCCTACAAACCAAACTATACATGTCATTACATTATCAATGAGCTGATAGATGATTTCATTAGGATTTTCATTATTTGGGACCAGGAAGTAGTTATGACTTAGCTGTTTATCCGACTTGTAAAATCTGATTAGTGCAAAGAAATCAAAGCATTTTTTAGTAGGAAAATGAATGGGACTTGGATACATGTACAATTTACTTATAATGTACAAATTATGTGCTGGACCTCACTATACATTGTCCAGATATACATTGTTTCGATTATATGTTGTTGATTAATAAATAGTTCGACTGACTCCACCCGGCGGCCGTCCATGGCCAGTGAGGTGGAACCGACTGACTCCACCCGGCTGGTTAGGGCACTCACCATACAATCGAGAGACCTGGGTTTGATTCCAGGCAGGGTGAAACCTTGGGCAAGTTTCCTTACTCCACACACTTAATAATAATCCCTCAAAAAAAAATCATAATTTGATAGCTTCAATCTACGGCGGTTTGTGGGACACTGCTGTGTGCAATTGGCTGCTGCATTTCACCCACAAAATGTACAGTCAATTCACTGTACAGTATACTTTGTGAAGTGAAACATTTAGAAGACATGAAAAAGGCTATATTAAATGCAAGGATTATTACTAGTTGTAGTGGTAGACTTTCCCATGTGCTGAAACCTTTCATAAATAGGTCATATACAGTATCCAGTTACAATTCTTATCATTATTTCATGACCCTCCTCTTCAACCATGCCTTCAGTCATTACCCTATGCTACCCTGTCTCCCTTCTGATCCCAAACCCCTGCTCAAGTCAAGTTCTCTCAGATATGAAATGTACTACACAAATGTAATTTGTTATTGTTTCCTCTGTACATCAGGTACTTCTGAAACTCAAAGTACAGTATTTCTCACTTTTGGCATCAAGCAATATTCTTCCACTCAGTTATTTTGATTTATTTTAAACACTGGGAATTGGGAGGAAAAGGCCTATAAATAATTTTTTTAAATTGTTTGTGGTCAGCAGAGTAGCTGACACATGCGGAAACCCATCACCTTGCTTAAAAGTATCCAAACCAAAACTAAGACTTCCATGCCTCCCAATTACACATTGAAATTCCAGGGATGTTTATTGGAATGCATAGTGGGCTCTCTGCTGGAGACGCCATCCGGCTAAATTAATTCCAGAGAGGGTTAGGTTCAGGTTGGTAAGAGCAAAGGCGTGGGGACGCCAGAGTACGCGTTGGAGCACTGCTGGAATCTAACCAGCTAAAAGGCACATAGCTTGCCATTGAAAGCACTGTCTGACAAGCTGTCCTCCTGTTTGTTCAACTAAAACTGCCCTAACTGTTAGGGCTTGGGTTTATACAGTTAATGAGAACTGAATGGGAAGAATCCCTGCCCCAGTGACTGGTCTTACCTTTCAAGTCTTGCCAATAAACCAGGCTGAAGTACTGCTGACCCGCCTGGCTCAGGAACGTTTTAAAAATAATTATAATATTGTATAGTTTCCTAGAGTAAACTGCAACTCACAGTATTAACGACACGGGTGTTTAAATTCAATAAAATCTTTAAATAAATACTGTGGGTGTTGGAGTGGAGGGGGAGTGTTCTGAGTCTGTAACTGGATTAAATAGAAGAGTAAAGAGAATAGGCAAAATATTTCTCACTGGTAGGCTGGCAATTTTATTTCAAAAAGAATTGTGAAACATTGTACTGTATATCTGTTGCTTGTTTCCTAACTTACTGATTCATTTGCAAGCATTTTATACCATTAGGTTATCATTATTATGCCATTCTTCTAACAACAACAAAAACAAAATGACACTTTTATTGCGTCTTTCATGTCAGGAGGACGTCCCAAGGCGCTGGACAGTCACTGCGTCAGACCTGACCTGGGGACCAGGTGGGGAGAGGGTGATTAGGAGTTGCTGAAAAAAAAAAGCATCACAAAATGCCCGTGTCCAGTGGGGTGGAGCAGATTGACCGACCAAGTCACCCACCCACCCGTTCTGTGAGCTCCACATTAATCTAACAACATCCCCCTCATCCTGTCCTTAGCAAACCTCAGCCTCTGCTCCTAACAACTTCCCCTCCTTGCAAAAACGCAAAATACTGCAGATGCTGGAAATCTGAAACAAAATCAGAAGTTCTGGGAAAACTCAACAGGTCAAGCAGCATCTACGGAGAAAGGAAAGTGAGTCAACATTTCGTGTCCATGACCCTTCGTCAGCCCTGGGGTATGTTGGGAGGGAGAGCCTTTTAAGGATTAACAAAGGGAGAGAGGCAGGGCAGGGGAGATCAAGGGGAAAATGGGGTGGCGGGCAGGAGATGATGGATTAAAGAGGTGTTAATGTTGTTGAACAAAAGTGGGGTTGCAACAAAATTGCAGAGAAGAGGTATTAATAACGCTAAAACAAACAAAGAGGGGCTGAAATTGCCAAAGAACAGGCAGATGGTCACAGAAGAGAAGAGGAGAGCTGTTACGGCCTGAAATTGTTGAAATCAATATTAAGACCAGAATGCTGTAAGGTCGTTAGCAGATGGATACGGTGCTGTTTCTCAAGCTGATGCTGCAGTTCGTTGGAACAGCGTAGGAGACTGTGGATAGAGATAATAATCTTTGCCTTTATGCAGCTTGTGAGCAGTCTAACCACTGAGCTGCTGACTGTGGCTTGCGAGGTGAGCTCTCTAACCACTGAGCTAAAGGATTGTGGCTTGCGAGGTGAGGGCTCCACCCACTGAGCTGCAGGACTGTGCCTTGCGAGACCAGGGCTCTAACTATAAGGAGATAAGAAGTAGGAGCACGAGTAGGCCATCTGGCCCCTCGAGCCAGCCCCGCCATTTAATAAGATCTTGGCTGATCTTCTAATTCCGTCCTATCCGCATAGGTTTCTATAAAATCACCTCTAATTCTTCTATATTTCTTCCCGTCTCCTTTGGGATGATGCTGCCCCATTGATCCCTCGCTTCTGGTCTCCCGCGTGCGCAATATGGCTGCCGCCATGACCCGAGCTTCCCTCCCCCTACTCATGTCTTTCCCCCCAACCCCCCCTTTCCGTTATTCCCTTTTTACCCTTTTTTCTTTTCGCCCTCCTCGTCTTCTGTCCCTGCTCAACCCTCCCACCGCTTCCCTTTGTTCCAGTTTTGGAATCCTCCATCGGGCTCACCGTGGCACTCGGCGTTGGCTGTCCAATATCAAGTGCCCTGTCCCCCACCATCCCCTCCAGCCCCACCGGACACAAACCCGGGGGGTCAACCTCTCCTCCCTTATTCAGATCCCCACCCTCGCCGCCGACCATCCCAGCCCCCCCTCACACGCCTCAGCCAATTGCTATTTCCGCATTTGCCTCCAAAATGTCCGCTCTGTCTGCAACAAGACCCTGGCCGTCAACGATCTCATCCTTGATGAGAATGTTGACATCATGGCCCTGATGGAGACTTGGATCACCCCAGGCGACACCTTCCCCCTTGTTGAAGCCACACCACCCAACTACACATTCCACCATGCCCTCGACCCAACCGTCGTGGCGGTGGTGTGGTCCTCATTTCAAAGACATCTTTCGCCCTATCCCCCTACTCCTCCGGTTCCTTCCCCTCTTTTGAACAGCTACAACAAACAACAACAAATTACACTTATAGAGCGCCTTTCACGTCGGGAGGACGTCCCAAGGCGCTGAAAGCTCACCCTTTCTCACTCCTCCCACAGTTCCTTCAAAATCCTCTTAGTTTATCGCCCCCCACAAACCCTCCCCCACTTTCATTTCAGACTTCTCTTCACTTTTAACCTCACTTTGTGCCTCCTCTGATCGCCTTATTATTCTTGGCGACTTCAACCTCCATTTCACCCCCTCCTGCCCCATCTCCTCTGAATTTTCCTCTTTGTTTTTGTCCTTCAATTTTTCCCTTCACATTCACACTGCCACCCACACCCATGGCCATCCGCTCGATCTGGTGATTACCCGAGGCCTCAACGTCTCTGGAGTCACCATCACCGACAAGGCAATTTCAGACAATTTTTTTATTTCACTCAACACCTCTATCCCTCCCCACTCCACCTCCAAATCCACCACAATCTTCTACCTGCCCTGGAAGAAGATTCCCCCTCAAAACTTCACCTCTGCCCTCGAAACCTCCGACCTACTTAGAACCGTCTCCCACTCCCGATCATCACCGTGGTACACAACTCACCTCCGTTTCCTCAAAAGCCAAGTGAGAGCAACTGAATGCACCTGGCTCAAATCTGGCCTCACGGTCCACCGGAAAATGTGGCTGGAACGCATCAAATTTTACCGCTCCGCCCTAGCCACCGCCAAATCAGCCTTCTACTCCAGGATAATCCTGGAAGCGAAGGACAACCATTGCCTACTCTTCAACACCACCAATCAGCTCCTCCGCCCCCCACGTCTCGCTTCGCAGATCCTCTCCTCAAATGCACGTTGCGAGGAGATGTTGGTCTTCCTCGAGTCCAAAATAGAGAGAATCTGCTCTGCGGTTTCCTCCCCCCAACTCTCCTCCACCTCTGCCCCTCCCTCCGTTATTTCAACCCCCACCCACCCACCCCCCCTTTCATACTTTCATCCCCACCTCCCCGTCTTCAGTCACAAAAATAATCACCTCCATGAAACCCACCACGTTTTCACAGGACCCCATCCCCACCCTCCTCCTCCGCACCCAGCTCCACCTTTCGGCCCCGCTCATTTCTGACACCAACAACCTTTCCCTCTCCTCAGGCACCGTCCCTACCTCCCTTAAAACAGCCACCATCACCCCTATCCTGAAAAAACCCTCCCTTGATGCGTCGCAGCCATCAAGCTACCGACCCATCTCTAACCTCCCGTTTTTATCTAAGGTCTTTGAAAGAGTGGTTGCCTCCCAGCTCCGCTCTTTCCTCTCAACTCACTCATTCCTTGAACCCCTCCTATCAGGCTTCTGCCCTGCTCACAGCACGGAAACTGCCCTGGTTAAGGTTACAAACGACATCCTAACCGCCTGCGACCAGGGCTCCCTCTGACTCCTCGTCCTCCTTGACCTGTCTGCTATGTTCGACACAGTCGATCCACACCATCCTCCTCCAACGTCTTTCCTCCCACCTCAACCTTCAAGGCACAGTCCTTGACTGGTTCCATTCGTACCTGACCCACCGCCTACATTTTGTATCTTCCAACGGTTTCTCCTCAAACCCTCGCACAGTTTTTCATGGTGTCCCCCAGTGCTCTGTCCTCGGCCACCTCCTTTTCACTATTTACACGCTCCCTCTGGGCGATGTCATCCGCAAACATGGGATAAATTTCCACATGTATGCGGACGACACCCAGTTGTACCTTTCTGCCTCATCCCTCAACCCCCAGACCATCGATGTTCTGACATCATGTTTGTCCGACATTGAGTCCTGGACGAGGGACAATTTCCTGCAATTGAACATGAGCAAGCCCGAGGCCCTCCTGATTGGCTCAAGCCAGCGCCTCCGCACATCGGGCACTGCCAGCCTCAACATCCAAGGCTGTACTCTCCAAATCACAAAGCCAGTCAGGAACCTCGGCATCACGTTCGACCATAAACTCTCCTTCCTCCCCCACATCCGTGCCTTGACCGGCACCGTTTATTTCCACCTACGCAACATTGCCAAGCTCCGCAACTATCTCACCCCCCACGCTGCTGAAACACTCGTGCACGCGTACATCACCTCACAGCTGGACTACGGAAACTCTGTCCTCGTCGGCCTCCCCAGCTCCTCCATTCACAGGCTGCAGGTCATCCAAAACTCTGCAGCCCGTGTACTATCCCGCACCCGCCTCTGCGACCACATAACCCCCACCATCGCCCGTCTCCACTGACTCCCCATCCTCCAGAGGATCGAGTTCAAGATCCGCGTCCTCACCTTCAAGGCCTTACACGGCCTTGCCCCGCCCTATTTAACCAATTTACTTTCCCCCTATAAGCCCACCCGGACCCTCCGTTCAGCAGGACTTGGCCTGCACCAAGCCTCCCACCCAAACCGCCCCACCATCGGAGGCCGGGCCTTCAGTTTCTCTGCTCTCACCCTGTGGAATTCCATCCCCCAATCCCTCCGCCTTGTCTCTTCCCTTTCCTCTTTCAAGCCCGGTTTGAAGACTTTCCTCTTTGACCATGCCTTTTGTTCCCCCCCAAACTTTTCGACCTCCCCTACGTGTTTCACCCCTTCCCAAACACTCCCCTTCAAGCTCAGGTCACACGCCTCCTGTGCAGCGCCTTGGGACGTTCTCCCGACATGAAAGGCGCTTTATAAGTTTAAGTTGTTGTTGTCTCCGGCAATATCTCGCCCCAAAAGCTGCTGAAACCCTGGTCCATGCCTTTGTCATCTCTCGACTGAACGATTCAAATGCCTTCCTCACCGGTCTCCCCTCCACCACAATCCATGAAATCCAACTCATTCAAATCTTTGCACTCGCATTCTCACCTGCACCAAACTTCACTCCCCCACTTCTTTTGCCAGACTTCACTGGCTGCCTGTACCAGAGAGGATCGATTTCAAGATCCTCACCCTTGTTTTCAAATCCCTTGCACCCCTCTACCTCTCTGTCCTCCTCTGTCCTCACAACAGTACCCATGGCCTTCGCTCCACCTGCTCTGGCCTCCTCCATATCCCCCGAATCCTCTGCTCCACCCTCGGTGGCCGTGCCTTCAGCGACTATGCCCTGAGGCTCTGGAACTCCCTTCCTCACACCCTTCGTCTTGTCCCCTCTCTTCCCAGTTTCATGTCCTAACTAAAGACCTTTCTCTTCGACCGCCTTTGGTCACCTTCCTCCTCGCTTGGTCCCAGGATCTGTTATTGTGAAGTGCTCTGAGACGCTGTCTGGCGTGAAGGGCACTGTATGAATTGAAGTTGTTGTTATATGCACAAATCAAGCAGTAAAATATAGACAAAAATGGCCAGGACCTTAAAAGCAGTCCACGTCAGTTTAGGAAGATAGCCAGCCGGTCTCCATCGAAAAGGTTGAGAAACACTGGTCTAGAAGATTTTAGTGAAGACAAACTAGATGGACCTTGTTCTTCATCCGGCTAGCAAATTATTAAGTTCTTATCAGCAGTGACCTGGAGTATTGTGAACCTGCTTGTCTTAGGTATCAGATGACCAAAACCACTAAGGAAGTTTGGCTTGATTCCGATATTCTGTTGGCAAGCACAGCACCCTGGTTCCAGGCTTAGTTCTAAGGAAACCGAGCAAACCACCCCACCACCCCCCACCCCCATCTCCACCCCTTCCCACCATGGGAAAATCCAAATGCTATAAAAATAAAGGAAGTTACATTTTCTCCTGTTTGAAGTACTAGAAATTGACAACACAATTGCAAGCGCGTTACAACCAAATTATGTTCTGAATGAAGGAAGACTTAAAGCCTCCTGCACTTAACTGCAGCGTTTCTGGCAGTGGTGAGATAAATGTGTGAATGAAAACACTGAACGCTTTTTAGCTTCCTGAGAAGCACAAGGTCCCAAATTATCCTGACATTGTTTCAGCTCTGAGTAATAAGGCTTTGCTCTGCCTTGTCAATCGTGTTGTCACTTAGCTGAGACTTATCTTGAAGAGCCTTTCATCCGTACTTGCGTGAAGTAAATAACAAAGAGGGAAGAATGTTGCCCAAATGTTAATCAATGTAATAGAAGCCAGTATTGGTAAATAAATACCTTGCCTTTTACATACCATGCGTAAATGAAGGTTAAACGAACTAGAGAATGGCATGTACCCTGATCAAAATAAAACAACAATTTATACTCTAAATTTGAAGTCCCTCGGATCATCCAGCAAGTCGTGCAGCATCCGCAAATAGAGGAGAGTGAGTTGACGTTTGAGGTTCTTTTCTCAGAACCTGTTCTGCCTGTCTTGCCTGTCTTGAGAACTGGTTCTGATGAAAGCTCATCAACCTAAAATGTTAACTCACTTTCCTCTCTCTATAAATGCTGCCTGACCTGCTGAGTGTTCCCAACAATTTCTGTTTTTATGTCAGACTTCCAGCATCCACAGTATTTCTATATTGTATTAAACTCTATTTTCAACTCTAAATCAGTCAAATTCACAGATCATAATGGAGCTCCTGTAGCTCAGTGGTTAGAGCACCCACTTTACAAACGTGAGACCTGTGTTCAAATCCAGGCAGGTCAGGGCGAAACCTTGGGCAAGTTTCCTTACGCTACACACCTAATAATAATCCCTCCCAAAAAAAACACAATAATAAAATTGGTCATTTCAATCCATGACTGTTTGTGGGACCTGCTGTGCACAATTGGCTGCCGTGTTTCGCCCACAAATACTGTATACAGTCAACTTACTTTACAGTGTATTCCGTGAAGCTCTTTGAGACGTCAATAAGATGTGAAAAGCGCTTCATCAATTGTAAGGATTATTATTGTTATTATTTTATTATTATTACTTTTATTATTATTGCCAGTATTATTATTATACACAGATGACATCCTCAAGCTATATACTGCTCTAGCCATGTCAAATCTACTGTATTGCATACAGTTCTGATCACTGTGACATAAGGGGACTGTCCAGGCCATTGATGCATTGCGGACGAGAGCAATGAGGTTGATCATTGTTAGAGGAATGAAGTACGAATACTGATTAGATCTATTTTGAAGGAAGATGACTCAGATGGCACAACTTGCACTCGTACAGCGCCTATTACAAGGTGTAGTGTCTTTAAGCATCTTAGAGGTTTAACAAAGGGGAGGGAGGAGATAAGGCAGAACACTTCAACAACAACAACGTGGATTTATATAGCATCCCCCACACCAGAGGGCGTCTCAGAGCGCCTCACAATAACGGATCCCGAGGCCGAGCCAGGGGTAGGGGGAAAAAGGTGACCAAAAGTGTGGTCGAAAAGAAAAGTCTTTAGGTGTGAACTGAAAATAGGAAAGAAGGGGGGGGGGGGGGGGGGGGGGGGGAGAGAAGGGAGTAAGGAAGGGAGTTCCAGAATGGAGCATGAAGAATGGAGGATTCGGAGGACAAAGAGGAGGGCAGATCTGGTAGAGCGAAGGCAATAGATACTGTTGTGAGGAGAGAGAAGATCAGTGAGGTAGGCGGGTGCAGAGGAGTGGAGTGATCTGAAAACAAGAGTGAGGATCTTGAAATCGATCTGGTCTGTGACAGGGAGCCAGTGAAGTCTGGCAAGTTTGGTTTGGGTGAGAATGGCAGAATTTTGAATAACCTGCATTTAGTGAATATTTCACTTATAAAATAAATAATCATTAAATTTACAGTAAATCTTGCATTGTGACATCTTCTGATTTGATAGGTGATACATCAAACCCAAAGATTATCATTGACATGTACTGGTTGGGCCTGGTGGCATGTTTTTATGCTGTACAGTATTTGTAAATCTATGTAAAACAAACATCCAGTACTGCACTGGAGTTACTAAATTCCAGTGATGATGTACTGTGATGATTTCATCACAAGAAGAGGTCTCTATAACAACAAAATCACATTTGTACACAGCACGACAATTGTTTAAACCAGGGCTTACCTTTGCATTTGATATAGGGTTTTATCACATCTTTGAGATGTCTCAAAGCTCTTTATGGGCTATATTGTAAAGGGAATGTGTATTTTGTGGGTGAAACATGGCAGCCAATTGCACACAGACAGCACTGTGCCCAAACAGCTGTGGATTCAATGAAGCATTTGTTTGTCGGGATTATTATCTTGGGAAAGGGACTTGCCAAACAATTAACCATCAGGTTCCTATTTACTGCTAGGTATACAAAGGCATGAGGAGTAAGGAAACTTCCAATAGTTTATGTCCTGCCTGAGAATCGAGCCTGTGTCTTCCAGCTAAGCAATGTGAATAAAGTAATAACAGCAACAATAATAATAACAATATTAATAATAAGAAAAATTGTCATAATAAACCTTTCATTTGATATGGTGCCTTTACATGTCATTAAGACATTTAAATCGAACCCAGGTCCTCTTGCTTGCAAGGTGAGGGCTCTAACCAATATGGTACAGGACTCCCCATGCCTCGTGAAAACAAATGACAAAGAGATCTCATCTTGTCTTAACTATTGATACATGATGGGATCAGTAATAGACAACAACAAACCGCATTGCAAAATACCAGAAAATTGAAAAGAAATGGGTCAGGTTGAAACATTACAAAAACAACTTGCAGTCCTCCACACTGTGTGTGATTTCAGAGCACCATTTTTCACTTGAAGCACCAGCCTCCTGCGATCTGCACTGCTGTAGGGAAAATGTCGTCATGCAGAAGGTCAGTCAACCACTAAGTAGGCTTTTCCTTCCCATATTTATCTTTGCTCAATGCTCCGTTTCACATCCACTAATGAGGAACTGGAGAACCAGCCAGAATACCTAAGAGCCAAACATAGAAGAAGTTTTGAGGGTTGGTGAGCCCAGTCCTAAACAGATTTGCATCTCCCATTCACCCTTTCCTACCCATCATCAACACCAACAACAATAACAACTTTTGTTTATATAGTGCCTGTCATGCACGGAAGAATCTCGGAGGATTTGGCAGTGGTGGAATAATACACTGATCTGGACGGAGGGCAGAGGGTGGAGAGGGTAGATCAAAATTGGTAGTCAAAGAAGAAGGTCTTCAGGTGCGACCTGGAAATGGGGAAAGAGCGAGGTGAGGCATAGAGG
This sequence comes from Hydrolagus colliei, assembly GCA_035084275.1. Lineage (NCBI taxonomy): Eukaryota > Metazoa > Chordata > Chondrichthyes > Chimaeriformes > Chimaeridae > Hydrolagus > Hydrolagus colliei. Next base: position 37,043,858 of record CM068744.1, read on the forward strand.
AAGAGTGTTTTGAGGCACAGTGGCTGAAAGCACAGCTACCGATCATGGAACGGAAAGGCACAAATCAATTGAATCAAATTAATCAATTGAATTGAAGGCATCAAGCCAGAGTTAGCAGGTTGAGGCTTTTAGCCCATGTTGGGGCATTCAATCCACAATAGTCCAGGCTGACATACCAATGCAATGCGCTGCATTGTTTGAGGTTCCATCATTTCTCCTGTAGCTCAGTGGGTAGAGCACTCGACTTACAATCATGGGACTTGTGTTCGAATTCAGGCAGGTCAGGGCGAAACCTTGGGCAAGATTTCATACTCCACATGCCTAATAATAATCCTTCCAAGAAAACAAACAATAATAAACTTGGTCATTTCAATCCACGACTGTTGTGGGACACTGCTGTGCGCAATTGGTCAATTAACTTTACAGTATATTCTGTGAAGCGGTTTGAGACGTCTAGAAGACATGAAAAGTGCTATATCAAATGCAATGATTATTATTATTATTTCAGCACCTTGGGATGTCCTCCTGCCATGAAAGGTGTTATACAAATGTAATTTTGTTGTTGTTGGGTGAGATGTTAAACCAAGTTCTCATCTAGCTGTTCAAATTGAATTAAGGATCCTAGGACACTGTTTGTAAAGAGATGGGAGTTTCTCCTGGAATCCTGGTGGACAATGCACCAACATTAGATTGGTCACTCATATTGATACTATTTTTGGAACATTGCTTGGTTGCCATGTTCACCTACAAAATACAGTCACTAACAAATTACAGTAAATCCTGCAGAATGCTTTGAGACATTCTCCGATGTGAAAACAGCTACATCAAATTCTCTGCCTCCTGTGCCGGGTCCCTCTGACTTGTTCTTTCCCCTTATTCAAGGTCAGTTTCAAGACCTACCTCTATAACTGAGCTTTCGGTCATCTTTCCATCTCCCCTCCCCACCCTTCTCTGCTCCAACCCCAGCTCGGGAGCTGAGCTAGTGCTGAGCTAGTTTGGGGACATCCTTCTGGCGAGAGCTGCATTGTCCGTGATGCCATCCTTTCGATGAGATGTTCAACCAAATCCTGTCTGCCCAGATTTTGAAGACAGGGAGGGAAGGGCGAGGCAGATGCCTGATCTGACTTGATCAGGTGGATGTTAAAGATTTGGGAAGGACAGGTTTGAAGGGCTATCGGGAGAACGTGGGGGAGTAGGATTGATTTGGACAGCAGTTTTCAAAGAGCCAACACAGACACAATGCGCCAAATGGCCTCCTTCTGTGCTGTATAATTATATGATTCAATTATTCTATGATCTTAAGGCACTCTTTGAAAAGAGAAGTGAGTTTATGAAGAGTTTTGAGACATCCTCCTGATGTGAAAGGTGTTATATCAAATGCTGGGATTATTATTAGTTTTAGATTATGAAGGGGAATGTTGCTGTGAACCAATTATATATAAAAGTGTCTGAAATTATCTGCACAACTCCTTGTGGGGAACATATTATTTATGATCTCAATGGAGAAATATAGTAATACAACATTACAAAATAAAGGTTATTTATCATCATCTGCCCAAAATAGACATCATATGCATTGGTGGCTGACAATGCAATATGCAGAGACATAATGTAACCTTTAAAAGATCACACAAACAGGGTTGGATGCCTATCCAATACTATTAAGCACTTTGGGATGTCCTCCGGTTATGGAAGGTGTATATAGTAAACTCCTGATAATTCGACCCTGATTTAACTTGTCATTATCTCTTAAGTCATTGTTGTGTCACTATCCCGTACTCATTTATTTATGTATTGATATATTTGCTTAACTCACAACTCCTGATAGCTGGTGGTCACTGAGCCCTTTTCTGAGTGGTGATGATCTGTTTAAGTGCTCTGAGAATGCCGTCCAACGTGGAGGCCGCTATATAAATCGAAGTTGTTGTTGTAAAGGTAAATATATCTGAAAGTTAGCTCTATCTCTCTTTCTCCTACACAGACACACAAACACACACAAACAAACACACTAACACACACATACACACACGTACACAGAGTTACAGAGTGGAAAAATTGATGAACCTTTTCGTGAATGATTTGTAAAGGTTTCTGTCAGAAACAGCGACCCTGGGAATCATGCAAATAAATCGAGCATTGACTTAGTTCAGGTGATTAAGCCCTTTCCTCGTTCTTGCTGAGGTGATTTAAACCCCAGGTGTTCTCTTGCTCTGTATGTGCTAATAGATCATACCACCTCGCCGAGACACTGGACTTAATGGAGGCAGCTTCTCACTCTGTGACATCCAACCGCGTTCACAACTCCAACAGCTCCTCGAGCTACGACAGTCTGTGTACTGGAGAAAACAGTGGTGAGCTAATAACAGTGACAGAGTGGTGTTGGAAGCCGATCTATATTTCATGTCAGTTATATCAGTTTATAGGGTATTTTCAGACAGTCGTTTGTCTATTACATGTGGAAACCCTACACCATGCTTAAAGATATCCAAACTAGAAAGAGTGCCACACATATAAGTATGTGTCAGCCTTGCTTACTTTTGCTCCTCTGAATCAGAAGATTGTGGGTGATCATGGCTGTTTGTGAGATATTGCTGTATACAAATTGGCTGCCCATAACATACACAGTCACTCCACACTAAAATTGCATGAAAGGCACTCTACAAAATGCAACTGCTGTATAACTGCTCCTGGGCGTTCATTGAGCCACAGAATACTTCTTGCCGGTTGACTGGAAAGAAAGGCTGTAGATTTACGTCCGTTTTCCTAGTATTTTTGACCCAAGCCAAGAAATACTAAGCTTCTCCTCCAGTTCACCAATTTTGGCTTTCTGTTCCATTTAATATATTGCCTGACTTTAACATGTCTACTTCCGTTCGGAAATTTATAATGTTGGCGTACATGAACACATTGAGGCATAAGCGGCACTGTGGAAAGCATAGAGCATCACTGATCTGCCGTAAATCACAGAACTGGGCTCCAATAAATAACCTTAACTGCAGTTCTCCAGTTCTGATAAAGAGGGGAACTGACATGCTGGCATCTTCAGTAGGCATTGAGCGCCGGAGTGTTTGTTTTAATAAGCACATAAAACAAAAACCTCTACCCTTTGAATCAATGAAGTGAAAGAAATGCCCAGACATCTAGACATATTCTATCTGCACATAGCTGGCTGACGACACTGAGGAAGACATTCCACGTGGCTTTAGATTTTTGTAAGATTTCAGAGCATTTTGATTTCAGCAAATCCTTAATAGTAAATATTATAATAATACAACAACAACAAAATACAGTAACAACAAAATTACAGTTAGAGTACCAAATAATAATACTTGTATTTGATATAGCATCTTATCACATCATCGAGACGCCTCAAAGCACTTTGCAGAAGATACTGTAGAGTGAATTGACTGTATTTTATGGGTGAAACATGGAAGCCAATTGCACACAGTAGTGTTCCAAAAACAGTCATGGATTATGTGACCCAATTATTTATTTATTGATTTATCTATTGATCAATTTATTTGATTTCACTTTCCTGCAAAAAGTAGCTGTTTTAGGAAGTTCAACCATACTATTATTATAAATTGGTTGCTGCAGACTCCTTTAAATATGCAATCACTATATATTACAGTGAATCCTGCTAAGTGCCTTTGATGTTTTGAAGCCTTGATAATGTTTTATATCAAATTGCAAAGTTTGTATTGTAGGGCTGGTTACTCAGGCCTATCTCTTTGCCTATGCTGCTAACTTTCTCCTTCCCACTCCATTTGACTTGCACCCCCAGCTCGGGTGCACAGCCAACAGTGTTGAGTGTTTTGAGACGTCTTCCTGATATAAAAGACACTGCAGAAATGTAGATTGTATTGCAATTATACTCTTTCTTAGTTATCTGGCTATAGTACGTGTTGCCTTAATGATGTGAGATGAAACAGAATTCATTAAGATTCCTACAATGCATCTTAATTTGGAAGCCATTCTCTGCAGCTTTTGACAAGTGCGCTTCCAATCAAGACATAATTTAAGAATTTTCTATAATTCCGCGTGTTCTCAACATTGAAGACAAAATGTTGTTTTTGTCATGAATAATAATATTTTCACGCAATCTAGCACCTTGTCTTGTCACCGAGCCAACTCAGACCACTTCACAAAATATTTTTTAATGTGGATTGACTGTGTACTTTGTGGGCGAAATGCGGCAGCCAATTGCACAAAACAATGTCACACAAACAGCCTTGGTGTGAGTGACTCACTTTATTTGAGGATTTGTTCGCCAGGACACCAGGACTCGCCTCTCTTTTCGAATAGTGCCATTGAATTTTAAACTTACACCTGATCAGGAAGATGGGAACTTGCTTTAACATCTCAGGTGTAATGTCTAGGTTCAAAGTCTATTTTAGGTGCCTCGTGAACATCTTCTTTGTTACAAATTGTAGGGTAGGATATTTGTATTCATATTTTCATATTTCTCTTAATGATCAACTCCCTTAGAGCATGGCCTTGATCCAAAAACTAACGTGCAATTTGTTTCAATCCAAATCGTAATTAGGGTAAAAAATAGCACGCTATTTTTGAGGAACAGTTTGCACATTAATCCAGCTCTGAATATCCGATAAATATTTTGCGTGGATGAACATCTAGGTTAGTACTGAATCAACCTGAAGTTAGCCAACTGGACATTGACTGTAAAAGTTCGAAGTTTCCACAGTGGAAATGCAGTTGTTGCATAAAATCAAATATTGCGTTATGATCAGACAGACAGAGAGACAGACATTTGCATTTGATACAGTAACTTTCACATCTAAATTCCTGTGAAATACTATATAGTGATCCATTCATAAGCAAAAGTGGCAACCAATTTGCAGACAAAATGTTCCATTAAACAGCCATGGAGTGATTGACAAATTCTATCTGGGGGATTGTTTGGTCAAGGCACCAGGAGAAACTCCCTTCTCCTTTAGAGCAAAACATGGGACTTCTAACATACGCCTGAACAGACAGACGGTTTGCAGATAAAGGGGAGCAGGGGACTTGTGCTTACTTGACTACTGCTTATGTAGCATCTATTTTCTCATACATAGAAAGCACATGAAATCCAGCTACCTTAATCTGACTAAATATATTTCAGTTGCATCACATTTGAACCATTCTGGATAACATTAATTGGATAAGAGCTTAACGGATACAGGTGTGTGTGTTTGTGGGTGTCATTACTTCTTAATGCATTTCAGCCTAAATCAGAGAATGTGAAACAACAAGATCAACCGTATCCCTCAAATGGTGGATCATCAGATGCTTAACATATAAGTGTTAATACATAATGTATTTAATGCACATCTTTAGTAGACTGAACTCTTCTGTGAGATTCACACTACATATCGGGCAATGGCACGCAGAGGGAATAGATATCTGACTTGAAGCATTGGAGGAGGAGTAGCGAGATCTTGTGGTTTAAACAGCAGGGAATAACTTGAGCATAGGAAACAGATGCAAATACAGCTCAGCGGACGCACGCACAGTGATAGACTACATCTTGGAATCACGCAGTGCAATTTATTTAATCTGCAGCTAAGCAGTGCAGCAAGATTTCTATGCTCTATGCAAAGATTTATAGTAAAAATGAAAATCCTTATATTTGCACTATACAAAGGTAATTTTGCTGTTGTTGCCCCCTCCTATTTCTCTGACCTGCTGACTCCATATGAACCTGTCTGCACTCTCCATTCATCGGGCTCCGGTCTGTTCCATATTCCTGCACAACCTGACCTACCATCGATGGACAGGCTTTCAGCCACTCTGCCCCCACACTCTCGAACTCCATCCCACAGTTCTTTTGCCTCACTCCCTCCCTCACCTCCTTCAAGTCCAGACTCAAGAACCTCCTCTTCGATAGTGCCTTCTGCTGTCCTCCCAACTCTCGCCCTCCAATCAATCAATCAATCAATCTTACATTTATATACCGCCTGTCACATCAAGAGGACATCCCAAGGTGCTGAGGACGTTCCTCCTTCCTACCCTGCCACTCTCCCTTGCTCGGGTCCCGACCTGACTGTTCAGCGCCTTAGGACATCCTCCCAACGTGAAAGGCACTCTAGAAATGTAATTTATTGTTGTTGTAGAGGCAAAACTTAGGCAAGTTTCCTTACTCCACCAGTAAATAGGAACCCAGTTGTTTTCCGATTGGCGGGTCACATTTTCAGGGGTAATAACAACAACTACTAAATTACATTTGTATAGAGCCTTTTAATGATCCCTTCAAAAAATTAATAATAGTAATTTGGTCACTCAGTCAATGACTATTTACAGGACACAGCTGCGAGCAATTCACTGACATTTTTGCATACAAAGTATAGTCAATACAATTTACAATACATTCTGTGAAGCACATTGAGATGACATGATAATACATTAAATCAAATGCAAATGTTATTATTAATTTTTGTATTCTTATTATCCTTTCACTTTAGGAGTGATGTTCCACTGCACTTCACTGGATATAGTGTAAAATGTATTGACTGTGCATTTTGTAGACATATGCGGAAGCAAATTGTTTGCACACAGCAATGTCCAACAAACAGAGCATCAAGCGTGGGCAGGGGGGGGTGACAGGGATGAAGACTTGTTGGCCAGGTTGCTGGGAGCAACTACCTTTTCTTCTCAAATTGTGTTATGGGATTCTTAACATCCACCTGAATAGGTGCAAACATCTAAAGGATAGAATTAATCATTTACTAATTTATAAATTCCAGCATGTCTCCATAATTCAAGCCAGTTGGTCTCTTTAAGGTGTAATTACATGGCTCTCTTCTTGGACATTCATAGCTCCCTTCGCCCAAACAAAATGCAGTAGGGACCATCAGTTATGTACTGCCATTAATATTTCAGGTGGTGTTGTTGCGGTCAGAGCAATGGCATTCTATTAAATGCCATTCTCAATTTATTCGCATCCACTTCATGTCAGTATTAAGCAGGAGTGTGTTGGAGGCCTGGATGTGAGCACACATCCAATTTCATGTTCATTAATAATAGAAACACATTCCCTCTCTCTCTCTCTCTCTCCCTCCCACTTGCTCACAGTGTCTCTTTCCCAACAGATCAGAAGATAAACCCAGGACTCCATTTCAATCTCGGCGAGTGCATACCTCAAGTGGTAATGAAATAATTGAAGCCAACATCAGTAGCTGTAAGCTGGATGCAGGATGTAGGCCGCCATTAACATAGTACTCCTTGAGTTCAAGAATTTAGCTGTTTTATTATGCCCTTAAAATTACTCTGCAATATAACCAGCTCTGGTAACAGCTCTGGGACAGCATGCTCTCCCACTGAATATACATGGAGTATCATTCTGTTCTGCTGACATGAAATTAAATTAGGAGCAAAAAAGACTAATACAGTGATGCAGTTGCCATTTGAAATCGCTGTTAAGTATTTTCTCTGGCAACTAATGTTATTGTACAGTCCCAGACATTACTCCCCAGGAAGTCTCAGTTTGTGGTATTGTCTTGTCAGAGTGCCTGAAGATAGCAATACAATATAATAATCTTTGCATTAGATACAATAGTGCGAATAATCCTTGGATTTCACATGGTATCTTATTTGATATAGTGACTGTCTCAAAACCTTTTACAGAATACCCTGTAAAGTGACTTAACTGTACAGTCAACCCTTGCTCACCCTTGCGAACCCTTTCTCAAGCGCGGATTCGCCTATACATGAATAAATAAATGTAGCACTTTTTTTGCGTAACGTGAGTAAAATTTGCATATACGCGCTAGCTGACCCTGCATGCATTTGGGAGAACACCTGCCCCAAGCGTTATGCACACTTGGGAGGACGCTGCCAACTCCCGCCTAAGTCCGATGATTCCTTGGCCTCGGAGCAACCTGATGGCATTGCACGGTAAAGTACAATTAAGTTTGTTTTGTTCACATTTACTGTATTCCTATAGCCTAACACTTCCAGGACCAAAGTTAAAATAATTTAGCCTAGCTGTGGTAGTGTAAATTGCTGATTTATTGTCTCCAGTGAGTCAGTGAGACCGGGGAGTGTGACGAGCGGGAAGAGTGGGCCTGCTGGCTGTAGCTTGCCTCAGTACGTAACCTTGCATTGGTCAGATGTGGATGTGCCTGGAGGCTTGAGGTGGATAGTCTGTGGATGGATTCCCCAAACCCCTTTTTTCCATTACTTATTAAGCTTACGAACGTGATTTTACCAACTGCTATTTTCCAGGAACATAACGCCCACGTTCGGCAAGGGCCAACTGTATATTGTGTGGCTGAAAGGCAGCACTAATTATGCGAAGCTGTGTCCCACAGACAGTTGTGTACCGAGCGACGTTTTGAAAAACTATATTGAAGGGATATCAACACCTTATCAAACTGTTGAGATATCTCCAAGCATGTCATGGAATTTAGTGCAAATTGGATTGACTGCATTATTTGAGCAATATGCAGCAGTCACTTGGGATTGGGGTGATGGGGGGATTGTTTGGAGTTTGGTAAGGGTGGGAATATGAGCAGTGGGCTTTGGTTCAGTGGACTTTTGTGAGTGGTGGAGCTGGCGAGACCAGCGAGCAGGACATGGTAAAAATTGAGGCTGGAGGTGATAAATGTGTGAATGAAGCAGATTGAGAACTTTGTAGCTGAATATCTAATCACAATTAGCTGGAGCTGTCCCAACGGCCTGGAACCTTGGCCAGTCAGGTAACACTGTTTGGTAGGAACACCTGCTTCAACCACACAGACAAGTCTACATCATAAGCAGGCAGTAAAGACATTTGAATTAGAATTGAATCTGACAGCAGATTAATCATGTGTTCCTACGAGTTGTTCGACACAGCATTTAATTTGTTAGCAGATGAAATAAATGGGATGTTTTATTGCTGTACCTTTCAGCTGAATGCTACCGCTTTTATACTCTTCGCTATTACACCACGTTGACAATACTTACTCCATGGATGCACAGTGATGTGACATTTAATTGATCACTTCGTTGATTTGGATGTTCACTTTGATCAGCAGGTACCGGCCTGCTGCATGTCCCCTTCCCTACCCGTCCTACCATTGGCAGTTAGGCTTTCAGTCTATCTACCCATGTTCTCTGGAACTCCATCCCAAATCCCTATGACTTGCTGTCTCTCCTCATTCAAGATCTGTCACAAGACCTTCCTCTTTGATCACATCATCTTTCCCCATCTCTCGGCTCCCACCCCCAGCTCAGGTGCCTGGCTAGTTCTATTTAGTGCTTTGGGACTTCTTCCCAACTTGCAATGTGCTACATAAATGTAAATCTGTATTCTATCATTGCCACAGCACTGATTGAGTTACGAGTTGCATTATGGTAACCTTTATGATTTGCCCCAGGAGCAATGCGAGATGATGTGGGGAATAATCAAGAGTAATAATAATAATGATCATTGCATTTGATTGAGAGTCTGATCATGTCGTTGAGATGTCTCTAAGTGCTTGACAGAATACACTGTAAAATGGATCAACTGTATATTTTGTGGGTGCAAGGCTGTGGCCAGTTGTGCACAGCAGTGTCCTACAAACAGCCATGCAGTGAGTGATCTATAAATGTAATTTTGTTGTTGTAGCTGATCATTTTTTATGTTTGGATTACTGTACCTTCAGTCTTCGCAGCTGTGTGCGGAACTATGTTCCATGATAGTTCAGTGTGAGCAAGAATTCAGCCTCTAATCAGAAGAGCATATTCCAAGCAAAGTGTGGTGCTCTCTTTGTCACGTTCAGTGGCCTATTTAATCCTTTGCTTGTGTGACCGAGGCATTTGTACTCCGGTGGTGTAGCGTTCTCCCTTTAGACCAATCAGTAATGAATTGTGAAAGGACCCCTTCTTGAGGAGTTAATCAACACCCGATCGACTGTTTTGTTTTAGTAAATTCCACAGATCCACTGCTCTGTGAGAAAATGGTTCTTCTAATCTCTAATCGCATTTGAGGCATTTTGCTTTTCAACCTGTGGCCCTCCTGTGTGCTTTTCTTGGTTTTACACAATGTATTACAATTTACATTTATATAGCACCTTTCACACAGGGAGGACGTCTCAAAACCCATTCACTGTCCTGGCATGGACACGCAAACTGAGAGTAGGAGCTGGGGGAGAAGTGGATGGGGGGGATAAGGAAAGGGATGATGAACAAAAGTGTGGTTAAAGAAGTACATTCTGAGAGGTGCCTTTTAATAATAATCCTTGCATTTGATATCTCGCTTTTCACATCTTATCGACGTCTCAAAGCATTTCACAGAATATACTGTAAAGTGAATTCACTGGATATTTGTGGATGAAATGCAGCAGCCATTTGTGCACAGCAATGACCCACAAACAGTCGTGGATTGAAAATGACCAATTTTTATTGTTGTGTTTTTTTTGGATGGATTATTATTAGGTGTGTGGAGTAAGGAAACTTGCCCAAAGTTTCGCCCTGATCTGCCTGGACAAACACATATGTCATGCTTGTAAGGCAAGTGCTCTAACCACTGAGCTACAGGAGCATCTTGAAAGAGGGGAGGGAGGAAATAAGTCAAAGGGATTCCTTGGCAGAGTTTCGGAGAGTGGGGTCTGTATGAATGCTAACACAAGTGGACTGATAAGTTATGAGGACAGTTTGCAAACACTTTGTCTATATTCTCTTGATTTCAGAAGGCTGAGGGGTGATCTGAATGAGGTTTTTAAAATGATGAGGGGATTCAATAGGAAAAATACAGAGAATCTATTTCCTCCAGTGGGTGAATATAGAACAAGGGACATTACCATAAAATTAAAGGTAGGCCATTCAATGGTAAAATTAGGAAGGCAATGGCATTGGCCTCCAAAGGGCAATGGCATTCTGGAACTCTTTCCACCATAAGCTTATTTGGTTGCTGGATCCATTTACATTTTCAAGATGGAGGTAGATAAATAATTGTTAGATAAGGGTGTTATGGGATATGGGGCAAGGGTATGTAACTGGACTTGAGATACAGATCAGTCATGATCTCACACAATGGCAGAACAGGCTCAAGGGGCTGACTAGCTTACTCCTGTCTCTATGTCTATGTATCTATGTATAACATCTCCATATTCTATACCTCTCCCAGTTTCAAGACTTCACCTCATGCTCCATTCTGGAATTCAGATTCAATAATAACTTTCAAAAGGGAATTGGATAGGTATTTGAAGAGGAAAAAATTGCAAGTATATGGGGGAAAAGCAGAGAGTAGGGTTGATTGGGTAGTTCTTCCAAATAGCTTGCATAGGCACGATGGGACAAATGGCTTCTGTCTGTGCTATAATATTCCGGGATTCTATGATTTTATCATTTTTCTTCTAAAGCCATATGTTGGGAGTTTTGTTGGTTGTATAGCCTAGATTGACACTGCAATGTAGTGGGGAGTCATATTGTTGGAGGTGAGATGCTGTTCTTCAAACAAGATGTTAAACTTAGATTTCTCCTAGCTTTGCAAGAGGACGTTAAAATCTCATGGCACATTATCAGTAGGGACTGTTATAGAGGGACCACGAGCAGGAACCCTGTTTGGTTTTCTTCTCCCTGACTTCCTAGGGCTACATAACCTCCCTAATGCAAAATAGGCTGAGAGCAGCAAAGACAACACAGTAATTTATTCTACAAATCTATCAATCTTCCATTCACAATGTGTTTCTGCATTTTCTGTTTGCTTTCAACATGCTTATTTTGAATGTATGTGTTGGACAGTGATTTGCTCACAATTTCTAGGGTAGGTGAGTAAAAATTGGAGGGCAAAATAAACCCAACTGACTGGTTTCCTTTCTTGGTATTAAGGTATCTCACACATGCTTTGTTAGGTGGCTTGCATTCAGTCTCTTACCCTCCACAGCTACAAGTTGGGTTTATTTTCAGTCATCAAAATCTCACCGGATGCTGTGAATCACAACCTTTTCACTTCTACATGAGAAACTCCAAGGTAAATTGCTGGCTATTAGCTCGGTATCACAGGTAACTATAGACCATTCCTGTGTAATGCTATTTCATTGCTTTAAGGCAAAGGTTGGAAGCCTGCATTGCTGGCAGTGCCAATGTCAGCTTTGCATGTGAATTGTGTCCCAGTCAATGGAACACATAAGAACATAGAACAAGGAGTACGACTAGGCCATTTGGCCCCTCGAGCTTGCCCTGCCATTCAATAAGATCATGGCTGATCTTCTAATCTAACTCCATCTGCCCACTTTATCCCCATATCCCTTAATCCCTTCATGACTTCACTCAAACTATTTGCATGCTTTTTCTACTCTGTCAGTACATAACTGGTTGAACCTCAGATATCCCTCAAATCCAAGCTAGTGGAAGGAACTTGTAGTTTTAGAATGTCTTATTGTGTCAAAGATCTCTTAGGCGTAAGTACTGTGGAATGGAGTGACATTTTTTTAAGACGAGCTATTGGCAGCTATTTCACTCAGAGCAAGTTCCTACCAACAAGCAGGAGATCACTGATTAATATGCAATATTAAAAATCCATGCAATTTATAAAGCGCCTTAAGAAATCATTGATTCACCTCATATCGCGTCACAAGGTATACTGTAAAATGATAATAATCATGCATTTGATACACCTTACCAAATACTTCACAGAATATACCGTAAAGTGAATTGACTATATTTTTTGTGGGCAAACCCGGCAGTCAATTGCATACATTTGATACGTAGAATTTCAGAGAATGATACAACAGGAAAACAGCTTCCACATAGATACTGTTGGTGTTTGCACTCTATACAAGCCTCCTCCTGAAGCATCCTTTGTTCCATTCCATTCCTTGTCATATAGGTACTGTATCAAGAGGGCAGTGAGAATGTGGAACTCACTGTGCAAAATGGTATTAAGTGGATGTATTTAATAATGAATAATAATAATAATAATCCTTGCATTTGATGTAACACTTTTCCTGTGTTCTAGATGTGTCAAAGTGCTTCTCAGAATATACCGTAAAGTGAATTGACTGTATATTTTGTGGGCAAAATGCGATAGCCAATTTCATAGCACAGCAGTGTCCCACAAACAATTGTGGATTGAGTGACCAAATATATATTTTTTGAGGGATTCTTATTAGGCATGTGGAGTAAGGAAACTTTCCCAACGTTTCGCCCTGCTAGGAATCAAACCCAGGTCTCTCCCTGTGAGACGAGTGCTCTAACTACTGAGCTACAGGACTCCTATTTATTATGAGGCGAGATATACACTTGAGGGAGAGGGGAATAGAAGGGTACGAGAGAGTGTAAGGAGTGGGTGGAACTCATGTGATGTATAAACATCTGGATAAAGGACAAGACCAGATACTCCTGATGGTGTGTTGGCATATGCTTTAAAAGGAAAGAAAAGGTGTAGATTTATGTATATAAATCCTGGTCATAGGTATCATTGGGTATTAACAAACAATGTTCTCTCTATTTTTTTTTGCTGAGCAAGGTTATGCCTCACTCACCATCTGTCAACTGAATTAAATAATCTCCCACAAAATATGTTGTTGAGACTTCTGAAAGTACTTCACAGAATATATTGTGAAATGAATCGACTGTGCAGATTGTGGTCGAAATGTGGCAGCTAATTACACAAATAGTTGTGAATCGAGTAGCCAAATTATGTTTTTACATGTTTTGTATAGGGTTGAGTACCCCCAGAAAGTACCCCGCCAATCAACTAGCAACTGGGTTCCTAGCCATTTGGATGTATCATATCTACTTGACATTTAGCTTCTTTTCACGCTGTCCGGTTTCACTTTGGTGTGCCTGAAGACATCATTAACAATCCTGACAATCCTTCCCATCACATTGGAGCTGAGAGTTGGTATTGATCTTGCTTGCAATTCCTCACAACTCTTTCTTTCTCTCCGTGGGTGACAGGGCAGAGAAGGCAGTGAGGACTGAGTGAGAAGGAAGAAAGAGATGATGTGAGCGATCATAGCTAACCTTTTTCTTTAATGACAAGTGCTGCTTCGATTGCTAATTTCACTTTAAAACCCTTTGTAAACGTCCTTCGCTGGCAATTTGCGCTCTTTCCACAGTTCATTTGTCAAAAAGAGTCCTGTAGCTTAGTGATTAAAGCACTCACCCTCAATTCAGGCAGGGCAAAATGTTAGGCAGGTTTCTTTACTCCACACGCCTTTGTTTACCGAGCAGTGAGTAGGAACCTGGTTGTTGGTTGGTTGGCGGATTGCCCTTCATGGAATCCCTTCAAAAAACAAAACCAAAATAATAATAATAATTTGTTCAATCCACGACTGTTTGTGGGACATGCTGTGCTCGATTGGCTGCCGCATTTCACCCTCAAAATATAGCCAATTCATTTTACGGTATATTCTGTGAAACACTTTGAGACATCTCGAAGATGTGATTAAATACTATATCAAATGCAAGGATTATTATTGTTATATTATTATTAAAAAGTGACAATAAACTCAGACCACTGCATGTGAGTATGAGATGTTTTAACTCAGTGCTTTAACTCAGAGCTCCTGTAGTTAAGTAGTTAGAGTACTCACCTTACAAGCGTGAGACCTCTGTTCGAATCCAGACAGATCAAAGCAAAACCTTGGGCAAGTTTCCTTACTCCACACACCTAAGAATAATCCATCCAAAATAAACCACAATAATAAAATTGGTCATTTCAATTCACAACTGTTTGTGGGATCTGTGTGCAATTGGATGCCGTGTTTCGGCCACAAATATAGTCAATTCACTTTACAGTATATTCTGTGAAGCGCTTTGAGCCATCGATAAGATGTGAAAAGCACTATATCTAATGCAAGGATTATTTATAATTTATTTATTTATGACATTAGAACTCAATACCTTAAAGCTGAGGTGCACGTTGAAAAACAATACTACCAATGCTCTCAATACCGAACCAGAGAGCAAAAGGTAATAAACTCTGAATTTGCTCAATAATATCTCCAGCAGAGGAGAAGAAAATAGTTCCATTCTTCCTGGTATTGTTGTGACATGCACTTTACACTTGTCTCAGGCTCCATCCATAGACGTATCATTTTGACAATTTGCGAGAGCAGGTGATTGTAGCCTTGACAAATTGTTAGTTGCAATAGCCTAGCTTGTTGTCTTGAGCCGTCCGGTCCTGAAATCTCACCACTTCATACATATTTCATTGAGCCAACCTGGTCCATTACAAAGCAAATTGGTGTCAGCACTCAGTCCTATGCTCCAAAAACAACTGGCATTCATATAGCGCCCATCAGGTAAGGTAGTGTCTCAGAACGCCTGTCAGTGGTGAAGCTAGACACCGAATTAGGGTTTTGTGTGTCTGTAGCTGTGGTTACAATAAGCAAAGTTGATGAGGAAGGTCTTCAGAGCGACCTGAAGATGGGGAAGGAGGAGGCAAGGCAGAGGGATTCAGAGTGAATGAAAGTGCAGCCGCCATGGTCGAAGGGAGGACAGGACAGACAAACAAGTGGCCAGCAACAACAACAATTCACATTTATGCAGCACTTTTCATGCAAGGTTAGTGTCTGGGAGCATTTAGACATCACACTGATCATTACAATGTTGGGGGAAGCATTGCAGTGGTGGAGGTGCTGTCTTTCTGATGAGACATCCAATCCGTCTGCTCAGGTGGAGATTAAAATCCCTTAGCTCTGACTGAAAACAGAAGGAGGTTTCTCCTGATGTCCTAGCCAAGAGATGATTTAGTTATTGAATGGCTGTTATGGCTGTTTCGTGGAGCATCTTGGTGAGCAAATTGGCATTTGGCCTACAATATTTCAAACCACGACTGTTTGTGGGACACCGCTTTACACAATTGGCTGCTGCATTTCGCCCACAAATATACAGTTAATTCACTTTACAGTATATTCTGTGAAGTGCTTTGAGACGTCTGGAAGATGTGAAAAGCGCTGTATCAAATGCAAGGATTATTATTATTAATATACACATGCACTGAACTTCATAGGGAAATTGTATGAAGTATTTTGAAACGACCTGCAATGTGAATGGAGTTATATCAAGGATTATTATCATTATAAATTGGGGAGAAGATGTATTACATATTGGTACATTCTGCATCCAATGAAAAATGTCAAATTTAATAGAAACATTGGCTTTTAATTGAATTACTACTTATCTAAAATATTCTCTTCGTCAGGTTTAATTCTTAACACCTTTCTTAATAAGAAATGTATAGAATTTCTAATTTACTTGATAAAAATGTGACTGCTACACATTCATTATGCGGAGATCTATCCCACTTTTCTTCTTCAGAAACTTTCCAAGAAACATTGCCGCAATTTGGAGATCATTTATTTTAACTGGAACCTGTTTTTGTCTGACACATGCGGAAACCCATCACCATCTTATGAATATCCAAACCAAGCTGAGATACATCCTACCTACGCATGGAAATTTTAGGGATATATTGTTGTAATGGAATGCACACTCTATCCCTGGAGGGACGGATCCTGATAGGTTAATGCAAAACATTACTAGTAATGATCCTTAGTTTGTTGTAGGGCCTTTTATGTCAAGAGGACATTCCAAAGTGTTTCATAGGATAACAACAACAACTTGCATTCATATAGCGCCCCTCAGCCAGGGTAAAGTCCCAAAGTGCTCAATACATTTTAAAATTAGGTGACTGTAAAACGTGAGTTTTGTATGCGCAGACTGGCAAGAGCCAAAGCTTGGGGACCCCAGAGTGTGCATTGGGGTAACCAGAATAACAACAACAATATTGCATTTTTATAGCACTTTTCACGTCTGGAGGATACCCCAATGCACTAAACTACCAGAGTTGAACCAGCTGAAACCATAGCTTGCCACTGAAATTATTGATTGGCAAGTTGTTGGTTAACCAGCTAGGACCACTCTACTCATTAGGGCTTTGTGTGCAGGGTTAACAGGAGCTGAATGGGAAGAGTCCAACCCCCAGTGATGAGTGACTCCAATTAAACTAAATGTATCATCTGACAAAATCTAGTCATTGGATTCAAAGCTTTCCATCATGTCTAAAATTTATAATAACTGACATTTATTTGGTATTTCTCACTTCAGGAGGATTTTGCAAAGCACTTCACAGGGTTTACTGTAATCCACAGCTGGGACCTTATAGGCCACATGGCATGAAACATAGGACATGGATATGCTACAGAAATAAAAATAGCAACAATAATCCTTGCATTTGATGTGGCACCAGATTACATCATCAAGATATCTCAAAGCCTTCACAGTAGTGCGAATATAACAGATGTAGGTGAATGTAACACATGTTATTCGTGAGATTTCTGGTCAGGGCACCAAGTGAACTCACATCATTTTGTGAACAGTGTACTCGTACTTTTACCGCCCACCTGATTTACTGTGAAGTGTAACTACTTGCACAGGCATGTAGGATGTTGGTTGAAAAACTACACAAAATACCCCAAAATATATAGTCCACTCACTTTACAATATGTTCTGTGAAGTACTTTGAGATGTCTCAACAGCAGCAAAATTACATTTGTATACAACATGATAAGGCGCTGTGTCAAATGCAAGAATGGCACTTCTAGCAATGCAGTCCTCCATACCCCACCCCACAACCAGAACTACACTGCAGGCATGATACCTGATGATTGGAAGTAGGGGTGAGGTGAAGGGGTTGAGAGAAGGAATTCCAAAATTTGGGGGATAGTAGCTAAAGGCACACCCACCAATTGTGGAGAGGAGGAATCTGGGAACAAGGAGATGGCCAGACCCAGCAGAATGGAGGCAACGGGTACTGCTGTGAGGAGGTTAGAGAGGTAGAGGATTGCCAAGGAATGAAGAGATTTAAACAATAGAATCAGGATTTTGAAATCAATTTGCTCTGTGATGGGGGGTCAGTGGAGTTTGGCAAGGATGGGATTAATTGGGATATAAAGTTTGGTGCGGGTGAGAACGTGGGTGCCGGAGTTTGAAAGAGATGAATTTTGTGAGTAGCGAAGTAGGGGAGACTGGCAAGGAGAGTGTTATAGTAATCTACCTGAGAGGTGACAAACAACAACAACAAAATTACACTTGTATAGAGCCTTTCATATTCCCAAGGCACTGAAACAAAGGTATGGACAAGGGTTTTGGTAGCTTTAGAGGCTAGGTATTGTCAGACCTAGGCAATATGGCAGAGATGGAAAAAAGTGGTGCTAGTGAGGGACGAGATATGGGTGAGGAAGGATAATGGGGGATCGAACCTGATGCCTCAGTTATACATGGGTTTGGAGAGTTTTTAGGAAAGGTTGGATAGGTTGAGGAGGTCAGAACCATGGGACAGAATACATCGATGGGAGCCAAAGAGTATGGCTTCCATCTTGTTGACATTTAACTGCAGGAAATTTGCGCTAATCCAGGTCTTGATGTCTGACAGATAGGCTGACACAACATCAGGAACTGGGGGTTGCAACTGGAAGTGTAAAAGTAGAATTGGGTGTCATCCACATACTTATGGAAGTTAACCTCATATCTGCAGATGACATCACAAAAAGGGAGCATATAGATGAGGGCCAGGGATGGATCCTTGAGGTATCCCCCAGATGATCAGGCGGAGTGAAAATGAAAGGCATTTGCACAGATGTAGTCCTAGTGGTTTTTAAGGTAGGATTCGAACAAAGCGAGTGCAGTCCCACTGAGGTGTATGATGGAGGAAAGGCAGTGGAGGAACATGGCGTAGTCCACTGTGTTGAAGGCAGCCGAGAGGTCCAGGAGGATCAGGAGGCAGAGGGAGCCCTAGTCACAGATGGAGAAGACATTATTTGTGACTTTCATGAGCACCATGTCTGTACTGTTGGCATGGGTGGAATTCGATTGGAGAAATGGCAAAGTAAGACAGGAACGTTGAAAAGAATAAGAATAATACTACTAATAATAATAATCTGCTTGTGATATAGTGCTTTTCACATCTTTGATGTGAAACCATGTCCCTCACCATGAGGTCCCTCACCTCACCATGTCCCTCAAACAGCCATGGATTGAAATGACCAATTTATTATTTTGTTTTTAAAGATTATTATTCGGCATGTGGAGTAAACAAACTTGTCCAAGGTTTTGCCCTGCCTGGATTCGAACACAGGTCTCACTCTTGGAAGGCGAATGCTCTAACCATTGAGCTACAGGACTCCATTAGGAATATAATAATAATAAAGGAATAATAATTACATTGATGCAAGCTCTAAGGCAGTACATAAATGCAAGCTGTTGTTGTTCACTCTAACGATCATGTTGTGAAGGTGTCTCAAAGAGCTCTGCAGGATATATTGTGATGTGGAGTGACTATTTTGTGGCTTACCAATATTTTATTTTAAAAAGCTGTGTGGAAAACCAATGAAAACCAATCGTGTTTGTGTGCGTAAATGAAAACAGGACCCACATACAACACAGAATCTCGTAAGCTAAACCTTTCCCATAATATCCCTTTAGGTTTCACTACCAAATTGGGCTCAAATGCAACTGTGAGATTGAATGTGAAGGAAAATCCATTTTGCTTGGGCAAAAAGAGACATTGGATAATGCTGTGATCGATGGAAAATTTACTCCGAAACAGCAGAGAAAATATTTACTATGAGTGGCAAAGTAAGACAAGAATGTCAAAAAAAAGGAGCAGTGATCAAAAGGCTGTTCAAAAAGGTGAGGTTAATATCCCTCAAGCATCATATCCAATTTCACTCTGCATTAAACTGGCCTAGGCTCCACAGTAGATAGGTCAGCCTGGGTCATTGGTAGCACACTCATCTCTGATACAAAAGATTGTGGGTTTAAGCACCACTTTGTGACTTGGAATCACATAGTCTAAGATGACACTCCATTGCAGTGCTAGGGTGCGTTGCATTGTCAGAGTTGAATACCCTACAAATGACATGTTAAATGGAGGTTTGTCTGCCCATTCAGGAAGACTTTAAAGATTCTGTGACACTACCTAAAAAGAGAAGGGAGTTTTTCCCAGTGTCCTGGCCATCAAAACCCCCCAAATAAAATTTGGCACTCACTTCATGGCTGTTTGTGTGACATTATGTAACACAAAATGGCTGTGGTGATTCATACAGAAAATTCACAGTGAATCCACACATTACAGTGTATCCTGTGAAGTGCTTTAAGAATCAGAAGATGCGGTAAGACACTATATCAAATGCGAGGATGATAATCATAGGGTCTAGAGGAAGGAAACTGACTACAAGTGAATTTTCAAAAGGATCCAACCCTGAATAGCTGGTCTTTGACAATGATTGATGATGTGACTGTTGTGCCCTACTACTTGCACTCTTTAAACGTAGCTCTCTTTACCCACCTTCAGTTCGCATACAAAGACTTTCCTTTGTGACTATAACTATGGTCACTTCCCCTATCAACAACAAAAATATGCATTTATATAGCGCCCTCCACGCTGGGTGGCATCTCAGAGCACTTAACAGTGGCGGTGCTCGAGACCAAGTGGAAGGGGAAAAGTGAATGTTTGCATGGTGGAAGAGAAAGAAGAGAGGTGGTTAGAGAGGTGGGGGGATGCAGAGGAGTGAAGGGATTTGAACACAAGTGTGATGGTCTTGAAGTTGATATGCTCTGTGACAGGGAGCCAGTGCAATTTGGCAAGGACTGGGGTAATCGGGGTATGAAGTTTGGTATGGGTGAGAATGCGGGCGAGGGAGTTTTGGATGAGCTGAATTTATCTCCCTACTTGTTATCAAACAACACCGTGGTTTAAGTCCCATGGAGTGATGTGGGAGATAATAATAATAATCCTTGCATTTGATATAGAGCCTTATCAGATCAGATGAACGTCTCAAAGTGCTTCACAGGATTTACTGTGAAATGGAGTGACTGTGTATTTCTAGTCAAATGCGGCAGTACAATTCCACCAAGCAATATCCTATAAATGGACATGGGAGAGTAGATTTTTTATTTAATCTCAAAACTTCTTATGCTCATGTACAAAAATATTCAGTCACTACACTTTGCAATAAATCCCGACCTCCCCAAGATGAAAAGCGCCACGTCAAAATGCAAGTATTTTAGATATAACAACGATGTTCATTGCATTTAAAGTATTTAAAGTGTTTCATTTTGTAGAGATTTAATGTGAAATACTGTGACCGTATATTTCGTAGGAAATCATAGTAGCTAATTTTCAATGCAGCAGTGTCCTGTAAACAGAAATGAAGTGAGTGACCAATTTTGTCTGGGAGGATTCTTGACCAGACATCGAGAACTCACTTCTTTTTTTGTACAGTGACATGGGATCTTTAACATCCACTTGATCAGGCAGGTGGGACCATAGATGGCGCCTCCAGCAATGCAACACTCCCCCAGTACTTTCACATCTTCTAGACATCTCAAAGTGCTTCATAGAATATACTGTAAAGTGAATTGACTGTGTACTTGTGAGCAAAATGCAGCAGCCAATTGCGCACAACAGTGTCCCACAAACAGTCATGGATTGAAATGACCAATTTTTTTATTTTTTTTTGGAGGGATTATTATTAGGCGTGTGGAGTAAGGAAACCTTGCCCAAGGGTTCACCCTGATATACCTGGATTCGAACACAGGTCTCACGCTTGAAAGGTGAGTGCTCTAACCACTGAGCTACAGCACTCCACACTTCACAGGAGTTTCAACTTAGACTAATAAATTCAAAGCAACCTTATGACTCAGAGGTGAACGTGCTACTAAATGAACCAAGAGAGACGCCTTATTATTGGTATTTGCATTTGACCTTCCAGACATGAAGTACATGCCAGCATTTGAGTATTTGCTGACTACACACAGAGGAAGACAAGTCATTAGCAAAAGTCCACGTGTTTCTGTATTGCAGTTGAGGCGGAGATTGTTAATTATTGCGGTTCTATTTTGGCCGAACGTCTCTTTTTTCCTGCAGCAGAAATATTTTTTTGCTGCTGTGATGGATAATTTAGTTAGTCAGAAATGGCCTTATGCCTCAAACCTACAAGTTCACTTCTGCTCAAGTTATTCTGGGAACAACTAATCTGAGCGTTTGTATATCTCGCGGGATCCGATCAATTGTTGTACCAAGCTCATTCATTCCCAGGAGCGGAAAACAGACCGTAGATTCTATAACGCTGTGATTGCTTAACTTCTTCACTGAAATAACATGCGGGCACTTTGGGATATGTAGGACAGCACTGTTCAGGCAGACACACTCGATGGAATTGTTTCAGAAATTTCAGTGAGAAATAAGCATGAGGACTTGAAGTAGATTTGAGGGGAGATGGGGAGTCAGCAAAGCGTGGAGAGGACCAGTGTGATGGGGTGTAGTTCGGTGTGCGTGAGGATTCGGGTGGTGGAATTTCGGATGACCCAGACCCACATCACACCAGTCCTCTCCGGGCTCCACTGGTTCTTCATTTCTCCACAAATCAACAAGTCCTCACGCTTATTTTTCACTGAATTCCGGCTGTGAGTTCCACATCCTCAATCACCCCTCCTACGTGTAGAAGTTCCTCCTAATCTACTGGTTACATCCGCACGTTTATAGAATTTGGTTAAGAAGAGTTGGCACCTCATTTGTGACATCTTAACACGATATCCATCCTCCACAATTTCTTACACATCCTGAAATTTGTTCACAAAACCACACAGGATCACTCCACTTCACAGCACAACTGACAAAGCTCATTGATGTCCCAACAACATTTAAAAAGGCGGTACGTGAAATACATCATTTCTGTTCTTTATCAGGTTGGTTTTGGGGGAAATTACATATTGCACTAATTAATTCTGAGCTTTAGAATTGTAAAGAATTAACCTGACCTGTATCACACTTTCATTTAATTAGGCAGCAAAAATAATTGAAGCAAATTTAGCAGGCAGGTTAATGAAAACCTGTTTTCACAAGGGACCAATACCAGTAGATTATCATGTCCCACAAGCCTACACCTGAACTGGGTTGCTCATGGCAAATGCTGAAAACTGACAGGCTAATGTAAAATCTTCAGCATCGCTGCTTACTGAAGAATTATGAGTGCAACGATTAATTTCATGTAACAAAATTTGTATTGTCCGTATAAAAGCGGGAGATTCATTATGACAAAAACTTCCGTGCTGAGCATAAGTTCTCTTCATTGAGTCTCTCCCCATTAAATGATAAGTGAATAGTGCTGTTAAATTAAACTCCCTGTAAATGAGTCCCCAGCTCCACCGTTGCCCACAGATCTATAGCCTGGGTTCTCTCCTGCACCAGGCTCCACACCAACATTGTGTGGAGTCGCATAGTGTAGTGGTTAGCAACCTCTCCTCGCAAGCTAAAAGACCCGGGTTTGATTCCTAGACAGGGTTAAACCTTAGCCAAGTCACAAATCATGACACAAACAGCAACAACAACCTGCATTTAAATAGTGCCCTTCACGCAGGTTAGCATCCTGGAATGCTTGAGTGTTTGTGGGACACTGCTGTGTGCGATTGGCTGCCACTTTTCAAGGTTTCTTAAATCACTGTTTAACATTTCACCTGAACATTTCTGACTACTGTTTGAAAGGAACAGAGGTATTCCTCCTGGTGGCCTGGCCAACAATCAATCCTTCATATAAAATTGTTCATTCACATTCACGTTTGTTTGCTGTGTGCAAATTGACTGCCATGTTTGCCTACAAAATATGCAGCTACTGCACTTTACAGAAAACTCTGTGAAGCGCTTTGCCATTTCACAGTTATGTCACGTACAAAGATTATTGTATTATTATTGTATTATTATTTTGACTTGGGATCAATGGTTTCAGTGCAGTAGCACACCATCTCCCAATCCACCATAGATTGATATAGACCTTTAGATTTCTATGGTATTCTTTATCCTTGTGGTGGAGGAAATTTCCACAGTAATGAGAAATCATCTGATATTATTTGTCTGTGAACCTAGAGTAATAAGAACAACTCACATTCATACTTTACAAATGTACTTGGGAACTCCTTACAATGTTCTTGCTGTAAAAGTATTGGATATCTTTTTTCCTACCTTCTTGGAGTCCTGTAGCTCAGTAGTTAGACCACTCGCCTTACAAGCGAGAGACCTGGGTTTGATTCCAGGCAGGACAAAACCATGGGCAAATTTCCTTACTCAACACGCCTAATAATAATCCCTCAAAAAATGAAAGAATAATAAATTGGTTATTTCAATCCATGACTGTTTGTGGGACGCTGCTGTGCGCAATTGGCTGCCGCGTTTTACCCACAAATATACAGTCAATTCACTTTAAAGTGAATTGAGACATCTAGAAGACGTGAAAAGTGCTATATCGAATGCAAGGATTATTCTTATTATTCTTAGTATTAATATACAGCACCCTTCGTGGTCTCAAAGACTGGGTCATCCACCAACCAAGGAGCGAGGGGGAATGAGTAGAAGGGGATATATAGGTCTTGACATGATCAAGTGTCATCAAAACGTCTCAGACATCTCAAACGTCTCCAAACGAACTGCCATGATGTGAGTAACCAATTTTTATTTGGGGGAATTGCTCACCTGAACAATGAGAGAAACTCACTATTCTTTTTGAAAAGCGCCACAGGATCTTTATCGTCCACCTGAACATGCAGTCAGGACCTCGGTTTAACGTTTCATCTGAAGGATGGATCTCTGACACAATACCATCCTGGCACTGTACTGGACTGTCAACTGCTAGACAATGTGAGTTCTAAGTCCTAGCTGGAACACAAAATCTTTTGACACAGAGACGAGAGTGTTACCAAATGAGGCAGGCAGACACACCAGGTTTTCAAGTGTGAGCCGAGCCATTGAGTGCAGACAGACTGATTGAGTATCTGTTAGCTCAGCAATAGGCTAGGATTTGTACTTGCTGTGTTTGGGTCTGTGTGGGATTGTCTAGCTGGGAGATAACATTTTTCCACCAGGCCACAATGGCAGCGCAATAAAAAATCACAGTGAGTACGGCAACGCAAGGAAAACTCAAAGTGATGACAACCGCAACACATTGAGGAATTTCAAGCTGGAACACACAAGTCAGAGCAAGAGATCACGAAGGCAGAATCGGCTCAAATTGATCACTGTCCAGGCTGAACACTGACTAAACATGGAAACAGTAATAGCCACGGAACAAAGACAGTGAATAAGGCCACACACTTGCCATAGGCATCAATAGCATCTGTAGGAAGATAAGAGTTCCCACGTATTGAGAAAGACCCATTGTTGTGTTGCTGCTAGCTCGCAGCATGTGTTTCATATTTCACCTTGGTCTTGATTTACTCTATTCATCAAAAAGTTTGGTGACCACTGGCTTGGGCCCCAAAATTGTGGATTTTTGTAGAGTATTCGTTAGTGTGTTTGCCTCATAAGTGAGAGGATCCAGTTCAATTTTGAGGCAAGGCAAAACCTTAGACACGCCTCTGTTTACTCAGCAATAAGCAGGAACTGGTTGTTAGTCGAACGGCGGATCACTTTTCTGTAGTTAATAATCCCTTCAAAAAATAATTATTATTTGGTCACTCAATCCATGACTGTTTGTGGCACACTGCAGTGTGTAATTGGCTATCGCATTTCATCCACAAAATACACACTCAATTCACTTTACGGTATATTTGTTGAAGCGCTTTGAGGCTCCTCAACGGCGTGAGAAAGCTCTATATAAAATGCAAGGATTATTATTCTTATAGGCAATTGTAGTATTAAAACTGGTTTGAATTATGGGTCCCTGCGAGACGACAGTTTCAAGACCAGTCAGCAACTATGTGAATGAAACACAATCACTGTGTAAATATTCCGCAGGTCCCCAGGGATGGCATTACTGCCTTTAACTCACTTGCAAGCAGATCATGTATGGGATAAATGGTGTGCGTTATTGAGCAATTTGGCTCAATTTATTTGCTGGTGGTGGCGGTGATGGGTCTCTGTGAAGCATTCTGTGATCAGCCTGTGACTGTGACTCTTTAACTCATGGCTGCCTGTACAGATGGCTTTGGATTCAATTGAAGGCTTTTTTCATTTATCTTAACATAAACATGCCTGTCTGAAGCAATGCATGACTTACTTCAATAATAATAATCCTTCCATTTGTTATATGCCTTACAACGACTTTGAGGCATCTCAAAGTGCTTCACGGAATATATTGTAACGTGAATTGTTGGCATATATTGTGGGTGAAATGACTCAATTGAGAATTATAATAATAATAATCCTTGCATTTGATGTAGCGCTTTTCACATCTTATCGACATTTCAAAACGCTTCACAGAAGATACAGTAAAGTGAATTGGCTGTATATTTATGAGCAAAATGCAGCAGCGAATTGCAAACAGCAGTGTCCCACAAACAGTCTTGGATTGAAATGACCAATTTTTACTACTGTGGTTTTTTGGGGATGGATTATTATTAGGCATATAGAGAAAGGAAACTTGCCCAAGGTTTTGCCCTGATCTGCCTGGATTCAAACACAGGTCTCACTCTTGTAAGGCGAGTGCTCTAACCACTGACCTACAGGAGCTCCACAATAATTGTTGTTAATAATTGTTGTTAATAATAATAAATAATAATCCTTGCATTTCATACAGTGCCTTTCATGTCAGGAGGATGTCCAGCAGGATTTCTCTGTAAAGTGCAGTGACTGTGTAGGTAATCAGCAGCAGCCACTTTACGCATAACAATGTCCCCAAAATAGCGATGAAGTGAATGGCACACTTTACCTGGGGAATTTTCAGGTAGGAAACCAGGAGAAACTTTCTTCCCTTTTCAAACGGTGCCATTTAACATCCAGCTGAACAGATCTCGGTAAAATGTCTAATACGAAGGATGGCGCCTCCAAAAATGCAGCACACATCCCCCCCCCCCCCACTACCTCCAGCACTGCATTGCAGTATCAGTCGAGATTGCATGAGTTCAAAGTTTGGATGTGGGATTTTGCACAAAATCTTCCTGAAGACAGGAAGATATAGAACGAGATAGAAATTGAAGGAGACAGGAAGGAAAGAGGAATGAAGAAGACACTAAGGGAAGTAAAGGAAGGATGGGAAATTAGTATTTTTATAGTGCCTTGTGTACGAAAACGTTCTCAAAGTATTTTACCATAATTACTATTAAATGCAGCAACTGTAAAGCCTCAACCATTTTGCCTTCGCATGCCATTTCCTTTGGAGAATAATAATAAAAATCCTTCAATTTGATATTGTACTTTATTGCATTGTTGAGACAGCTAAAAGCACTTCATCACAACATGTAAAGTGTGTAGACTGTCTATTTTGTGGGCAAAACAGTTGTGAACGGGGAGAGCGATGGAGGGAGGTAGTGAAAATAAGTCAGAAAAGTGTGTATGCACGATGGGGAAAAATACCGCATTCTGTTGCATATGTATACAATGTGAGATTTCACAAAGTCAACATATACAATAAGAAAACACTAATACAACCACAACAACAACAACTTTGATTTATATAGCGCCCTTCACGCCGGACGGCGTCTCAGAGCGCTTCACAGTAGCGGATCCCGGGACCGAGCCAGGGGCAGGAGCAGGAAGGTGACCAAAAGCTCGGTCGAAGAGAAAGGTCTGAAACTGTGACCTGAAACTGGGAAGAGAGGGGGCGAGGCGAAGCGAGTGAGGAAGGGAGTTGCAGAGCCTCGGGGCGTAGTGGCTAAAGGCCCGGCCGCCGAGGGTGGAGCGGAGGACTCGGGGGACATGGAGGAGGCCAGACCCAGAGGAGCAAAGGTAGTGGGTGCTGGGTTGGGGGGAGAGGAGATCAGAGAGATAGGGGGGTGCAGAGGAGTGGAGAGATTTGAAAACAAGGGTGAGGATCTTGAAGTCGATCCTCTCTGGGATAGGGAGCCAGTGAAGTCTGGCAAGGACTGGGGTAATGGGGGAGCGAAGCTTAGAGTGGGTGAGTATGTGGGCGGCAGAGTTTTGGATTAGCTGGATTTTGTGGATTGTGGTAGAGGGGAGACCAGCGAGGAGGGCGTTGCAATAGTCCAGCCGAGAGGTGACAAAGGCGTGGACCAAGGTTTCAGTGGCTTTTAAGGTGAGGTATTGCCAGAGACGGGCGATCCGTCGGAGGTGGTAGAAGGCAGTGCTAGTGAGGGACCTGATGTGGGGGAGAAAGGACAGTTGGGGGTTGAACCTGACGCCTAGGTTGCGGACTAGTTCGGAGAGTTTTAGGGGCAGGCCGGGAAGGTGGAGGAGGTGAGAGCCGTGTGAATAGCACCAATAGAGTTTGGTGCTACATTGTTTCACTTAGCGATTTAGGTAAATCATACATGTATAATATGCTTATTTGACAGAAACAAATTATACACAGCGATGTGAGTGGCAGGTTGGCCTCAGGGATCATTTTAACTAGTCACAGTTCATTCTCACCACCTGTCACTCCTGGTACAATGGGGTACCAGGGTTTGGTTACCATTTGGCTTCAAATATTAAAGATTTACATAGGCAGATATGTAATGCCTGTTTAGTTAGTTGTTGTCAGTGTCTGTATGTGGAATGCAAATGCCGCAAGCTGCACGGTGAACATACTCTGCTGAGTTCAACCCCCTGGCTCCTTGCCATCCAGTTGCTGTCGCATTCAGCGCTCCAAACTGCTAGACACATGCAAATGTTTTGGGGGACTGCGCACATACAGTCTTGGATTGAAAATGCTCTCTTATCTTTTGATGAAAGTCTCAAAAACGTTAAGATAAACCTCATCCTTTTAGAAACGTTGAGGTCACTCAGCCCTTTCAACCTTTTTCTATTTACTATTAATCAATAGCACATTCAACCACATTAACCCAGTCACCCCTTTATTCAGAGAGCATCAGTCTACTTCATGTCCACTGCCCTATTCACCTCACCATCAACAACAATACCAACACCACCAACAGCAACAAATTGCCTTTGTATTGTGCCTTTCACGTCAGAAAGATATCCCAAGCTGTTGGACAGTAAAGGGTTTGCACCCGAGCTGGGATCTTGTTTTACTATTACAATTTCAAGTTCCTTCTTAAATGAGTCCAGTGTATCTCTCTCAACCAGCTGAATAATAATAATAATAATCCTTGCAGTTGGCACATCGCCTTCTCACGTCTTCGAGATGTCGCAAAGCGCATCATAGAATATACTATAAATTGAGGTATATATTTCGGTGGTGAAACACAGCGGCCAACCACACACAGCCATATCCCACAAGCAGTCAAGGATTGAGTGACATATGTTTTATCGTGGAGCTCCTGTGGTTCAGTGGTTAGAGCACTTGTCTTGCAAGCTGGGGAGACCAAGCTGGGGAGACCTGTGTTCGAATCCAGGCAGGTCAAGGCGAAACCTTGGGCAAGTTTCCTTACTCCACATGCCTAATAATTGGTTAGATTACTTGCCTAGCAAGCGAGAGGACCCAGATTTGATTCCTGGACAGGGAGAAACGTTAGGCAAGTCTCCTTACTCTACACAATTCTGTTTACTTAGCGGATTGCTTTCCAGGGGTATTAATCACTTCAAAAAAATAACAAAATAAAAGAATAGATTGGTCACTCAATCCACGATTATTTGTGGACACTGCTGTGCACAATTGGCTGCTGTGTTTCTGTTTCACTCACAAAATATAGTCAATTCCTTTTTACAGTACAACCTGTGAAGTGCTTTGAGAATTCTCAACAACATGATAAGGCACTATATCACATGCAAGAACTATTATTATTATTTTCAACACTGGAAAAGTATTTCCATTTTAAAGGCTTTTTTTTAGCCCATTTTATGTCACAAGCCCTGTTCATCGTTATTCATCTTCCCACAAAGCAATTTCAGTCAGACACAAACACACGTACTATGAAACAGTTTCTAAATCCTAATTCCCGGATTAGAATTTGTGCCAAATTTGGTTCAGTT
The DNA here is from genome assembly GCA_035084275.1 of Hydrolagus colliei. NCBI lineage: Eukaryota > Metazoa > Chordata > Chondrichthyes > Chimaeriformes > Chimaeridae > Hydrolagus > Hydrolagus colliei. The sequence continues at coordinate 37,073,637 of CM068744.1, forward strand.
TATACACACAAGGTTGTGGGTTCAAGCCCAACTGTCAATACTCTGAGCCAATCACTCCATCAAAGTATAGAGGTCTTAATAATAAAAATAATAATCCTTATAGTGTCAGGAGGACATCTCAAATCGCTTTGCAATATAAACTGTAAAGTGTAGTTAATGGCTGTGTTAATGACTGGCCGCCCCACCCATGCTACCATCGGTGGTCGGACTTTCAGTCTCTCTGCCCCCAAACTCTGCAACTCCATCCCACAGTCTCTTCGCCTCGCTTCCTCCTTTGCCTCCTTCAAGGTTGTGAGCTGAACTCCCAATTCACCTGTAAACATTCCCACAAAGTCATGGGTTGAACTGACAAATTTAACTTTAAAAAAAAATTATTGCGAGATTATTATCTGGTGTGTGGAATAAGAAAACTTGCCCAAGGATTTGCCCTGCCAGGATTCAAACCCAGCTCTCTTATGGGGCGAGTGGTCTAACCACTGAGCTACAAGACTAATATGCACAGTCACTCCACTTTACCTGTGATGTGTCTTGAGGCATCCTCCTGATGTGAACAGCAAAATGTTAACTGTAAGAATTATTATTTTTGTTATGATTAATAAGATTATTATTACTAGGTGATTACAGTTTGAATCACTCTGTGGAGGTAATTTCAGCGATGAGTCAGCCAGACCAATAACACTGTCATGTCACATATCAATGGATGTTACTTTTCGTAATATATTTGAGCTTCCTAAAATAGCTACCTTTTGCAAGAGGTTGATAGTTTGTTCACATTTGTCAAGCTATTGTTGAATAGTTTTATTAACAGCCCCATTGTTGATTATCGGATCTCCGTACATTTTATATTGTCACATACATTCCCAATCAATTTATAGATTGATATATTTCCTGATTGTCTCCAGTTCTTTATTTTTGACGCTATAATCATTTGAGATGGCCACCTTAGTAATGCTACATGTACAAACCAATTAATTCTGTGTGAAAATATCTTGACTTATTGTTCATATTTTTATTAAAATCTTTGTACTTTGCTGAATTGTTTTGAGTCTCGACAGTCAGGTTTGAACCCACAATCTTTTGGCCTACATAACAGACTGGGGTTGGGAGGTGGGAATGAGAGGTGGGAGTGGGGAAAACTGAGCCAAGTGCTCTCTCAAATACACACACACACACACAGCCGCATAGCAACATTTGAGCAAATCCATTCCAAGGACTAGAGGAAAAAAAAGAGATGGAAGATGAATTCTAAAGCTGTGTCATTCCACAGAAGTGCTGGCATCTGTTCCTGGCAAAGGAACCACCTATTTAGCAGATGTATGGCATTATCGTTGCTAATTGATGTCGCAGTATCTTACAGTAGGTTGTGGATGGCAGCCTCCTACCTTCTTGCAATTAGTCCCTGCTTCACAGGTAGCATTTGCATGCCATGAAAGATCTCGACATATTTAGGTACCAAAACCAGCCAAAAACGTTGTTAGCGCCTGGAAACTCTGCTTGGTCTATAAATATCTCTCCTGGGGGTTGAAAAACAACAACATCAACAAAATTACATTTGTATAGCGCCTTTCACATCAGTGGGATGTCCCAAGGCGCTGGACAGTCACTGCTTCAGACCCGAGCTAAGGATAGGCGGGGGAAGGAAGTAGGGGATTAAGAGTTGCCGATGGGTCCATCGAAGAGGAGAGTCTTGAGGCGAGACTTGAAGGAAGCTAGGGAGGGGGCGAGGCCAAGGGACTGCGGGATGGAGTTCCAGAGGTTGGGGGGCAGAGTGGCTGAAACAGGAACAGGAGGAAGCCATTCGGCACTTCTTTTAATCCCAACTCATAGAATCCTACAGCACAGTGAGGATCATTCAGCCTATTGTGCCTGTGCTGGTTCTTTGAAAGAGCTACCCCCAATTAGTCCCAGTCCCCCATTCTTACATCGTAGCCATTAAAGTTTTTTTTTCCTTTTCAAATATATATCCAATTTTCTTTTGAAAGCTACTATGAAATCTTCTTCCACTACCTTTTCAAGCAATGAATTCCAGATTGTAACAATACCTCTTTCACCTTTTTACTACAATGCTTTACCGCATCTATACCCCAACTCACTGTCCATTTCTCTTTCAAACGTCCCTATTGATTCTGCGTATAGTTCAGTGGTTAGTGCACTTGCCTTACAAGCGTGAGACCTGTGTTTGAATCCAGGCAGGTCAGGGCGAAACCTTGGGCAAGTTTCCTTACTCCACACGCCTAATAATAATCCCTCAAAAAAAAAATGGGTCATTTCAATCCATGACTATTTGTGGAACACTGTTGTGCGCGATTGGCTGCCACGTTTCGCCCACAAATATACAGTCAATTCACTTTACAGTGTAATCTGTGAAGCACTTTGAGACATGTAGAAGATGTGAAAGGCGCTATATCAAATGCAAGGATTATTATTTGTATATTACAGCTTTCTGGAGCCAAGTGCTCCATATCCGCACAAATCTCTGTATGTAGCAATGTTTCCTGACCTTAGTGCTGACTCTCTAGGTTCTGATTCCAAATGGATTTCTCTGTCATGGTGAAGAGTTGCCCACTATCTACCCTGTCAATCCCTTCATTATTTTGAATAGTTCAATCAAATCACCGCTTGACCTCCTTTGCTCTAAGGAATATAGCCAATATCTTACTAGAGCTGAGCCCTGTCAGCACAGGTGATTTCTAGTGAACCTTTGCTGGCCTCTAAATACCAACAAAAAAAAACAATTAATTGCATTTATATAGCACATCCCAAGGTGCTGAACAATGATGGGTTAACACCTGAACAACGGATTGGGATCAGAGAGGGCTGGAGCGTAAGGGGGCTGGAGGAGGGAAGATGAATCAAGACATGGTTGAAAAGGAAGATAGGTCTTGAAGGATACAAGGTAAAGGGCATGGAGTTTACACCCACAATAGATTATTAGATTATATAGCACTAGGTGGATTTCCCAGCACTAGCTGCTGAAGGGAGCTGAAGGTAAGCACTGATAGGGGTAAGAAATGGAAAGTTACAATAATAAATAATCCTTGCATTTGATATAGCACTTTTCACATGTTACCGACGTCTCAAAGCACTTCACAGAATATACTGTAAAGTGAATTGACTGTATATCTGTGGACGAAACGCAGCAGCCAATTGCGCTCAGCAGTATTCCACAAATAGTCATGGATTGAAAATGACTAATTTTTATTGTGTTTTTATTGTACGGATTATTATTCGGTGTGTGGAGTAAAGAAACTTGCCCAAGGTTTCGCCCTGACCTGCCTGGATTTGAACACATGTTGACGCTTGTAAGGTGAGTGCTCTAATCATTGAGCTGCAGGAGCTCCACAGTTGAGTGTAAGCACAGTTAAAGAGGAAGCTCTTGAGGCATAACTTAAAATTTCCGCTACAATGTAAACAGTGAATTCACTGTACAGTATATTCTGTATAGACATCTTTTTGACCCCCCATCCAATCCGGTTTCTGGTGACTTGTGAAAGTCACAAACAATGTCCTTTCTATCTGTGACCAGGGCTCCTTCTGCCTCCTTATCGTCCTGGACCTGTCCATTGTGTTTGACACAGTCAACCACACCATCCTCCTCCACCGCCTGTCCTCCATCATTCACCTCAGTGGGACCGCACTTGCTTGGTTCGAGTCCTACCTAACAAATTGCCAGCAGTACATTTCAATAAACGCTCTCGCCCAGTAACCTGCAGGATACCCGAAGGATCCATCCTTGGCCCCCTCCTCTTCCTCATCAATATGCTCCCTCTTGGGGACATCATTCGCAGACATGGGTACACTTCCACATGTATACGGATGACACTCAACCCTATTTCTCCACCTCACTTTGCAACCCCCAGTTCATTGATGTTCTGTGAGCCTGCCTGTCAGATATCAGGAGCTGGATGAACGAAACTTCCTGCAGCTGAATGTTGACAAGATGGAAGCCATACTCTTTGGCTCTCGTCAATGTCTTCAGTCACCTGGCTCTCACCTCCTCCACTTCCCCGGCCTGCCCCTAATACTCTCCGAACCCATGTGCACCCTAGCTGTCAGGTTCGACCCCCAACTGTCCTTCCTCCCCCACATATGGTCCCTCACCAGCACTGCTTTTTTCCACCTCCGACGGATTGCCCGTCTCCAGTAATATCTCGTCCCAAAAGCCGCTCAAACCCTGGTCCGTGCCTTTATCACCTCTCGGCTGGACTATTCCAATTCCATCCTCGCTGGTCTCCCCTCCACCACAATCCATAAAATCCAACTCATTCAAAACTCTGCCGCCCGCATTCTCACCCAAACCAAACTTCGCTCCCCCATTACCCCAGTCTTTGCCAGACTTCACTTGCTCTCTGTCCCGGAGAGGGTCGATTTCAAGATGCTAACCCTTGTTTTCAAATCCCTCCACTCCTTTGCAACCCCCTACCTCTCCGACCCCCTCTTTCCTCAAACAAGCATCCATTGCCTTTACTCTACCAGGTCTGGCCTCCTCCTTGTCCCCCAAATCCTCCACTCCACCATCAGCGGCCGTGCTTTCGGCCACTAGGCCCCGAGGCTCTGGAACTCCCTTCCTCATTCCCTTTGCCTCTCCCCCTCTCTTCCCAGTTCTAGGTCTCAGCTAAAGACCTTTCTCTTTGAACGTGCCTTTGGTCACCTTTCTCTCCCTACCCCTGGCTTGCCCCCGGATTCCGTTATTTTGAAGTGCTTTGAGACCCCGTCCGGCGTGGAGGGTGCTATATAAATCAACGTTGTTGTTGTTGTTATTATTGTTGTCTTGAAGACGTGATGAGGCACTATATCAAATACAATGATTCTTTGTATTATTCAATGGGGAAGGGAAGAATGTTATTTGCCCACCAGTGTCCTGCAAATAGCAACATCAACAACAAGTGACATTTTCACAGCACCTTTCACATCCAGACTGCATCCCATAGTGTTGGGATTGAGTCATGGATTGAGTGACAAAATTTGTATGATTTATTTTATTTATTTATTTATTCAAGGAGCTGATACGACTGCTCTAGCCAACATGCTAAGGAATCCACATTATATCCCAAATCTCTCACAAAAACGCCAGTTTACTTTATTGACTGCTTCCTGCATGTGCGAACTACCATTTTAATGATCCATGCACTTACGTCTGCTTACATTCATCATGCAACAATCTGGCACCAATTGCTAAAAATAGCCCTCATTTCGTCTGCCCATTATTTACATGAAACAAATATCTTGTTATTTTTAGCATGCAACAAGTGATAATGACTAAAGCTTGTATTTGATTGAGCACCTGTTATATCATTAACATCGACATGCTTCACAGGGAATTGGGGTCAAGTGCTGTGACCACATTTTCATGCTAAGAACAAGTTATTTTCACACAGCAGCAGAAACAAAGGAGAGTATTTATCCCTTCAAGCCTGTTGCAATAATGTCTTACCAACAGCAAAACGTGAATGAGAATACAATACAGTACAATACAAACATATTTTTATATTACCTTCGCATTGCAACCAATTATAATAACAATAAAAATAATAATAATAGCAATAATCTTGGCATTTGACACAGAACCTTTCACTTTAGGAGGTCATCTCAAAGCAATTCACAGAGTATACAACAATAAAACAACAACAACATTACATTTATAGAGCGACTTTCATGTCGGGAGGACGTCCCAATGTGCTGAAATATACTGCAAACTGTAGTAACTGCTTATTTTACAGGCAACTGCAACAGACAATTTTTGTACAGCAATGTCCCACAAATATTCAAGATGTGAATGATTAATTTTATTTAGGGAATGGTAAGCCAGGACACTGGGAGAAACTCCTTTTTCCGAATAGTGCCATTGGATCTTTGACATCTCCTGAACAGGAACCTCTGTTTAATGACTCATCCAAAGGATGGCATCTCTGAGCATGTTGCACAGCCCAGAACTGTATTGGAGTGTAAGCAAAGACTGTGAGTTCAACGACTGTTTCCATCCATTTAAACACTTAAAGTTTGGGACACAACATGTTCAGCGACTGCCAGGCTGGTGGAAGACAAACTAGATGGACATTGGTCTTCTTTCGCCTAGCAATTTCTAATATTCTTATATATGATAATATGGTAAGAATCCTTGCATTTGATGTAGCACTTTTCATGTCTTCTAGACATCTCAAAGCATTTCAGAACATGAAATGCAGCACTGCGCACCCCAGTGTTCCACAAGCAGTTGTGCATTGAAGTGACCAGTTTATTTATTTTTTCTTGAGGAATTATTATCAGACCTGTGGAGTAAGGAAATTTACTCAAGATTTTGCACTACCGGGAATCGGACCCAAAGTGAAGTGCTTAAACCAAGGTCTTGTCTACTTGTCCATGTGGACATTAAAGATTCCAAGGCGCAATTAGGAAAGGAGAAGGGAGATTCTCCTAGTGTCCTAGACAACAATTGCTGATTTTTTAAAATAACTCATCCACGACCTGACTGTGGGACATTGATGTGCACAAATTGGATACCCCATTTACTTACAATTGCAAGCAAGTGCTTTGAGACTTTTCAGTGTTATAGGTGCAATAACAAATGAAAGAACTTTGCATTTAGCCCCGGTTCAGACACACTAACACAATCATGTCAACATTGTTCAGAGACCAGCTGCCTTAGTTACAGTCATCAATTGTACGGCAAGCAAGAGTTGAATGTCATGCTCATTTTTTCTATAGTAAAGGTCTCTTTGTTTGCTTTCAAAGGCATGTTCGATACTAACAGCTCAAGCTATTGTAAACTATTACCATCATCTTATTGAATGAATCTGGTTCTGTGACCCACAGGAGGGAGGCTGAGGACATTTTTTCTGAAGCTTTTTCTTTTGTTTCATGCATTGAAAACTGAATAACATCCAAGTGTCTCAAGGCATAGTGTGAACATTTTCTAAACAGCTTTCAATTGAGATGGCAGTGCTGTTAAATTGTTTTTAATCAGCCAGAGGTCTGGTTGTCCACCCAATGTGAAAGGCACTATACAAACAAAATTTGGTATTGTGTATCAAATGCAAATAATTTTATTATGATGATACAATGCAACACAAATTGATATAGTCCCTTTCACATTGGAAGGACATTAGTAATAATGGTTTGGCACCTTTTAAGTAGCTTAATTGAAGTGGGCGGAAATACTTCTCGGAATTCAAGGGCGCTTCCCAATCTTTTAACATTGCCACTTTGTTCAAAGAACCTGTTTCAATCTATTTCGCATCTAAAACCCTTTAAAACATTGGCACTATCCCAATTGCCCCCTCTCCGCCAATCCCGCAGGACTCTTGTGAGATAGGTACGCGAGAAGAGGAAAGTCTCGGAGCAAAGCTAATGTCAATAGGAGTGAAAACCAGTAATTGCTTTTACAAAGAGCTTTTTGGGGGTCAGCTGGGTGTCTGACACATGCAGAAATCTGTCACCATGCTTTAGACGAAGAGTATCCAAACCAAGCTGAAAATTTCATGCATCCTATCTACACATGGAAATCCAGAGACAATTGTTGGAATGAAATCCGCACTCTCTTCCTGGAGGGACGCACTTTGCTTAACTGATTGTGGAAAAGTATTAGGTTGGCAAGAGCCAAGACTTAGGGACCACGGAGTGTGTGTTGGGATCCTGTTGGATTCTAACCAACTAAAACTGCATTGTTTGCCATTGGAATCCGTACCTCTGAAATATAAGGTTAACAGGACAAATGCAGACCTAAGTGGAATTTTACTCCAACACTGTTCAGAAGATTGGACATGATTTTGGTGATAACACTAGGATCATCCTGGCTTGTTATATCTTGACGTTTATTGCAAGCGATGCGTATAGAAGGCAAGTTTGTAAGGTTGATTTTTTTTTCTCTTCGAGCTTTTCATGTAAAAATCAAGAGAGGTTAAGACAAAGGGATGCAAGCCTACTAAAAGCCTATAATGTTTGTTCTACTTGACTGAGCATAAAGAGTGAAACATCTCCACTGTTTAGAGCATCAAATCTGTATACGTGTGAGGCAAAGCAAAACATTTGTTGGGTTCAAACTCCAAATTGGGACTCTATGATAATAATTGCTGCATTTGATACAGCGCCTTATAATATTGTTCAGATGTCTCAAAGCACTTCATTGGATATACTGTAACGTGGATTAATTGTACATTTTGGGGGCGAAATGTGACTGCCAATTTTGGATAGCAGTGTACCACAAATGTGTTTTGAATGATTGACCTATTATTATTTAAAAAATTATTTTTGAAGGGATTTTCACCACCCCGAAAAGCGATCTACTAATCGACTGAGTTCCTACTTACTGCTAGATAAACAGAGGTGTGTGAAGTAAGGAAACATAGTTTTGCCCTGCCCAGGAATGGAATCTGGGTCCTTTTGCTGATACAGTAGCCCCTATGTTACAAAATTCCACAATTATTATTATTTTTATGATGTTGATTGTTTCAGATAAGAAACACTCAGCATGTCACGTAGCATCAATGGAGAAAGGAAAGTGAGTCAACGTTTCGGATCCATGACCTTACATCAGAACTCCAAACATGCTATTCCATATTATTTTGGATAGTTGTTTTTAGTTACCTGAAAGGGGGAAAAAAAAGGAAAGGAATAAAAAATATTGGATGGCAAATAAATGCCAGAGTTAAAAGGCATATATAAAATTGTAAGGAATAAATGTCATCAATGGAAATATTGGAGCACTTTATGAATGTCAGCAGAAGTCTGAAATTGATTTACTGGCTCTCTCTCTCTACTAGACATTTTTTTATTCTTTATTCTGTACTAACCGTAGTTTCTTTGTTTTTTTTGTAAGTAAAAATCGTATTGAACTTTTTTAAATCGGTTTTCGCAGCAATGGGTTAAGTCATCAAAGTTCCCCTGCCATAGAACCGTAGAAATATACAGTACAGAGGAATGTTCAGCCAATCATGTCTGTGCCAGCTCTTTTAAGAGCAATGCTTTCAATCCCTATTCATCTGACCTTTTTCTCATACCCCCAGTAGTTGAGATATCTCTCCAGTTTCCTTTTGAAAGCTAATCTGGAATCTGTCTCAACCACGGCTCCCAACATGCCATTCCATATCCTAATCTCTCTGTGTGTGAAAATGTTTCTTTGCTAATTTGCTATCCATCTTGAATTGATGCCCTTTAGTCAATGACTCACAATTTGGCAGTGAAATCCTTTGAAGAGCTTTGAGACTTTGAAAGGATTTGATGACAGGCTGTTTCCACTTGTTGGTGAACCCCAAACTAAAGGGTATCAAAACAATACAAACAGTAGCAGATCAAGGAGTTCAGGAGGAACCTTTCGTAAAGACAATGGTGAGAATGCGACACTCTCTTCCAGAACCTGTGGTTGAAGAAATCAATGCATTTAAGAGGAATCTAGATGCAAACATGAGAAAGATTGGAATAAAGAAGTGCAGTTAGATGGCGATAGGAAGCATTGGGGGATTGTGTGGCGTATAAACACAGGCATGGACTAGTTGGATTGAATGGTCTGTTTCCATGCTGTATCACTCTTTGTAACTTGTTTACACAACATTTTAACGATGTGATAAGATGCTACATCGAATATAAGGATTATAACTTTTATTTTAATTGTTACAATCTGGAATGCGCAGCCTGAAAGGGTGGCAGAAGAGGATTCGAAAGTAGCTTTCAAAAGGGAATTGGATAGGAACTTGAAAAGGAACACAAGAAAAAATTGCAGGACTATAGTGGAAGAGTAGGGAGGGTGTGACTAGTTGGGTAGCTCTTTCAAAGAACTGGCACGCACAATGAGCTAAATGGCTTCTTTCAGTAACATTAAGTGAAAGTAACCTTCAGTAACATTCTACGATTCTAATGTTATCACTAGAATCTCCATATCATTCCTCTATTTTCTTCCAGAACTTCACTTGACAAACCTTGGTAGAAAGTGTGATTAGTTTGGATGAAAAAGATCATTCAGCTCAACCGGTCTTATCACTTATTACCCACACAACCGTCCTCCCATCACAGATTCAAGCTGGTTTTTTTAATGAATTCCAGTGTTCATTCCTTAACTGCACTTATGGACCACCTGTTTGAGATGTAAATTACCCCTTGAGTAACAAAGCAATTCCTGGTGACAGGTCTGACGAAGGGTTGAGTTCTGACGAAGGGTTATCGACCCGAAACATTGACTCACGTTCCTTTCTCCATAGATACTGCCTGACCTGCTGAGTGTTCCCCGTGATTTCTCTGCTTGCTTTAAGTCATTCCTGTTGTTAGTTGTGAAATTGCAACTGTAAGCTTCTGTCCTGTTGTCCTATTGCTCCAGTGTAACCTATTGTTCTGGATTTACTTTTCCCAACCCCATTTAAAATATGTATGAGGTCCTATCTGAGATGTTACATTTCCAGGCTAAAGGGCCCCAGCTTGTCCATGTCTTCATCCTCTTGTGATAACTCCATACAGACCTGTCCACTCGCTCTGCTCAGCAGGCTCTAGCTTGCTCCATGTCCTCCGACCGGCCCACACCACCATCATCAGTCGGCCTTCAGCCTTTCTGCCTTTCACACTTTAGAATTCCATCCCACACTCCTTTGCCTCACTCCCTCCCTTGCTTCCTTCAAGGTACATGTCAAGATTTCTTCAACTAAGCCTTGGGTTACCTTCGTACCCCAACCTGCACTGCCCTGCACCCATCCTGGTCCCAACCCCCAGCTCAGGTACAAATTCCTGTCTGTCCAGGTGATTGGGACATCCTCCATGACAAATGCTATACAAATGTAATTTATTGCAGTTGTTGGTAATATCACACACCGTATTGTCCCATCAGTGTACAGAGCTAGAAATGTTACACTGTCTTTGTGTCTAATTTGCCTGCTGAAGCCCTATCTGCCCATTAGTTTCAACTTTAATCTCTGGTAACAAAATGAGCTATTTATCAAGAACTGTAGTATTTCTAAAGGGAGAATTTAACCTAAGTACGTGATATATAAAATAGAAGGACCTAATAGATTGAAAGCGGTAATTATCCTGATGATATCACCAGCTATTGCATCCGAGTAAAGATTTATGGTTTTAATATTGTTTTATTGAGATATATATTACTGAGGGGGCTTTAAGGACAATAATTCAGCTGGGAATCGGCCGCCCATTATTGGCAAAAGGAGAGAGTGGTAGCTTTTGTTACTTATTGCTTTCAGGGTAATTACTTCTTACAGATGTGTGCTTATAGCGGCTGTAATTGCGTCCCTACTGCAAAACAATTCACCCAATGTACACGAGAATGTGGCTTGGTGCTTTTTATACAGTAGCGAATTGGTTAGAGCACTAAGCGAGATGTCCCAGATTCAAACCCAAGGAGGGCAAAACCTTAGGCAAGTTTCCTTACTCCACATGCTTCTGATTATCTATCATTAGGTAGAAAGCTAGTCGATTGGTGGATTGTTTAGCATAGAATTATTCCTAAAAAAAACTGGATCAATCAATCCACAACTGTTTAAAGGACACTGCTGTGCACAATTGGCTGCCGCCTTTAACTTTGCAGTCAATTCACTTCACAATATATCCCGTGAAGCAATTTGAGACATCTCAATGAGATGATATGGTGCTATATCAAACACAAGGATTATTATTTTATTATTCTACAATGCAATACAAATTTATATTGATATAGCCCCTTTCACATCGGGAGGATGTTAATAATGATGGCTTGGTACCTTTTGCATGGTTTAATTGAAGAAGGCGGAAATGCTTAACAGTATTCAAGGGTGTTCGGGACGTCCTCCTGACTTGGCACTATACAAGTACAATTCTGTTGTTGTTCCTGTTGCCTCCCGATCTTTTAGATTTTCCGCTTTATTCAATGTATTTCACATTTAAAACCCCGACCTCTCCCCCTCTGCTCTGGCCCCTACCTGACTGTTCAGCACCTTGGAACGTGCTCCCGATGTGAAAGGCACTATATGACTGATTGATTGATTGATTGATTGAAACTACCTAAAACAAAGGCACTATCCACTTTGCCCCCTCTCCTCCACTCCCGCAGGTCTACGTTGAGGTAAGTACATGAGGAGAGAAAAGTCTTGAAACAAAACTAATGTAAATGGAAATGAAAACAAGTAACCCCTTTACAACACACAACACACTTTTGCAACACACTTTTTTTTTGGTCGGCCGAAAGTCTGAAACATGCGGAAACCCATCCCCGTGCTTAAGAGTATTCAAACCAAACTTGAAATCCTGTGCATCCCACCTACACATGGAAATTCAGGAGATATATTGTTGAAATGCATTCCCTCTCCCCGGAGGTACACATCCTGCTTACCTAATCAAGGAAAATATTAGGAACAGGTTGGCAAGGGATAAGCTTTTTGAACATATCATGCATGTGACATTAAAACATCTGAAAGAGTGGCAGGCAGACTTGGGGGCCAGGTTGCACGCAGCAATGTCCTGTAACCTGTAACAAGGTGAACAAACTATTCAATTGGTGGGGAATTGTAAGCCTGGATGGTGAAGGGAAACTCACTTTCACTTTTCAAATAGTGTGGTAGAATCCTTAGTGATACTAAATTAGGTCTGAGGTCCTCTCTAAGGGATCGCCCTGCCCTGGAATTGAACCAGAGTCCTCTCACTTACATTACAGGACTCATTACCACTGCAGCCACCACTTGACAAAGCACCTGGGCTCCAAATTAGCCTGTAGGCATGTAAGAAGAGAAGGAAAAAAATAGATGGAGACAAGAGTTTGTGGGTTATTAATGCTATTTATGAGAATTCTTGTCAAATGTATGGTTTCAGACTTAGGGAGTTGCAACTAATTGTCTTCCAGAGTGATCTAAATCAGCGTAATTGCCAGAACCAGGCCTTTCACTCTCACTTTTGGGAACTGTTTATATCACTGATATCGCAATGACTCGAAAGCCTGTCGGCACCACTTTAAACATTCCAGTGATTCTCTCCAAACTCCTGGAGATCCGCAACAGACTTTATAAAGGAGGACAACACCTCCTCTGTGTCACAGATCATTCACAGTTTCTCCATCATCCGAGTCACTGTACAATACATTGTTTCCTGCTTACCGTGGTATTATAAGTAAGCGTTCCTATTAGTCACTCGCAGTGAAAACACCAGTAAAGGTTTCACATCAGAAGAGGAGGAGGGAGGGAGGGAGGGAAATTGGTTTATCGGGATTTAAAGTTCAAAGTTCATTGCCCTATATCAGACAACACATTTTGTTCACAGCAATCTCATGCCAAGATATCTCGCTCCTATTCTGTCTCAGTCAAGATAGCAAGAGAAAGTCCCACTGAGTCCCCTGTCATTATCATAGATTTAGTTGGCAGCAATCTCACCTCTGAGTCAGAAGTTGGTGGGTTCAAATCCCCAAATCAGGACTTTGAACTCACAGTCTAGGATGATCCTCCAATCAGTTCTGGTAGTCTCACTGCATTGTTGACTGTGTCATCATTTGGAAGAGAAGTTTAACCAATGTTTCCTATGCCTGTCAGCATGGACATTAAAGATTGCATGGCACTTTATGAAAAGGGAATGGAGTTTCTTTCTCCCACTGTCCTGGCTCTAAATCCCCCAAATAAAATTAGTCACTCACTCCATGGCTGCTTGAGAGACACTGCAGTACATGAACAAATTATATGCCACATTCACCCACAAATTACAAAGCTTTACAGTATATACTAGGCCATGTAAATTTTGAATTCTCTGCCCCAAAAGGCTGTGGTTGCTGGATACATTCAAATTTCATTCAAGACTGAAGTGGATAGATTTTCATTATGTCAGGGTATCAAGGGATTTCAGGTAAACGCAGTAATTGGAGTTGAGGTACAGATCAACTATGATCTAATAGAATAGCAGAACTGGCGTGATGAACTGAGTGCTCGACTCCTGTATCTATGTTCCCATGGTTCTTGTAGAGTCTTATAGCTCAGTGGTTAGAGCACTCACCTTGCATGCGAGAGATCTGGGTTCAATTCCAGACAGAGCAAAACCATGGGCAAGTTTCCTTACTCCACAGACCTGATAATAATTCCTTGAAAAACAACCATTAATTGGCCATTTCAATCCATGATTGTTTGCGGGACACTGAAATTACTTGGTTGCCGAGTTTCACCCACAAATATACAGTCAATTCACTTTCCAGTATATTCTGTGAAGCACTTTGAGATGTTTAAAAGACATGAAAAGCGCTATATAAATACAAGGATTATTATTATCCGATCCTATGCTGTGAGTATCCTGTCATGAAAGGTTCTTCAATAAATGCTAAGATTATTATATTGCTTTCAAAAACAAAATGACACTCATTTTTTTCTCATACTAAAATGATTTCCGGTCCTCCAAATTTTTAAAAGCTGGTGCAATGTCTAGTGCCACGCCACTGATTTGCACAGTTGTTAATTGCAGGTTACCTCTGAATATATTAATAAAAAGCACCACTTCTGCCCATTGCAAGTCTCTCACATTGTAAGTACAATGTAAAAGCTCTCTGAAAACAGTACTTAAATTTATATCAAACTATCTGTGTTCATAATTGAGAATATAGAGCGCTGAAAGGACCAAGTGAAATGTTTCCAAAACTTTCAGTGCAACAGATATTACTTTTCTGTTTTGTAGACAAAGTGCTCCTGATGAATTTACTAGCTCATGATTTTGCATGCCTTGAAGTACACACATGGGAATCTCTGTGTTCACGGTTGTTCTTGCTTTCCTCTGTAATTATCTGTACTTGTTTGATTTTGCTGGCACTGCAAACCTGTCGGGCTTGACACTACATACATTGGCAATGTTAAGGAATCTACCATTCCCATCTGACGCATGCAAAACAGACACCAAAGGCAAGTGGCAATTGTTCCATCTTACTTGGCATATTGTATTCAAGGCTTGCAGTGTCCCACTCCTTTCTAAGTATATCACAACATCAGTTTTTCTGAAAAGGCCCTTCAGTTCATCTGATCTCATGTCTCCAGAATACCCACCGACAGCAATATTAAAGCAAGCTATGACCCAGCAGTTATCCCAAAGCACAAGCTGAGGTCCCCAAGCTTTTTCTCTGGCCAACCTACGTTAATAATTTGGGGAATTAGTTAAGTAGGATGCTCCATGGAGAGAGTGCACATTCTATTCCAACAATCTATCTCTGTCTAGGTAGGATGCACGGAATTCTCAGTTTGGTTTGGATACACTGAAGTACAGTGATAGGTTTCCGCATGTGTTAGACATGCAGACAACACGGCTGACTGAAAAGCAAATCAGAAAACAACATCCCACTGTTTTTCCATCACAATAACATGTTTTTCTTTCCAAAATGAGTCCAGTGTTTTGGCCTGAAACCAACTTTATCAGAAATCTTTTTCAGTTATTAATTACGAGTAAGGACATACCCCTCAGGATTCTGTCCTGAAATTGCCCTTGACAAGTCTAAATTATCATCTTCTTGTTACATTGTCCTAATCATAATAATATTATTAATAAAAAGAATAGTAATCCTTGCATTTGATATACAGTATATTGTTCTAACCACTTAGGTGCAGGGCTCCACTTGGTTATTCCTAAAGTATTGGTCTGGATTTACTTTTTTAATCCCATTTAATCTTTCACAACCTACTGTGAGGTCCCCTCTGAGTCATCTTCCCTCAAGACTGAGGTACGCTAATAATTGTCTAATTATCACTCAAAGCTCATTCTTGTAACAATGGGAATCATCCATTTTGCTCTCCTCTGCTATGTTTCAGCGCCTTCGGACGTCCTCCCGACATGAAAGGCGCTCTATAAAATGTAACTTTTTGTTGTACATGGCAGTAAGAAGGAACCTAGATTATTAGTCAATTGACTGAGTTTTTCCGGACATAATAATTTCTTAAAAAATAAATAAATGAAATCTTTTTTTTATGAGTTCACTCAATCTGGGACTGTGTAAGACACTGCTATCCACAATTCACTGCCCGCAAAATATAGAGTCACTTCATTTCACACTATATTCTGTGAAGCACTTGGAGACATCTCAAAGAAGTGATAAGACTTTATATCAAGGATTATTATTACTATGTAATGTGGTGCCTTTTGCTTGAATGTAACATTTCAGTATGATCTGCAAAATAGGATTGATTTGGAGATAATAATCCTTGCATTTAATAAATCTCCTTCCGCATTAGGACGACAGCTCAAAGCAAAGTGTAGTGACTCTGTATTTTCTAGGCGAGCAAGGCAGTAAAATTTTACAATGCAGTGTCCCGTAATTAATCATGAAGCGAATGATCCATTTTATTTGGGGAATTATTGGCCAAGGCACTTCTCTTTTCGAATGGTCCCATGACTACCACCTAAACAAGTACAAATGGGACATTGATTTAACATGTCCTCCAAAGGACAGCAATTAATTGGATACTAATGTGGTAATATTAACATTAATCTTAAGTAAACATGTCACCTTAAAGGAGACCTTGCTTACCTGTCCGCCAAGAAGGATAGGTTTGAGCCCTCATTAATGAAACACGTTGTTTCCCATTACGTGACTGTTCTACCAGTTGGAAGTGCAGAATTTGAGGTGGGAGGACCTTTGCTGGATGGCTTGTCACATGCCAGCCACCATGAGAATTGAGTAGATAAATTAGATATTTAATCTCAAGACCCTCCTTTTCGACCATGCCTTCAGGTGCCTTCCCTTCACCCCTATCCCTCCCCTCCCACTTGCTCACTTCCCAACCCCTGACTGCCTTGGGACATCCTCCCGACATTAAAGGCGCTCAACAAATGTAATTTTGTTATTGTTGTTGTTAATCAAAGACGGACATCTCAAAACAATATGCCACTAAGAGACAGCCCAACGCTATTGCACTCTCCTGGATCCCTCTCATCTCTTCTCCCTTATGTATGGGTCCATCATTGTTTTCTTAAATTCTTTGGTGCATTTGTAGCCTTCTGAAAATGAATGGGACAGCTTTGCCAATCATCGAGTGTCATACAGGCCACAACCCATCATTTGGGCTGGCATTGATCCTGAGAATGCTTGCTTATTGCGAGGTAAACATGCCTGGAACCTAGTTGTTAGTTGATTGGCGAATCTCTTTAACAGGGTAATAATCCCTTAAAAGAAAAATAATACTGTTTGTGGGATACAGTTTTGTGCAATTGGCTACCTTATTTCAACAACAACAACAATTACAGTTGTATAGCAGAGTCCTGTAGCTCAGCGGTTAGAGCACTCGACTTACAAGTGAGAGACCTGGGTTCAATTCCTGGCAGGACGAAACCTTGGGCAAATTTCCTTACTCCACAAGCCGAATAATAATCCCTCAAAAAACCCCAATAATAAATTGGTGATTTCAATCCAAAACTGTTTGTGGGATACTACAAATTTAGCCCACAAATACACAGTCAATTCACTTTACAGTGTATTCTGTGAAGCGCTTTGAAATGTCTAGAAGACTGAAAAGCGCTGTATCAAATTCAATAATTCTTATTATTATAGCGCCTTTTTGCCCACAAAATACAGTCAATCCCCTTTACAATATACTCTGTGAAGCCATATGAGATGTTATAATTACATGATTAAGTACTATTTGAAATGCAAGGATTATTATTATTAAAAATCCAACACTTAGTATTTATCCTTGGTGATAATCCTTGTACTGTATTTGGATTACGGCCTTTCATCCAATGGCTTTTCTTCCAGCCCCAGCACAGTCACATGAGGCATTCCCCAGGGCTCTGTCCTTGGCCCCCTGCTCTTCACCCTATACACTTTCCCCCTGGGCGACATTATCCGCAGACACGGGATAAATTTCCACACGTATGCGGATTAACCCAACTCTACTTCTCCACGTCCACCCTCAACTCCAGGACTACTAGCATTCTGACTTCATGTCTGTCCGACATTGAGTCCTGAACGAGCGCAAATTTCCTACAGCTCAATATCAACAAGATGGAGGCCCTCCTAATTGGCTCACATTAGCGCCTCCGCACCTCAGGCCCTGACAACATTAGTGTTCAAGGCTGCTCTCTCCACCTCTCGAAGCCAATCAGGAATCTGGGTGTTTTGTTCAACCCCAAACTATCCTTCCTCCCCCACATCAGCTCCATGACCGGCACAGCCTTCCATCACCTCCATAATATTGCCAGGCTCCGCCACTACTTTACCCTTCATGCCACTGAAACGCTAATTCACGCGTTTTCACTTCCAGGCTCGACTACGGGAACTTTCTCTTCATCAGCCTTCCCAGCTCCTCCCTTCACAGGCTGCAGATCATTCCGAATTCTGCAGCTCATATACTCTACCAGGCTTCGCGAACACATCACTCCCACCCTCGCCCGTCTCCACTGGCTCCCCGTCCCCCAGAGGATCGAATTCAAGATACTCGTCCTCACTTTCAAGGCCATTCACGGCCTTGCCCCCGCCTATCTCTCTGACCTGCTGTCTCCCTATCAGCCTGCCCGCACCTCCGTTCAGCAGACTCAGGCCTGCTCCGCATCCACCGCCCTAACCGCCCAACCATCGGTAGCTGGGCTTTCAGCCTCTCAGCTCCCACACTGTGGAACTCCATCCTGCAGCCCCTCTGCCTCACTTCCTCCCATTCCTCCTTCAAGGCCGGTCTCAAAACCTTCCTCTTCGACCGCACCTTCGGCTCCCCCCCTAACTCTCCCCCGTCTCCCACTCTCCTTCCCCTTCCCCCTACCCCAACCCTCCCCCCACCCACCCACACCCCCTCCCGCTCTTGTCCCGACCTGACTGTTCAGTGCTTTGGGACGTCCTCCCGACGTGAAAGGTTTTGTATAAGTGCAATTTTGTTGGTGGTGTTGTTTTATGTCAGCTGGATGTCTCAAAGCAAAGTGATTGTGTACTTTCTAGGTGAATAAGGCAGGAATGTCCCACAAACTTCCCACCCTCTTTTCTAATAGTCACACAGATCATTAACGCCCATACAGACAGGCAGACAAGATAGGACCTCGGTTTCATGTCACATTCATTGCATTGATGTGTCTAGTCATCCTAAACTGTGAGCTTAGAGCCCCCCATGTGGGGCTTGGACTCCAAAGATAGAGTGCAACCATTGAGTCATGTTGTCACGAAGGGGAACTATAAATTAATGTGAAGGATTGTCAGCCACGACACGAAGAGAAACATGCTTTTCTTTTCGAATCGTACAAGAGGATGTTTGACACATCTGATTGGACAAGATTTCTGTGTGTGACGTGTTTCTGGTTAAGAGACAGAGTAGCTGTTATATGTAGCCATCAAATGATTTTCCCAGTTGCTGAGTGAACTAATGTAGTACCGACACACAAAAGGACAGTACTTCAATTTTGATTTACTTTTTAAAACAAGAGAAATAACTCTCTGAAATTTTAGCTCCTCTCTATTGATCTAAAAGCAAACACTGGTTATTAAACCAGTAAGCAAATCAAGGGCATTAAATAACATATTCCCTTCGAATCAATACCTAAACTACTCTGCACTCACAGGGACTAACGCCTCCATTTAAATCCTTTGCCTCATTGTGCATTTGAATCATATAATACAATTCTAGATTATATTTGTAAAGTGCCTTAACAGTAGGGAGGACATTCTAAGGCCCCAAGTTTGGTGAAATACATATATTTTTAATGGATATTTAATGTTTTTAGAGCTGTTGTGTAAACTTTGCATCCACTTCCGGTGTCTGACTTATTATTTTGATATGCCAAAGAGTTTGTCAGAAGTTAAGACAAACATGCTTGGTAATCATTAAACCATTTTTACCACTGCCTTGATCCATCTTCTATGTACTATAGCAGTCATGCCTCCATTCTAGTAATAATAATAATCCTTGCATTTGATTTAGCATCTTATTACGCCATTGAGATGACTCAAAGTGCTTCACGGAATACACTGTGAAGTCTTGACTGCTTTTTCTAGGCTCAAGGCTCTATACAGAAACACCAATTTGCACTTAATATAATAAAAATCCTTATATTTGATATAGCTTTGTATCACATCATCAAGATGTAACAAGCCACAGGAAATACTGTAGAGTATAGTGACTGCATGTTGTGGGTGAATATGAAGCCAATTTGCACAGAGCAATGTTCGCAAACACTAATAAAGTGAATGATCAATTTTGGGTGATTTTTGGCCAGGGTACCAGGAGAAACTCCCTTTTGTTAACATTACAGTGTGCAAGTCAGATAACCTACCCTGCCACAAATCATAATAATAATAATACCAATAATAATAAGCCTTGCATTTGATAAAGTAGCTTATCAAGTCATTAAGATGCCTAAAGCTCTTCATAGAATATCCTGTAAAGTGGATTGACTGTGTATTTTGCAGGCGAAACAGGGCAGCCAATCGAGTAACAATCGTGTTCTTACTTACTATTAGGTAAACAAAGGCGTTTGGAATAAGGAAACTTTTAGAAGGGTTCACCCTGCCCTGGAATTGAACCAGGGTTCTCTTGCTTGCGAGGCAAGTGCGCTAACCACTTTGCTACAAATATCAAACAGAAGTTCCCTGTGAAGTATGTTGAGACAATTTTGCTGTTACTGTATATGCACTCAGCAAGTACAATTTAGCTACAAACAACAGGTGTCAGACTGTCTCAGCACTCTTGTCTCTGAGGATCTAGAACGTAGATTAGGAATTTGAGCTCACAGTCTAGGTTGACACTCTTAATGCGGTGCTGGGGGGAAAACTGCATTGTCAGAGATGCTGTGCTTTGGATGAAACATTAAACCAAGGTTCTCTCTCTGCCTGTTCAGATGAATGTTAAGATCACATAGCGCATCTCAAAAAACTAAGGGAATATATCTCTATGTCTTGGCCAACAATCCCCCAAATAAATGTAGTCATTCACTTCCAACATGTTAGTGCGACTTTGTAGAATGCAAGTTGGCTGCTGAATTTGCTGACAAAGTACAGTCATTATACTTGTGAAGTGCCTTGAGATTTCTTGTCAATGTGATAAGGCAGTATCCTCAATAAATAATAATTGGTCACTCAATTCATGACAGTTTGTATGAGACGACTCTAAAATTCGCAGTCAATCCACATTACAGTGTGCCCTGTGAAGCGCTTTGAGATGTCTCTGTGATGTGATAAGGCGCTATATTGAATCAGGGATTATTATTTTTCTCAAATGGAACAATTATACATTTATTTCCTGTGTAGCCAATAACAACCTTCAGAGTGAAGAAATACTGCAGGAACAGCACAAAAGAGAGCCAGGGAAATTGTGAAAGAGTGTACATCACCCTGTTGTAAGCATGAAAATAGTGTGTGAGTTTCCAAAATCCATTGGGTTCAGAGTAGCGGAAGAATTGTGAAGCGTGATCGCAACATAGCCAGACAATCTGGAAAGCCATGAAAATCTGAGTGTCAGCCATGTGGATAAAGGTTTGCCACTGAGCCATAGCAAAACACTGGAAAATGTTGGAGTAATCTGAATAATGAGGCTCTGTAACAGAAAAGACAGTGTCAATTTCTCACAGGTCAAGAGTGAAGCAAGCCGTCAATGCAGATGTGCTCAAACATATCGTGGCAAGAAATACATCACGGCAGCTCTGCAGATTGGTCAGAAATGTGTTTGAACACATGAGTAGGCCATTTAACCCATCTAAATGTGGAGTCCTGTAGCTCAGTGGTTAGAGCACTCACCTTACAAGTGTGAGACCTGTGTTTCGAATCCAAGCAGGTCAGGGCGAAACCTTGGGCAAGTTTCCTTACTCCACACACCTAATAATAATCCCTCCAAAAAACACAATAATAAAAATTTGTCATTTCAATCCACGAGTGTTTGTGGGGCACTGCTGTGCACAATTGGCTGCCTCGTTTCACCCACAAATATACAGTCAATTCATTTTACAGTATATTCTGTGAAGTACTTTGAGATGTATAGAAGACATGCAAAGTGCTATATCAAATGCAAGCATTAGTATTATTATTATTATTATTATTATTATCTAGCCTGTTCCCATAGCCCAGTAGCATAGTGGTTACAACAACAAAATTACATTTATAGAGCGCCTTTCATGTCGGGAGGACATCCTAAGGCATTGAACAGTCAGGTCAGGACCCGAGCAAGGGAGAGGGGTAGGATAGGGGGGAGGGGCAGGAGAGAGTTAGGAGGGGAGTGAGAAAGTTGGGAGACCAGCAAAAGGCACAATGGAAGAGGAGGATTTTCAGACCGGCCTTGAAGGAGGCGAGGGAGGGAGCGAGGCAAAGGGACTATGGGATGGAGCTCCAGAGTGTGGGGGCAGTGAGGCTGAAAGCCCATCCGCCGATGGTAGGGCAGGTCGGATGGGGTACAGGTTAGTGTGCTCGCCTCCCAAGTGAGAGGACACAGGTTTGATTCCTGGGCAGGAGTGAAACGTTAGACAAGTGTTCTTACCCCACACACCTCTGTTTACCAAGCAAAAACCGTAAAGTGGATTGACTGTACGAATATGGTTGTTATTCAAGCATTCTTCATCTGGATGCCAGACAAAACTCTTTCAATACAACCTTAGGAATCTTAATACTAATAAACCTTGCATTTGATATAGCACTTTATCATGTCTTTGAGATGTCTCAAAGCATTTCACAGAATGTAGCACTGTATAAAGTGAATTCACTATATATTTCATGAGCAAAACACAGCAGCCAATTGTATGCAGCAGTGTCTCACAAATGATCATGGATTGAGTGATCAATTTTTAATTATTTTTTTGAAGGAACTATTACCCCCAGAAAAGCGATGCACCAATCGACTAAAAAACGGGTTCCTGCTTACTACTAGGTAAACAGTGGGGTGTTCAGTAAAAAAAAAAGTGCCCAATGTTTTGCCCTGCCTGGAATCGAACCCCGGACTCTCGCCTGGGAGGCAAGCGCTCAACAGCTGAGCTACAGGACTTAATATCTATCCATTTGAACAGGCAGACCAGATCTCAGTTTAGTACAATATCTAAATGACAGACAGCATCTCCAACAATGCAGCACTTCCCAGTACAGTATTGAAGTGACAACAAAGACCTGGAGCTCATGGTCACAATCTGGAGCTCGTTCCTACAACCTTCCGACTCGGAAGCAAGAATGCTACAACTGAACCAAGCTGACATCTTAGGCGATATTTGAAACGGAAGCTTTAGTCTGGCCAACATCCCTTGGGTGTTCATTTCATGGCTGTTTGTATGACCTTCACTGTGCATAAAATAGTTTAGGATTTGACTACAAATCAGAGTTGCCGGACATGACTGACATTGATACATGTAAAGTGCTTTGATATGTTTTGAAGTGATCAAATGCTTAAATTTGACTCAATTTCTCTCCAAGTGCATTTTAAAAAAGATATTTGGTCACTCAATCCGTGACAATGTGTACGATACTGCTTTTTTGCCCACACAATTTGCTTTACAGGATATTCTGTGAAGTGCTTCGAGACATCTCAAAGATGTGAAAAGGCACTATATCAAATGCAAGGATTATAGATTCATAGATTCATAGAATTTTATGGCACAAAAGGAGGCCATTCGGCCCATCTAGTCTGTGCCGGCTCTTTGAAACGAGCGATTCAATCCCACTGCCCTGCCCGCTCCCCATAGCCTAATAGACCTGTTCTCCCGAAATAAAGATCTAATTCCCTTTTAAAAGTTGTTATCAAATCAGCCTCCACCACCTTTTCAGGCAATGCATTCCAGATTCGAACAACTCGCTGAATGAAAAAAATTCTCCTCAGTTCCCCTCTACTTCGCTTTGAAACTATTTTAAATCTGTGACCACGAGTCACAGATTCGCCCACAAGTGGAAATAGTTTTTCTCTATTTGCCCTGTCGAAACCCCTCATGATCTTATAAACCTCTATTAGGTCTCTCCTCAATCTTCTCTGTTCCAGAGAGAATAACCCTAGCCTATCTAGCCTCTCCTCATAGCTGAAGTCCCTCAATCCTGGCACCATCTTTGTAAATCTTCTTTGTACCCTTTCCAATGTCTTCACATCCTTTCTATAGTGTGGTGAACAGAATTGAACAGAGTATTCCAGCTAGGGCCTCACCAAAGTTTTATAGAAGTTAGTCAGCACTTCCTGACTTTTGTACTCTATACCCCTATTTATTTTAGGACTAATATTATTATTAGTCTTTGGCAGATCTGATGGAGTGTGATGAGGATCACAACATCAGTCTGAATAAAATATATATTTTTGGTCCATCTAATCTCTCTCATTCTTCAAGGCTGAGACAGACAGATTTTTGAAAAATAGAGGGACATGGGGATATGGGGATAGGGCAGGTAATTAGAGTTAGGTGAGAAGATCAGCTATAATCTTATTGAATGGTGGAGTAGGCTCAAAGGGTCGAATGGCCTACTCCTGCTCCTAATTCTTATGTTCTTATGTTCTAATGCCCACCATACTATTCCCACAACAATGCATCAAACTGCTGTTAAAATGATTATTGTGCCCTGGCCTCTATCAAATTCCCAACATCCTATTACTTTCTGTGGAAAGAGAAAGTTCCTTGTGGCTGTCCTGAAATTGCCCTTAACAACTCCAAATCTATGTCCTCTTGTTCCTGAAGCATTCTAAAGTATTGATCTGGGTTTTGCTAGAGGATTGATCTATGAGCAACAATTAGACAGACTAAGACAGTTTAGTCTCGAAAGCAGATATCTCACAGGGAACCTATCGAGGCATATAAGATTTTGAATGAGATTGAGAAAGTAAACCTAGAGCAATACCTGGAGTGCTGTAGCTCAGTGGTTACAGCACTTGCCTTACAAACGTGAGACCTGTGTTCAATTCCAGGCATGGCGAAACATGGGTAATGTACCACACGCTTAATAATAATCCCTCAAAATATCAATAATAAATTGATTATTTCAACTTGGATTTATATAGCGCCCTCCATACCAAACGACATCTCAGAGCCCTCAATTTCATTCCATGACTGTTTGTGGGACACTGCTGTGCACAATTGGCTGATGTATTTAGCCCACAAATGTACAGTCAATTCACTTTACTGTGTATTCTGTGAAGCGCTTTGAGACATCTAGACAATGTGAAAAGTGCTATATCAAATGCAAGGATTATTATTATAATACTTTGGATGCACCAATGATAGGACATAGGTTGAGTTCCACAAAGGACAATTTTGGTATAAACACTAGGAAGCTTTGTTTTATCTAGTGGTTAATTGATGATGGGAAGAGGGAAAGCTGCAAGGACAGTTGAGGCCGGTGCATTGGATTCAATTAAAATGGGCTTTATAATAAAAATAAATGATAATAATAACATTTCTTACATTTGATATAGCACTTTTCACGTTGTCTAGATGTCTCAAGTGATGTCCGAAAATATTTTGCAGGATGTACTGTGTAGTGCAGGAACTGTGTCTTTCAATGCTTGATGAGCTTGATGCTAGGATGGAAGGATGATAAAGCTGGTGTTATGGAAGGAAGAAATAGATGAGCGAAAGTATTTTCATCATTATAAAAAAAAACTTTCTTGTGATCTTACAATCTATACAGTGGATAAGATTTTCATTTCACCCAAACACCATCAGAAGCTATCCAGTGCAAGATGCTATGTGAATATAAATTGCAGGTTGTTGTTGTTGTAAAATGGCATCATAGCTTAGCAGCTCAGAGACGAGTTGTGTTTATGCATAGATGATCAGGTAATTCATGCTATTTTGACAACAATGATACATTGCAACAGATAACTGTGATATCAACACTCCCTCTGTGGTTTGTGGAACATCCATGTTCTCAAGTTTGCTTCTGCATTCTCCCACAAAATATAGACAGTCACATCACTTTAAAGTATATCCTGTGAAGCACTTTGATATATCTAAGCGAAGTAATCAGGCACTATATAATAATAATAATCTTTGTATTTGATAGACAACAACAACCTGCACATATATACCACCCTCCACGCCGGGTAGCGTCTCGGACCGCTTAACAGTGGCAGAGCCATGGGGGGTGGGTGGGTGGCCAAACGCACAGTCGAAGAGGAAGGTTTTCAAAAGTGAATTGAAACAGGAGAGAGAGAGAGCAAGTTGGAATGATTGAGGGAGAGTGTTCCAGAATTTGGGCATAGTGGCTGAAAGTACGACTTCCGAAGATGGGGCGGAGGGTGCAAGGAATGAGCAGGAGGCTGATACCAGTTGAACAGAGGCATAAAACAAGTGGATTGGGCAGTGAGAAGGTCAGAGAGATAGGGAGGTGTGAGGGAGTGAGTGGATTTGAACACAACTGTGAGGATCTTTAACTCAATCCATTCAGTGATGGGAAGCCAGTGGAGCCTGGCTAGACATGGTGAGATGTGATACAGAGTTTGTTCCGCATCAGTATATGGGAGGCAGAATTCTGAATCAACTGCATCTGGTGAATAGTGAAGCTGGGGAGACTGGTGGTGGAGTAATCCATGCAGAAGGTGACAAACACATGCGCAAGGGTTTTTGATGAATTAGGGTAAGGTATGGAGTACGTTCCGTCGATATGGAAATTTTCTGATTTAGATATATCGATGGGCTCATATCGAGATATACCGAAATATCGATATTTTCGGGTTTTTCGTACTGCGCATTCGGAGTGCGCTCGCGATCCGGGTGCACGCGCATTACAGGTGCATGCGCATTCAGGGCCTATCTCCTGAGTAGGTAAATATCTTTCTCTCTCTGTGTCTCTCACTCTATCCATCTCTGTGTTTTTCTGTCTGTGTCTCTGTGTCTCTCTCCTCTCTCACATCCCCCACATCTCTATCTATCTCTATATTATCACATCCACCCCGTCTCTCCCTCCCCCCCTCAGCCGTCTCTCTCCCCCTCCCCCCCCTAGCCATCTCTCTCCCCCGCTTCCCCCAACCAGCCATCACTCTCTCCCTCTCCCCCCCCCAGCTGTCTTTCCCCCGCTTCCCCCAACCAGCCATCTCTCTCCCCCTATCCCCCCCCAGCTGTCTCTCTCCCACTCTCCCCCCCAGTCGTCTCTCTCCCCCTCCCCTCCCCCATCCGTCTCTCTCGCCCTCCTCCACCCCAGCTGTCTCTCTCCCCCACCCCACCCCCCACAGCCATCTCTCTCCCCTTCCCCCCCCCCAGCCATCTCTCTCCCCCTCCCACCACCCCCCAGCTGTCTCTCTGCCCCTCAACCCAACCCCAGCCGTCTCTCCGCCCCCCACCGCTTGCACACCTGTATATTATATTTGAGGACTATCAATACAATATGGCAGCTTTGCACCTCGCTCTGTACATTGTGTATGGAGATGAGCATTATGGGTCTTGTAGTTCAATGTGCACGCATTCCGATTGTTTTCCCTCGATATATCGATGTTTCGATATATTGATTTTTCGATATATCGATACTTTTAAAATGTCTATGTCGGCGTATCGATATGAAAATCATATCGGGTTTTAGCGATATATCGCCGGACCCTAGTATCGAGGAAGATGAGCAATGTGTCAGAGGTGGAAGAGGTAGTTTTAGTGAGGGACTGGTTGTGGGGAAGGAAGTACAGCTGGAGTTCGATCCAGATGCCTAAATTGTGCGCTGGTTCATTGAGTCTGAGGGAGAGCCCAGGAAGGTTGAGGAGTTTACAATCACAGGTGTGAAGATGTTGGTGGGAACCAAGATGGCTTCCATCTTCCATATTCAGATGCAGTAAGTTTACACTCATCCAGGCCTTCATGTCTGCCAGTAGATTTGTGTGCCATTCGCATTCGGTTGAAAATTTAACCGTTGTCTAGAACATAAAAACATAAGAAATAAGAGCAGGAGTATGCCCTTCAGCCCCTCGAGTCTGCTCCATCATTTAATAGGATCATGGCTGATCTTCTAATCTAAATCAATTTACCTGTCCTATCCCCATATCCTTTAATCCTTTTATCCATTAGAAATCTATCAATCTCAGTCTTGAATATATTCAAGAACCAAATATCCATAGCCTTCTGGGATAGAGAATTCTATAAATCCACTACCCTCTGAATGAAGAAATGTTTCCTCAATTCTGTTTGAAAAGGCTGAACCTTAATCTTGAGACTATGAATCCTAGTTTTCTCCAACCAAGGGAAACAGTCTCACACTGTCTACTCTGTCTTAAGAATCTTATAGGTTTCTATAAGATCATCTCTAATTATTCTGTATTCTAGAGAATAATGGCCCGGTTTACTCAACCTATCCTCATAGGTTAACCCCGTCATCACAAGATCCAACCTGGTGATTCTAAGATGCATCCCCTCCAAGGCAAGTATGTATTTTCTAAAATAAGGAGACCAAAACTGAGCACAATATTCTAGATCTGCAGATAACTTTCCCCGGAGGGAGCCTATAACAAACATAAAACAAAGAAAAGAAAGCATGGAGCCCTGGGATACGCTATAGGTGACTGGGCGGGGGCAGGAGGAGGATAAACCATTTGCTGAGATAAAATGGAGGCAGTTGATTAAGTAGGCCTTGAACCATATGAGTGTTGTCCCACTAAGATAGATGAGGAGGAGAGGTAGTGGGGGACGATGTTGTGGTCAACTGTGTCGAATGTGGCAGAGAAGCCAGGAGCATGAGGAGGCAGAGGGAACCATAGTCACAGATCGAGGGAATGTTGTTTGTGACTTTAACAAGTGTTGTGGAAAGAGAGGTGCGACCAAAGTTGACCTGTAACAATGCGTTCCAGGACTTTGACAAGGAAGGGAGATATGTTGGAGATTGGATGGCAGTGAAAGGATTGGAGGGATTGAGGTTGGGTTTTTTGAGGAGGGGTGTGAGGACAGAGGTTTTTAGGGCAAGTGGAACAGAATCTAGTTGGGCAACCAACAGGTGGCTGAGGAGGTGGAATATGTATAATATAGCATTGTATCATGATGCTTAGTGATCTCCAAGTTCTTCGCAGAATATATTGTGAAGTGCAGTAACTATATATTCTGTGGCAGCCAATTGTGCACCTCATTTGAAATATGTATGTGTTTCAATATGAAACAAAAGGATTATTATTTTGTATAATGTTATTATAGTATTTGGTCACATGTAAATAGGCTGGTGAAAAACTAGGCTCATGTTCCCAGGGAGGAGCTGTGGAAGGTGACCAATGTTATTTAGATATGGACAGCTCTTCCTATTGTTGCATACAGGCATACATGAATCCTTATGTTCTTCTATAATTTGGGGCATAACATGGACAAGCGTTTGCCAGGATGGTGGAAGGTGAACTGGATGGGTATTGCTCTTCTTTCATCTGGCAATTCTTATGTTGATGATGGAAAGTGTGTTGCAGAGTTGGACAGGCCCCAGTACAGATCCACAACGATGACACATTATGCAAAAGGATAGACTCTGACTACACCAGGACTTGTTTTCTTTGGAGTATAAGAGAATAGGGAGGGATATGATGACAGTCTCGGGACTGTTAGCCAATAGAATCAGGAAAGAGCCTGAAAGGAATTCCTTCAGTCACAGGGTTGTCGGGGTTTGCAATTCATCTTCACAAGAGGACGGATGAATCGACTCATTCACAAAAGGAGAGCTGGACAAGGCATCAAAGGCCTGAAGAACTATTGGTGAGAAAGATACACATATGTTGCTTGTAGGGCCTTCATCGGACTCAGGATTCACTAAAGATTCACTTCTCTCAAACCATGCAAGCAAATCCCACAGCTTGCAATGAATGAAACTCATACTGCTGAAACACTGTTCACAGCTATGATAATTTACCCTCTATGAAGAAGTACCTGCATCTTTGCTCTTCAATATCTGGGCAATAAAGTATACAGTACCATATTAAGTCTATGGTGCAGTGGTCAGAGCACTCAACTCGCAAGCGAGAGGACTCCAATTTGATTCCCAAGCGAGGTGAAACCTTAGGCAAATTTCCTTACTCCACAGGCCTTCGTTTACCTAGCAGTAAGTAGGAACCCAGTTGTTAGCTGACTGATGGATTGCTTCCAGGGGTAATAAGTCCTTCAAACAAAAATAATCCACATCTGTTTGTGGGACACCGTTGTGCACAATTTGGACCACAAAATACAGTCAATCTGTTTACAATCTACTCTGTGAAGCCCTCTGAGACGTCTCAATTACACGATAAGGCATTATATCAAACACAAACAATACAATAATTATTAACTAACATAGCTTTGCATCAAACAATTGTTTTGCGCATAGCTACATGTTAACTGAGTGATCGCAGGCTGGTGCAGTATTTCTGTATCTCCTTGGTCACGCAAGTTGGCTATTATTCATCTACGAATAGTTTCTAGGGCTCATGTTATAAATGCACAATTATTGTTGATGTCTAGGGTTTCAGAAAAAGGCAAATAATAATATAATCCTTGTATTTGATTTAACGCCTTGTCAAATCATCTCAAAGCTCTTCAAACAAATTACTGTAATGAAAAGTTGAAATTTGCCATTGTGAACACTAACCGTTGTTAACCCAGGCGAAGGGAATGTGGGATGGCCTCCACCGGGTCTGGCCTCCTACATGTTACCCAAATCCTCCGCTCCACCCTCAGCGGCTGTGCCTTCAGCAAGGCTCTGGAACCTTGGCTCTGGAACTCCCTTCCTCACTCCGTTTGCCTCGCCCCCTCTCTTCCCAGTATCAGGTCACAGCTAAAGACCTTTCTCTTCAACCGTGCCTTTGGTCACCTTTCTACCCTGGCTTGTTCCCGGGATCCTTTATTGTGAAGCACTCTGAGACGCCGTCGTTCATGGAGGGCGCTATACAAATAAAAGTTGTTGTTGTTGTTAATGGAGTTCCAAAGGGTGGGGGCAAAGAGGCTGAAGGATACACTGTGAAATGAATCAACGGTGTATTTTGTGGGCGATAGCAGCTAAGCCACATGAAGTTCGCCGGTCAATATTCACAACGGCAAATTTTAACTGGTTAATTTCCAGAAATTACCCCAATTTTCACTCCAGCTTCCACTACATCCCTCTTGCCAACCTATACCCAAGACTCTGCGAGATTAGGTGAGCAGGTCTAGAGATTCTAGGGAGTGAATGCACATTTGATTCTAGCCAAATAGTATAAATACATATGTAATACTCCAGAGGATTGGTTTGAAGATTCTTAAGCGCAGCGGTGTGTCATATCTCCAGCATGTGTCAGATCTCCAGCTGACTGGGACCTTGCTGTGCAGGTAATGGCTGGGGTGGTAGACTCTAAAAACAGTCACTACATAAACCACCACTGACTGTAAATTATACAAAGAAGCACAATGAGAACGCAAGATATTTCCGCACCACACAAGCTGCTAATGGGTTTTGACAATTTATTGATGAAAGTGGAGAATGAATTAATCTGTTGTGTCAGTATCGAGGGTGCTTGCTTTTTATTTGGAATCTTGTATTTTACAGCTTGCTACACTCTGTGGCTTCAAAGCAGCTTATTCTGCAAATATAATGGGCAGAGAACACACTGAGTCTTAAGCATCTTAGAATGACTGTTAACACAACTACTAATCCTGTTACATTGAGCTACAGAGCTGAAAATGACATGAACACAGGAGTACAACATTGGAAGAGGGACACGCAACTTCATACACTGGTGTCTCTGCTTAAGAACAAACTAACAGGGTTGTAATAGATTGCGAGTGGGTGCGAATGTTTCTCATCTGTTGTGCAGCACTGACTAAAACATTCTTGTGACTTTCCACCATGAGTCAAATTCATCATTCACTTTCACTTCAACAACAACTTGCATTTTATAATAATAATGACAATGATGATAACATTGTCAATAAGAATAAGAATAATAACAATCCTTGCATTTGATACAGCATTTTTCACATCTTCTAGACATCTCTAAAGCGCTTCACATAATATAACATAAAGTGAATTGACTGTATATATGTGGCAGCCAATTGCGCACAGCAGTAACCCACAAGCAGTCTTGGATTGAAATGTCCGATTAAATTTTTTTGGGGGGGGATTATTATTGGCATGTGGAGTAAGGAAACTTGCCCAATGTTTCACCCTGCCTGGAATTGAACCCAGGCCTCTAGCTTGCAAGGCGAGTGAGTACCCTAACCACTAAGCTACAGGATTCTCCTACAGGACTACAGGATTTACCCTTGTGACGTGAAAGGCGCTATATAAATGTAAATTGTTGTTGTTGTTGTTGTGCAGGGTAGCGTCTCAGAGCATTTAAATGTCACTGCATGTCCAGGTGGATGTTAAAATCCTGCAGTAACATTTGAAAAGAGAAGGGAATTTCTCCTTGTTTCCTGGGCAACAATCCCCTAGCTAAACATTGGTCACACACTTCATTACTGTTGGTGGGATATTGTTGTTCAAAAACTACCTGCTGAAAAACATAAGCAAATATAAAAAATTGGTGCTCCTGTAGCTCAGTGGTTAGAGCAATCACCTTACAAGCGCAATACCTGTGTTTGAAGATCAGGATGAAACCCTGGGCAAGTTTCCTTACTCCACACATGCCTAATAATAATCCCTTCAAAAAAAAACACAATAATAAATTGGTCATTTCAATCCACGACTGTTTGTGGGACACTACTGTGCGCAATTGGCTGCCCCTTTTAGTCCACAAATATAGAGGATTGGCCAGGACATCGGAAGAAATTCCCTTTACTTTGATCAGTGCCATGTGATCTTTAAGGAGGGAAGAGGTAAACCACGAACATGCTTGATGAGGAAGGTCTTCAGTTGTGATCTAAAAGAGGGGAAGGAGTGGCAAAGCGGATGGATTATGGGATAGAATTCCAAAACGTTGGGTCGTGGGGCTGAAAACGCGGCCACCAATGGTGGAGCGGAAGGTTTGAGGGACAAGCAGGAAGCCAGAATTAGTGAGTAGAGGTAGCGGGTAGTGGAGTAGGGAGAGGACCGGTCAGAAATGTAGGGAGGTGCCAGGGCATGAAGCAATTTATAGACGAGTGAGAGGATCATGAATTTCATCCATTCTGTGATACGGAACCAGTGCAGCCTGGCGAAGACTGGTGTGATGAGGATATGGCACAGACAGATGGGACCTTGATTTAACATCACTTCCAAAATTTTGCACCTTCAACAATGCAGCGCTCCCCCAGCACTGCATTGGCACATCAGCTAGAGCGTGAATTCAGAGACCCAATGTGGGCTTGAACTCACAACCTTCTAACTCAGTGGCGAGACTGCTACCAATTGAACCAGGCTGACACTATTATTACAGTCTCAGAATTGCTGCCAGAGGTAACTTAAAGCACTGTAACAATGGACAGCAAGCTCCTTCTCTTTGCCTTACAACAACACCGTGCTTGATGAATAGCAGGAAGCTTTCAGCCATGCAAGCATAATTCTTCAACATGTGATAATTCATATCCCTTCTCCTCCGGTCAACAATCGCATATTCCACTAAAGGAAAGGAACCTCACGGGCAAACAAAGTATTGGACAGCATAATTGGAGCATGTTCTGCTCAGTTCATTTCACCTTTATTGTAAAGTGGTGGTCATGCCATCCATCAATGTATGTATGTATGTATGTATGTATGTATGTATGTACGTATGTGTGTGTGTGTGTAGTGGATTAAGGTGGGCAGTGGGAATGTAACACGGTGTTGAGTTTCCCCATATTAATAATAGTATTGATCTTTGCATTTGGTACAGCATCTTATGTCTTCTACGCCTTGGAACGTCCTCCCGACGTGAAAGGCGCTATACAATTGTAATTATGTTCTTCTTGTTGTTGTTGAGACGTCTCAATGCGCTTCACAGAATATACTTTAAAGTGAATTGACTCTGTATTTTTGTGGGTGAAATCCAGCAGTTAATTGCACACAGCAGTGTCCCACATTCAGTCATGGATTGAATGTCCAAATTATTATATTTTTTAAGGGATTATAGCCCCCAGAAAATGACTCACCAATTGACTAACAACTGGGTTTCCAGTTATTGCTACATAAACAACAACAAAATTACATTTGCATAGCACCTTTCATGCTGGGAGGATCTTCCAAAGTGCTGGAAACAGAGATGTATAAAGTAAAGGAAACTTGCCAAAGGTTTTGCCTTGCCCTGGAATTGAATCCCAGATCCTCACATTTGTAAGGCAGATGTTCTAAACAATACGCTTGTTTGGCTGCATGGCTGCATGAGGAGGTGGAAATGAACCTTGCAGTTGAAGTAGCACCTAAAATACAAAACATCTCAAAGTGTTATCAAGTTATAACATCCAGGTGGACATTAAAGATCCTGTGGCACTACTTGAAAATAAAAGGGAATTTCTTTCTCCCTGTTTACAGGCCAATAATCATATTAAAATTGATCATTTACATCATGGTTATGTGTGCTACATTGTCCTGTAGTCCTGTACCTCAGTGGTTAGAGCATTCGCCTTACAAGTGTGAGACCTGTGTTCAACTCCAGGCAAGGTGAAACCTTGGGCTAGTTTCCTTTCTCCACAGGGCATAAAATAATCCTTCAAAAAAATCATTTAAATCCACGACTATTTGTGGGAGCAACTGGCTGCCCCTTTCAGCCCACAAATATACAGTCAATTCACTTTGCAATATATGCTGTGCAGCGCTTTGAGATGTCAAGAAGTCATGAAAAGCGCTGTACCAAATGCAAGGAGTATTATTATTATTGTCGTGCGCAAATTAGCTGCTGAGTTCAACCAGAAAATTCACAGTCACCCAATTTACTGTATACACAATGAAGCATATTCAGATATCATAACATAACAGGTACTATATCAAAAGCAAGGATTATTCGTTAATCGGCAGGACCTGACATGGGGCTTGAACACAAAATTGTTAAACTCAGAGGTGACAATGCTAGCAACTAATCCAGGTTGACAAGCTAACAGGGAACTGGAGCTCCTGTATATACCAAATATCGGTATATCGTGTCCGGCGATATACCGATATATCGATATATCGGTATACGTCGGTTTGATGCAGACTTTTTCAACTGGCGCACCCCAGAATACGCGCGCACCTCCGAATGCGAGTGCATGCACAGGACCAAAAAACACGATATCAATATATCGGTATATATCGATATTGACAAACCGATATATCGATATCGGAATATTTCGATATCGACGGACCCTACCTACAAGAGAAAACGCTAATAGGTACGATAGTGCTTGCTGGACACGCAGTGGGAAAGTTTACAAGACAACAACAACAAAATCACATTTGTAGAGCATCTTTCACTTTTGGAGGACGTCCCAGGTGCTGGACAGTCAGGTGTCAGGACCCAAGCATGGGGGTGGTGAGGCGGCGCAGGGATGGGGTGAGGAAGGGCACAGAGGTAGGGGGGTTGGCTGAAGGCACGATCAAAAACGAAGGTCTTGAGACTGGTCTTGAAGGATGTAAGGAAACTAGGTGAAAGGATTGTTGAATGGCATTCCAAAGTATGGGGGGCAGAGAGGTTGAAAGCCCAGCCACCAATGGTAGGGTGGGTCAGGTGGGAGACATAGATCAGGCCAGAGTCTGCTGAACAGAGGGAGTGGACAGGATGATAGGGTGTTAGCAGATGAGAGAGGTAAGAGGGACAAGGTCACAGAGGGCCTTGAAAGTGCAGATGAGGATCTTGAATTCTATTCTTTGAAGGATGGGGGAGCCAGTGGAGCCAGGCAAGGGTGAGGGTGATGGGGGTAACGGAGCCTGGTGTGGGAGAGGATAAAAACCGCAGAGTTTTGGATGATCTGCAGCTTGTGGAGGGAGAAGTTGGGGAGGCCGATAAGGAGGGATTTTCTGTAGTTAAGGATTGAGGTGACAGATGCATATGTGAGCATTCCAGTGATCTGAGGGGTGAGGCAATGGTGGAGTCAGGCAATGTTATGAAAGTAGTGGAAGACAGTGCTGGTCATGACACAGATATGGGGAGGAGAAAGGATAGTTGAGGGATGAACAGAATGCCCAAGTTTCCTGACTAGCTTGGAGAGGTTGAGTGTGCATCCACAGATGTTGCCTGAGTTGTGGAGGCACTGGCGTGAGCCAATCAATAAAGCCTCAGTCTTGCTGGCATTCAGCTTCAGCTGTAGAAATCTATCTCTCATCCAGGACTTGATGTCTGACAGGCAGTCTGTCAGGAAACCAGTTGTCCTGGAATTAAGGATGGAGGGAGAGAGATAGAGTTGGATGTCATCCGCGAACATGTGGAAATTTATCCCATGTCTGTAGATGGTATCACCAAGGGGGAGCATGTAGATCTTGAAGAGTAGGGAACCTGAGGAGCACCGCCCAAGAAGGAAGACAGTCACCACTGAATGGATTTCCCTGATTTTGGACTCGAGGAAATCTAGCATC
Source organism: Hydrolagus colliei (assembly GCA_035084275.1). NCBI lineage: Eukaryota > Metazoa > Chordata > Chondrichthyes > Chimaeriformes > Chimaeridae > Hydrolagus > Hydrolagus colliei. The sequence goes on from CM068744.1 coordinate 37,109,818, forward strand.
TTCTCACAGTCAGAGTTAGAGGAGAGATTAGACAAGGCGTGGTGGGGGTGGGGTGGGGTGGATTGAGTTGCCAATTGATTTTGGAGAATAGGAGCCGGGAGTTGCCCTTCACCGCCAAGAGACAGTGATCGCAATGGCAAGCCATGCGGGTTACAGCTGGTCTCCAGCAGTTACCGCACACAATGTGGGTCCTCTCGAGCTTTGGCTCTTGCCAACTTCCGCCTAATCCGGATTTGAATAGGTGAGTACAACATGCCCCTCCGGGGAGAGAATGATGATGCCCATTTCAGCTCTGATCCTGTGTCCTCTTGCTCTGTTATCTTGGTATTTCTGATGGTTATCCAACTCTTCTGCACCAATTCCCCCCACAAATGCCCTTCTTCTGCCCTACACACACAGACACACACATACACCCATCATGTCTCTGTAATCCTCTTAGTCAAGTTTCTAACTAATTCCCTTTTCAAAGTATTTACGAACTGTTTCAACAAAGGATTAGAGTGCACAACTCCAACAGAGAAGCTGGCACCAGCCTAGGCCTGTGTTTCGTGCTGTAATTTCTAATTCAGTGCCAAGCTAGGCACGTCACTGTGGCTGGCACAGAGTGAGTGGCATCGGCAAATACCTGACCTAGATTTCTCGCTCCAGCCCTGGCGAGGGATCTACAACCTTCTGACTCATCCCATAGTCGCTTTGCCTCGTCCCCTCCCTTGCCTCCTTCAAGGCCCATCTCATGACCCGCCATGTTGACCACCTAACCCCATGCTCCACCCTTCCTAATCCCAACCCGCAGCTTGTTCCAAATCCTTGACTGCCCAGCGCCTTTGGATATACTCCAATGTGAAAGGGGCTGTACAAATAGAATTTGTTGTTTTTGCTGCTGTCAGTATCCCAACCACATTTATTGATATATTTATGCATATGCTTAGCATCCAAATACTTCACTGAGACCATAAGTGACAACTTTTCCTAAGTAACTTCTGCGATGAATCAGCAGAATCATACTGTACATGAACTACCTATACATAAATACATAAATAATGCTTGCACTTGATGCAGACAATACAGTCAGTACAGAGTGTTCACAAAGCTAGGCTGGCTCTTATGTAGTCAGTAAAATGCAAATTACAACACAAATTTACATTTATCCAGCTCCATTCACATGGGTGGGGTTTCGGGCAGGTGTAGGGGGACAAGGGTCTGTCAAGGGTTTGCACTCGAGCTGCGGTTCGGAGTCGAGGAGGGTGGGTGGATAACCGAATGGAGAGTAGAGCGATAACAACCTTTGACCCTCTGTTTGGAAAGCTTGCTGAATACTATATACAGGAGTCCTATAGCTCAGTGGTTACAGCACTCGCCTTGCAAGTGAGAGACCCTGGGTTCGATACCAGGCAGGGCAAAATCTTGGGCAAGTTTCCACATGCTTCATACTAATCTCTCTATAAAAAACAATAATAATTTGGTTATTCAATCCATGGCTGTTTGTGGGATACCGCTGTGCGCAATTGGCTGCCACAAATGTACAATGACAGTATATTTTGTGAAGCACTTTCAAACGTCTAGAAGACATGAAAAACACTATATCAAAATGCAAGGATAGGTATTATCAATCCCGGACATTTGATACAGCGCCTTATCACTTCGTCGAGAAGTCTCAAAGGAATTTACTGTAAATATTAATAATAATAATCCAAAATGGTGTGACTCTGTGTATTTTGCATAAAATTACATGGAACGTTATAGTAGGGCTGTAACTCGCATCACATCACGCTGCTACAGCTTTGACAGTGGAAGCCGTTGCCCCAGAACAATAGCACGACTGCGCTGAAGCCAGAACACGCAGGCAGCATTCAGTGTAACTGGAGCATAGGAAGAGCAGCTGCTGAGTAACACACAGGACTCGACGATAATCCTAGAGTGGGCTCAGTGCCGGTCGTGGCTTTTCAGCTAAAAGAAATGCAGTGCCTAAGACCTCATTATTGTACTTAAACAATACACATACAGGATATTCATCTAATTCCCGGACACAATTTTGCCCTCTCTCTCTCTCTCTCTCTCTCCCTTTCGAAAACTCACTCTGGGCTCCAAGCCAAGATAGTCTGTCAATACTTTGAAGCATTTACAAATTACAGCTTTGAGAGAACTATGTGATCTATAATGAAGTGTCGTGTGAGCAGAATACATTGTATAATCGTATGAAGTAGATTGTTGCTGAAAATTATCTAGAGATACTAAATAACACTTTTTTTTCTCTGCCAGGTGTTAAACTCTGTCCCTGTCTGCCTCAGGTGGACATGAAGGGACGTCCTTCTGACGTGAAAGACACTATGCAAATGTAATTTTTTTTGTTGTTGTGGCAGAGATTTCTTGTTGGATTCATCTGTTTATCTAGAGTTAAACCACATCCTGACCTGTAGCTCAAGCGAGAGACCTGGGTTGAATTCCAAGCAGGAAGAAACCTTAGGCAAGTTTCCTTATTCCATCCACCTAATCATCTATGCATTTGATCATTATTATTAAATAGGTGACTATTCCAAATATCAAGCCCAAAGATTGGCTACAACTCAAAAAGAGCAGGGAGATAAATCCTTGCATTTGATACTGTGCCTTATCACATCATTGAGACATCTCAAAGCTGTTCACTTTTACCAGTACAAAGTGAATTGCATGTGTATTTTGTAGGCGAAATGCAGCAACAACCAATTGAGCACAGCAGTATCCCACGTCCCATGTAGTGACCAAATTATTATTTAATTTTTTTGAAGGGATTAATTCTCCCAGAGAGCAATTTGCAAATCTATAAGCAATCTAGTTACTGCAAGGATACACAGTGGCACATTAAACTTCTCGTTAATATCTCGCCTGCACGGGAATCGAACCTGGGTCCTCTCACTTGCGAGGAGAGCAGGCTAACCATTACGCTATGGGACTCCACATTTTCCCAGTGTTCTGGAGAACAATCCTGCACTTCCCCCACCTCCCCTCCACCCCCACCCCCCCACCACCACCACCCACTCCCCCCAAATAAAATTGAGTATTCGCTTCATGGCTGTTTGTGGGACATTGATGTGCACCGATAAGCTGTTATGCTCGCTTACAAAACACACCATCATGGTACTTTACATATGTTCTTGTATGAAATCCTGCAATTTACAGGATGTCAAATGCAAGGATTGCTGACATTGTCATGATGACTAAGAGTTCAGGGGTGAAAATGGTGAAGCAAACACAGTAGCACGGCCTTCTACTTAGTTATATGAAAACAGTCTTTCTGTGAGAATGCTGCCAAATGAGGCTGATATTGGGCCAAATAGCCTCTTTCTGTATTGTATCATTTCCTCGAATTCTATGCAAAATGCACACAGTCACACCACTTAATGATAAAATCCTGTTAAACTCTTTGAGACTTTGTGACGAAGTGATAACGCGTTCTTACCAAATGGCAAGGTTTGTTATATTATACAGTCTCGCACGTCTAAAAACTATGAAGCGTCCACATCAAAGCACTTTCACGGATGGGGCTTTGTGTCGATGGATTTTCCTCCGAATGAAATGAACAGAAAAAGTTTTGAGAACCTCCTTCAAAGTGAACTAAACTCGCTGGAGAAGGCAGAGAGCGTTTGAAAATAATACGCATCACGTTCGCCTTGTTCGGATAAGGTTGTTACCCACTTCCAGCCCCCAATCCGCTCCCCGCCTCCACCTCCGCAACCTTGCATTTCACTTGAAGTTAACACAAGCAGAGGATTCTTTGTATCACCGGCTGTTACATAGACTCCCTCACTTCACAGCCACAAAGCACAATGGAATTACGCTCTCTCTCTCTCGCATGTTAATAGCCTCATTATACTGCTACTCACGCCTGCTATTTTGTAGCACTTTGGAAAGAAACAAATGGCTGTTGCATCACTGATTTCTACTTCAGTCCAACATCCATTGCCCCCTCTTGTGCCTTCAATGGCCGGCAAAGGAACTTTCATTTGGCACGTGATTCCACAACAGTGAAACAGCCACAAGGCAAATCCATGTGGTTTACAGCTTGAAACAGGAATGGGCAGGACTGAATGGCTCTTTTAAAAAAATAAACAACAACATAATAATAATCATCATTTCATTTGATAGAAATTGAGCGAAACGTCTCAAGTGTAGGTTAAATGTGGCAGCCAATTGGCGGACAGCAATGTCCCCACAAGCAGCAATGAAGCGAATTACAAAGTTGTAACAATCCTTGCATTTGATAATGTGCATTACCACACCATTTAGGCATCACAAAGCCCTTCACAGAATATATTTTAGAGTGAATTGGCTGTGTATTTTGTGGGTGAAGTGTTGCAGCCAATTGCACGCAGCAGTGTCCCACAAGTCATTGGAGGGATTATTACCTCCAGAAAGCAATCCGACAATCGACTGACAACAGAGTTCCTACTTACAGCTAGGAAAAGAGGGGTTTGAAGAGTAAGGAAATATGCCTAAGGCTTTGCCCTATCCAGGAATCGAACCAGGGTCCTGCTCACTTGCGAGGCAAGCTCTCTAATTACTTCTCTGACGGTCTCCTAAACTACACTACGGACCTTCGACATCTCAAGCAAAAAGACGTAAGAACATAAGCCAGGACACTCTGACAATGCACACTTCCCAAATACTTACCCCAATACTGGCGCTCAGTGCAACCAAGACTGGGCTCAAAGTCCTAAAATTGAACTTGAAACAACCACCCTTCTCACTCAGGGGCAAGGATATGCTATCAACTGAGCCAAGATACCACCTGAAGCCATGAGCAGACATTTACAAGTCTATTAACATCAGTCTTCAGTGGCAAGTGGTGCCTTTACCTTTGCTCCATTATCAAATGATTTACAGGGTGCCAGCATGGAGTCAGTGTAATCATGGGAGGAGATTTGCATTTACAAATTGTGCTTAACTTTAGAACAAAGTAATATATATATTGACATCGCTGGTAAGTGTATTTAACTTTTCTGCCTCTTAAATTTGCATGTGTGTGTGTGTAAAAAAAATGGGTGGACAAATTCATTGAGATGGGATATCACTGGACTCTTTATCAATGCCTCAAATTGTGCCACAATAATGTCCCTGTGAAGCATTATTCAATCTACACATTCAACGGAAGTTGGTTGGAATAGCATTTTTCATTCCCTGACACTGATGGACTATATTTTATTTTTAGATGTCCTGCTCCACGCCCGCATTTGTCCACTGGTGTTAAAAGTGGTGCAAATATACTATACAGTGGATCGACTATGTATTTTGTGGACGAAACATGGCTAACAATTGCACACTGGTGTGTCACATAAACAGCCAGAATTGACGGACCAAATTGTTTTTTTGAGGGATTGTTACCTCTGGAAAGCAATCTGTGAATCGAATAACAACTGAGTTGCCACTGACTACAAGGTAAGCAGACGCGTGTGGAGTAAGGAAACATTCCTAAGGTTTTGCTCTGTCTGGGAATAGAACCCGGGTCCTTTTGCTTGCGAGGTGAGCGCATTAACCACTACTCTGCAGGACTTCTATTCCAGCTTCCCAGATTGTGCCCCATTTACTTATAGCATTCGTCTAGGTCTTATTCTGGCCCACCCATCATACATCAATTCACTGTGAGAGGCATTTCACCCAAAGGGTAGTGGAAATCTGGAACTCTCACCACAAAATACTGTGGAAAACAAAACTTTATTTATATAGCGGCCTCCTTGCCGGGTGGAGTCTCAGAGTGCTTCACAATGACGGAGCTGGAGGCCGAGCCAGGGGGAGGAGAAGGTGACCGTATGCACAGTCGAAGGTAAATGTCTTCAGGTGTGATCTGTTGGGAAAGGAGGCGTTGAGGTAAAGCGGTTGAGGGAGAGAGTTCCAGAGTTTTGGGTTGTAGTGGCTGAAAGCAAAGCCGCTGATGGTGGAGCGGAAGATTTGGGGTCCAAGAACGAGGCCAGACCCAGTCAAACAGAGGGAGCAAGTACTGCTGTGAGGAGAGACAAGGTTAGAGAGGTAGGGGGTGCAGAGGAGTGGAGGGGTTTAACACTAGAGTGAGGATCTTGAAGTCAATGCTGGATCCCTTCAAAATCTCAAGATATAGATGGATAGATATTTGTCAAGTCAGGGTATTAAGGGATATGAATCCCTTACTCGCAGTGCCTCGAGCAAGTGAATTTCAATACTGTAGGATAAGGCACATGAATGCTTGGCTGGAGAAGTGGTGGAGAAAGGAGGGCTTCAGCTTCCTGGATCATTGGGACCGGTTCTGGGGCAGGTGGAACCTGTATAAGATGGATGGGTTACACCTGAACAAGGGAGGGACCAATGCCCTTGCAGAGAGATTATCTAACGCTGTAGGGGGGCATTTAAACTAATTTTGATGGGGGATGGGAATGTATACAGTAATTCAGTTAGAGGAGGGGAAAGACAGGGGACAAGGGGAGGGGTAGGACAGGAGGAATGTATAGAGCAGGCTAATTCTGTCTTGAAGTGCATCTATGCAAATGCACGTAGTTTGACAAACAAAATTGGTGAGCTGCAGGCTCAATTTGCTGCAAGAGGATATGATGTGGTAACACTAACAGAGACCAGGCTCAAGGAAGGAGAGGAATGGGAACTGAACATTCCTGGCTATAATGTATTCAGGAAGGATAGAGAAGGGAGAAAAGGATGTGGGGTGGCAATATTAATTAAGGACTCGGTTACAGTCTTGGAAAGGATCGAGGTGGAAGAAGGCCTGAAAACCGAATCTATTTGGTTGGAGTTGAGGAACAAAAAAGGAGCAGTTACACTGTTAGGGGTAGATTATAGACCACCAAATAGCGGGAAGGAGATAGACGAGCGGTTATGCAAGCAGATTTCAGAATGATGCAGAGCTAATATAGCAGTGATATTGGGTGACTTTAATTATCCCAACATCAACTGCCAGAACAGTAATGTAAAGGACAAAGGGAGAAGAATTCCTGAAATGTGTACAGGACAACTTTCTCGACCAATATGTTTCCAGTCCAACAAGGAAGGAAGCAGTTCTGGATCTAGTTTTGGCAAATGAGGTGGGGCAAGTTGATCAGGTTTCTGTAGGTGAGCACCTAGGGAATAGTGATCACAATATCATTAGGTTCCCTGTAATTATGGAAAGGGATAGGGAACACTCAAAGGTGAAGATGCTCAACTGGAAAAAGGCTAATTTCAGTGAGCTAAAGTGGGACCTAGCCTAGGTGGACTGGAAAGAAAGATTGGCAGGTAAAACGGCTAACAAGCAGTGGGCAGTCTGCAAGGAAGAGATAATTCGGGCACAGGTTAGAAACATTCCAACATAGCTAAAATGTAGGGCATCCAAACCTCCCTGGATGACTAGGGCAATAGGGGTGAAAATAAAGCAAGAAAAGGAGACTTATGATAAGTGTCAGGCCCAGAATACAGAATTCAACCCATCGGAATATAGGAAGTGCAGGAAAGAACTAAAAAGGGAAGTTAGAGGGGCAAAAAGACTGCACGAGAAACAGTTACCAGGTAACATTAAAGGGAATCCTAAGGTATTTTATAAACATATTAAGGGTAAAAGATTGGTGGGGCCAATAAATCGCCTGGTCCAGATGGGATGCATCCTAGGTTACTAAGGGAAGTATGGGAACAAATAGCAGAGACTCTAGCCACAATCTTTCAATCTTCCTTGGACACAGGGGTGGTACCAGAGGACTGGAGGGTTGCTAATGTTACTCCCCTGTACAAAAAGGGGCAGAAGGACAAACCTGGGAACTACAGGCCAATCAGTCTAACGTCAGTAGTGGGCAAACGTCTAGAGTCTATAATCAGGGACAAGATAGATCTTCACTTAGAAAGATATAGGCTAATGAAGGACAGTCAACATGCATTTTTTGAAGGCAAATCTTGCCTTACAAATCTGGCAGAATTTTTCAACGATGTAACAGAATGGGTGCATGAGGGCAGCGCAGTTGATGTAGTTTACATGGACTTTCAAAAGGCATTTGACAAAGTGCCGCATGAGAAGCTTATTAGGAAAATAGAGGCCCACAGCGTTAAAGGGACAGTGGTAACGTGGATCCACAACTGGCTGCGAGCCAGAAAGCAGAGATTTGTGGTGAGTGGCTGCTTTTCAGATTGGAGGGAAGTGTGCAGTGATGTCCCCCAGGGATTAGCTTTGGGACAACTGCTCTTTTTAATATACATTAATGATTTGAATTTGGGTTTAGGGAGTACGGTTTCCAAATTTGCAGATGATGCTAAGTTATGGAGAATAGTAAATAGTGAGCAGGATAGTAGCCATCTGCAAGAGGATGTAGATAAAATGGTAAAGTGGGCAGACACATGGCAGATGAAGTTTAATACAGAGAAGTGTGAGGTGATCCACTTTGGGAAAAGAAATGAGGGGAGGCAATATAGGCTAGATAGTACAATTTTGAAGGGTGTGAGGGAACAGAGAGACCTGAGGATTTGTGTTAGTGACTCTTTGAAAGTGGCAGGACAGGTAGACAAAGCCGTTAAGAAGGCATATGGGATACTAGGCGTTATAAATAGGGGTATAGAATACAAAAGTCAGGAAGTGCTGACTAATCTCTATAAGACTTTGGTTAGGCCTCAGCTGGAGTACTATGTACAATTCTGGTCACCACACTTTAGGAAGGATATTAAGGCATTGGAATGGGTGCAGAGGAGATTTACTAGGATGGTACCAAGAATGAGGGACTTCAGCTACGAGGAAAGGCTAGATAGGCTAGGCTTATTCTCTCTATAACAAAGAAGATTGAGAGGAGACCTGATAGACATTAGAATCATAGAATCATAGAATCATAGAATTTTACGGCACAAAAGGAGGCCATTCGGCCCATCTAGTCTGTGCCGGCTCTTTGAAAAGAGCGATTCAATCCCACTGCCCTGCCCGCTCCCCATAGCCTAATAGACCCGTTCTCCCTAAATAAAGATCTAATTCCCTTTTAAAAGTTGTTATCGAATCAGCCTCCACCACCTTTTCAGGCAATGCATTCCAGATTCGAACAACTCGCTGAGTGAAAAAATTTCTCCTCAGCTCCCCTCTACTGCGCCTTGAAACTATTTTAAATCTGTGACCACGAGTCACAGATTCACCCACGAGTGGAAATAGTTTTTCTCTATTTGCCCTGTCGAAACCCCTCATGATTTTATAAACCTCTATTAGGTCTCCCCTCAATCTTCTCTGCTCCAGAGAGAATAACCCTAGCCTATCTAGCCTCTCCTCATAGCTGAAGTCCCTCAATCCTGGCACCATCCTAGTAAATCTTCGTTGTACCCTTTCCAATGCCTTCACATCCTTTCTGTAGTGTGGTGACCAGAATTGAACACAGTATTCCAGCTGAGGCCTCACCAAAGTCCTATAGAGGTTAGTCAGCACTTCCTGACTTTTGTACTCTATACCCCTATTTATAAAGCCTAGTATCCCATATGCCTTCTTAACAGCCTTGTCTACCTGTCCTGCCACCTTCAACGAGTCACTAACACAAATCCCCAGGTCTCTCTGTTCCTTTACACCATTTAAAATTGTACTATCTAGCCTATATTGCCTCCCTTCATTTCTTCTCCCAAAATGCATCACCTCACACTTCTCTGCATTAAACTTCATCTGCCATGTGTCTGCCCACTTTACCAATTTGTCTATATCCTCTTGCAGATGGCTACTATCCTCCTCACTGTTTACTATTCTCCCTAACTTAGTGTCATCTGCAAACTTGGAAACTGTACTCCGTACACCCAAGACATTGATAAGATTATGAGAGGTTTTGACATTATGAGAGGGTGAATAGGGAAAGACTGTTTCCACTGGTGGGCGAATCAGTGACTAATTTAAAATAGTTTCAAAATGAAGCAGAGGGGAGCTGAGGAGAACTGTTTTCACTCAGCGGGTTATTCGAATCTGGAATGCATTGCCTGAAAAGGTGGTGGAGGCAGATTCCATAACAACTTTTAAAAGGGAACTAGATCTTTATGTAGGAAGAGCAGGTCTGTTAGGTTATGGGGAGAAAATCGGGCAGTGGGATTGAATTGCTCTGTTCAAAGAGCCGGCACAGACTAGATGGGCCAAATGGCCTCCTTTTGTACCGTAAAATTCTATTATTCTATGATCCTTTTGTTCCACCCCGAATGTTTTTACCTCCCCTTCGTGTTTCACCCCTTCCCAAACAATCCCCTCCCAGCTCGGGTCACATGCCTCCTGTGCAGCACCTTGGGACGTCCTCCCAACGTGAAAGGCGCTCTATAAATGTAATTTGTTGTTGTTGATTCTGTGAGGCGAGGGTGGTTAATTTTGTTGTTGTTGTTGTTAATTGGACTTGAGGTCCAGATCAGCCATGATCTTATAGAATGCCAGAGCAGGCTCAAGGGGCTGAATGGCCTGCTCCTATGTTTCTATATTCCAGTGCCTTCTGCGTGAACGACGCTCTGCAAATGTAATTTTTGTTGTTGTTGTTCCTATGATATTGATTTGTGACTAACAAAACTAGGCGCAAGGAAAGTTATCTGCAAAGGGAAAATAATTGGGTTCTCACATTAGCGTGGATCGAATGCTGTGACTTGCACCTCGACACACACCCCAGTGTTCAGCAAACGTTGCCTTCTGCAGCGAGACACTGCAGGTAATAATTGCCTTCAAATTATTTTGATTGGATTTTGACATGGGCAGCGCCATCAGGCGTGGGTTGCTATGAGAACCCTAACAAAATCTCATCAAGAAGTGTCAGCCAGATGAGAGACAGCCTCGGTGTTATGTGACGTGAAGCTGGAGAGAGAAGCTGTCTCTTGTCTGTTTCTAGATTAACCAGTGAGTTAAGCAGACAGAGCGGGCACACAACTCACTCCATTCCATTTCCCAGCCAAAGAAATAGTCAGTAATCATTATGTTTGATACGTAGAAACCTGGAATAATAGAAACATAGAAACAGGAGCAGGCTATTTAGCCTCTTGAGCTCTGTTCCGCCACTTTATAAGAGCATGGCTGATGTACACCTCAAGTGTAGTTTCCCTCCCTTGCCCCATATCCTTTAATACTATGATCTAACAAATATCTATCTACCTCCATCTTGAAAATGTGAATGGATCCAGCATCGGCTTCCACCTCGGAAGGACGCCTCCCAGTGCTTCACATAATCAAGACTGTAAAGTGTGATGATTGTGCATTTTTGTAGGTAAGCTCCTGTAGCTCAGTGGTTAGAGCACTTGCCTTACAAACATGAGATCTGTGTTCAAATTCAGGCAGCTCAGTGCGAAACAAGTTGGGCAAGTTTCCTTACTCCACACACCTAATAATAATCTGTCCAAAAAAAACCACAATAATAAAATTGGTCATTTCAATCCACAACTGTTTGTGAGACACTGCTGTGTGCAATTGGCTGCCATGTTTCTCCCACAAATATACAGTCAATTCACTTTACAGTATATTCTGCGAAGCGCTTTGAGACATCCAGAAGATGTGAAAAGCGCTATATCAAATGCAAGGATTATTATTATTATATCAGTTTTGAACACACTTGGGAGGTGAGAACAATTTGAACTGAGCTCCACACAGGAGCAGAAACTTCAGATGAGAACTTGAAAGGTTTCCCTGTTCATTGATTCCAAAACGTTATTCAAAAATTGTAGAATCATAGAACGTTTACAGTGTGGAAGGAGGCCATTCAGTTCATTGATCATGCACTTGCTCTCAGAGCAATCCTGCTGAGTAATTGGTCATCCAACCCCTTGGCTGTTTATGGGGACTTTAAAATGAGCAAAGCAAATATTGTTTGTGGTTATATATCCAACACACTTGACGGTGCTTCCTGTGGATCATTTTGAGAAATTTCAGTGGCCTAAGGCACTTTATCAAAACTTATTCTTCTTATTAATGTAATTCACTTGTACTTTACAGGCCCATATTTTCAGGACATGACAAACTTGTACACTTGAATCAGTCTCATCTCCTGCACATCGCCTATTAAACACTTTCAGTGCTCTTTAACGCACATCCAGTGAAGCGCTTTGAATCATCCTCCTGACGTGAAAGGCGCTGTACCAAATCTAAGGCTTAACTTCTGAATTTGTTTCAGTGGACATGACATTTGGCAAAAGGGCATGTTCCCGCTTTAAAAGCATGAGGCATTCCCATTGCAAATCAATCAGTATTCTCTGTGACAAAACCTTGAACGTCCAATTAGTAAATAGAATGGAAAGTCAAGCTGGTTAACAATTCAATTTTGAATGTACCCTTTCTAATTAGGACTAATTAGTTGCTGTTTTCAAAAGAACTGGATGTTATTGAACATCACATAGGATAAAGAGGAAGCTGGTGCAAATGTTGGCAAGCAGAGAGAAAGCGGGGAGGAAATCAGGAAATAAAACATGGTAAACATATCAAAAGTAAAAAGAAAGACATTGGTAAAGAGAGTTCCTGGAGCTGTAGTGGGAAGCTTCCAGAAAGCCTGGTCCTAGGTCTCATCCAGGGCAAATTTATTGCTCTGCAAAGCCTTCACTGAGGAGATATTGTAGCCCTGTTTTACAGGTTGCAAAGAAAATCAGTCACTTGCTCCAGGACACTGTCCAGGAGATTAGATAGCGCTATCTTGCTCCAAATCCACCTTCTCCGGCAATCCAAGATAGTGTCTGGCTGTCAGCACTCAGCAACAACAACTTGTATTTATGTAGTGCCATTCTCCAAGCAGAGTAGCATCTCAGAGGGCTTAACAGAAACCGAGTCTGATGCCGAGCCAGGAGGGGTGGGGGGAGATGTTTGTACTAAATAAACAAAATAAATAATAGTAATAATCCTTGCATTTGTTATTGCGCCTTATCACGTCTTCAAGATGACTTTTCAGCATCTTGGGACATCCTCCTGACATGAAAGGCACTCTACAAATGTAATTTTGTTGTTGTTTTAGTGCACTTCACAAAATATACTGTGCAGTCAATTGGTTGTATATTTTGTGGGAAATCTGCAGCAGCCAATTGCGCACAGCAGCCAGCGTCCCACAGTCACGGATTGAAGTGACCAATTTATTATTATTTTTCTTTTTTAAAGGAGTTATTGCCCCAAAAATGCAATCTTCCAATCGACTAACAACTGGGTTCCTACTTACTGCTTGGTAAATAATAATAATAATCCTTGCATTTGATATAGCGCTTTCCACATCTATTTCAACGTCCCAAAGCGCTTCACAGAATATACTGTAAAGTGAATTGACTGTATATTTGTGGGCAAATCGCGGAAGCCAATTGTGTACAGCAGTGTCCCACAAACAGTCGTGGATTGAAATGACCAATTTTATTATTGTGTTTTTTTTTGAGAGATTATTATTAGGCGTGTGGAGTAAGGCAATTTGCCCAAGGTTTCGCCCTGACCTGCTTGGATTCGAACACAGGTCTCCCCAGCTTGCAAGACAAGTGCTCTAACCACTGAGCCACAGGAGCTCCACAGAGGCCTGTGAATAAGTAAACTAGCCCTCCACGGATGTACTGTACACCTCATAGACCAATATGAAACCTTGGCATCCTATTCAACACTCAACTGTCCTTCATATCCCACATCTGTGCCATCACCATCTCCGCCTTTCACCACAACTGTAACATCGCTCAGTTCTGCCACTGTCTCACACCACAGGCCACCGAGACCCCCATACACGTATTCAGAACATTCAGGCTTAACTATGCAAACTCCCTGCTTGTCAGCCTCCCTAACTGCTCCTTCCACAGTCTGCAGATCATCCAGAACTCTGCAACCGTATCCTATCCAACACCAGGCTCCACGACTCCATCTCCCCATTCTCACCTGACTCCACTGGCTTCCTATCATTCAAAGGATATCAAGATCCTGGTCCTCACTTTCAAAGCTCTTCCTTATTAAGGAATCCTGCTAACAATTGATGCCCCTTAGTTGTTAGCTCAGTCACCTCACAAGTTAAAAGTTTGCAAGGATTATTGTACTATCAAAAAAAAGTAAACCCAGATCAATATTGTCAGATGTGACAACACAGCCAGCAAAAGAAGACACCGAGAAATGTTTACAGAGTGTTAACCTGTAACATAATTTTGCGTTCAATTTTTCCTTTGGAGTTCTGCAGCTCAGTGGTTAGAGCACTCGCCTCGCAAGCTAGAGACCTGGGTTTGATACCGGGCAGGACGATACCTTGGGCAAGTTTCCTTACTCCACACGCCTGATAATAATCTGTTGAAAAAACCAATACTAATTTTACCACTTCAATCCAGGACTGTTTGTGGGACACTGCTGTGTGTAATTGGCTGCTGTGTTTCGCCCACAAATATACAGTCCATTCACTTTACAGTATATCCCGTGAAGCGCTTTGAGACATCTTGAAGACATGTTGAAGTGTTATATCAAATGCAAGGATTATTATTATTAAAAGATTACAGTGGCTCAGCATTGTGGAAAATTCTTCAAGTAAGCCTTGATTTGGAAGCATTTTTAAAAACAGAGGCGGAAATTCCAATCACCTGATTTACTCGGATGATCAGTTCTGCATCATTGTTTGTTTATTTGGGACTCAGTATGTCTGTTTGGGTGTGGTGGGTTGTGGGGGGGAAGGATTGCCTATAGAGGAACATGACTCTGTTTAACTCAGCTCACCATGGGGTGAATGAGGCCTTAACCTTGGCTCACTAACAAACTTTCACTTTTTCACAAAAAGGACCAGTGGAAATCAAGAACTTGCACCCCCAAATGGCTGTGGATGCTGGATCCATCCACATTTTCCAGACTGTGATGAATATATTTTTGTTGTGTGAGGTTACCAAGGGATATGGGGCAAAGGCAGGTGATTGGAGTTGAGGTACAGATCAGCCATGATCTAGAAGAATGGCAGAACAGGCTCAAGGGGCTGAATGGCCAGGAGTTTCCTATCTATTATTGCCTATGAAGAGCTTTGTGGCAGAACCAATTGGAATGGTGGCGCGATAAAAAATAAATTTTGTTGTTGTTATTGTAGACAGATAATTAAGGAAAATATTAATGCTGTACTATTGGGATGGTGATTGGAATTAAAGCTGGAATATGGGCGCGAAAGATCTGTCAACTGCAAATACACTGTTGGAACAGGCTTGATGGGCTGGAAGGGCTTCTCCTGTTCCTTTGTTTTTATGGACCCTTAAAGGAAAGTTAGGTATGTCAGAAAGAGAGAAGCTTTCTTCACTGAAGGAGGGCATTCAGTCCATTGAGTCTGTCACTTCCACCTGGTCTACCTTGTTAAAAATGAATCCCACTTTCTCCTTAACTTGGTTAAATGCTTTCCATTAATGTCAACCTGGCTCATTTGGTAGAACTCTCCCATCTCTGAGTCAGACAGTGTGGGATCAGAAACTAAGGCGGGATATTGTCTCAGCCGACATTTCAGTGTAGTGCTGGGAAGGGCGAAAGTTTACACTGTATGGTTGGAGGTACCATCTTTCAAATGAGATACTAAACCAAGGTTCTATTTGCCTGTTCAGGTGCAAGTTAAAGATCCTATGGCACTAATCAAAAAGAGAAGGGAGTTTCTCATGATATCCTGGCCAACAAATCAAATTGGTCATTCACTTCATAGCTGCTTATGGGATTCTACTGTGCTGATACTGGCTGCAGTATTTTAATAATAATAATAATCCTTGCATTTGGTATAGCGCTTTGCACGTCTTCTAGATGTCTCAAAGCGCTTCACAGAATATACTGTAAAGTGAATTGACTGTATAATTGTAGGTGAAACGCAGCAGCCAATTGCACACAGCAATGTTCCACAAACGAGTCGAGGATGGAAATAACCAATTTCTACTGGGATTTTTTTGGATGGATTATTATTAGTTATGTAAAGTAAGAAAACTTGTCCAAGGTTTCGCGCTGACGTGCCTGGATTCGAAACACAGGTCTCACGCTTTCAAGGCGAGTGCTCTGACCACTGAGCTACAGGACTCCATATTTGGCTATAAACTGCACAATCAGTGCACTAGTGAAATCCTTCAGGATGTTTCGATGACATAAGGTTCTATGTCAAATGCAATTATTATTATTACTATTCCTTTTCCTGTGTGTTCAGCGTGACCTCTGCTCATCTGTGCACACTCCAGCACTTTAGGTAGTCAATTTTAATGGCCTTGAAATTGTATCGATTGCAGCAATTACCTTGTAATCAAAATTAATATAGACTCAACTTTAAGCAGTAACTTGTTTAATGCCTTTAGTATCTGATAAAGGCATTTGTGGAACATTTAACCTTTCTGTGACCTGCTGTTAACAGCAGTATGATCGACCATTCTGAAACTTGCTCTCAACTCAAAGGCTTGTTGCCCATACTTTAAACTTGCTGCTGCTCATGGACACAGCACAGCTCACTTGGAGAGGAATGATCATTCCTAAAATTGGGAACAGATTATCCTCATTGAGCTGAGCTGGCTCCAGACATACTTGGTCACAGAATGTCAGCGTTGAGCCAGTTCTCTGTGGTGGTCTCTCATCCAGTTCCTGAGCCAAGCAGGTCTACATTAGTCTGAGGCACAGCTGATGATAGCATAGTCAACCTGGGTCAACGGCAGAACAAGGAAGGCCAGACTAGTCACTGTGAACAGGGAGTCAACCCAGTCAGCTCCTCTTAACCCTGCAAGTAAAAGCCCTAACACATAGGCTAGTCCTAGCTGGATAAGCAGCAAGGAGAATTACCAGACAGTGAAATCAATGGCAACAAGATTTGGGGTTATAGCTGGTTACCCCCAACGCATGCTCTGGGGTCCCCTTTAGGGCTAATACTTTAGGAGCTAATACTTTCCAGGATTAGTTAACCAGGATGCATCCCTCCAGGGAGAAAGTGTGCGTTCCATTACAACAAATAGGTTGGGAATTTCTATCTATAGGTGAGATGTATGGAATTCTCAGTTTGGTTTAGATACTCTTAAACAAGGTCAAAACACAAAATACTACAGATGATGGGAAACTGAAATAAAAACAGAAGTTGCTGGGGAAACTCAGCAGGTCAGGCAGCATCCATGGAGAAAGGAAAAAGAGTCCACGTTTCAACCCATCGTTTCAACCCATCAGTTAACACACTCTTTTTTCCTTTCTCTCCTTTGTCTTCCATGGCCTGCCTCTTCCCCTTTAACGTCCTTAAGAAACCTCTCCCTCCAAACAAGCCCCAGTTTTGACGAAGGGTTGTAGACCCGAAACGTTGACTCTTTTTCCTTTCTCCATGGATGCTGCCTGATCTGCTGAGTTTCCCCGGCAACTTCTGTTTTTCTTTCAGATTCCCGGCATCTCTAGTATTTTGTGTTTTGTTTATATTTGAATCACTGCCACCTCTCTTCTAGGAATGCCTACCTTGAAGAAGTTCGGCTCTTCTCTTCGATGTGACATTCGTTCCTCCCTTCTACTCTGCTCCCCCTCCTTGTGTTTGACTGTGTGTTCACCAAAACCTGTTTCCACAGCCACATCCTTTTCCTCAGCAACTGCCTTAGACTACAACTGAATCCACATGGCTTCCACCTTAAATTCCACCCCTCCAGCTTTCAATCCAACCAGGATCACAGATACCTCCACAAAACTCAACGCTCCTCCGATCACTGCTCTTGTCGCCTCATCAGATCCACTCTTTCCAGTATGCGACATCATATGCATACACTCGACCTCTCCCTTCAGCAACACCGATCCAGTTTATCACAAGACTGCCCTCGTCCTCAACTCTACTTCGTCCATCGCCTCATTCACTGCCTCACCAAAAAACTGTTCCTCTTCCTTTCTGATGCCAAGGACCAGAAATTCCAGCAACTGTCGGATGCCAACCCACCTTCTGCACCCTCCGTTTCTCTGCCTTCATCTGACCCTACATCTCCCCCACAATCCCACCCCCTGCCGTATCTTCACCATTCCCTCTGACCTCCCACTTTCCGATCCGGAAAGATCTATTCTCAGTAAGGGTCTCAGCTTCATTCCCTTATGGCCACACCTCAATGAATTCCAATCCCGGCATGATGCCGAGCTCTTCTTCCATCGCCTCCACCTCCGTGCTCATTTCTTTGGCCAGAATGCCTCCCTCCAAACATCGGACCCCTTCTCTCATCTCCAAAAGTCCCACTGCACTTGGACTTCACACCATGGCTCCCTACCCTCCTTCGACTTATTCATTGAGAACTGCCGGTGCGATATCAGCCATATCCAGTTCTCCACACCCCTCTCCCACTCAAACCTCTCTCCCCCTGAACATGCTGCACTCCACTCCCCCAGGACCAAATCTGATTTAATCATCAAACCAGCTGACAAGGGTGGTACTGTCGTTGTCTGGGGAAAGGACCTCTATCTGGCAGAGGCCAAACGCCAGCTCTCCGACAACTCTGCCTACCTTCCACTCAACCATAACCCCACAGCTCAACAACAAGCCACCATCACTGAGGTAGTCAATAACCTCATCTCCACTGGTGACCTTCCTCCTACTGCCTCCAACTTCATAGCTATCCAACCCCGCACAGCCCTGCTATAATTTCTCCCCAAGATACACAAACAGGACTGTCCTGGCAGACCCATTATCTCAGCCTGCTCTTGTCCCACTGAATTAATTTCATCATATCTAGACTCCATTTTTGCTCCCCTCGAACCAATCCCTACCCACCTATATCCGTGACTCGTCAGATGCTCTCCAACACTTTGACAATTTCCGGTTCCACAGTCCTGAACGTCTCCTTTTCACAATGGACGTTCAGTCCCTCTACACCTCCATCCCCCACAAGGAAAGCCTGCAGGCCCTCCATTTTCACCTTGATAAACGACAAGACAAGTCTCCATCCACAACCACCCTCCTCCGCCTGGCTGAACTTGTTCTGACATTGAACAACTTCACTTTTAACTCCAACCATTTCCTCCAGGTAAAAGGCATTGCTATGGGAACCCACATGGGTCCCAGCTACGCCTGCCTGTTTGTTGGCCACTTGGAACACTCCTTGTTCCGGTCCTTCTCAGGCCTGCTCCCCGACCTGTTCCTCAGGTACATTGATGACTATGTCGGGGCTGCTTGCTGCTCTCACAGAGAGCTAAAGGCATTTGTAAACTTTTCCTCCACCTTCCACCCCTCCATAAAATTTACATGGACCTTCTCTGACACTTCCCTTCCTTGAGTTCACCATCTCTACATCAGGATACTGCCTCCACAGACATCTTTTACAAATCCACCAACTCCCACAGCGAGCTTCACTACACCTCATCCCACCCGGGCTCTTGCAAAGATGCCATCCTCTTTTCTCAGTTCCTCCGCCTCCGCCACATCTGCTCTGACGATGCAACATATCATACCAGAGCGACTGAGATGTCTGTAGTTTTCCTCGACCAAGGATTCCCACCAACCATGGTAGCAAAGGCCCTTGACCGTGTCCGTCCCATTTCCTGCACCTCTGCCCTCACCCCTTCCCCCACATCGAGGAATCATGATAGGGTCCCCTTGGTCCTCGCTTACGACCCTACCAGCCTCACTATTCAACACATCATCCATAGAAACTTCCGTCACCTGCAAAGTGACCCATTCACCAAGGATATATTGCCCTCCCCTCCCCTCTTCGCATTCCCTCCGGGATTCTTTGGTCCACTCCGCTGTCAGCACCACCAGCTGCTCTCCTTCCTCTGGCACCTTCCTGTGCCAGCGCAGGAGATGTAATACCTGCCCTTTCACTTCCACTCAAACCACTCTCCAGGGACCAAAACACAGATTCCATGTGAGACAGTGTACTACAGTGTACATGTACTACCACCAATGTAGTATACTGCATCCGCTGCTCATGGTGTGGTCTCCTCTATATTGGGGAGACTAAGCACAGATTGGGAGATCGATTTGCAGAGCATCTTTGCTCTGTAGGGAAGGTCAACCCTGATCTTCCAGTCTCCCTCCATTTCAACTTGCGCTCACATTCAGAGGCTGATCTTTCGATTCATGGTCTCCTGCGCTGTTCCAGTGACCCGCAGCGAAAGCTTGAGGAATAGCACCTCATCTATCTGCTGGGGACACGACAGCCGTCTGGCCTCAACATTGATTTCAGCCATTTCAGGCCATAGGAGCTTTTCTCCCACTCCCTTTCCCCCAAAAAGGTCAGAGGTAATAAAATAATAATAATCCTTGCATATGAAATCGTGTTTTTCATGTCTTCTAGATGTCTCAAAGCACTTCACAGAATATATTCTAAAGTGAATTGACTGTATATTTGTGGGCCAAATGCGGCAGCAATTGCGCACATTAGTGTCCCACAAACAGTCGTGGATTGAAATAACCAATTTTTCTTATTGTGTTTTTTTTAATGGATTATTATTAGGCGTGTGGAGTAAGGAAACTTGCCCAAGTTTTCACCCTGACCTGCCTAGATTCGAACACAGGTCTCATGCTTGTAAGGCAAGTGCTCTAACCTCTGAGCTACAGGACTCCAAAGGGCCAGATGGGACATCAGGATTAGTCCCACTTGGCATCGACAACCCACAGCCCTAAAGATTGAGGTGGTGCTTGATGGGCACGCAGGTGGAAGCTTGCTAGACAGTTGTTCTCAATTGCAAGCTGTGTGGTATTAGCTGGTTAAACTCCAGCAGTACCACAATGCCAGGTGTCTGATAGATGCAGAATATGGACACAGCTATCCAGAAAGACTGGACCGATTAGATTTTCTCTCTGTGGTTGAAATGATTGAGAGGGGACTTGATAGCGAGGTTAAACGATTGGATAAAATGACATTAGTAGGCTGTTTCCACTTGTTGGTGAGTCCAAAATGAGAGGGGCTTAAATTTAAGGTAGCCAGGAACAGATTTAAATAGAGACATGCTGTGTGCAAATCGACTGCCCGTTCATCTACAAAATACAGACATTGCACAGTAATACCTATGAAATGCTATGAGACATCCTCCTGAGATAACAGGAGCTAAATCAAATGTGAGGATTATTATTATTATTCTAAAATGTATGGAGCTGAATATTTCAAACGAGAAAGCCCCCTAAATTTCACTCAATCTTAAACTAGTGAGGGCATTTTTGCCTTAAAGTATGAGGTGGCACTGGATCATAAATTCAATTTCATTTCCTGAAGTACTTAAATTTAAAAGGAATTCCAAATTCAGTCCAGATTTGATTTAAATTAACAGCAATTCTGCGTGATCCGATTGTTAATAAAAAATAATAATTCTTGCAATTATCTAGCAGTAAGTGGAAATCTGGTTGAACTTTGAGATGGCTCAATGACTTGATAAGATGTTATATCAAATGGGAGGATTATTATAATTATTATTACAATTATAATATCAGGAGGATTTCTGAAAGAACTTCAATTATACTTACTATATAGTTGAGTGACTATGTAATCTTACCTACAGGGTAAAATTCAACTACATAATGATATAAATATATATTTTGAACGTTATTTATTTATCTTGTAATTGTAAGGTGGAATTTCAGGCCTCAGAATAGGCAGTAGATGGGCAGGCAGGTATTCTGGAAGGGTGAGATCAAAGAAGTCTGAAAGGACTCCTTCACCTGAACCTCTCTTGCCACCCTCTGATTAACTTACCATAGTCAGCATTCCAGCATTGCTTATACGTAGAGACGGTGAGGAATTGTGTCCTCTGTAACCCTCACTAATGTCTGCTCTCTACTCTCCCTGTGATGCTTTGATTTTTTTACACACACACACACAATGAGTAACAGCCAGAGTGAGTAGAGAGACTGGGTGGCCCTTGTTAATGAGCTGATAAACGCAGCCGTCCTTGGTGGCAGGATCTGTCCCTGTCAGGAGAACTTTTAATAATGTTCGTTTGTAATTAGCTGCTCAAAGATCTGAGGGAAAGAAAGTAAGCCGTGATGTCTGTCTGTTCCGGAATAATTGATTTCACAGTAGAAAAATACTCGGGAAATCAACCACTACCTTTCCAGAGAAATAACAATGCATGGTTAGCCCTCCACTGACTAAGCATATACACATGTGCAGACACACTGAGGGACAAAGCAACAACATCAACAACTTGTATTTATATAATGCCCTTCATGTGGGGCAGCGTCTCAAGGGACTTAACAGTGGCAGGCCCTGACACTGATTCAGGGGAGGGAGGAGATGATAAAGTGAAAGTACACAGTCATTCACAGAGAGAGAGAGAGAGAGTGATGCACCCATACACACTCACACCCACCAACAACAACGAGCATACAGAGACACAGATACACACACACAGAACTAGAGAGACTCGCATATACACAAAAACAGATACATAAACACACAGAGACAGAAAGACACACACAGAGTGCCAGTGACACAGAAACACAGAGAATTACACAATACAAACACACAGAGTCAGAAAATACCACGAACAATGATACACAGACAGACACACACACATACACAGACAAATAGATACCACGGAGGACACTTCATAGCAGTTTGTGGGAGATTTTCATTTGCATATTGGCTGTTGCATTCGCCTACACAGAGTACACAGTCACTACAGTTTAGAGTAATTTAATATCAAAAGTAAGGATTACCACAAAGTATGTACCGGTACTTATGTTTCTTTCTCCACAATCAGCTGGCCAGAAAAATAATAATCCTTGCATTTGATATAAGATCTTACCCACACCTTCAAGCCATCTTAAAGTGCTTCATAGAATATACAATATTGTAAAAATGAATTGACTGTATATTTTGATATGAATAATTTATGCATCTGCTCGTTCTCAAGACGGCTGTTCAAATATTTATTTACAAAATACATAGTCACTAAGCTTACAAATTGCTGTGTCAGTTCAGACAGAGAGGTTGACACAGCCATAAGTCTTGAACCCACACCTTCTCACTCAGAGGTGAGAGTGTTACCAACTGAGCCAGGCTGACTGAGTGCTGGCAAAATGCCCATAACTTGTGTAAGAAATCCTGAGTTGCATTGTTGGGTGCGAAACCTTGGGTACATTTACAGATGGGCTCTTGTTAGCGTGTGAACAGTGCCGAAATTGTCTTGCTGTTTTTCACCGAGATATATATTGTCATGTAAAATGCGTAGGTTTCTTCAATGCCGGGATTTCCCTGTTGCTGTTTTTAACAAAAAAAATTCATCAAAGCAGCATGTGGTAATTACAGAACGAAGTCAAGCTGGCAAATGTGAAAAGTGCCGCTGAGAGTGGAAAATGTCCAGAGGGACTGCAGTGAGGGAGACGAGAGAGAGAAAGTGAAACAGATGGTCGTAGTGTTTAGGAGAATCACAACGACCCAAAGGGTCTATCACTCAACACATTTCCATATTATTATATACCTATTTGCTAATAGACGGCATTGTACTGTACATCAATAACAACTTGAATTTATCTAGCATCCCAAACACAGGATAACGTCCCAGAGTTTATTGCACAGCTGTTTCCATTGTCCAGTTTATTGACTAGACTTTGTACTAGTCAATGAATACCCATTGACTAGAACTATGACAAATAATGATAATCTTTACATTTGGTAGAGTAGGTTGAATGTCTCAAACGTGCTTCACACAACACACTTTAAAATGTAGCAAATTTGTGTTTTGTGGGCAAATGTGGTTGTCAATTTGCACACAACAATGCCCTACAAACAACTATGAGTGAATGACCTTTTATTTTTTTGGTGGGGTTGGGGTTGGTAGGGTGGGCATGGTGTTGTTGTTGTGGGCTTCAGAACACAGTGAGTCTTTGTTTACAAAATATGTCACATTTATTTAACTGACATTGAGATAATGTAGTTTTCAGTGTGACCTTGAAGTAACCTTCATGCAATAATACAACAAATATCAAATGTCTTTGTGTGATATTTGACAGCGTTTATCCGATAATGAGAAACTTCAAGTGATGATGAAGCAGTCTTCACTTAAGGTTGGAGACTTTTTCATCATCACATGAAGATTCTCATTGTCAGATAAAGGTTGTCAAATATTGCTGTGGTAAATATTCGCCATTGAGATGTCCTCTCGACGTGAAAGGTGCTCTACAAATGTAATTGTGTTGTTGTTGAGATAGTCTTCATATAATGCTGAGATTATATTTATCCAATGGCCTTCAACTGATGATAAAATGTAACTTTGAAAGAGTCTTTGTCTGACGTTAAGATAAACACACTCCGGTAACACACATACACAACATGAAGACGTGTGGACCAATGTTGGTTATGGTTTGCCCACAAAATAGAGCGCCAACTGCACAGTGTATTCTGTAAAGCGCTTTGAGATGCCTCAGTTACATGACAAGGCAATATATCAAAAGCACAGATTATTATTATTACACAGATGGGAGGCGAGGAGGGGGTTGGGGGTGGTGGGTGTTTGCATGGGGAATTCACTTCTAAATGTCCCCAATCTATAACCAGGCGGTAAAAAAATAACTGACAGCAAGACCTAATGTCAAGATATCTGCTCTATTATCTAAAACAAATGCCATAATTTCTTCAAGATTTATTAGACATTGTAAAGGTATCATGATGGTTTGGTCACCCTTTATATTAAAAAAATTACATTTGATATTGTCCCGTTCACGTCAGGACTTCCAATGTCCCAAAACGCTTTAAAGAATTTACTGCAAAGTGTGTTTTGCAGGCAAACCGATGGGCATCAGAATACAAACAAATCCTGGAGTTTGGCTGATATGTTTGGATTCACGCAGCACTGCCTTCAGCAATGTTTTCAGTTCATGGCGATTGATCCAAAAGAGACTTTGTGCTTCGATCCAGCAGCGAGACGAAGCTGGCTGATTCATACTGTAGGGCAACGTCACTGTTGGGTGGGAGAATAGACATTGACAGTCACCAAAAGGGTATGAATACTCATGGCAATCCATGACTCATTAAAATTGGTCATTCACTTCATGGCTGTTTGTGGGCAATTGCTGTGTGCAAATTAGCTGCAACATTCGCCTACAAATATGCAGTTACTTTATAGTAAATCTACTGAATCTGCTTTGAGAAGTCCTCCCGACATGAAAGGGAATGTATCAAATGCAAAGGTTATTGCTATTATGAATAATCCAGTGTCTTTGGAGGATTGACTGTAAAATAGACCACAAAAAAATTCTACGGCAAAACTGTTTAACTGTCGATGAGAGTATCATATAGAGGTCGATCAGTGATTGTAATGACAAGCCTTGTAAACTCCAGCAACATCACAATGTACATAACCGAGTTATAGTCACAATAATCTTTGCATATGATATAGCTCATATTCCAGTCACTGAGGCGCAGATGTAATAGAAAGTCAATCGACTGCGTATTTTGGAATATCCCTTGCGTTGGATACAGCGCCATGTCACATCGTCGTGGCATCTCAAAGCTCCACACAGGATTTTTTTTACAGTAAAGTGCAGGTGAATATGGCAGCTAGTTTGTACACAGCAGTGTCCCGCAAGTAGCCTCGAAGAGAATGTATCATTTTTATCTGGCAGGGAGCACACCCAGGAAACGAAGGGATAGGAAAGAAAGGAGCACTTTAACCGCTTGTGTGTGATTTTTTTATTTGGCCGAAGATTAAAAAGTTTCATTGGGTTTCATCTCTCACCTGGAATGTTAAGGCACAGCAGGAGCTTTGCGGCACTATTTCTAAACCGAAAGTTTCAAGGGCAAGGCCAAGGAGAAACAAATAATCAAATAATGTTACAGCTTGTAGTGTTAAGATATTTACATTTATCTGAGTGGAAGGTGATTTATTTTTCAGACCAGAGAGTCCCATTTATCAAGCTAATTCAGAAGCCGTGAACAATTTGTCCTTCATGCTGTGACTGGACATTGTCAGCGGAAGTTTAATACCTTTACCTAAGTTAAAAATACGTTATATTAGTCAGATGTCAGGAATCTCTCCTCCCCCTTCCCCCTATGAGCTCTCAGCTCCCCATTATTTCTGATCTATTACGTCAGCAATTCACATAGTTCCTATTGGAATGTATCAATTGAAAGCAAAGGAATTATGTGTAAAAAACCCTTTTTAAAATATAGATATTAATAAAACTGTAAACCTCGGCACTTAACATTCTCGAGGTGGAGAGACAGTGAATTGGAACCTAAAAGCACCCAGAGGCAATCAGCTCCCGCTCTCAGGAGACTATCTGAAGAAAGGAGGGAAAAAACAGCCTACACTGTCATTACCCATAGCATCGCACGTTTCCCCAGACATTGAGAATATATGGACCTGTCTGCATACTGGAGTTCAAAGTCACAAACACTGAAAGACTTTGCAGGAAAAGCGCACACATACTCACACACACACACACACACACACACACTCACTCACACACACACACTTGTAGTGAAGAATTGGATCAATGTGGGTTGCATTAACTGTAGGTTGCATCGGTTTGAAATCTTCGCCATCTATCAAGCTCTTTGCTGTGCTACAGTAAAATACACAGACACACACACAAACAAACACACATGCACACATACAGCAAAGTACTGAACCACTGTGAGTTGCATTAACTCTGTTGTATCAATTTGATATCTGTGCACATGATCAGTTTCTTTGATTCACTCTAGTAACACACATACACACCATGAAGACGTGTGGACTCGTGTTGGTTATGTTTTGCCCACAAAATAGAGCGCCAATTCACTGCACAGTGTATTCTGTGAAGCGCATTGAGACACCTCAGTTACATGATAAGGAATATATCAAAAGCACAGATTATTATTATTACATTAAGTGTGTTGTATCAATTTGATGACTTTGGGGTCTACCCAGCTCTTTGCTCCACTCCTTTAATACCATGATTACAGTCATTTGAGCCTCTCTTGCCTTTTGCAGGTTTTTTGTAACAAGCAGTGACATTGTGAGCTATTTGACACATGGCTCCGTACAAACAAATGTAAAAACATGTACAGGTACTGCAATGCTTTTATGGTCAATTGGGCGTCCAACACCGTACAGAAACCCATCACCTTGCTGAAGAGTATCCAAACTAAACTGAGTTTCATACATGGATGTCACCAATACAGTGAAATATTCCTCTGTGTGGAACAGAATACGCACTCCCTCCCTGGAGGGACACATGTAGAGGCCTGTAGCTCAGTGGTTAGGGCACTCGCCTCGCTAGTGAGAGAACCTGGGTTCGATTCCTGGATGAACTGAAACTTTGGGCAGTTTTCCTTACTCCGCACGACTCTGTTTAACAAGCAGTAAGTAGGATTACTCGACTAATAAGTCTCGACTAACTCGAATTAGTCGACTGATATGTTGAAGTGATAATCCCGACCCAAAAAAATTGAATCCATGACCGTTTGTGAGACATTGTTGCCGCATTTTGCCCACAAAATGCACAGTACTAAAATATATTCTGTCTAGTGTTTCAAGACATTGTGAAGATCTGATAAGATCAAAAGGATTATAACTATGTCTGCTCATGTAGCCAGCCCAGTTCCAAGGAGATCCAAATTGCCTTCTTCCCTACCCCGTCACCCGGCTGTAGCACTACCACCCATCCCCCACACCCCATCTAAGAGAAAATCTACAACATGCAAGAGTGAAACATGACCATTTTTGGCCGCTCTAGGTTAAAATAAATGTAGTCCGGGTTGACGATTTTATTAAACTACGGAAAGCTATGTTTCATTTATTGGCTTTAGTAATGTGATATTTACACTTCCACCTTGTATCAAAGGGTGTTTTCATCAAGCTTTGTCTGCTTCAAAGTACAGTAGTAGGTAGTGGGCTTTGAACGGACAATGGACAGTGATATTACTTAATTTGATAAGTGATATTATTTCATCACTTGCAGACAGCAATCTAGTGCTTTTGGAGGTATGGGAGCATCACAATTCAAGCCCAGCAAAGAAATTATAATAGGGTCAAAAAGCACCCTGTTCCCCCAGCACTCCTGCATGTTGTATTCTACAATAATAATGAAAGAATATTTCTGGTGTTTGAATATAGGGCTTTTCACATCAAGAACACATTTTATTTATATAGCGACTTTCACATCAAGAGGATGTCCCAAGGTGCTGGACAGTTGAGAGTTTCCATCCGAGCTAAGGGAAGGATTTAGGCGAGGTGGGGAGTCCAAATGCTTGTAGGGTGTACGGGGGGAAGATGCCAAAAGGTGCAGTCAATAAGGAACGTCTTGAGAAGGACATTGAATGAGCCGAGGAAAGAAGTGAGGCAACGGAATTCTAAAATTGAGTTCCAGAGAGTGGGGATTGTAGGCTGAAAGCCTGACCACTGATGGGGGAGTAGACATAGTGGTGGACATGAAGCAGGCCAGTACCTGACTAGTCAAGAGAACCTCTGAAACCCTATCACTTGGTAGTCTGGTTTAAGAATGCTGCAGAGGTAAGATGGTACAAGACCGTTGAGGGATTTAAAAGTGAGGACAAGGATCTACCGCCAGCAGTACATCTCCACAAACGTTTTTTCCTCCCGCACTCACCCAGTTACCCTCGGAGTACCCCAGGGATCCATGCTTGGCCCCCTCCTTTTACTCATCTATACGCTTCCTCTTGGAGATGTGATCCGCAGACATGGGGCACACTTCCACATGTACGCGGATGACACCCAACTCTATCTCTCCATTTCACTTTGTGACCCCCAGTCCCCCGATGTTCTGTCAGCCTGCCTGTCAGACATCAGGGGCTATATGAGCGCAAATTATTTGCAGCTGAATGTTGACAAGACGGAGGCCATACTCCTTAGCTCTCGTCAACGTCTCCATTCGCACGGCTCTCACCTCCTCCACCTTCCTGGACTGCCCTTAAAACTCTCCGAACCTGTGCGCAACCTTGGCATCAGGTTCGACCCCCAACTGTCCTTCCTCCCCCACATCCAGTCCGTCACTAGCACTGCCTTCTATCACCTCTGATGGATCGCCCATCTCCGGTAATACCTCACCTTAAAAGCCGCCGAAACCTTGGTCCACGCCTTTGTCACCTCTCGGCTGGACTATTGCAACACCCTCCTCGCCAGTCTCCCCTCCACCACAATCCACAAATCCAGCTAATCCAAAACTCTGCTGCCCGCATACTCACCCGCTCAAAAATAACTTGCTCCTTAAAAAAAAGTTCAATACTTAAAAAAGAAGTTTAAAAATATTATGGGAATTATAAGAAGGCAAATAATTTTTATCCCAATTTCTGAACATATATTTTTCGGATCAACCTATGACCTTTACTTAGTCCTGTAATGTAGTGGTCAGAGTGCTCACCTCTCAAGCAAGAAGACTGAGGCTTGATTCCCAGGCAGGGTAAAACAGTCGGCAAGTTTCCTTACTCCACACACCTATTTAACTAGCAGTAAGTAGGAACCCAGTTGTTAGTCAATTGGTGGATTACATTTTGGGAGTGATTAATCGAAAAAAAATGTGGTCACTCAATCCACGATTGTTTGTGGGACATTGCTGTACATAATTGGCTGCTGTGATTTGCCGATGGGTCCATCGAAGAGAAGAGTTTTGAGGTGAGACTTGAAGGAGGCCACGGAGGTGCAAGGTGGAGGGACTTCGGGATGGAGTTCCAGAGATTGGGAGCAGAGTGACTGAAGGCTCGCCCACTAATGGTTGGGCGGGTGGTCAGGGGACGTGGAGCAGGCCAGAGCCTGCTGAACAGAAGGGGCAGGCAGGTTGGTAAGGGGATAGGAGGTCACGGATGTAGGGTGGGGCAAGGTTGTGGAGGGCTTTACATGTGAGGACCAGATCTTGAATTGGATCCTCTGGATGATGGAGAGCCAATGGAGTCGGGCAAGGATGGAGGAGATGGGATCACAGAGTTTGGAACGGTAGAGGACATGGGCCTCAGAGTTCTGGACTATCCACAGCCTGTGGAGGGAGGAATTGGAATGGCCGACCAGCATGGCATTTGCCTAGTACTGGAGTCGAGGGTAGAGGCGGAGAGATAGAGTTGGAAGTTACCCCCATGTCCAAGGATGATGTCACCAAGTGGAAGCATATAGATGTTAAAAAGTAGGGAGCCAACGAAAGAGCCCTGGGGGACGCTACAGGTGACAGTGCGGGTGCTGGAAGAGAAACCGTTGGTGGTGACAAAGTGTCGGCGATGAGAGAGAGGTAGGAATCAAACCAGGCGATACACTCCGTGAAACACTTTGAGATGTTGCAACAGGTTCTCCACGATGTTGCAAAACGTTGTGTAGTCCTATAGCTAAGTGGTTAGAGCACTTGCCTTGCAAACAAAAGACCTGGGTTCAATTCCAGCCAATAATACATTGATTATTTAAATCCACAACTGTTTGTGGGACACTGCTGTGCAAAATTGATGCCGTGTTTCGCCCACAAATCTACAGTCAATTCACTTTACAGTATATTCTGTGAAGAGCTTTGAGATGTCTAGAAGACGTGATATCAAATGCAAGGAATATTATTATTATTATTACCAACACGTTGAGGCACTTTATCAAATGCAAGTGTTGTAATTATTATTTATTTGTTTCAGTGTTCAGCCTTGTTGCTTAACAACAGGTATGGTTCTGTAGTGCTCTCAGTTTATCATTATTTCCTCTTTATATCTGTACAGCAAAGCAGGACTCTGCGACCTGCCTGGAAACCTTTACCTACCAGAATTGGTTGTTTGTTTTGCTTTCAGATGCACTGAGATGGCAGAACAAGAGAATATAGGTTCAGAGTCGCAAGGGTACATTGGGTGACAGACATCAGTATGTATTTATTTGGTAATTAATGACTAGAACAGGGTTTGTCAGGAATGGTGGTCGAAGCGATCGCAGGGACTCGTTTAAATAAAACAGCTTGAAGTTGTGATAGGAAGGCTGTAGGGCAGGTGTTCTGGAAGGGTGAGATGTGGTGAGATATCTTATCAGAACTAATCCTGTGATCCAGACTATACAATATAAATGTTTACCAGAGTCACCTCTTTCTCCTGTAAAAAAAAATAAACAAGCTTGATACAGATGCAAGACAGCATCTGGTCTAAATTCGCCCCCAAATATATACAGTTAGTTCACTTCACAAAATATCATTTTTGAGATGTCTCAGCACAATGATAAGTCACTAAATCAAATGCAAGGATGATCATTATAAATGTAAGTCTTTCTTTGCATCTCACACTCTCTCTCTCGCTCTCCCTCTCTTTTTCTCTCACCCTCTTTCACTTCCCCCACTCTTCCCCCACCCCTCCACCACCCGTTTTCTTCTTGCAAGCAATTTTACAGGACTGAAGTGCTCAATTATTGATGAGCCGAGACAGCACCACAAAGTGGTTATTAATGTTGAACAGGACCGGCATGAAGCTGCCCGAAAAGATGCCACAGGGGATTCTTCTGCTCTGCCAAGAAAATAGATCTAATTGTAGCACTGTTTACCATGCCAGATGCCATGTCCAATTATTGTCAAAAGGGACCTCTGCGGATCAAATGTGCTGGGGAAGAGGCAAGAGGCATGGCTCAGATACTGGCAAGCGCTTGGATACCTCTGCAGTGTAAACAGTTCCCCTCAAAGAACTGTGATTATCAAGTCACCGCAATATGTTACAGTTCGTGCCTCTCTCACCTGTTGTTTTATTTTTGCTTTCATTCCCATGTGCCAGCTCCCTAGTTGGCAGGTTGCAGTTCGTTTTATTTTCTGCTAACAACACGTCCCAGAATTTGATTTAACCATTAAAAAAAGTGCAGCTATAATCACCTATTGCTTGTGTCAAAAACAGACAAAATAATAATAATAATAATAATATTAACCATTGCATTTGGTTTAGCGCCTTACTCGTCGTTCAGACGTCACAAAGAGCTTCACAAAATTTATTGTAAAACAGATTGGTGTGTATTTTGTGGGCAAAACACGGCAGCGAATTGCGCACAGCAGTGTTCCACAAACAGTAGCAAATTGAGGGATGTGAGGGAATATTACCCCCAGAAAGTGATCCTCCAATGGATGTCCTCCCAACTTGAAAGGCGCTCTAGAAATGTTATGTTGTTGTTGTTGTTGTTATAACCAGGCTCCTGCTTACTGCTAGGTAAATAAAAGCCGATGTAATAAGGAAACCTTCCTTAACTTTTGCTTTGCCCAAGAACTGAACCAGAGTCCTCTTACTTGCTAAGCGATTGTGCTAACCACAACACTATGGGAATTCACAAACTCCACGGCATGATAGATGTATTTTACCTGAGCTCTGATTCACCCGATCCCCTGATTCCAGAAGTCATGCAGGATTTTGTTTAAGGTATCTGTCCAAAAATATAAATATTAATGTGTCTTTCACACGGGAGGACATCTGACAACCTACGTTTAAAATAGTCAACCTCACTTCAGGAGCATGCTTCAAAGCGGTTCACAAGAGATACTGTAAAGTGCAGTGACTGTGTGATTTGTATCATAAATAATAATAATAATCCTTGCATGTGACATAGGACCTTACTGTGTCATTGAGACGCCTCAATGCACTTCACAGGATATATTGTAAAATGGATCGATTGTGTATTTTGTGAGCGTAACGAGGCAGCCAACAGTGTCCCACAAACTGTCATGGATTGAGTTCAACAAATTTCTCATTTGCGGGAATTCATGGCCAAGACAATGGGCAAAACTGCCTTCTCTTCAGACCTGAGTGTGGGCAGAAAACAGTAAATTCAGGTGTGTCTCATACACGCATTAATACTAAACTCACCAACTCCTCCCTCCATAGACTGCAGTTCATCCAAAACTTTGCAGCCCATGTCCTCTCCAGCACCCGGCTCCGTGACACTATCACCCACACCTTCACCCGACTTCAATGGCTTCCCAACACACAAACAATACCATTCAATAATAATACAGGAATAATAATCCTTACATTTGATATAGCTCTTTTCACGTCTTCTAGACGTCTCAAAGCGCTTCACAGAATATACTGTAAAGTGAACTGACTGTATATTTGTGGGCGAAACGAGGCAGCCAATTGCGCACAACAGTGTCCCACAACAGTCGTGAATTGAAATGATCAATTTATTATAGATTTTTGGGGGACAGATTATTATTAGGCGTATATATATAGTATATATATATTTACTATATATATAAGGAAACTTGCCCAAGATTTCGCCCTGACCTGCCTGGATTTGAAACACAGATCTCACATTTGTAAGGCGAGAGCTCTAACCACTGAGCTTCAGGACTCCACAAGATCCTGGATTTCATCTTCAACGGCCTCCATGGCCTCGCTCTGCCCTACCTATGCAACCTTCTAACCCCTAGCATCCTGCCACTCTGCTCAATGGGCTCCTGCCTGCTTCACGTCCCCCGTGAAGCAGGCAGGAGCCACCAAAACACAGCTCGCATTTAATTTGAATTTACCGACAATCACAAAAGTGCTTCCAATAACATATGTTCGTATTCCTAGGTGGCTGTGTTTCATTTTGTTCCGCTGTGTGTGTACCTGACATGGAAGTCGCTTTTCTGTTACCTGGGGTCATTTTCATTCATGGATATTTCACAGAGCTGTCACTCTGAACTACCTTGGGTATGTATCCAGTCAATTCTTTATTACTTATAATAGCTCCAATTGTTTGGCTCTCGGTCATTGTGCTGTATCATAGTGCTGAGACAGGCACCGTGAGAGTAAATCACTTCTGCTAAAGTAACAATTCCTCCACTTCAAAAAGTTAACTGAATACTTTTTTCTCATTCCTCTCACTGACTAAAATGTGAAGATTAGCAATATATATTCTTTGCATTTGGCACAATAATAATAATCCTTGCATTTGATTCAGTTTATTTTATCATCGAGCCAAGTCAAAGTGCTCCACACAATATATTTTAAAGTGGATTAACTGTATTTTCTGGGAGAAACTGACACACTGCACTTGCATACTGTAGTGTCCCACAAACAGTTGTGGGTTGAGTGACCATATTGTTATTATTATTTTTCTCAAATTATCATTCTAATTGTGTGTCCCATAGCTCAGCGGTTAGAGCCCTCACCTTACAAGCGAGGGACCTGGCTTTGATTCCTGGCATGCCAGGGTGAAACCTTGGGCAAGTTTCCTTACTGCACAAACCTGATAATAACAACAACAACAACAATAACAATATTACACTTATATAGCACTTTTCACATCAGGAGGACGTCAAAAGGCGCTATCCCTCAAGAAAAAAAAAAAAAATTTGGTCATTTCAATCCACGCATTTGGGCTGCCATGCGTTGCCCACATATATACAGTCAATTCACTTTACAGTATACTCTGTGAAGCTCTTTAAGACGTCATCCAGAGGATTCAATTCAAGATCCTGATCCTCACCTTCAAAGCCCTCCATGGCCTTGCCCCATCCTACTTCTGCAATGTCCTAACCCCTACCAATCTGCCCACCCCTCCACTCAGCATACACCGGCCTGCCGCATATCCCCGACTCACCCGCCCCACCATCAGCTGGTGAGCCTTCAGCCACTCTGGCCCCAACCTCTGGAATTCCAATGCGCAGTCCCTCCTCTTGCCCCCTGCCTGGCCTCCTTCAAGTCCAGCCTCATGACCCTCCTCTTCGACGATCTCATCGATCACTCCAAATCCCCTCCTTTCCCTCCACCCTCCCCATCACAACCGCAGCTTGGGTCTGAAATAATGACTGTCCAGTGCCTTGAGACATCATCCTGATGTGAAAGGTGCTATACAAGTGTAATTTTGTTGTTGTTGTCGTGATTCTTCCAGTTGGCCATCCTTTGGATGAGACATTAAACTGAAGCCCTGTCTGCCTGGTCAGGTGTATATTAAAGATTCTATAATGACATGGGATCATGAACTTTCAACTGAACAGGCAGACAAGGTCACGGTTTCTATCTTTCATCTAGCCTAACATCTTCCAAATAAAATTGGGAATTCATGTCACAGCTGTTTGATGAGCATCAGTGTCCTCATAATTAGTTGCACAAATAGACAGTTACTACAATTTACAGCAATTATCTGTAAAGTGCTCCAAGACACTGCAATGACATTATAGGAAACACAATGAAATTCAAATGCAATTAAATCTTGCTCCCTTGTCTCTCTTCCTAACCAAAGAACAAACAGAAAGTTTGCATTTAAATCTGTCAATGAAGTTTCCATTCTTTTGTGCCAGTTGTTTTCCAATACTCCAGAAAAAGACGTCAATCTGGCAGCTTTTAATGGAAACTATCTGTTAGGAGAGAGGAAACACGAAAGCTAGTATTTTACTTAGATCATTGCATCAATTCTAAATGTGATTGAGAAAGTAAACCTTGAACAGTACTTCCATATGTCCCAAGGCAGCAGAACAGCAAACTGGAGAAAGCTATGGGACTCAAAGTATTGCTCTCTAAAAGAGCTAGCACACACACACATTGAACCCAATGGGCTTCTTGTGTGCCATAAATTTCTAAGGTTCTAACTCAAAGGTGTCACCGTGACTCAATGATAACACTCTTGTCTCTGAGTCAACGGTTGTGGATTCAAGCCTCAATAATTAAATAATAATAATCCTTGCATTTCATATAATGCTTTTCATGTCTTCTAGATGTCTCAAAGTACTTCAACAGAATGTAAAGTGAATTGACTGTATATTTGTGGGCAAGAGGTGGCAGCCAATTGCACACAACAATGTCCCACTAACAGTCGTGGATTAAAGTGACCAATTTATTTACTTTTTTTTGAGGGATTATTATTGGCGTGTGGAATAAGGAAACTTGGAGCATGGAGCTACAGGACTCCAAAATGAGGATGTCCTACATTGTCAGAGGAGCCGTCCTTTGAATGAGACGTTAAACCGAGGCCCTGTTCTGCCTGTTAAACCTCTGTGGCGCTATCTGAAAAGACTTTCTCCCATTCACCTGGTCAACAATCCATCAGATAAAATTAGTCATTCACCTCGTGACTGATTGTGGAACTTACTATTGTGTGCATATTGGCTGCTGCATTCACAAAGCTGCTAAGTGTAATCTGTGAAATGCTTTCAGGCATCCTCGTACATGAAAGGTCTATGTGGAGACCTGTAGCTCAGTGTTAGAGCAATCACCTCACAAGCAAGAAATCTAGTTCGATTCCCAAGAGGGCAAAAGGTTGGGCAAGTTTCCTTACTCCACACACCTCTGTTTACCTAGCGGTAAGTACGAACACGATTGTTAGTCGATTACCGATTGCTTTTACGGGAGATTAATCCCTTAATAAAACAAATTGGGTTCACTTGTGTTTGTGGGCACACTGCTGTGTGCAATTGGTTGCCCATAAAATATACCGTCAATATACATTACGCCTTGGGATGTCCTCCCAACATGAAAGGCACTCTAGAATTGTAATTTTTGTTTTTTGTTGTTGTTACAGTATATTCTGTTAAACACTTTGTGACAATTCAAAGATAAGGTGTTATATCAAATGCAAGATTTTTTGTAAATGGTATAGTGGATTGGAATGAGGCCGTCAAAGCATTTAAAAGTGAGTGTGAGCGTGCAAATCAAAGAAGGATAATAACAATCCTTCTATTTGATATAGCTGCCAACATAACAATTTGCCCACTTTGGAAGAAGGTTGACTGACTTTTTCCCTTTATGGGAATGTGTTTGTTCTGTCCCTGAACTATCTCCTGCTTGAAGACTTCCCATTGATCTTTAGCTATTTTACCTGCAAATCTTTTTTTCCAGTCCATTTTGGCTAATTTCACTGAAATTATCCCTCTTCCAGTTGAGTATCTTCATCTTTGATTGTACGTGTCCCTTTCCATAAGTACCCTCAAACTACTGATGTTGTGATACCTGTGAAACCTGTCCCACTTCATTCCCCAGAAATAGATCCAGCACTGCTTCCTTCCTCGTTGGGCTGGAAACATACTGATCAAGAAAGTTGTTCTGTACATATTTTAGGCATGATTCCCCATCTTTGCCCTTTATTCTGTTATTTTGCTAGTCTATGTTGGTATAATTGAGGTCCCCCATTATCACTACTCTATTGGCTTTGCATCTTTCTGAAATCTGCTTGCAGATCTGTTTGCCTATCTCCTTCCCACTATTTGGTGGTCTATATTATACCCTTAACAGTGCAACAGCTCCTTTTTTGTTCCTTATCTCTAACCAGATAGATTCTGTTTTTGGTCATCTAGCACCTTATCCCTTTCCAAGGCTGTAGCCGTGTCTTTAATTAATATTGCCACCCCCACCCCCCTTCTTTTTTTTCCTTCCCTATCCCTTCTCTATCCCCCCTGATTACATTATAGCCAGTAATATTCAGCTTCTATTCCTGCCTTTGTTTGAGTCAAATCTCCATTACTGTTACTACATCATATCCCCATGTGGTAACTTGAGCCTGCAGCTCACCAATCTTATTTGTCACACTCCATGCATTTACTCACATGCACTCCAAGAATGACTTAGCGTGTTCTGCATTTTTACCCCATCTTATCCCTTCTTTTTCTGGACTACTGCTTTCTGCATTGCCTCCCTACCTCAAAATTAGTTTAAACCTTCCCCTGCAGCACTAGCTAACCTCCCTACAAGGACATTCATTCCAGCTCTATTTAGGCGTAACTCATCCATCTTGTACAGGTCCCACTTGCTCCAGAACTGGTTCCAATGTTCCAGAAACATGAAGCCCTCCTTTCTGCACCATTTCTACAGCCATCCATTCATATGCTGGGTCCTGCCATTTTGAAACTAACTTCCACGAGGCACTGGGTGTAATCCAGAGATCACCACCTTTGAGATTCTACTCTTTAGCTTTTTCCCCAGCTTCTGATACTCTCTCCCTGTAGTATCTCAGCCCTTTTTTTGATGACATCATAGATCCCAACATGGACCACCACTTCCGGATGTTCCCCTTCCACCTGTAGAATTTTATGCATCCGTTCTGTGATGTCTTCAACCCTGGCACCATGGAGGCAACATACCATCCGAGACTCAAGTCTTTGGTTGCAGCAACATCTGTCTACACCTTGGACTGTTGTATCCCCAATGACAGCTGCATTGGCACTTTCTCTATGTCCCTCTGTGCATCCACTTGCTTTTTACTACTCTTCCCCCAAGGTATAAACATCCTCCTCAGTATTCAGTACCGAGTATCAGTTTGTGAGTGCCACACTTTCGAGGGATTTCTGCACTGCCTGCCCCTTCTTCCTACCATGTCACCCAGTCACTCTCCCTCTGAACCCTCAGTGGCTGTGTGGTGACCAACTCCTGAAATTATTGTAATCCTCAGCCTCTCATATACAATGTAGTGACTCCAGTCTCTCTTCGACCTTAGAAATCTTGAGCTCAAGCTCGAACAGCCAGAGGCACTTCCTGCATACATGATTGTCTAGGTTGCACAAAGTTCCCACATGACACACACTGTGCATGCCACGGATCTCAGCTGCTCAGCCATGTTCACAGACATGTTTTTATATTATTGTTAATATTATATAACATATTTTACAACTTCGCACCTACCTCCCCCTCCGCACCTAATTCCCACTGTCATCCTATTCCTTCTCACTCTGGTCTCACCTTACTCTGGTCGCAACTTAAGATGTTTCAAAATGCTTCTCAGATTATATTGTAAGGTGAATCGTATGTGGTGAAAACACAGCATTAATTGTGCCCAGTGGTGTCCCATGAATAGTCGTGGATTGAGTGATCACATTTTATCTTTTTTGGAGGGATAATTACTCACAGAAAGTGATCTGCCGATCAACAAACAACCAGGTTCCTACTTTCTGCTGGTTAAACAGAGGCTTGTAGAGTAAGGAAACTTGCCTAAGGTTTCACCCTGCCCAGGAATTGAACCCAGGGCCTCTCGCTTACAAGGTGAGCGTGTACTATAGGACTCCACTTAGGGATAGAGAGCAAGTGAATCCTTGCGAGCATGGGGGCGACGGGGTGTGGGAGAGAAGGTAATAAGTACTATGATACATTCACAGAGCCTGATGCAGCAGAGGACGCGGACTGTGGAGTTCTGTATGGCAAATAATACAAACATATTCATGAGATATTCTCTGCAAAGAAAAAAGCACTTGCATAATACTTAATGCAAAGCCAATGCAAACTCCAGGCTAAGTGGAGAAACACAATTGATATTTGCATTCATTCTGCAGTGCTGTGGGGGGGTGGGTATTTTCTTTTTTGGAGGGGTGCATGGGTTTGTCGTGTGGAGACAAACAGAAATGTGTATTCCTAATGCTTCTTGTTAAGTTGATTTCAACCTGGGCTATCATTTTCGTAACAAATTGCTTTTTGCGGCCTTGAGCGCAAATGTGCTCTCCACAATAGTCTAGCCTGTGCAAGGGAGCAAAGCCTCATTATTCAACTGCTGCTCTGCCTCTCAGAGCCTGCACCAATGTAAATGCATTGAGATGGTTATGAATTCATTTGCTCTGGCATTATCTTACACAGAGCACTTCTAACTAGGTCTCCTGCATATCCCCGAATTAGGTTAAGGTACATTCGGCCCATTTAGTCCCGGAAAACATTATATTTGCTTTCCCCTTTGGACAGGCTGCGGGATCCGCTCATCTGTAAACAGATTCCGTGCCAGATGTCGAGAACTGCCCCAATACATCTGTGTCCGCCATTATGTTTTCTAATCGAATACCGACATGACAACTGTAGAGGGTCCTTCCGGCAGAAGAATGATCCGCGACTAGCAAGGTTACCATGGGTTAGGATTCCCAGCTTTGTATCTTTTCTGGGAGAACATTGTAAATGATAGCAGATCAGTACAACAACAACAACAACTTTGATATATATATAGTGCCCTCCACGCCGGATGGCGTCTCAGAGTACTTCACAGTAACAGATCCCGGGCCGAGTCAGGGGCAGGGGTAGAAAGGTGGCCAAAGGTGTGGTCAAAGAGAAAGGTCTTTAGCTTGGACCTGAAACTGGAAAGAGAGGGGGCGAGGCGAAGGGAGTGAGGAAGGGAGTTCCAGAAGTAGTAAAACCTAGAAATTTGAGGAAATTCAGAGAGCTGGGTGTCTAACACATGTGGGCACCTATCACTGTGCTTAAGAATATCCAAACCAGACTTAAGTTCACTTGTTTGGAGAGTTGCATTTGTGTTATATCAGCTACACGTGGATGTTTTCCTGTGGCTGGAATAGAACGCACACTTCCACCCTGCTTGCCTAATTCCAGACAGTATCAAATGCTGGCTGGCATGAGTCAAGGGTTGTTCCATCTCCTCACGCTCGTTCAGGTGTTACTGGACTCTAACCAGCTAAATCTGATTAGCTTGTTATTGAGAACTCTGTCTGACAAGCTTCCAAGCTCAGCTCCAAGGAAACTCTACTTATCTCCCCCAACCACCCCCCAGGAGAAAATTCCTTCTTGGCCCTCTTTATAAAATTTACTCATTTGGTTTTATGAAACTGTTGAGGAATTCATCCTCCCTGATATATCGTGGAAGAAAACTACCCATAAAGTTTTTAAACAATGTGAGTTCCGAGATGGGATTGATTGCTAGGATTTAATTAGTGCTGGTAAAGTAGAAATAATAATAACCACTAGGGTCCGTCGATATGGAAATTTTCCGATTTAGATATATCGATGGGCTCATATCGAGATATACTGAAATATCGATATTTTCGGGTTTCTCGTACTGCGCATGCGCGCGCGACGTGCGCATACCGTGTGCGCGCACTCTCAGAGTGCGTGCACGTTCCGGGCGCGCACGCATTCGGGGCCTATCTCCTCAGGAGGTAAATATCTTTCTCTCTCTTTGTCTCTCACTCTCTCCATCTCTGTGTTTTTCTGTCTGTGTGTCTCTCTCACATCACCCACATCTCTATCTGTATATTATCACATCCACACCATCTCTCCCCCCACCCCCCTGCAATCTCTCTCTCCCCCCAACCCACCCCAGCCATCTCTCACCCCACCCACCAGCTGTCTCTCTCCCCCCCCCACCCACCCCCAGCCGTCTCTTTCGCCCTCCCCCCCAGCTATCTCTCTCCCCCCCCCCCCCCCCAAGCCGCCTCTCTCCCCCACCCACACCCCCCACCCCCAGCGTCTCTCTCCCCCTCCCACCCCGCATCCGTCTCTCCCCCCCAACCCCCCAACCGTCTCTCTACCCCTCCCACCGCAACCATCTCTCTCCACCTCCCCCCCAGCGGTCTCTCTCCCTCCTCCCCCCCCATCCGTCTCTCTCCCCCTCACCCCCCCAGCCGTCTCTCTCCCCTTCACACACACCCCCAGCCGTCTGTCTCCCCTCAACCCCCCAGCCGTCTCTCCTCCCCCGCAACCCCCAGCCATCTCTCTCCCCCTCCAGCCGTCACTCTCACCCTCCCACTCCCCCACCCCCCCAGCCATCGCTCTCACCCCCCCACCCCTTGCATACCTGTATATTGTATTCGAGGACTGTGAATACAATATGGCGGCCTTGCATCTCGGTCTGTGCATTGTGTATAGAGATGTGCATTCTGGGTCTTGTAGTTCAGTGTGCGGCATTCCGATTTTTTACCTCGATATATCGATTTTTCGATATATCTATATTTTTAAAAGGCCTATATCAGCGTATCGATCTGAAAATTATATCAGGTTTTAGCGATACATCGATATATCGCCGGACCCTAATAACCACCCACCCAAACATTAGTACTCAGATTTTCAGTGTAGCTCCCCCACCCTCTGATCTCCATCTCGGAAACACTTCGACTTGCCACTTCCCTCACCTCCTTCAAGGTCCACCTAAAGTCTTGCTCATTGACCAAGCTTTCAACTTACAACACACTGACCATCCTAACTGTCCAAGCCACAGCACACCCTGGACTGTCCAACAACTTGGAACGCCCTCCCGATGTGAAAGGTGCTGTATAAATATTTGTATTGTATTTTATTTGATGTAATGCCTGATAATGTCAAAACAACTCAAAGTACTTCACAATGCCTTAATATAAAGTACAGTACTGTGACAGGGTATTTGTTGCGCAGCTTATCAGCTGATTTGCACACATCAGACTCCCACAAATAGCCTTCAAGTAAATGACCATTATATTCTCATATGGGGTCTTGTTGGTAGGATATTGTGAGAAACACCCTAATCTTTTTCAAATACTGTAGTGCCATGGGAATTTAAAGTCCACTTAAACAGGCAGATGAGACCTTAGTTTAACATCTCATCCACCTATAATAATGCAGAGTTCCTCTCCCCAGCGTTCCCCTCACAGCACTGCTATGGATTGTCAACCTGGACTGTGAGCTCACAGTCAATCTGTGTATTGTGTAATGATAACTATTTCATGGTGAATATAAGTTATGTATGCAATAAAGGAAGCATAAGTGATAAGACACAATTGGAAATCAAGTTCGAAAGGCTGTAAATAACAACAACAACAACAACAGCAACAACAACTTTGATTTATATAGCGCTCTCCACGCCGGACGGTATCTCATAGCGTTTCACAATAACGGATCCCGGGGGCGAGCCAGGGGTAGGGGGAGAAAGGTGATCAAAGGTGCGGTCGAAGACAAAGGTCTTTAGCTGAGACCTGAAACTAGGAAGAGAGGGGGAGAGGTGAACGGAGTGAGGAAGGGAATTCCAGAGCATGTAGATACACATGTAGATATATCAAAAGCCCATTATTTATCAATCACACAGTTGCTTACTGGAACTCTGCATTATTAGAGGTGCTATTCATTGGATGAGACGTTGCTTGATGTACTTGCTGCTTGGCAAACAGAGGTATGTGGAGTAAGGAAACTTGCCTAAGGTTTTGCCCTGCCTGGGAATCAAACCTGAGTCCCCTCACTTTGGAGGCGAATGCTCCCACTACTACTCTACAGGACTCCAATGCTCTAACTAATACACTACAAGACTCCACAGGCTACAGGACCAATGCATTACAGCACTTGCCCTGGCACTAAACTGCACATTACAATTGCGATCTTCACTGATGATTGAGAAATTCCTTTAAACACTTCAGGGCTCTTTTGTTTCATCCTGAGACACATCTGACGGTTCTTAAACTGTGCGATGCTTTAGCAAATGATTATTCACAGGGAACCCTTAACGATCAATAGGATGGAATTTGTTCTGCCAGTAGGTTTATAAATGGAAGTTTGTGTGCCCACACTGTATAATATCTCTGGGTAAATCAATCCTCCTCACAGTTGAGCACACGTTTAAGAATGTGTTGCTTCAATGATCAGCTTTGTACCTCCACAAGACTGAGACTATGGGTCAAGGTATGCCAGCCTGGTTTAGCTTTTGACACACTTTCCTCTGAGACACAAGGTTATGAGTCCAAGCCCACCATCAGGGTCTTTGAATTGATATTGTCTAAACTGCTGCTGTGCAGTTAAAACAGAAGTGAAGCTCCTGTAGCTCGGTGGTTAGAGCACTT
Source organism: Hydrolagus colliei (assembly GCA_035084275.1). Taxonomy (NCBI): domain Eukaryota; kingdom Metazoa; phylum Chordata; class Chondrichthyes; order Chimaeriformes; family Chimaeridae; genus Hydrolagus; species Hydrolagus colliei. Next base: position 37,152,978 of record CM068744.1, read on the forward strand.
GCCTTGCAAGCATGAGACCTGTTTTCAAATCCAGGCAGATCAGGGCGAAACCTTGGGCAAGTTTCCTTACTCCACATGCCTAATAGTAATCCATCCCAAAAAAACCACAATATTAAAAATTGGTCATTTTCAATCCACAATTGTTTGTGGGACACTGCTGTGCGCAATTGGCTGCCACGTTTCATCCACACATATACACTCAATTCACTTTACAGTATATTCTATTAACCACTTTGAGATGTCAATAAGATGTGAAAAACGCTACATCAAATGCAAGGATTATTATTATTATTATTAGATTATTAAGTTACAGGGAACACTCAGCAGGTCTGGCAGCATCTATGGAAAGAGGAAAGTGAATTAATGTTTCAAGAAAGAACATAAGAATAAGGAACAGGAGTAGGTCATTCAGCCCCTCTTCTTCCAGTAAGATGCTAAAATGTCTCCCTGTGCAGACGGACGTTAAAATTTCCAAGGCTCGATTGTCCCGATGCCCAAGCTAACAATCTCCCAGATAATATCGATCATTCACTTTGTAACTGTTTGTGTGTCATTGCTCTGTGTAAATTGGCCAAGTTCACCTTCAAGTAAACAGTCACTACAGTGAATAGTGATTATTTGTGATGGTCCTGACGCTGTGCCAAATGTAATAATAATAATCCTTGCAATTGATATAGCGCTTTTCACATTTTATTGACGTCTCAAAGCATTTCGTAGAATATAATATATATAGAATAGAATTGTTGCTGAATTCTGAGCATCGACTCTTCATCTGGATTCCCATAGCCTAGGGTTGCCTCACAAGTGAGAGGACCTAGGTTCGATTCCCAGGTGTGACAAAACCTTAGGCAATTTTCCTTAACCCCACAGTTCTATTTAACTAGCAGTAAGTAGGATTCCAGTTGTTAGTCGATTGGCAGATTGCTTTCCGGGATAATAACGTCATGCCTTTTTAAAAATGTGTTCACTCAATCCACGACTGTTTGTAGGGCACTGCTGTGTGCAATTGGCTGCTGCATTTAGCCCACAATAGTATGCAGTCGATTCACTTTACAATATATTCTGTGAAGTGCTTCGAGACGTCTCAATGACGTGATGAGGCCTTATACCAAATGCTGGGATTGTTATCATCCATCTGAGTTATGACATTTTTTAAAGAAAATGGAATGAAACTGAATACATTAAGGGGATGTCATTAAAATGCCAAACTCCCTTCACTGAGATGAGTGAACGACAGGCTCCATCAAAAAGTTATATGCAATATAATGTAGTGAATCTATGATTTCTATGGTACTTATCTTCCTGGTTTAACTGGCCATTAATGTTAATTGAACAAATGTCTTACTTTTTTTTGCTGGCATGATAAAGTTTGTGTTTATGTAGATTTTATGGTGTTCTCACAATCTTGGAGAATCAATAGTGACAGCTTCACAGCAGGGGATTCTGTGTGAGATATTTGACTACAGATGCTTTCTGTTGAAACTTTATCAGCTTTTGGGTTCAAGTCACGTTGGGACTTTCAACTCAGTTTAGGCTGACTCTCCAGTGTTGGGAGATCCCTGCCTTGTTGGAGGTGACGTCCTTCAGATGAGGATGTTAAACCAAGGTCCTCTCTACCTGTTCAGGTGGACTTTACAGATCCTATGGCACCATTTGCAAACAGAAAGAAGTTTCTCACAATGTCTTGTCCAATAGTTCCCCATATAAAATTATTAATCGACTTACAGGTTGATTTAGGGACAATTTGACAAATTGGCTGCTGATGTTGCCTACAAACATGGTCACTACACTTTAGAGTATGTCCAGGATATCCTCCTGATGTGAAAGATGATATGACAAGTGCAAGGTTGTTGACCTTGAATGCTCTAATGCTTCACCAGCCCACAACTAATTGCAGGAAGCCAAAGCCATCATTGGTAGGTTGGTGCCAGCTGAACAAGTATCAGGTAAGCTTGACAGAGAATGATTTCAATGGCAAGTTATGGGCTTTAACCTGGTTAGACTCCAACAGCTACTCCCAACCCTCACTCTGGGTGCCCCAAGCCTTGAGTCTTGCTAACCTGCTACCAATACTCTCTGGAATTAGGAAAACAGGATGAGTGCATCCAGGGAGAGAGTATGCATTCCATTCCGACAATCTATCTCTGGAACTTTTGTGTTGAGGTGAGATATAAGGAATTCTAACTTTTGTTTGAATACATTTAAGCTAACTGTTTGGATATTGTTGGTGATGGGTTTCTGCATGTGTCAGACACCCAGCTGACAAAAAAAATACTTTGACCATGTTTTCGGTCACCTTTCCCCTCTCGACAACCTCCTCGCACCTATTACTTAAGCACCATGCTGGGTTTCTGCACTTGTCAGACACACGACTGACCAAAACAAATTAAAACCGCTGCAATTTCACTCTTCTTTTCAAATCTCTCACTCTTCTGCACTCCCTACCTCTCTGACCTCCTCTCTCCCCACAACTGCACCCATTGCCTTCACTCTACCGGGTCTGGCCTTCTCCTTGTCCCCTGAATCCTCCGCTCCACCATTGGCAGCTGTGCCTTCAGCCACTACACATAAAGGCTCTGGAACTCCCTTCCTCATTCCCTTCGCCTCGCCCCCCCTCTCTTCCTATTTGCAGGTATCAGTAAAAGACCTTTTCATTTCGACCGCGCTTTTGGTCACCTTTTGCCCCTCCCCCTGGCTTGGCCCCGGGATCCGTTACTGGGAAGTGCTCTGAGATACTGTCCGGCATGGAGGGCACTATATAAATCCAAGTTATCGTCATTGTTGATCCCCTGAGTTAGGACTCCTGTCTTTCTTGCTCATAAATCTTCCTGCCGACACCCTTCACTGTGCTTATTCATTTTCCTTCAGAGACAAACTGCACCTGGTGCTTTGATAATAAGCCAGGACCAATGGCAAAGCAAATCCATTTCTCACCCTTTACAGTTGTTTCCATAAGAACGGCAACTTACGTTTATACAGCACTCTCCACAAAGGGTAACATCTTAGAGCACTTTAGCGCAACCCGAAGCTGAAATTACAATTGCCACAACGCAATGTATTAGATTCATTGTGTTGTCCTGTAGCTCAATGGTTAGAGCATTCGCCTTGCAAGCGAGAGATCTGGGTTTAATTCCAGGTCAGGGCGAAACCTTGGCCAAGTTTCCTTACTCCACACACCTGATAATAATACCTCAAAAAAAAATTGGTAATTTCAATTTACAACTGTTTGTGGGACACTGCTTTGCGCAATTGACTGCCATGTTTCGCCCACAAAATATAGTCATTTCACTTTACAGCATATTCTATGAAGCGCTTTGAGACATCTCGAAGGTGTGATTAGCGCTATATTAAATGCACGGATTATTATTATTTATTACTTTTCCCATAGTTCACATTACAGCAACAAACAACAGCACAAATTACACTTGTATAGCGCCTTTCACGTCAAGAGGACGTCCCTAAATGAAATCATTACATCACAATGCATTATATTCATAAGCATCATGAATGAAATCATTTCTATCAAATGTGCATGAATTGCTAAGAAACATTCTATACATATAGAACCCAAATTTAATAAGAATTCTTGTGTTTGATATCTTCATCTTCGAGACATCTCAGAGCGCTTCACAGAACATGAACTGTGAAATGAACTGTGTGTTTTGTGGGTGAAATGCAATGCATTCATCTATTTATCTGGAGATAAACTACATCCCAACAGTCTTCGCAGGAAAATAACTATATAATTATAGAACCTCAGTCTTACTACATTAAACATTTAACACCAGCAACCTTCACCTTGGGGAATTTATTTTCAAGAACATTGGCTCATTTTTGTTGTCGGCCAATGCACTTGCTGAGAGAAATTGGTCACTATCACTTTCTCATTCCAGCAACCTGGACAAAAACTGCATGACTTTCCCAGGGTAATAATCCCTTTATAAAAAAAATTGGTCACTTCTTCCATGACTATTTTGGGACACCAATGTGCACAATTGGCTGCCTTGCTGCGCCCCACAAAATATACAACCAATTTGCTTTACAGTACATTCTGCAAAGTGCTTCGGTATGCCCTCCTAGCATGAAAGGCTCTAGATCAAATGCAAGCATTATTTCATTATTTCTAAATAGACAATAACAGAACAGCTACTAAATCATTGTCCTCTTCCCAATTTATTATTTTCCCAAGGAAATCTCTGTGAAGGACTGAAAAAGAAACCAAGGAAAACAGGAATAGGATGAGGTCATTCAGCCCCTTCAGTCTGTTCCTCCATTTTATTATATCTTGGCATGGCTTTAAACCAGTTCCGTCATAACCCTTAACTTATAGTGGGGTCCTGTAGCTCAGTGGTTAGAGCACTTGCCTTACAAGTGGGAGACCTGGGTTCAATTCCAGTCAGGGCAAAAATTGGGCAAGTTTCCTTACTCCACACACCTAATAATAATCCCTCAAAAGAACACAATAATGAATTGGTCATTTAAATCCATGACTGTTTGTGGGACACTGCTGTGCACAATTAGCTGCCATGTTTCACCCATAAATATACAGTCAATTCACTTTACAGTATGTTCTGCAAAACATCTCGAAAACGTGACAAGGCACTCTATGAAATGCAAGAATTATTATGATTAGAATTCTTGTATTTAACATATCATCTTATCATTCGGTACGATGTCTCGAAGGGCTTCACAGATTTTTACTATAAAATGCAGTGATTGTTTTCGTGTAGCTGAACAAGGCAGCCAATTTGCACACAGCAGTGTCCCACAAGCAGTCGGGTGTCAGGCTGGCTCATTTGGTAGCAGTCTTACCCGTGAAGGTTATGCATTCAAGCCATACATCAAAACTTTTAATTCACAGTCTAGGCTGATGCTCCAATACAGTCCAATACTGAGGGGTTGCTGCTTTGTTGGCAGTGCCACCTTTCGGATGAGACATTAAACCAAGGTCTTCTCTGCTGATTCGGGTGGACACTAATATATAAACATAATAAGAATACCAGTTATCACTCCATCCACAAACGTTTGTGGAACACTGCTGTGCACAATTGGCTGCTGTGTTTTGCTCACAAAATATAGTCAAGCCACTGCACGGTATATTCTGTGAAGCGCTTTGAGGCATCTTGAAGATGTGATAAGCACTACATCAAATGCATGGATTATTATTATTCATTATTAAAGCGTGCTGAGACGCTACCCTGTGTGGAGGGTGCTATATAAGTGCAACTTGTTGTTGTTATTGTTGTTACAGATCTCTTGGCACTATTTGATATGGAAGGGAATATCCTGAACAGGCAGAGTGGACTTGGATTTAACATTTAATCAATTTTATGCAAAGTAGGATACCTATGACAATCCAGCTTTCCCTCAAGCATTGGAGTGTCATCTTAGACTATGAGTTCCAAGTCCTGATGTGTTGCTGGAACCCAAAGCCTTCTAGCTCAGAGGGGAGAGAGCTACCAACTGAGCCAGGCTGACACATAGCACAAAACACTGGGAAAATTGCTGGAGTTTTGTTTGAGAAAACACCGCCAGCTTCCTTCCCCTGCCTACTGATGGGCGTTAAATATCTCGCAAGTCAATTGGAAACAAGGAGGGAGTTACTCCCAGTGTCCTGACCTGCGGTGCTGCAGATTAATTGATCATTCACCTCATGGTTGTTTGTGGGATCTTGCTGGCACAAATGAATTCTGTGTTTGCTACAAAAACAGTAATTACACTTGACAGTAATTACTTGTGAAGCAATTCAGATATTTCAAAGTGATAAGCCGCTCTTAAAATGCACCTTCTGGAGTCAACAGGGGGAGTTTTCAGAATTACACAAGACTAAACATGTTCTGACTGAGAACTATGACAGAATGGAAAGGTCCACGGAGAATGTTTTTTTTCCAAAATTCTTGGCCCGAAATGACAATATTATTAATGCTTGCATTTGATATAGCGCTTTTCACATCTTATCGATGTCTCAAAGCGCTTCACAGAATATACTGTAAAGTGAATTGACTGTATATTTGTGGGCAAAACGGGCAGCCAATTACAAAGAGCAGTGTCCCACAAACAGTCATGGATTGAAATGACCAATTTTTATTATTGTGGACTTTTTTTGGACGGATTATTATTAGGCGTGTGGAGTAAGGAAACTTGCCCAAGATTTTGCCCTGATCTGCCTGGATTTGAACACAGGTCTGACGCTTGTATGATGAGTGATCTAACCACTGAGCTACACTGCTACTCCCCCTTGTCCTGGCAACTCCCTACCTTTCTGACCCGCTTACTCCCCGCTGACTGTGTGTGGCTGGCTTTGGCCTCCTGCATCTCACTTGTCCCATGCTGCAGGTCGTGCTTTCATCAACAACAAGATTACATTGGTATAGCGCCTTTCAGTCACTACGCCCCAAAGCTTTGGAACACTCTTTCCCCCAATCCATTCCTTCTCCTTTAAATCACAACTGAAAAGCTTTTTCGTCAGCCATGCTGAGGGTCACATCCTCCTTGCCCCTGGCTCCACCCACCATACATGCTCCGAGACTGAGAGCTCAGTCTGTTCTAATCCAGTGCCTGGTTAGGGTCAGGCACCTGCTCTGGATAAGGTCCTTCTTTTGGACCCGATGCCTACTCTCCACCAATGCATACAATTCATGTTTACATCTGCCTGTCTCCCCCTGGTGGTTGTCATCCCGCAAAAGATTGCGGGTTCAAGCCCCCAAGTCTGGACAAGTCTAAGCTAACAGTATGAGTTCCAATGGATGCAAGGTGTTGGAGGTGCTGTCCTTTGGATGAGATGTTAAACCATGGTCCTGTCTGTCTGCTCAGTTGGGTGTCAAAGAACCGGTAACAGGTGGGGTGATCCAAGCTGGACACACAGCAGAACAGTTTCCCAGATAGCGATATCAATGAGAAGCTAAGTGGGTTTAACTGATTAGACTCTAACAGTTATCTTAATACACACTCTGAGATTTCCAAACCTTAGTTCTTGCCAACATGAATCTAATACTTTAATACTGATACAGTCAATTCACATTACAGTTTACTCTGTAAGACTCTTTGAGAAGCCTCGAAGATGTAATATGAAATGCAAGGATTATTATTATTTGATATAACGCCTTTCATGTCATCAAGATGTCTCAAAGCGCTTCACAGGAGATACCGTAAGGCAAAGTGACATTATTATTATTATTTGTATTATTATCATTATTATGGAGTGTGTCAGAAATGAGAAACTTCCAGGAAGATTTGGCTGGAAGTTCAATAAAAAACAAACTAGATTGTACAATTTCCTCAACAGAAAGCCACAAGTGTGTCAAGAGAGAAAAAAAAGTCTGCCGAGTTGGGGCAATTATCTCCCTGATTGCTTCTCAGGCAGATTGTAGTGTGACTGACTCCTCCAGGGGGAAGGCAAAAGTATCTGTTCCAGATGTTTCAGACTATCCTATGGGTTTTTTTGTCTGCCTCTGTCAATCAGACACATCAAGTTCACAGCTTCACACTCCCTTGGCTTAGCATGGTAATTAATCATCTTCCTGGAGCTATGCACAACCCAAATAAGATGCCCTTTACAAGGGGACAGAACTCGGAGGGAAACACTGGCCAAACTTGAAGATTGTTTCTCCTTTTGAAGACCTTGTGAGATATCTTGTGACTGTGAGTAGATTCCCTCCACCTACTCCCTTCCCCCATCACAGGACCATGAGGCCAACATGATCACAGACCATCTACCCCACCCTCATTCCAGGACCGCATTGAGCTGTGTCCCAAATGAGTATCGGTCCCTTCATTTTGACCTTGCTTCCCGTTAAATTTGGGGAAAACAACAACATCCTCGTATCACTTGTGCCTCCTTGTCCTACTGTATTGCTGTATCAGAAAGCATTCAAGTGCTTTGGGACACAGTGTGAGAGGCAATATATAAATGCAAATTGTGAATTGTGTTCAGGGACTTGTTTTTTTGATCCACTACGTATCCGAACTCTGCGGAAACCTATCACCATGCTTAAGAGTAGCCAAACCAAACTGAGAGTTTTACATGTATTATAGCTACACATGGAAATTTCCCTGTATATGGAATGGAATGTACACTTTTTGTCTGGAGAGGCATAAGAGAGTATTAAGTGCAGGTTGGCGAGAGCCAAGACTTGGGGAGCCCACAGCGTTTGTTGGGGTAACTATTAGAGTTTAACTAGTTACAACAACATTACTGATAATTGAAAGTACTGGTAAACTTTCTCACTGCTTGCCCAATAAGGACCACCCTACCTGGCAGGGTTTGGCTTGCAGGGTTAACAGGAGCTGAGTGGATAGAATCTTTGTCCTTAATGACAAGACCACTCCTCCACGTCCTTCCGGTGAGCCAGCCTGTTGTCAGTAGGCCCTGGAGTACCGCAGAGTCGCCTGGCTCAGGAAACAAACTACAGTACTTAGTGTGCCTTTGTCTGTGCAATGAAATGCTTAAGTAACCATTAATGGTGGGGAGGAGGATGGTGGGGAGGAGGATGGTGGGGGAGTGAGTGGCGGTGGGAGGAATTGCGTAAAGACCGCAGAGGAAGTTCTTCAAAGGCACTTGATCTCTAACCACTGGACCCATTCTAAATTGAACACTTAATGCTTATTCATCATTTTGCTTTTAATATAATTGTCCTTGAAGTCGAATCCAAAGCAGCACTATTAATTACCTGCAACAATAAAAAGATCTCAATGAGTCCCAGAACAATTTTTTTTTAAACTGCTTTGCAGAAATGGCTTCTAGCTTCAAATTAGAAAAGGAACACACATTTTGGGGCATTTTAATTCGGAACTGCAAAGTAGATTTAAATATCATCTCTGTATAACATCCGCTGGAAGATCAAAGCTTCTCAAGATCCTCACACTCGTTTGCATTCACTTCATGCCCAGCATCGCCGTATCTCTCTGACCTCTCTACTTCCAACCCACTAGCCACCACCTCTGTCCAACTGACTCAGGCCTCCCTTCCTTGCATCCTCTGCTCCACTATCAATGGCCAGGTTTTCAGCCATGACACCCTGAAACTCTGAAACATCTATATCCCTCTGCCTTGCCCCTTCCTTCCCCATCTTCAGGTCATGCCTGCAGACCTTTCACTGCGACCATACCTATGGTCACCTCCTCCAGGCTTGGCACGATGGGACCCTGCTTGACGATCTATGTAATTACAAATTGGTGGTTTCATTACCTATTGTGTTAACCACTCCAGACCTTGTAGCGATAGGAATAGTGTTAGGTTTGGAGGAGTTCCAGAATTGTGACCCAGCAATGATGAACGAGCAGTGAAGTATTGTCCCGAGTCAAGTCATGGTTAGTTCGGAGTTGGAGATGTTCCCATAAAAGTAAGCAACATTGCCTAAGGTTTCAGCATGGCCAGGAATCGAAACTTCACCGACCAACAAGGAGGCTCATAAAATTGCCAAGAAAATTTAAGATATATATTCAGACTTTTCAACTCCAGCACATTATCATTTTAATAAGATATCCATCGCAAGGCACTATTTTTTGCCTTTACTGGTTCAGATTAGATTGAGGTTAAATAAAAAAAAGTTACCATCCTTGAGCTTCAGCGACTTTTGACACAGTAGAATGTAAATATCTCAGAGGAAGGAATTAATTTCTACCCCTTGTAGCATTTTTCTAGCATGTAAAACTCTTTCTGTCTCCCTGCTCACTAACTGATCGACTTTGATATCCTTGTTTTCACTTCTAAGAATTGTAATAATCTTTGCGTTTCGGATAGAAGCCTTATCAATTTATTGAAAACTCACAAGGTGTTCCACAGAACATACTGAAAGTGAAGTGAAGGTAATGTTTATGGCCGAATCAGAGCAGCCAATTGCTCACAGCAATGTCCCACAAACAATCGTGGACTGAGTGAACAGTTTTTTTCAAAGGAATTGTAACCACTAGAAAATGATTTGCCAGTCGAACAACAACCAGGTTCTGACTTACAATTAGGTAAACATATGGAGTAAGTCTACTTGCCTCAGGTTTCCCTCTGCCTGGGAATCAAACCCAGGTCTTCTTGCTATTGCTCTATCTTGGATTCACACTCTATCTTGGATATCAATACACTAACACTTGGACCTTGCCTTCAGTCAACACCACCCATCTCACCTCCTCCCCACCATTTCTCAGCTTGCTTAATTTTCTCTGCAAAACGCTTCTAGACTTTATCCTACAGGTTGCTGCTTCCTGAACTTCTCACACTCACTGCTGTATCTAAATCCTGTTTCCTAATGTGTTTACAAAAGAAACTGCACCTGCTTCCTCCACTTGACCATCTAGTTAGACTCCAGCTGCACCCCAACACACACTCTGAGGTCCCCAATCCTTGGTTGCTGCCACCCTTCACCTAATACTTTCCAGAATTGAGTAAACAGAATATGTCTATCCAGAGAGAGAGCCATTCCATTGTAACAATCTATCTCTGGGATTTCCATGTGTAGGTGGATTGCATGGAATTCTCAGTTCGGTTAAGCAGCCCTGTTAAGCATGGTGATAGTTTTCTGCATGTGTCAAACACACGGCTCACCAAAAAACAGCAAGGTGTTAGGCTGGCTCTGAAGATAGCACTCTTGCAGCTGTGTCCAAGGTTTGTGAGTACAAGTTCCAAATTGAGATTCTTCCCAAGTTGGGACTTGAATCGCCTTAAAAGCGAGAGACCTGGGTTCAATTCCAGCCATAGCGAAACCTTGGGCAAGTTTCCTTACTCCCCACAGCTGATAATAATCCCTCAATTTTTTTTTATTTGGTCATTTCAATCCAGGACTGTTTGTGGGACACTCCTGTGTGCAATTAGCTGCCTCGTTTTGCCCACAAATATGCAGTCAATTCACTTTACAGTATATTCTGTGAAGCACTTCAAGACACCTACAAGACATGAAAAGTGGTATATTAAATGCAAGGATAATTATTATATTTATTGAATGCCCAGTATAGGTTGACATTTCCAATGCAGTGCTGGAGATGTATTGCGTTGTTCAGAGGTGCAGACTACAATGTGATGTTAAACCTGTCCTGAAGTGCCTACTCAGGTGGATTTATAGATCCCATGGTGCTGTTCGAAAATAGAAGGGAGTTTCTCCCATTATTCTGGCCAGCATTTTCCCCGAATAATAATTGGTCAATCACTTTTGCCTTCTTTTTCGGACATCGCAGGTTGCAAATTTCATTTCCCCTTCATTTATTTCAGAGGAAGCAAAACATTCACTATGTCATGCTACTTACTGAAAGATTCACTAGGATGCAAGACTTATTGTACAAGGTAGTAAGACAATAACTCTACTGGGAATTAATCAAATTCACTTTAACTTACACTCACCCATACCAATTAGGTCAGTTTCTTATCCGTAGGTCTTGTCTGGCCATAGGTTGGACACTGAATGGATAGAAAATCTTGGCAGGACCATAGTTACACACTAATCACACTAAGATTACTAGAGAGGTTAGGATGAAGAGCTTTTGGCTCAATTGATGTCAATGTTTCTTGAATATTCACCCGCTTATCCATCCAAATAGAGCATTGAGATGTAACTGACATGAATCCAACCTCCTGGTAACCCCTATTCCAGGTATGAATAGACCTCTGTGTAAGAAAATATTTCCCGGTGTCTGTTCTCAATTTATTGGACGTCCCAAAGCAATTCACAGGATATCACTGTGAAGTAGAGTGATCTGAAACGTTGGGGATTATTAAGTGGACTTTCTTCCCAGTAGGCTATTTTATATAATATTTTTTATTATCTATTATTATTATCCATATTATCTGTGGGGAAAGGAAAATTAGTCAACTTTTCAAGTCCACGGCCCTTCGTCAGAATGGCATTCTGATGAAGGGTCGTGGACCCGAAACGTTGAATCATTTTCCTTTCTCCATAGATAATATTTTTTGATCCTGCTGTATGTATTTTCAGCATTATAGGCACATGATCCCATGTACAAGTCTGATGTATGTTGGGATTTAATAATACATATTTGTTACATTTTCCCTTTCCCATTTTCCCACCACAGACAGATAGATGGCTGGGTGCATCTAGATAGGTCAGTGATGAGTCCCAATCTCTGATTTTGCCGTGAGCGATAACAGCATTAGCTGGGGTTCTTCAGCCTTCAAAAGAGGCTTTTCAGAGGGGACCTGGCAGAGATAAATAATATGTTTTAATGCAGATGAGAAAGCAAATCCAAAACAATACTCTTGTCTGCAGTTCTTTGGAGGAAATAAACCTGTTTTCAGAAAACCAACCTCATACTTAGTACTATATTCGTAAAAGCGTGTGATAGAATAGATATCAACCACGCTCAATTTGTAGCAACAACAACAACAATTTGGATTTATATAGCGCCCTCCATGCCAAACGGCGTTTCAGAGTGCTTCTCAATAACGAATCCCGGGGCCGAGCCAGGGGGAGGGGGAAGCGCAGTCAAAAAGAAAGGTCTTTAGCCGCGCACCTCTGAGTCCCAGGGTTATAATAATCTCTCCAAAATAAACAAAATGGGTCACTCAATACACCACCATTTGTGATACACTGCTGTGCGCAATTGGCTGCCTGGTTTCGCCCACAAAATATATGCTTTAATTTACTTGATGGTATATTCTGTGAAGTGCCTGGAGATGGTATCAGTGAACTGATAAGGTGTGATATTAAATGTAAGGATTATTATTATCATTTTTAGTAGTAGTAGTAGTAAATTCTTGTTAAGAGCTCTGAGACATTCTTCCACTGTACCAAATGCAAAGAATTATGATAGGAGATAAATTCTGGGTGGAATCTCTATCACGTTGTGTTTCTTTATATGATTGGGGGAAAGACATGGAAACAATCTGGGATTCCTAGAGGATTTGAACCCAGAGGTCCGAGAAGGCATTTTTGCAGGAGGGTGATTGGTCACTTCAATCCACGATTGTTTGCAGGACACTGCTGTGCGCAATGGGCTGACGTGTTTCGCCCACAAAGTATATAGAGTCGATTCACTTGATAGTGTATTAGGTGAAGCTCTTTAGAAAGTCTAGAAGATATGATGAGGCACTATATCGAACACAAGGATGGTTCTTATTATTATTAAAGTTTCTCAATAATTTCCTCGAACCCTTCTGCACAGGCATAGCCAGGGTGAGAGGCTAACACATTCAATTCAACCTTGCAGAGAAACCAAGGGCAAGATATAAAGCAAGTCTCCAAATTTACTGCCAGAATTTGAACCAACTGTTCAGTCAGCAGCCTTTAATTGAGGTAAATGACTGCCGATCTCAACAGGAGCAATCGTGAAAGATGTTAACCTTTAAAAGCCGTTCCACAGAAAAAAAAATGACATTCATGATATGAACTCAAACTTCGTCCTGCTGCCTGGATGGTGCTTGAAATGGAAAGCTGCTGTGGATTCATTATTACTAATAATAATCTCTGTATGTTCTAATTCCTTTACCACATAGGTGAAAGTCTCAAAAGATTTATTGGACATCCGGCTGATGTGAAATACATATACTGTGTCAATGTAAATTTGTTGTTCTTGCTGTCAGGTGTCCTGTAGCTCAGTAGTTAGAGCATTCACCCCTCAAGCTAGAGACCAGGGTTTTAATTCACAGCCAGGGCGAAACTTTGGGAAAGTTTTCTTACAGCACACACCTGATCATAATCCCTCAAGTAAAAAAACAAAAAACAATAATAACTTGATCATTTCATTCCATGATTGTTTGTGGGACACTGCTGTGCACAATTGGCTGCCGCAATTCACCCACAAATATACAGTCAATTTACATTACAGTATATTCTGTGGAGAACTTTCAGACATGCTATATCAAATGCAAGGATTATTATTATAAAGTGTTGTAACTGTGTAGGTGAATGCAGCAGCCAATTTGCACACAGCAGTTTGTCCCACAAACAGCCTTAAAGCAAATAATCAATTTGATTTGAGGGAGTATTGTCAACCAGGACACTGAGAAACTTCCTTCCTTTTTCTATTTCCTGTCTACCTGTTCAGGTGGATGTCAAAGATCCCAATTATATCACAATATAATTAGGCCAAGTCAATATGGCTTTAAAAAAGGGAAGTCATGTTTGACAAATCTCATAGAATTTGTTGAAGATATTTCGATTAAACTAGATAGGGATGGATCAGTGGATGTAGTCTACTTGGACTTCAAGAAGGCATTCGATAAAGTGCCACATAAAAGGTTGATCCAAAACATAGGGGCTTACAGAATTGGGGGGAACATATTAACATGGATTAGGGAATAGTTAACGGGTAGGAAACAAAGAATAGGGATAAACGGGTCTTTCTCAAATTGGCAGGATGTGACTAGTGGAGTGCCACAAGGATCAGTCCTTGGGCTTCAGCTATTTACCATCTACATCATTGATCTAGATAAGGACATCGAGCTTAATATATCTAAATTTGCTAATGAGACGAAACTAGGAGGAAGCGTTCATACCAAGGATGACATTTTAAAAATACAGCGCGATATAGAAGGTTGGGTGAGTAGGCAGGTAGGTGGCAGATGAAGTATAATGTAGGGAAGTGCAAAGTCATCCACCTAGGTCACAAAATCATCAGAGCAAGTTATTTTTTAGAAGTGGAGAGATTGGAATGTGTTAGCGTGCAGAGGGACTTGGGTGTCCTTGTACACCAAACACAGAAAGTTAGTATGCAGGTGTAGCAGGCAATTAGGAAGGCTAACAGTATGTTAGCTTTCATTATGAAAGGGTTAGAGTATACGAGTAGGGAAGTCTTGCTGCAGCTGTACAGGGCCCTGGTGAGACCACACCTGGAATACTGTGTGCAGTTTTGGTCTCCTTATTTAAGGAAGGATGTACTTGCCTTTGAGGGAGTGCATCTTAGGTTTATTAGGTTAGTACCTGGAATGAAGGGGATGAGTTATGATGATAGGTTGATTAATTTGGGCCTATATTCTCTGGAATATAGAAGAATTAAAAGGAGTCTTATAGAAACCTATAAGATTAAGGGGCACAGTAAAGTCAATAGTGGAAGATTGTTTCCCCTGGTTGGAGAATCTATAACCAGGGGTCACAGTCTTAAAGTTAGGGGTCGGCCTTTTCACACTGAGTTGAGAAAAAAACTTCTACACTCAGAGGGTGGTGAATGTATGGAATTCTTTACCCAAAGGGTTGTTGGTGCTCAGATCTTGAACATATTCAAGACTGAGTTAGATAGATTTATCATTTATAAAGGTTTTAAGAGGTATGGGGATAAGGCAGGCAGCTGGAGTTAGAGTAGAATATCAGCCATGATTGAATGGCGGGGCAGGCTCGATGGGCTGAATGGCCTACTCGTGCTCGTATTTCTTATGTTCTTATCCCATAGCACTACTCAAAAAGAGAAATAAGTTTCTCCCAACAATACTGGCCAATAATCTCCCCCAAATGCAAGTTATCATTCACTTTTTATTCATGGCTGTTAGGTGTACAATGTTGTTTATAATTGGGCTGCGGCACACACTTACAAAATAGACAGTCACTACACTTCCCAGTAAATCCTGTAAGTGCTCAGAGATGCTATCCCACAAACACACGTGGTTGTTGTTGTTGTTTTTGAATAGCGCCGTAGGATTTATAACATGGTCTTGCCCCACCCTACCAGTGTGAACTCCAAAACCCATACCAACCTGACCTCTCCCTTCACTCAGCAGATTCTGGCCTGCTCCATGTCCCCGCACCCAATCGCCCCACCATCGGTGATTGAGCATTCAACCACTCTGCCCCTAACCTCTGGAATTCCATCCTGCAATCCTTCTGCCTCACCCTCTCCCTGGCTTCCTGCAAGTCCCACCTCAAGACCCTTCTCTTGGTCCCATCGATCAGGCCCCTCCCATCCTTCCCCTTCACCCTCCCCGATCCCGACCCCTCCTCGGGTCTGAAACAATGACTGTCCAATACCTTGGAACGTCCTCCCGACGTGAAAGGCAATATACAAATTAATTTAGTAATTTTGTTGTTGTTGTTTAATGTTTCATCTCATCCTTCTAGATTACCCATCCTACTATCCTCCCATCACATCATCAAGATGTGCTTTAAATGTCCTGGCCTCAATCAACCTTTCCACTCAGATTCCTTCATTCATTTCAATCCGATGAAACTGACAGCTGATTGGAGACCTGCCATCTTCTTTTATATGATCTACTTTAAAAGGATTGGTAAGTGTCTCTCTTTATGGCTGAGTTACATTCCAATACAAATCTACATTTACATTTATTTCACACTGCAAGGACATCCCAAGATGCTAAACAACAAGGTATTGATACCCAAGATGAGGGATGGTGCTGAGTATGGGTGCGGAGGAGAAAGATGACCAAAAGCATGGACAAACCCATAGGCCTTCAGACTGACCTTGAATGAGCTGAGGGAGAGAACAAGTGAGTAGGACTCCAGGATGGAATCCCAATGAGCTGGCTCCAAGATGAGATGCCTGGTCATTTTGCTCAATGACTATTTATCTGCATAGTTCTCTTATCTGCAATTGTTTAGCATTACTCGCCTTACAAGAGGGAGACCTAGGTTCAATTCCAGGCAGGGCAAAACCTTAGGCAAGTTTCCTTACTCCAAATGCCTAATAACAATCCCTCAAAAAAAAAAGAAAATTGGTCATTTCAATCCACGACTGTTTGTGGGACACGCAATTGGCTGCCACATTTCGCCCACAAATACACAGTCAATTCACTTTACAGTATATTCTGTGAAGCGCTTTAAGATATCTAGAAGATGTGAAAAGTGCCATATCAAATGCAAGAATTATTATTATTAATGTGGATAACCAGCTCCCTGCTGTAACTTTCTTTCCTATTTTTACACAATGACGACTTTATAGGGATTATGAATTGCAAGTAATATGATCTCGTAAGATGTACTGTTCTTATAGTACAGCTAATATTAGTGTATCAAATTAAGCTAATTAAATGAATATTGGGTCTAATGTCCACTGAATGAGTTTGTAAGTGCAAGTGCTTAAAGTATCTGAATTTATTGTTACAAGAAGTGGTGGAAGTGCTACGCTGTGAACATAAAACCTTTGTCACAAATGACTTTCCATCTCCATTAGTTAGACATCTCGGTCATCTCCATCCTTATCTCAATCACAAGTGACTATCCTCCTTGAGGAGTAAGTAAGTAGGGTCTCATTGAAGCTGAACTGGCTCTAAGGTGACATGTTTGGCAGCAGAATGTCAGAATCGAGACAGGGCCGTCCAGTTCCTGAGCCTGGCAAGTCCGCAGTATTACAGAGCACTGATGATAACTGACTTGTTATCAGCTGGACTGCTCCAATGCCCTCCTCGCGTGTCTCCCCTCCGCCACCATTCACAAAAGACAGCTCCTTCAAAATTCCGCCGCCCGCATTCTCACCCAAACCAAACTTTGTTTCCTGATTACCCCAGTCCTTGCCAGATTTCACTGGCTTGCTGTCTCAGAGTGGATTGATTTCAAGATCCTCACTCCTGTGTTCAAATCCCTCCACTCCTCTGCACCACCCTACCTCTCTAACCTCCTCTCTCCTCACAATAGTACCCGTACCTAAAGACTTTTCTATTCGACGGCGCCTTTGGTCACCTTTTTCCCCCTCCCACTTGCTTGGCCCCACGATCCGTTATTGTGAAGCACTCTCAGATGCTGTCTGGCTTGGAGGGCGATATATAAATCCATGTTGTTGTTGTTGTGCTGAGTATAACATCATTTTGTAGGTGAATCCCGGCAGCCAATTGTGCGCATCAGTGTCCAATAAATTGAGTGATCAAACATTTTTATAAAGTTTATAAATAATAATTCTTGCATTTGATATAGAACGTTATCACGTCTTCTAGACGTCTCAAAGCGTATCACAGAGTATCCTGTAAAGCAAATTGACTGTATATGTGTGGGTGAAAAGTGGCAGCCGATTGCAGTCAGCAATGTTCCACAAACAGTCGTGGATTGAAATGACCAATTTATTATTGTTTTTTTATTAAGCGATTATTATCAGGCGTGTGGAGTAAGAAAACTTGCCCAAAGTTTCACTGTACCTGGTATTGAACCCAATTTTCTCACTTGCAATGCGAGTGCTCTAACCACTGAGCTACAAGACTCTACAAACAGCAATAAGAATGTGCGTATATTTATAGCACCCACAAGGATGGGGGGCACCTCAACTAAATGCAAACCTTTGTTGTTATTATTGCTGTAGAGTGTGTGTGTGTGGGAGTGTGGTGGGATGGGGTAGAGAGGTTAGGGAAAGCACAGTAAGTCTGAGTTACCAAGCAAAGGGAGGCAAGCAACTGAACAGGAAAAAAGCTAAGGGTACCAACTGAAGGAGAACATACAAATCTGTGGTGACAGAGCATGGGACCAAGAAGTAAAAAAATAGTCATGGAGAGTAACAGCTGACATGGGTTGGCAGAGGTGCCACCTGAAAATGAATAACGCTTCAGTCTCCCTCTACAGTCATCCGCAACCTTTACCAACAGTGCATAGTTTTTAATTACATGAAAGTATAAATTATATCGCTCCAATGAAAACTGACGGGCGATTTGTTAGGGAGAATGATTTGTTGTTTTTTTGTGCATCTGGAAAATAATAACCGGAGACCCCCTGTGATCCTTTTGATTAACAAGAAAACATCATTTGCATAAACATAAACAGAATTAGTATTCTACAGTCAGGTCTGCCGTGAGCAACGATCATTGGGTCAGGCTCACATGCCCCTTTGGCACCTAAAAGGACACCTTCAAAAAGTTATTGGAGTCTTGTAGCTTCGTGGTAAGAGCACTCGCCTCGTAAACAAGAGGACCCAGGTTCTTTCTTACTCCACACGCCTCTGTTTAACTTGCAGTAAATAGGAACCCAGTTGCTAGTCAATTGGCGGATCACTTTACCAGGGTTAATAATCCATTGAAAAAATAGAATGATCATAATAATTTGGTCACTCAATCCAATATATATACATATAATCCATGACTGTTTGTGGGACACTGCTATGCACAATTGGTTGCCATGTGTCACCCACTAAATATACAGTTAATTCACTTCACAGTACAGTATATGCTGTGAAGCACTTGGGGACATCTAAAAGATGCTACATCAAATGTAAGGATCATTATTATAAACGTTTCTTGTTGCAATTGAGGCTATTGTAGCTAAACCAGGCAGAGCAGTCAAGCTTTTATTTCATCTGATCCCATTCTCGAAAACTATATCCTGTCTCGCTCCATCCCTAATCTTGTTCAATGTCCATTTCAAGACCTACCTCTATAACTGCGCTTTTGGTCATCTTTCCCCTCCCAAGCCCTTCTGCAGCTTTCACCCGCAGCTTGGTTGCCTAGGCACCATGGGACACCTCCTTGATGTGAAAGACTCTCTATAAATGTAAACTTTTATTGTTTTATGGAGGTAGTGGGAAATTCTGCTGAGCGCAATTGGCTGACGCATTTTGCCCACAAAATAGACAGTCAATTTGCATCAGATTACGTTCTGTGAAGCACTTTGAGATATCTCAATGCATCATATAGACATTTTTTTTATAGACAAGTAAAGCTTCAAATAATTTTCCTCTCCAAACGTTAATTAAGGAGCACATATATTAAGCCCTATAATTCCACCTGTTCTATATGACCCAGAGCAAGATCCTAGCTAATTTGCCACTTATTGATTCAACAGGCATTTTAACCCAAACTGCAGTGATCTCTGTGATTAGAACATGCTTTCAACACATCATTACAATGATTTGAACAATCAATAAGTGTGCAAATCACTGGAAATCCTTAGTTTCTTTTATAGGTAGATCAGAAAATCTAATTTCCTTTCTTGGTTCCAATATATAAATGAGTTGTTAACCATTCTACCCACCATCCTGACAAACTTTTTGGAACTCCATCCCAGTGTGCCTCTCCACCTTCTAAGCCTTTCCGTCTCTTCAACTGAAATGAATAAAAATAATAATAATAATCCTTGCAATCCTTCAAATAATAATATTTCAGTTGTTAAATCCACATAGTGTTTAAATCCATTGGCTGCCATATTTTGCCCCAAAAATATACTGTCAATTCACTTTACAGGAGATTCTGTGAAGATCTTTGATATGTCTCAGTGATGTGATAGGGTGCTATATCAAATGTAAGGATTTTTATTAATATTATTATTATTTGGCACTTTTCACTTCATCAAGATGTCTCAAAGCGCTTCATAGGATATACTGCAAACTGAATTTTGTTAGCGAAATGCAGCAGCCAGTTCTGCACACAGTAATGTCCCACAAACAGCCATGGAATGAGTGACCATTTTTATTCAGGGAATTGTTGACACAAGGAGAGAGAAAATCCCTTCTCTTTTTGAATAGCGCTATGGGATCTTAATCGTCCGCATGAAGCGTGAGACCTGTGTTCGAATCCAGGCAGATCAGGGTGAAACCTTGTGCAAGTTTCCTTACTCTGCATGCCTAATAATAATCCGTAAAAAAAAATAAAAAATTGGTCATTTCAATCCATGACTGCTGTGCGCAATTGGCTGCTGTGTTTCACCCACAAATATACAGTCAATTCACTTTACAGTATATTCTGTCAAGTACTTTGAGACGTTGATAAGATATGAAACGCGCTACATCAAACACAAGGGTTATTATTATTATGATGAACAGGTAGATAGGACCTCAGTTTATCAATCATCTTTCTTCCTCCCCCACCTCCTCAGCTATTCCATCATCCCCAGCATAGGCTCCCAATGGGTTACTTGAAACACTTAACAATGTTCTTGAAAAGTAAGAGGAGTTGCATATATGTATGTTACTGTTAGTAAATGCTGCTCTTGCTGTTAAAACCTCTCTCAATACTTTATAGGTAAATGGAATCTATGTACTGTATTATCCAAGTGAAAGATCCGTGTTTGATTCCCAGTAGGAGAAACCTTGCACAAGTTTCCATGATAACAACAACAACAAGTGGTTGATTTTTCCTTATGCCTAATAATTTCCACATTTCCACATGCCTAATAATAAGCCCTCAAGAAATAAAATTAAAATAAAATAATAATTTGGTCACTCAACCCACGACTCGGACACTGCTGTGCCGACCTAACTGTTCAGCACCTTGGGACATCCTCCCAGCGTGAAAGGTGCTGTATAAATGTATTTTGTTGTTGTTGTGCGCAATTGGCTGCCGCGTTTCGCCCACAAATACAGTCAATTCACTAAAGAGTATATTCTGGGAAGTGCTTTGAGATGTCTAGAAGACGTGAAAAGTGCAATATGAAATGCAAAGATTACTGAAAGATGGACACCCAGCACCTTGGGAGATCCTCCCGACATGAAAGGCGCTATACAAATGTAATGTATTGTATACATTACATTTGTATATATTTGAAAAACACATAAACCCATAGGGGATGATGCTTTAAAATACAATACAAATTGACATTTACAAAGTATCTTTTAAGTCGATGTCCCAGGGCATTTGAGAGTGCTGGCTGGAACCCTGAGCTGAGAATGGAAGTCGAGGAGGTTTGGGAAGGGAAAGATGACCTAGGGCATGGTTGAAATATTAATAATAATCCTTGGATTTGATGCAGCATTTTATCACACTGTTGAAATATCTCAAAACGCTTCTCCAGATTTTACTGTGAACTGCTTTCACACAAATGCAGAGTGGAAATCAGGAGGTGGATAGATATTTGTTAGATTAGAATATCAAGGGATATGTGGCAAAGCCGGAAATTTGAGTTGAGGTACAGATCAGCCATGATCTTATAGGATAGTGGAACATGCTTAAGGGACTGAATGGCCAACTCCTGTTCCTGCACGTAGTGACCATGTATTGTAGGCTGATTCGGCAACCTGTGTATATTCAAAACAGTCCATCACAGACTACAGTTGTTAAACTAAGCTGAGCTCTATTGGGAACATGGTGCTGAAAATACCTTTAAATAAATAATGAAAAAATAAATAACTCTTGCAGTTGATACAGTGGTTTACATATCAGGATATCTCAAAGCACTTTGCAGGATTTACTTTGAAGTCTAATGAATGTATATTGCGTAAACACCTGGAACACTACATCCAATTTGTACACAGCAACGTCACAAAAACAACCATGAAGTGAATGCAGTTTTTTCTGCAGGATTGTTGACCAGGACACTGGGAGAGAGAAACTCCCGTCTCTTTTCAAACAATGCTTGATCTTTGGATAGATCTTTGGAGCAGTGGAAACTTAAATGTCCAACTGAATGGCCACACAGTTTTGATGCTTTGTTTTAATGTATCATCCGAAGGATTGCACTTCAGTCAATGCAGTGTTGGGGTACTCTGTGGATTTAATGACAAATTTCACTTGTAGAGCATTTTTCACATCGGGAGGACTTCCCCAGGTCCCAAACAGGCAAGGATATGGACCCGACCTGTGGGTTGGGATCAGGAGGAGTTGAGTGCAGGGATGGTAGGTGTGGGAGGATGACCAAAGGCATGGTTGAAGAGAGGGATCTTGAGACAGGCCTTGAAGGAGATGAAATGAAGAGACTAGAGTTCCAAAGGGAGAGAGGCTGAAGACCCAACCACTGAAGGTGGGGTAGGCAAGGTGCTGGAGGTGGAACAGGCCAGAATTTGCCAAGCGGAATATAGATCCAGTTGGGGGAATATGCGGGGGAGGGAGAGAACTGGCACTGGAGCAGACACAATAGGCCATGCAGCTTCTTTCTACATTGCATAATCTGTGATTCAGTACAAGAATATTATATTTATATCACGTGGGTCCAGCAAATTACTCTGGCAGTGCATCAATGAAAGGCCTGTCCAAATATTTCTCTTGTATGCAAAGCTGTTATAATGAAACCATTAAACTTCTGAAATAATGCCATCTTTAATCGCAATTTTGTGGACTCGCATATTACCCATTATCAGCTCATAGTTTGTATGGGGGGGTGAAATTAAATAATGCTTCTGAAAAGATATAAGTGTGCTACAGAGAGATATGATCTCAGCAGTTCTCAAATACATTCTGCTGGAGATTAACCAGCTACAATTTAACTGCCTGCCATTGTGGGCGCTATCTGGCAAGATTTGCCGCTGCTTCTGCAGATTATAACACTGTACTTACTAGGTCTTTAGCTTTCTGGGTTAAACTAGCCAAGTAAGAGGAATCCCTGACTGGTCTGCCTCAACAAATCCTTCCAATGAACCTGGCAAGATGGTTTGCTATCAGGTTTATATCACAGATTAATAAATGTTGAGAAAACAGAAGGAGGCCATTCAACCCATTGAGGCCATTCAGCCCATTGAGACGCCGTCCGTCCGGCATGGAGGGCGCTATATAAATCGAAGTTGTTGTTGTTGTTGAGTCCGCGCTCAAGGTTTACTATTATTATTAAGTATCACAATTGCAATAATGTTTACAATTGGTATAGCACCTTCTCACATTCTTCATAGGATTTTAATAACAAGTAAAGTGACTGTGTATTTCGCTGTGTACATGGCAGCCAATTTCTACACAGCAACGTCCCACAAACAGCCATCAAGTGAATCATAATTTATTAATCCGGAGGATTGTTAGCCACAACAACAACAACAACAACAATAATAACTTTGATTTATATAGCTCCCTCCACGCAGGACAGCATCTCAAAGCGCTTTAACACCGAGAGACTGAGAGAAACTTCCAGTCTATTTGTACGCGGATGTCACCCAACTCTATTTCTCTGCCTCCACCCTTGACTTCAGGACCACTGCTCGATGATTTCAGCAAATGTCAATAACAACTTGAATAGCGCTTTTCACGTCAGGAGGACATCCCAAGGCGCTAAACAGCCAATGTTTTAGACCTAAGCTGCGGTCAGTGATGGGGAGGGTGGAGGGAAGTGGAGGATTTAGGGTGACTCATGTGATCATCGAAGAGGTGGATCTTGAGGCAGGACATGAAGGAGGTTAAGGAGGGGTGAGGTGGAGGGACTTATTCCAGAGTTTGGGGTGTAGAGTGGCTGAAGGTTCGGCCGCCAATGGTGGAGTCAGGGGTCAGTGGACACAGAGCAGGCTGGAGACTGTTGAGCGGAGTGGGAGGACAGGTTGGCAGAGGTTAGGAGGTTACAGAGGTAGGGTAGGATGAGGCAATGGAGGGCTTTGAATGTGAGGACCAGTATCTTGAATTAAATCCTCTGGGTGATGGAGAGCCAATGGAGTTGGGCAAGAATGAGGGAGATGAGGTCACAGAGCTTGCAGCAGTAGAGGATATAGGCCGCAGAGTTCTGGATTAGATGGATTAGACAAGACCAACCCCCTCCTGATTGGCTCCAGTCAGCGCTTCCACACCTCAGATGCTCATATTATTGTCATCCACAGATGCACACTCCATTTTACTAAGCCAATCCAAAACCCTGGCATCTTTTTTTATCCTGAACTATCCAAACCATCCCATATCCATGCTATGATATGCTCTGCCTTCCCCCACCTCAGCAACATCACCCAGCTCTGCCACTGTCTCACACATTCATACACACATTCATAAAAGCTTACAGCTTCAAGAATGTCTATATTTGCGTTTCCTACTTATTCTACTTCTTGACCTTCTCAGTTGGGAGCACTTTTGTCTCTGGGGAACAAGGTTGTGGGTTCAATTCCCAATGTTGGGACTTTGTAGGATTCAGCAGCAATGCTGTGCTGGAGGTTGTTGCATTTTTGAAGGCAGACAGTACCTTGGTTTAACATCTCATTTGAAAGGTGGGACCTTCAAATGAGAGGTTAAACAAAGGTCCTGTCAGCCTGTTCAGGAGGATGTTACATTTCTTTGTTTGCACTTCTTAACCTTAATAATCCTTGCATTTGATATAGCACCTCACTGAGACATCCCAAAGCGCTTCACAGAATATAGTGGAGCTCCTGTAGCTCAGTAGTTAAAACACTCAGCTTACAAGGGTGTGACCTGTGTTCGAATCCAGGCAGGTCAGGGCGAAACCTTGGGCAAGTTTCCTAACTCCACATGCCTAATAATAATCCCTCAAAAAAAACACAATGATAAAATTTGGTCATTTCAATCCACGACTGTTTGTGGGACACTGATGTGCGCAATTGGCTGCCACGTTTCCCCCACAAATATACAGTCAATTCACTTTACAGTACTTTCTAAATTTGCTGATGATACAAAACTAGGAGGAAGCGTTAATACCAAGGATGACATTAAAAAAAAATGCCGCGCGATATAGATAGGTTGGGTGAGTAGGCAGGTAGGTGGCAGATGAAGTATAATGTAGGGAAGTGCAAAGTCATCCACCTAGGTCGCAAAAACATCAGAGCAGGTTATTTTTTAGAGGGGGAGAGATTGGAAAGTGTTAGCGTGCAGAGGGATTTGGGTGTCCTTGTACACCAAACACAGAAAGTTAGTATGTAGGTGTAGCAGGCAATTAGGAAGGCTAACAGTATGTTAGCTTTCATTATGAAAGGGTTAGAGTATACGAGTAGGGAAGTGTTGCTGCAACTGTATAGGGCCCTGGTGAGACCACACCTGAAATGCTGTGTGCAGTTTTGGTCTCCTTATTTAAGAAAGGATGTACTTGCTTTTGAGGGAGTGCAGCGTAAGTTTACTAGGTTAGTACCTGGAATGAGGGGGATGAGTTATGACGATAGGTTGATTAATTTAGTCCTATATTCTCTGGAATATAGAAGAATTAGAGGAGATCTTATAGAAACCTATAAGATGTCAGTCTTAAAGTTAGGGGTCAGCCCTTTCACACTGAGTTGAGAAAAAACTTTTTCACTCAGACGGTGGTGAATGTATGGAATTCTTTACCCCAAAGGACTGTTGATGCTCAGTCCTTATTCAAGACTGAGTTAGATAGATTTCTCATTTATAAACAGATTAAGGTGTATGGGGATAAGGCAGCTAGCTGGAAGTAGAGTAGAATATCAGCCATGATTGAATGGCAGGGCAGGCTCAATGGGCTTAATGGCCTACTCTTGCTCCTATTTCTTATGTTCTTATGTATTCTGTGAAGCACTTTGAGACGTCAATAAGATGTGAAAAGCGCTATATCAAATGCAAGGATTATTATTATTATTAGTGTATTGAAAAGTGGATTGATTGTGTATTTTGTAAACAAAATCTTCATTGGGTATGGAGTGACAATGTCTTCAGGTCTGCATGGAACATTTAGAATGGAGAGACATCTTCCTGTCCCTATATTAATGATTCACAACAGCAACCGCCAGTCATTTAGCCATCCATTTGACCTCATTACAGCATCACAGATGTCTTGTGCTGCTGTAGGTTTGGTATCTGAAGGCATCACAAGAAGAAATATTGGTTTTCCTTACGTGTCCAGGATGACAAACCTTTCACCTGCCCAAAAATGTATCTATCATCTCATAACCCACAGTTAAGTAGTTGGGAGCTATATTACTCCCTAAACAGTGGTTTATTTGCCTTTCTCACCACTAGTGTCCCTTTCCTCATACCTTATGCGTGTTAAATATTATAGATGAACATTTGCTATTAGTTACAGTAATGGCCTAGTGGCACTTCCTATAACAAGGGGCAACGTAATAATAACAATAATACTTGCATTTGATGTGACACTTTATCACATCATCGAGACATCTCAAAGTGCTTCACAGAAAATACCGTAAAGTGAATTGACTGTCCAATTGGTGTCTTCATAGCTGAAGACATTGTCACACCTCCTGATGTGAAAGGCGCTCGATAAATGTAATGTTATTGTTGTTGTGGGAAAAACCGCAGCAGTCAGTTGTGCACAGAAGCGTCCCACAAACAATTGTGTATTGAGTGGCTAAATGTTTTTTTTTGTAAGGATTATTACCCCTAGAAAACGATCCACCAATCAACTAACAACTGGATTCCTACTTCCTGATAGGTAAATAGAGGCGTGTAGAGTAAGGAAACACGCCTAAGGTTTTGTCCTGCCTGGGAATCGAACCCGGGACCTCTTGCTTTTCCTAACCACTACCCTCCAGAACTCAACAACAACAACAGCAACTATGATTTATATAGTGCGCTCCATGCCAGGCGACATCTCAGAGTGCTTCACAATAACGGATCCCGGGGCCGAGCCAGCAGCAGGGGGAAAAAGGTGACCGAAGGTGTGGTCAAAAAGAAAGGTCTTTAGCTGAGACCTGAAACTAGGAAGAGAGGAGGCGAGGCAAAGTGAGGAAGGGTGTTCTGGAGCTCCATATTTACACATATAATACATTATAATATGATAGTGTATTATGGTTTGGCGCTAATGGTAGGCTGTGCGTAAGGCATTGTGTGAAAACAGATTGCTGCGTACATCTGCAAACACACAGCCTTCACACAAAACAGATGTACGAAGCAATCTTCGAGATGTCCTCCTGACTTGAAAGGGCGCAACACAAAACACAAGAATAATCATTTATTTCAAGGTATTTCAGAGTACATTTCATTCCAGTGTAGCTACAGCTCAGTTTAGCAGCCACTGTCTGCATTTTGCTGCCTCAAATATACATTAGATTCATGGATGGATGAATCCTGCACCTATCACAAAATTGTATTAATGAAATCACAGCCCATTTGCTGGCTTTTCATAACTTTAATTTTACTTTCAGCCTTTGTTGCAGATTAAATTCTTAAGTACAGATTCATTCCTTACTCTATTGTACTGTGTAATTTCAAAGTTTATGAAAATAGGTTGCATTATGCTCTTTATTCTCATATCTACAATATTACAATGCTTCCTCCATCATTCAGCTAAACTAATCCTTAGGAAAATTATGGGCTTGGCTATTTCCTTCTCCGTGGATGGTAATGGGTTAGCTCAAACAATAAACCTGCCTGTCAACCTCTTTGGTGCTAATACCAATAACTGTGAGGCTGAAATATTAAAATTACCTTTCAGAAATCCTGATCTCATTAACACACCACCTTGCACAGATATAAATGGATAAAGTAGAGATTGGTTATTGGCAAAGAGACTCGTTAAACAAACACAGCTCGGATCTAATACTAATTCCTGATGGGGTATGGATTTGGCTCAGGTTAGGGAATTGGAAGACTAAAATGTAATGATCCTTACATTTACATTGTTACAACCCACTACGGACATAAAATGGCTTGCTTCTGTGCCATATAATAATTATATTCCTTGCATATGATACAGCGTCTTTAATGCCGGAAGGACATCTGAATGCACTTCGTAAGATTAACTGCTTGATATTGGACACCGGTGAGCCGTTGCTATGAAAATTCTTCGATCTCGCTTCATCGCTGGAACAAAGTCAGTGCCAGTTGCCCTTTCTTCAACCCATGAACTTGCAACATTCTCAATATCGCCAGCAAGTACTGTGATGCAGTAAAATAGCTGACTGCCTCAATCCTTTCTGCCAAGCAACTACGTTCACCTTTGATACTTAACAAATAACCATGAAGTGGATGACTGGTTTCATTTGGGGGAATTGTTGGTCAGGACACCAGGAGGAGAGAGAACATTTCTTCTCATTTCGAATAGTGCATCCACCTAAACAGGTCAACAACAACAACAGCTTCGATTTATATAGTGCCCTCCATGCTGGACGGCGTCTCAGAGTGCTTCACAATAGCGGATCCCGGGACTGAGCCAGGAGCAGGGGTAGAAAGTTGAACAAAGGCGCAGTCGAAGAGAAACGTCTTCAGCTGGGACCTGAAACTGAGAAAAGAGGGGGCAAGACGAAGGTAGTGAGGGAGGGAATTCCAGAGCCTCAGGGCTTAGTGGCTGAAGGCCCAGCCACTGAGGGTGGAGTAGAGGATTCGGGGGACATGGAGGAGGCCAGACCCGGTGGAACGAAAGCAACGGGAGCTGGTGTGAGGAGAGAGGAGTTCAGAGAGGTAGGGGGTGCAGAGGAGTGGAGGGATTTGAAAACAAGGGTGAGGATCTTGAAGTCGATCCTCTTGGGGATAGGGAGCCAGTGAAGTCTGCCAAGGACTGGGGTATTGGGGGAGTGAACTTTGGTGCGGTTGAGTATGCGGGCGGCAGAGTTTTGGATTAGTTCGATTTTATCGATTGTGGTGGAGGGGAGACCAGCAAGCAGGGCATTTGAATAGTCCAGCCGTAAGGTGACAAAGGCGTGGACCAGGGTTTCGGCGACTTTTAGGGTGAAGTATTGCTGGAGATGGGCAATCCATCGGAGGTGGAAGAAGGTGGTGCTGGTGAGGGACCGGATGTGGGGGAGGAAGGACAGTTGGGGGTCGAACCTGATGCCAAGGTTGTACACAGGTTAGGAGAGTTTCAGTGGGAGACAAGAAAAGTGGAGGAGGTGAGAGTCGTGTGAATGGAGATGTTGACGAGAGCCAAGGAGTATGGCCTCCGTTTTGTCAACATTCTGCTGCAAGAAATTTGCGCTCATCCAGCTCCTGATGTCTGACAGGAGACAGGCTGACAGAACATCAGCGGACTGGGGGTCGCAAAATGAAGTGGAGAAATAGAGTTGGGTGTCATCTGCGTACATGTGGAAGTGTGCCCCATGTCTGTGGATGACATCCCCAAGAGGGAGCATATAGATGAGGAAGATGAGGGGGCCAAGGATGGATCCCTGGGGTAACCAACAGGTATCTGGGTAAGAGCGGGAGGAAAAGCCATTTGTGGAGAAGTACTGCTGGCGATTTGTGAGGTAAGACTCGAACCAGGCGAGTGCAGTCCCACTGAGATGGATGACAGAGGACAGGCGGTGGAGGAGGATGGTGTGGTCAACTGTGTTGAACGCAGCGGACAGGTCTAGGAGGATAAGGAGACAGAGGGAGCCCTGGTCACAGATAGAGAGGACATTGTTTGTGACTTTCACAAGAGCAGTCTCTGTACTGTGGGCACGGTCGAAACCAGACTGGAAGGGTTCGAAGAGGGAGTGGGAGGAGAGGTGGGCACGGAGTTGGTTGGCAACAACGCGTTCCAGTGCTTTTGAAAGGAAGGGCAGGTTAGAAATAGGGCGGTAGTGGCTGGGGTTTGAAGGATCTAGAGAGGGTTTCTTAAGGAAGGGGGTGATGGCAGCAGTTTTTAAGGGGGCAGGGACTGATTCGGTGGAGAGGGACTGGTTGATGATATCAGCCAGCAGTAGGTAGAGGAGGGAGAGCTGGGTGAGCAGTAGGTTGGTGGGAATGGGGTCGAGGCAACAGGTTCAAGGCGGTGAGAGTGCTTGAGAGGGAGGAAAGAGAGACTGGGGAGGAGTGTAGGAAGGGGGTCGAGGTAGGAGTTGATGATGGTGAGGGGGATGGGATGGGGTGGTAGAGGGTGACGAGAGGCAGGAAGACGATGCTACCTGGCGGATATTTTGGATTTTTGAGGAAAAGAAATCCATGACCTCCTCGCACTTCGCATTTGAAGTAAAGATTGAGGAGGCCTGATGGGGTGCGCAGAGGAGGTGGTGGGTGGTGGAAAAGAGGACTTTGAGATTGTTGTTTGCCTCCAGGATAATGATAATCGAACAGGACTTTGATCCTCTTCTGAGGATGTGAAAGGTGCTGTACCAAAGCCACGGATTATTTTTATTATACAAATCATATAGACTAACATGATATGGATTATGTAATAATAACAATTAAAATTTAAATCACTCCATCTTACAGTATATTCTGCGAAGGGCTTTGAGACATCTCGAAGACGTGATACAACGACAACAACTTCGATTTATATAGCGCCCTCCACGCCGGACGACGTCTCAGAGCGCTTAAAGAGTGTGATAAGACGCTATATCAAATGCAAGGATTATTATTATTATAAACCAGCTTATCAAGTTGTTGAAAAGTCTCAAAGAGCCTCACAGAATGTATGAGCTTCACAGTCAAACGGATTGACTGTGTATTGTGTGGGCGAAACGCATAAATGTATACATTATGTCTCAAAAACTCTTGCACAAATAAAAATGTAACTGTAGAGCAATTTGTAAGTGAGAAAGCAAAAGGCCCTTTCTCCTACGCACAAGATATTTTGCTACTGAGATTGGTTACATTCATTATTGAATAAGATCTACTCGAGAGAAGACATGCCAATGACTGTCTGGCACCATAAAGAAGCAATTACAATAATCCTTGCACTTGATGGAGCGCACAGAATTAACTCTTAAGTACTGTATAGTGACTGCATTTTTTTTTGTATAGCAAATGGGTGTGGCCAATTTGCACATATAAATCTCCCAGAAACAGCCATGAACAGTAATTATAATAAACCTTGCATTTGATATAATAATAATAATCCTTGCATTTGATATAGCGCTTTTCACATTTTATCAACGTCTCAAAGCACTTCATAGAATATACTGTAAATTGAATTGACTGTACATTTCTGGGCGAACCCTGGCAGCGAATCGTGCACAGCAGTGTCCCACATGGATTCAAATGACCAATTTTATTATTGTGGGTTTTTTGACGGATTATTATTAGACATGTGGAATAAGGAAATTTGCCCAAGCTTTCGCCCCGATCTGCCTGGATTCGAACACAGGTCTCACGCTTGTAAGGCGAGTGCTCTAACCACTGAGCTACAGGAGCTCCACATAAAGCACCTTTCACGTCAGGCAGATATTTTCAAAGTGCTTTGCAGAATTCTACTGTTAAGTGTAGTGACTGTGAATTGTGGAGTCGAATGCGGCAATCAATGTTGCGTGCAGCAATGTCCCCCAAACAGCCTTGAAGTGAATGATTGATATTATCCAGGTGGTTTGTTGGCCAGGACATTGGAAGATAGTCCCTGCTTTTTTCGGATGGTGCCGTGGTATCTTTCACATCCTCTGAAACAGATGGACAGGACTTCATATTAATGCTTCATCCACAGGACGGCAACTCCACAATGCAGTGCTCCCCCCCGTATTTCAGTAGAGTGTCAGCCCAGGTTGTGAGTTCAAAGTCATTGATTAGTAATGTACACCATCAGTCAGATTATGATAAATAATACATGGGAGAGAGGAGGGGATGCATTTGAAAGACAATTATTTTCTATGACGTTCAACCTGCGACAATTGGATAGTGGGAGAAATATAATTTACAATTTACATTTATACAGCACCTTTCACGTTGGGAGGATGTCTCTTAAGTTTTTAGCATTGCTGGCTGACCACAAGAGCTGTGGGGTGGGGGTTGAGGGGAATAGAGAGGGGAAAGATGACCAGAAGTGCAATCAAAGCATTACATCTCGAGATGGCCTTGGAACAAAGTGAGGGAGGGTACGAGTGAGAGGCAACTCTCTGCTAGAGATCCAAAAAGTAGGGTCAGCATATTTGTGGGTGGATAGGGCGGAGGACATGGAGCAAGTCAGCATTGAAGGAGGCCACGGAGGTAGTACAGATATCAGTAATAAATAAGAGGTAGTTGGGTGTAAGTACACAGATTAATTATATGCATTCATCTTGAAATTCTACCTGATACTGTTAAGACATGATTACCTTCAGCTTTTGAAATATCTTCATCATCCTTCCATTTGGTATAGTGCTTTGCACAACTTCTAGACGTCTGAAAGTGCTTCACAGAATATACTGTAAAGTGAATTGACTGTATATTTGTGGGCAAAATGTGGCAGCCATTTGCGCACAGCAGTGTCCCACAAACGGCCATGGATTGAAATGACCATTTGTTTTTTCCCCCAAGGGATTGTTATTAGGTGTGTGGTGGAAGGAAACCTGCCCAAGGTTTCGTCAACCCTGGAATGAAACCCAGGTCACACACTTGCAAAGCAAGTTCTCTAACCACTGAGCTACAGGATTCATGTGGCTCAGTGGTCAGAGCACTTGTCTTGCAAGCTGGGGAGACCTGTGTTCAAATCCAGGCAGGTCAGGGCGAAACCTTGGGCAAGTTTCCTTACTCCACACGCCTAATAATAATCCCTCCAAGAAAACCACAATAATAAAATTGGTCATTTCAATCCGCGACTGTGTGTGGGACACTGCTGTGTGCAATTGGCTGCTGCGATTCACCCACAAATATATACAGTCAATTCACTTTACAGAATATTCTGCAAAGTGCTTTGGGACGTTGATAAGATGTGAAAAGCGCTATATCAAATGCAAGTATTATTATTATTATTATTATTATTAGGACTCCACAATCACCTCGAATCATATCAGGGAGTAGAATCAACGGGGTCCATTTTATATTTCTTTACGTATTTTCTAATCAAAACATTCCAAGCATCCAAGATGCTAACTCACGGAAGCCCTACTCAATCCCAACCTATTATTGGAGCTGGATTCACCTCCCTCTCCCTCTCCTTGAGCCCAAGAGAGTTGTGTGATGTGCTCACAGAGGAGCCTAATCTCTTTCTCTCCCTCTCGCTGATTTCCACAACAACAACATAATTGCACTTATTTAGCACCTTTCACATTGGGAGGACGTCCCAAAGCGCTGAGCACAAACACGTGTACCTAATAGAATACAAGAATTAGCCCAGGCTTTCTAACAGAAACATTAATAAAAATAAGAAATAGATAGGGTTTCTAACAAGCAAACCCATTGTCAATAAATTGCAGCTCTATTCTACTGCACCGCTGAAACTTTCATCAGGAATGCACTTCCTAATTAAGAAATCTGTTAAGAACATTGACCTTTTCTTTCAGATTATAATCAGGTAAAACCATTATGTGCAAATAATAATTTAATGAAACTTCGAAAATACATTTCAGAACTGTAATGTGGTACACATATTATTAACTCGGTAACTATTTCAGGCAGGATTATTTTTCTCGCTTCCCGCCCAATTTCCTCCCAGAATGTTTCAATGCATTTCTATCTCCAAATCTAATCATGCTGAATGCTTTTAGTTAACACAAAATGGACCTTTGCAATTTCCTGTTACACCACCTTGCATATTACAAATGCTTATGTCTCACTCAAGGAAAAGCTTTCTCCACTATTTTTTATTGTCTTTAAATTCAATTGGTATGTTGTCTTATTGCATGAAAACATCTCACAAGATTCCCTGTAAAGGGTAGTAACTGTGTATTTTGTAGGCAAACATGGCAGTTGATTTGTGCACAGCAATTTCTCCACAAATAATGATAAACTGCATTTATATAATGTATTTTTAAGTCAGAAGGATGTCCCAAAGTGCTGAACAATTGAAGGGTTTCACCTGAACTGGGGGGTATGAATTTCTGAAGGGTGGGGCCTAGGTTGGGGTGCGGGGCTGGGTGATGGAGGGAGAAAGATAACCAGAGATGTGGTGAAGGTGGTAGATCTTGAAACAGATATTGAAGAAGGAGAGAGAAGGGATGAGTCAAACAGACTTCTAATTCTGGAGTGCCAGAGAATGGGGTCAGATAGGGTGACAGCCCGACTGCCAATGGTGGAGCAGCCAGATGATATGTAGCAGATCAGTGCCCATGGAGAAAGTTAATGAGATACAATGAAATGGCCATGAAGTGAACAACTTCTATGAAACATTATTGGCCAAGACAGTGAGAGAGAAAGTGCCTTTTCTATGAATGGTGCCATGGCATCTTCAACATCCACCTGATCAAACAGTTGAACATCTCATATATTGTTGCCCAGGTTGAGAGAAAATATCTCCCCGAGCACTGTACTGGAGTGGGAGGCTCTACACAATCAGCTGACACCAGGGCATGGGTTCACCATCTAAGTATGGCTGACATCTAGAACTAAATGGATTACAAAATCAATGTGCACCTTTTATACAGGATGGGGTTTTAACCTCCCTTGTGAGCTGTCCTTCTGCTGACAATACTACTTATTTATTTCGATTTCAGGATCTTCTTACTTGTCTACAGATTTCTTCATGCCCTGGCACCTGCCTACTTTTCTGACCTTGTCCATTGTCCACTGCATCCTCTTGGCTGGATCAGGCGTCTTGCTCATCTCTCATCACCCCACCATCAGTGGCTTTGCTTTCAGCCACTACGCCCCCGAAGCTTTAGAACGCTGTCCCACAAAGCCTCCATCTTGCCCTTTCCTTCTTTTTTAGAATACATCTGAAGGCCTGCTCTGAGACACTACCCTATGTGAAGGGCACTGTGTAAAGCAAGTTGTTGTTGTTGCTGTTGTGGTTGTTGTTTTTGTTCCCCAACATTGAATCAGGCAGTAAAGCTGATCTGAATCCAAATTTGCTAACTAATAATAATAATCCTTGCAATTGATGTAGTGCTTTTCATATCTTTGAGATGTCTCAAAGAGCTTCACAGAATATACTGTAAACCAAAATTGATGGTATATCTGTGGGTGAAACGAGGCAGCCAATCGCACAAAGCAGTGTCCCACAAAGAGTTGTGGATTGAAATGACCAATTAAAAAACAAAGTTGAGGGATTATTAGGCGTGCAGAGTAAGGAAACTTGCCCAAGGTTTCATCCTGTCCGGAATTGAATCTCTTGCTTGTAAGGCGAGTGCTCCAACTACTGAGCTACAGAACTTCACAAATCCTCATAGAATCATAAAATCATAGAATCATAGAATTTTATGGCACAAAAGGAGGCCATTCAGCCCATCGATTCTGTGCCGTCTCTTTGAAAAGAGCAACTCAATCCCACTGCCCCGCTCTCTCCCCATAACCTAACAGACCTGATCTCCCAAAATAAAGATCTAATTCTCTTTTAAAAGCTGTTATCGAATCGGCCTCCATCACCTTTTCAGGCAATGCGTTCCAGATTCAAACAACCCGCTGAGTGAAAACATTTCTAGTCAGCTCCCCTCTGCTTTGTTTTGAAACTATTTTAAATCTGTGACCATGAGTCATAGATTCGTCCACCAGTGAAAATAGTTTTTCCTTATTCACCCTGTCAAATCCCCTCATGATTTTATAAAACTCTATTAGATCTCCTCTCAACTTTCTCTGTTCTAAAGAGAATAAACCCAGCTTATCTAGCCTTTCCCCATAACTGAAGTCCCTCAATCCTGGTACCATTCCAGTAAACCTTCTTTGCACTCTTTCCAATGCCTTAACATCCTTTCTGTAGTGTGGTGACCAGAATTGAACACAGTACTCCAGCTGAGGCCTAACCAAAGTTTTATAGAGGTTAGTCAGCACTCCTGACTTTTGTACTCTATACTCTTATTTATAAAGCCTAGTATGCCATATGCCTTCTTAATGGCTTTGTCTACCTGTCCTGCCACCTTCAAAGATTCGCTAACACAAATCCCCAGATCTCTCTGTTCCCTCATACCCCTTAAAATTGTACTATGTAGCCTATATTGCCTCCCCTCATTTCTTCTCCCAAAATGTATCACCTCACACTTCTCTGCATTAAACTTCATCTGCCATGTGTCTGTCCACTTTACCATTTTATCTATATCTTCTTGCAGATGGTTACTACCCTCCTCACTATTTACTATTCTCCCTAGATATACTTAGTATCATCTGCAAACTTGGAAACTGTGCTCCCTACACCCAAGTCCAGATTGTTAATATATATTAAAAAGGGCAGTAGTTGCAATACCGATCCACTGGGAGATACCACTGCACACTTCCCTCCAGTCTGAGGGTGCTTACCACAGCTCTTTGCTTTCTGTCTCGCAGCCAGTTGTGGATCCATGCTGTCACTGTCCCTTTGTTGCATTGTTGGATGTGCCATCCTTCAGAAGTGGTGTTAAACCAAGGACCTGTCTGCCTGTTCAGGTGTACGGTACATATCTGAAGGCACTATTCAATAGGAGTAAGGAGCTTCTCCCAGTATTCTGCCCAACATTCCCCCAAATAAAATTGGTCAGTCATGGTTAAGCAGTTGTAGAAGAAGAGGAATGGTTGCAACAACAACAGTTTGGATTGATATGCGCCCTCCATGCCGGACGGAGTCTCAGAGTGCTTCGCAATAACGGATCCTAGGGATGAGCGAAGAAGAGGGGGAAAAAGGTGACTGAAAGTGCGGTCAAAAAGAAAGATCTTATAATAATATAATAATTCTTGCATTTGATATAGCACTTTTCACATCTTATCGACATCTCAAAACACTTCACAGAATATACTGTACTCTAAAGTGAATTGACTGTATATTTGTGGGTGAAATGGCAGCCAGTTGCTTACAGCAGTGTCGCACAAACAGTCCATGTTGAAATGACCAATTTTTATTCTTGTGGTTTTTTTTGGATGGATTATTATTAGGCGCGTGGAGTAAGGAAACTTGCTCAAGGTTTTGCCCTGATCTTCCTGGATTCAAACACAGGTCTCACACTTGTAAGGTGAGTGCTCTAACCACTGAATTACAGGAGCTCCACAATTGTCATTAGCCGAGACCTGAAAATAGGAAGAGAGGGGACGAGGTGAAGGGAGTGAAGAAGGGAGTTCCAGAGCCTCGGAGCATAGTGGCTGAAGGCATGGCTGCCAATGGTGGAGCGGAGGATTCGGGGGACAAGGAGGAGGCCAGACCCAGTAGAGCGAAGGCAACGGATGCTGTTGTGACGAGAGAGGAGGTCAAAGAGGTAGACGGGTGCAGAGGAGTGGAGGGATTTAAAAACAAGAGTGAGGATCTTGAAATCGATCCTCTCCGAGTCAGGGAGCCAGTGCAGTCTGGCAAGGACAGGGGAAATCGGGGAAATGCAGGGAAATACCAGTCCGTGGAGAGATGTTCTCATCAATAAAGCGCTGTTGAATATCGTTCATTGCAAATGTTTCAAAACGGGGACAAAAATAGGAGATTAAGAGACAAAGGGGATGGCCTGAGGCACAAAGAACTGAACCGAGGTATTACAGGAGACGCAAACATGCTGCAGCTACAATCTGACAGCAGCTTACACAATATGGATTTTTTTTAAATGTGTGTCACATACAATAATGCTACATATATTTTTAAAATATATCTCTATATACACACAACATATGAAAATGAAAATTAAATTTGCCAGAGACATAAATCTACTGTAATGACAAACTGACATTATCGTACCCAGTGTCGAATGTGCCACATTGAACAAGCATAACAACAATTTATACACATATATAAATATATACAAATCTATGTGTGTGAGTTGAATTCATCAGATGGAAATCTACCCTCAACGGAAGCATCTCACCCAATGCCGAAATGTTTTCAAATGTGTGTCATGTTCATGAAGAAAAAAAGGTCACTCAATCCGTGACTGTTTGTGGGACACTGCTGTGCGAAATTGGCTGCCGCATTTCGTCCATGAAACATATAATCAGTTCACTTTACAGCATAGTCTGTAAAGCTCATTGAAGTGTCTCAACAATTTGATAAGGTACTATAACAAATGCAGGGATTATTATTAAACAACATTTAAGTTATATTTGTTAAGAGTGCTTTTGTCAATAGTCTGGGGGAAAACCAAAGGAATTGGATAATCAATACTTGAGCTGGAG
Source organism: Hydrolagus colliei (assembly GCA_035084275.1). Taxonomy (NCBI): domain Eukaryota; kingdom Metazoa; phylum Chordata; class Chondrichthyes; order Chimaeriformes; family Chimaeridae; genus Hydrolagus; species Hydrolagus colliei. The sequence continues at coordinate 37,191,187 of CM068744.1, forward strand.
TTAGAAATAATAAAAATCCTTACATTGGACATTAAGCCTTGTCCAGTAATTGAGACACCTCAAAGCGCTTCACAGGATATACTGCAGTGACTGTGTATTTTGTGGGCAAAATGGTTTAGGGGTAGGGTATATATGTCTAACCTTGTACAGTACTTAGATACATATGTATACATTTTGCACACAAGATATAATAATAATAATCCTTGCATTTAATATAGCACGTCTTCCAGACTTCTCAAAGTGCATCACAAATTATACTGTGAAGTGAATTAACTATATATTTTGTGGGCCAAACCCAGCAGCCAATTACACACAGCAGTGTCCCACAAACAGTCGTGGATTGAAATGACCAATCAGGCGTGTGGAGTAAGGAAACTTGCCCATGGTTGAGCCCTGTCTGGAATCAAATCCAGGGTCTCTCGCTTGCAAGGGGAGTGCTCTAAACACTCTAAAATGCAAAACTCCACAAAGATATACAGTCAATCCACTTTACAGTATATTGCATGAAGCAGTTTGCGACATCTTGATGACACAATAAGGCGCTGTATCAAATGCTTGGATTATTTCGTTATATACGTACAATAGATTTAAATAAATATTTCACCCTCTTGCTTTTTCATAACTTCTAGCACTGAAAAAGGAAGAAGACATATTTATGAAAATGTAGAAACAAACTCAAGCAGTAAGTAGTGCTTGCAATGAAGATTACTGTGGTTAAAATGTGTGTGTGTGGGTCGGGATGGGTGGGGTGGTAGAGAGGAGACAGAATAACAGTGAACTGAATTCCTCTGGTACCAGGGTTTGGCTTTGGTTGGTGGACCTGCTGATCTGAAGGCTGTTTGAAGCTACTTTGAATGGATCTGGTAGGAGATTTGGCAGCTGAGATCATTGGCTTGTGTGGGTGTATGTGTGTGTGGTGGGGAGGGAGGGTGATCATTGCAAAAATAAAACACCCTTAATATCAGCATCATTTTCAGGAATAAATCGCCCCCACCACTCCTCTTCCCTTCCCCCAGGAAAAGGGAGTATTTTTTTTTGGCTTGCAGTAGTGTTCATTGATTAGACTAGACACCTGGCCGATCAGGCTGTAAGATGCCTATGTCTATTTCACAGATGATGTGATGAAAGTGCCTACATAACTAACCAATTAACTAAACAGTTCAGATCCCTGTTTAACTTATGTAGTGTTCTGACATAGTTTGCCATAGCATATAGGAGACAAAATTATCTCCCCCCTGTCTTTTAGACTATTCCCAGGATGTTATGCTCTGTGTGTATGTGTGAGTGTATGTGTGTATTCCAGTGCTGTGCAATTGTTCACTGCAACGTTAATACTGTGCTGGGTATTAAAGACAAGCCATCCAGCGGTTTCACTGACTAACTGCACCTCAATCCACCTCAGAAAGTAGGAGGAGGGCAGTTCCCCTGTCACTGATTAACTTGGGGTTAGCCTCTGTTCTTTGAAAAAAAAGTAAAGCCCACAATGCTATCTCCCTTCATTAACATTACATTTGATTTAATTTACAACTTGTCCGCAATCTGTGTTTTATTATATTATGCAAACACACACATATCTACATATAAATAATAATAATGTTATTAACATACTATAAACTGTACATATACTGTATATGAACAGCAAGCTATGCGGTTTTAGCTGGTTTGATTACTGCAGTTACTTCCAACTCACATTCTGGGGCTCCCCAAGATATCTCTTTTGCCAACCTGCGTTTATAAATAGGGGTATAGAGTACAAAAGTCAGGAAGTGCTGACTAACCTCTATAAGACTTTGGTGAGGCCTCAGCTGGAATACTGTGTTCAATTCTGGTCACCACACTACAGAAAGGATGTGAAGACTTTGGAAAGGGTACAAAGAAGATTTACTAGGATGGTGCCAGGATTGAGGGACTTCAGCTATGAGGAGAGGCTAGATAGGCTAGGGTTATTCTCTCTGGAGCAGAGAAGATTGAGGGGAGACCTAATAGAGGTTTATAAAATCATGAGGGGTTTCGACAGGGCAAATAGAGAAAAACTATTTCCACTCGTGGGCGAATCTGTGACTCGTGGTCACAGATTTAAAATAGTTTCAAGGCGAAGTAGAGGGGAGCTGAGGAGAGTTTTTTTCACTCAGCGAGTTGTTCGAATCTGGAATGCATTGCCTGAAAAGGTGGTGGAGGCTGATTCGATAACAACTTTTAAAAGGGAATTAGATCTTTATTTAGGGAGAACAGGTCTATTAGGCTATGGGGAGCGGGCAGGGCAGTGGGATTGAATCGCTCTTTTCAAAGAGCCGGCACAGACTAGATGGGCCGAATGGCCTCCTTTTGTGCTGTAAAATTCTATGAATCTATAATACTTTCCAGGATTACAATACAGGATGTGTCCCTCCAGAGAGAGAGAGAAAGTGCTTGCAGTATTGCATTCCAATCTCTGGGATTTCCATGTGTAGGTGGGAACGGGGATGGGTTTCCACATGTGTCAGACTCCCGCCTGCCCAAATATATCACCTGTACATATCTCTCTCAACATTTAATGGTGAATAGGTGTCAGCCTGGCTTGCGTTTTCGGAGGTGCCATCCTTCAGACAAGACTAAGGCCCCATCTGCCTGTTCATGAAGATGTTAAAGATCCCGTGGCACTATAATAATAATAATAATAATCTTTGTGTTTGATAGGGTGCTTTTCATGTCTTCTAGATGTCTCAAAGCGCTTCACGGAATATACTGTAAAGTGAACTGACTGTATATTTGTGAGTGAAAATAAGAAGAAAAGGAGTTTACCTCCAGTGTCCTGGCTGACTATCCACCAAAGAAAATCGCTCGCTCATTCACTCGCCTCACATTTACTCGCTGACTACCTGCGGAACTTTACTCTGTGCTAAATTAAACGCTCCTGGTGAGAAAGAAGCCACGTCAAATGTGAGGACGGTTAATTTCATGTGAAGAATACAACAAATGGCAATTTTGTTTGAGCTGCAAAAGACATTCTCCCACACTACTAACCTGCACAGGTGGTTACTCTGTGCCAAATCAATACCACAGCCAATTCATGTGCTACTTCAAAACCTGCGTGGTACCGCACTGAAACCAGCCTTTTCATGGCTTACGTCAGTTCATCTCTTTTTACGATCGATTTCAAAGGCTCGGATTGATTTGGTTTTAATTTCTCTCTTCAAATAATATAACAATAGTAATATAGATAACTCTGGATCTCAGGCTCCCCATAACTTCCCACTCCATTGTAGTCTAAATCCATACAGAATTAATTGCTATCAACATCTCTATTATTGTGGCGTGCAACTAAAAGGATGATAGATGGCGGACTAGATAATAATGATAATAGTAATAGTAATAATCCTTGCATTTGATATAGCACCTTGTGCCAAATAGAGCTTTATATAGCATGTCATTGAGAGTCTGAAAATGCTTCACAGAATAAAATGTAAAGTGTGTATTTCGTGTGCGAAACGCGGCGGTCAATTTCGCACAGCAGTTTTCAGCGACCAATCATGGATTGTGGTTATTTTTTGAAGGGATTCTTACCCCCCGGAAAACCGTCCACCAATCGACTGACAACCGGATTCCAACTTACTGCCGGGTACACAGAGACTTGTGGAGTAAATAAACTTTGCCCTGCCCAGGTCCCCCCCGATTCCGAGGCGAGCGAGCGCGCTCGCTAACCAATACGCTATGGGTCTCTACCATGGATCTTAGGCTTTTTTTCGTCAAGCAATTCCTATGCTCTTACAATAAAACATTTCCCCCCAGCCACAGATGGGAGGAGAAATGGCCAGACACTCTTTAAGCTTCACACAGAATGTCCAGTCTGATTGTGTGTGTGTGGGGGGGGGGGGGGGGAAGGGTTAGGGTTGCAGATGGGTGGACAGGCTGTGGTGATGTTGAGAAAAGTGTCATTTGGATATTTCATCGTTGAAAGAAAATGTTCAAATCAAATCGAGAGAGAAAGACAGACAGACAGAGAGAGAGAGAGAGAGAGAGAGAAATCAGGCTCTTATCCCGCAGTGCTTGAGTTGCAATGAACGCATTAATAAGATGAGGCTCCCTGTGGTGTTATAGCAATCTACAGATCCTGTAAGGTTCTGTTAAGATGTACCGACTTGTTCATCGAATGGATCGGAAGAAATATCATGTTGCTATTCCTCACATACACACAAACACACCACACACATTTCTTTCCCCACAACCAAACATACATACATACATACAAACAAACACACAGACACATATATTCCCTGACATACAATCCTCCCAGCTCGTGAAACGCCAGCTATTTTGGAAAGTAAAATGAGTTTTAGATCACAGTATTCTTATTCAAACAGTTCTCTATAACTACCCCTCCCACCCCCACCCCCAAAACGCACACACACAGACACACGCACACATGTCCATGGAAGGTTAAACAGAAATAGATCGGATAACACATCAACATACAAACACACACACACATAAGACACACTCACACAGATACACACACACACACAACCTAGAAGTTAAAACAGAAAGTCAGTATATTTTAAAACACATATCAACACACACACACACACACACACAAAGTCTAAGAGGCTCCACAGAAATGGTCTGGATATTTTAAACCCATAATCACATACACACAAAGGAGCATCCCTTCAATAAGACGCTCTGATTCCGTCTCTGTGTTAAACAGAAATCCAGCTCTCTTCCCTTGTCTTGCACCCCGTGTCACGTTGAGACAAGGTGATTTCATCTGTGTGTGAGTGTGTGTGTGTGTGAATATGTGAGTGTGAGACTTACTGGGTGAGTGTGAGACTTACTGGGTGAGTGTGAGACTTACTGGGTGAGTGTGAGACTTACTGGGTGAGTGTGAGACTTACTGGGTGAGTGTGAGACTTACTGGGTGAGTGTGAGACGTACTGAGTGAGTGTGTGAGTATGAGTGAGTGTGTGAATAAGTGTGATTGTGTGAGTGAGTGTGTGCGAGTAAACTGTGTGTGTAAGTAACCGTGAGTGTGTGAGTAACTGTGTGAGTTACTGTGCGAGTGTGTGTCTGAGTGAGTGAGTGTGTGAGTAAATGAGTGAGAGTGTGAGTAACTGTGAGTGAGCAACTGTGTGTGTGTGTGAGAGAGAGTGTGTGAGTTTCTGTGTGAGTGACTGTGAGTGTGTGAGTAACTGTGTTAGTGTGAGTGAGTGTGTGTGTGTGTGTGACGCGCAAAATTCAGCCTGAAACCACATCTCTCTCCTCTATCAACCACTCTCAAGCATTGAAACATCTCAGCGGCAGCCAATGAACAATTCCCCTTCTCTCTCCTCTCTCTCTCTCTCTCTCTCTTTCTTTCCACAAGTCATCTGGGGAGATTCCCGGTTGTCCAGCAATGATCTGAATTCATTTTCTCCACAGCCAGGATCTCAATCGACCTTTAATTTGGATTTGTGTGTGTTGTGTGTGTGTTGTGTGGGTGAGTGAGTGAGTGGGTAGGTGAGTGAGTGAGTGTGTTTGTGTGTGGAGGGGGGGGGGGGGGGGGGAAGGAGGAAGGAAATCAGGCTGGACTGGGTTGTATTTTTATAATCTCTGCTGTTATCATTTCTGCTGCTTCTCGACATAGATCTGAGGGTTGTTTTTAGTGGGGTGGGAGGGGGTGGGGGGAGGGGGGGGGGGTGAAATCTGTTCTTCCCTCAATCCTTTGCCATTCCAACTAGAAGCAACCAGAGGTTATATCATTTTGGGGGGGCAAGAGAGAAACAAGATGTATCCTGGAGTTTAGCAGCTTATTTTCTTTCCCTCTCTCTCTCTCTCCCTCTCTCCTTCTTTACCTCCCTCCCCTCTTGCTTTCCCTTTGCTTCCCTCTCCTTCCTTCTCTTCCCCACTTGAGAATTATTCAGTGATTCGTGGGGAGAGACAGAGGTGGAGACAGAGAGACAGAGAGAGCCAGATAGAGGTTTGGGTGGTGGGTGCTCTCCTTTTTTTTTGCTATAAACACACACAACGCACAAAAAAACAGGTTAAAATGGGATGCGTTACATTTGAGAGATGGATAACTGCATCGAAAACTGGGAGGATTTAATAACAGCCGTTTAAGAAATTAAGCCACTGCTTTCGGATTGTAAGGTAAGATCTGTGCTCTATCCTCTATGTATATATGTGTGTCTGTCTATCTCTGTCTCTGTCTGTGTGAGTGTTTAACTCCCACGTCGTTTTCTGATCCGTGTCTCTTGAATTGGAAGAATTTATCTTCAAGTGGGATGAGAAATCCCAGCCTCGGTGAGAGAGGGAGATAAAGAGTGGTGGGTGGCTTTTGATGGGTGGGTGGGATAGAGGGGGAAGGAGTGGGAGAGAGAGAGAGGTGTAGAGTGGGTTAAGGAGAGAGAGAAAGAGAGAGAAAGACTCTCGTCTCAAAAGCATTCGGTTAACTACAGATCTGTCCAAAAAAAATTGCCACAAAGTCATGGTCAAATTTCACTTAACAAAACTGCTGGGTTTGGAATTGGGGGTAACTATTAATAGGCGTGAACTTGTGCGGAGGGTGGGGGGGGGGTCTCTCTCTGTTGCAAAGTGTATGTGTGTAAAGGGTGTGGGGCTGGGTGGGAGGGGGTGAGAGGAGAAGAAGTTAAGTCAAGTCAGTGAGAGATCACTCGCCATCCAAACCCCCTCCCTCTCTCTCTCCCTCCCACACACACACCTACAATAAAAAAAATCTCCCAACTTGTGCAAAGATGGTGTAATGGCGCCGTCTTATGTTCCTTTTTTCACCAAGTATTACAGCCAATGTTATAGAATGGTCCTTTTTTGGTTTTACACACACACACACACACATAACAAGATTGCTTTAAAACTGGGCTTTCTGCACACTGAATACTGGAAGGAGAGAGTGGCAAGATTTGAGCTAAATGCTGTGTTTTGAGACTTTTTTTTTCCTGTAGCTTGGATCTCGTGTGCTGGCTACAGCTTTCTTAAGTCCTTGCTATTAAATGTGAAAGATATGTAGATATGTAAGTAGATGTATCATACATATATGTGTGTTATGTGTCATTATACAATGGCAGTCCACTTCTTGAGGCTGCACAGAAAGAGGGGGGCGAGAGACACAAGGGTACGGTTTTTTGGGGGGAGAGATAGAGACAGGAGATAAGAGGAGAGACAGGAATATGGGTTATAGGGGAAGACAGGGTGAGGAATGTGTGGGGTGGTGGGGGAGAGGGAGAGAGAGAGAGCGGGAAGGGAGTTTGAGAGGTGGGGGGGGGGGGGGGAGACATAGGTAGGGAGTGTGGGGGAGATAGAGAGAGCGGGGGGCAAGGAGTGTGTGGGAGGAGAGACAGTGGGTAGGGAGTATGGAGGGAGCGAGACAGTGAGTAGGGAGTGTAGGAGGTGGGGGAGAGATGGGTAGGGAGTGTAGGGGGTGAGAGACAGTGATGGAGTGTAGGGGAGAGAGAGACAGTGGTAGGGAGTGTAGGGGGAGAGAGAGACAGTGGTAGGGAGTGTAGGGGGAGAGAGAGACAGTGAGTAGGGAGTGTAGGGGGAGAGAGAGACAGTGGTAGGGAGTGTAGGGGGAGAGAGAGACAGTGGTAGGGAGTGTAGGGGGAGAGAGAGACAGTGAGTAGGGAGTCTGGGGGTGGTGGGGGGGGGGGAGACATGGATAGGGAGTGTAGGGGGTGAGAGACAGTAGGTATGGAGTGTAGGGGGAGAGAGAGACAGTGAGTAGGGAGTCTGGGGGTGGTGGGGGGGGGGGAGACATGGATAGGGAGTGTAGGGGGTGAGAGACAGTAGGTATGGAGTGTAGGGGGAGAGAGAGACAGTGAGTAGGGAGTCTGGGGGTGGGGGGGGGAGACATGGATAGGGAGTGTAGGGGGTGAGAGACAGTAGGTATGGAGTGTAGGGGGAGAGAGGCAGTGGGTAAGGAGTGTTGGGGGTGGGGGAGACATGGGTAGGGAGTGTAGGGGGAGAGAGACAGTAGGTAGGGAGTGTAGGGGGAGAGAGACAGTAGGTAGGGAGTGTAGGGGGAGAGAGACAGTAGGTAGGGAGTGTAGGGGGAGAGAGAGACATGGGTAGGGAGTGTAGGGGGAGAGAGAGACATGGGTAGGGAGTGTAGGGGGAGAGAGAGACAGTAGGTAGGGAGTGTAGGGGGAAAGAGACATGGGGAGGGGGTGGGAAAGTGAGAACGAAGAAAGGAATAGAGTTTGTGGGGAGAGACGATGCTGAAGATTGGGGGAGAGAGACAGGAATAATGTATAATATATAATAATAAGCCTTGCATTTGATATAGGAATTTTTACGTCTTCAAAGACGCCTCAAAACGCTTCATAGAATATACAAGTGAATCTTGTGGATGAATATGTATCTGTGTAGAGAGAAAGAGATGGGCAAAGGGTAGGAGTTGGTTTTTTGGGTGGGGGGGGGGGGGGGGGGGGACAGAGAGAGAGGAGGGAAATAGACAAAGATTGGTGGGGGAGAGGGAGAGGAAGAGTGTTGGAGGAGAGAGAGAGAGAGAGAGATGGTGTGTGTTATCCGCAGGTCGCTGCTGGGCTCTCAACTGTGGGAGAGTGAGATTGTAAAAGCAAAACTGCTTTGACATATTGCCTGAGTTCAGTAGTGAGTCCTCAGGACTCACCGCCTACACACATACTCCGAGAGATATAGAGGGAGGGAGATGGTGGGGGAGAGACAGAGAGAGAGAGACACCAAGCAGTTTGAGGTCAGGCTAAACAATATTCCCCTCTCTCTCTCTCTCACTCACACACACACACACACTATTTGTCCAGAAGGGTGCTTTAAACTAAACAGTAACCCCCCCCCCCCACCCTCTCCTGTTCCTCAGTGTTGTTTTCTCCTTTTAAAAAAAATGCCATTTGCATTCTCTGAAGCAGAGCACACAGCCTCTCGAATCACAGCAATTTCTCCCCCTTCCAGATGCAATGAATCGCCTGTGGGTTCAAATTATTATTATTATTATTAATAATAGGGAATCATCATAATTTCCTTGTCACGTCTTTGAGACATCTCAAGAGATCTCCTTCACATAATATATATAGATATATCCATATATGTACTACATATACTCATATATAATACATATAGATTATATTTGTATTATGTGTACACACATATACATAGTATATGATGTGAATTGATTGTATATGTTGTGGGAGAAACATAATAAAAATGTAAAATAATAATAATAAAGCGCATTTTTTTTTAAAAACTGTACAAAAGGCACGTCCTGAAGACGCTTTGCTTGTAATAAAAATGAAACCCCGACGTTCCTTAACAGGTCCCACGATCTTCCTGATTAAACTAACGCATTGAAAAGGCTGAGAGTGTTGAGAGTTACTGAGAAAATCTCCCGCGGTGCGACTTAACACTGTCGTGTTCATATCTATGGATCTCACCCCCAACTGATTAAAGACCACACACACACACACACACACATACCCTAGGTGTTAATATCAGCCCAGGCTGTGGCACTGACTGTCCAGCAAAGGCTGGGTGTCCCTCAGATACCTGGGTTTTTAATGGGAGATGGGGTTTTTTTAACTCTTAGAAGTTTGACTGGTGAATTCTCCACCAAAATAGATTCTCCTGATCCCCCCACCCCTTTAAGTTAGCAGCTGGGAGAGGTTGTTTCAGTCTCTGAGCGACTCCTTTCACAATCCGACTGTTCATATGCTCTTGGGTTCCCCTCCACACACACACACACACACACAGACTGATAGACACAGTGACACACACACACACACACATTAACTCATACATATACAAACTCACACAGTAACAATTACACTGACGCACACACATATAGACACACACAAACACACACATGCATAAACTTACACAGTCACACACATAGTGACACAGACACACACACACACACTGACACACACATGCATAAACTCACACAGTCACACACACACACACAGTGACAGACACACACATGCATAAACTCACACAGTCACACACACACAGTGACAGACACACACACAGTGACAGACACACGCAAACACAGACAATGACACACACACACACAGTGCAAGACACACACTCAGTGATACACAGTGACACACACACACACACTGTGCTAGACAGACACACAGAGATATACACAGAGCTTTGCTAGCCTGACCTCATCCATAAATGGACAGGGTGTTTGACACACACACACAAACACTGACACACATACATACATACATACGTACATACATACATAAGGGACATTTCTTGGCTGATCCACAGCCTGTGATCTTGCAAAGAGACTCATTTTTTCCCACAAGGTTTGGGCTTTAAACTTCAAACATATCCACTCTCTTACTGAAACCGACCTGGATAACCTGTTAAAATGCTATCAAGAGTTAATAGATACCTTTCACCCATGCCTTGCACAGTAGCTAACTGCTCAGCACTCACTGTGTGAGTGAAGTGGATGATTTGGGCTATGATTTGGTTGCAATGTGGAGTAGGTTAAATTAGATGTCTCATAAACAGCCCCCTTTTTTGTTGGGGTTGATGTATTACCCATTGTTCTCTCCATACATTTTGCACTATTCATCACCTCCCACCTTGGCATGTTTAGTGTCTGCAAGGAAGACTGTGTCAGGGGGAAATTGAGAAAGAGAAAAGGAGGGTGAAGGATGGGGGAGAGTTGGAGGGAGAGGGGTGTGAGTGGGGCAGGGGGAAGAGGAGAGAGGAAGGGGTGAAAGGAGAGAGAGAGAGAGGAGGAGAGGGGGGAAGTGAGAGGGGGGAGGAGATGGGGAGAGGGGAGAGGGAAACAGGGCAGAGATGAAAGGGGTGGGAAAGAGGGAAGGAGAGATGGTGGTGGAGGGGTGTGTGGGGGAAAGAGAGAAAGAATGACTATCCACGTGGCGGCGTTGTGTGGTTCACATCAAAACAGCAGCTGAAAATGTGTCAAGCATTAAAGATTTCTCGCTGAAGTTCCCAGTGCTATGAAGCATTTAATTGAAACAGAAGTTTTTTAAAATAAATATTTTAAAAATATATTAATTGAAAATTGTAATTATTTTCTGCCTGTTGAAATCCAAATCATATTTTCGAAATGAATTTTAAAAGAATATTTTATTTAAATAAACCAAACCTATTTTTCATTTCAATTATTTCTTTATTTGAATAAAGAAAACATTGTTAGTTTTTAATTGTGTTTGAACCCAAGTACCCCTTTTCAAATGAATTGCAATGTATAAAAATGTTTTGAAATGCATTTAAAAATATGTTTTTTTCAATTTAACTTAAATAAATCAACGCAAGTAATTGAATTTGAAACATATATTTTTAGAAAAAAGAAAATGTTTCACAATGTTTCATTCATTTCTCTCAAAAAAAGCGTCCTCAAGCCTTTCAATTCCCACCCCCTTCCTTTTTTTGTGTGTTCCCCATCTTTCCCTCTATCTGTATCTATCTCTCTTTCTCTCTCTGGCTGTTTCTGTGTGTCCCTCTCCCTGTGTCTGTCCATCTGTGGCTGTCTAACTGGTCTCTATGTCTGTGTGCCTGCTTCTGTCTCTCTCTCTATTTTTCTCTGATTGTGTCTCTTTCACTCTCTAATCTCTGTGACTGTCTTTCCCTGTGTGTGTGTGTGTGTCTGTCTGTCTCTCCCTCTGTTTCTTTCTCTGTCTGTATGTCGCTCTCTGGTGTCTAATTTCTGTCTCTCTGTGTGAGTGTGTATGTTCCTCTCTCTCTGTCTCTATTTCTGTGAGTGTGTCCCTCTTTCTCTCTCTCTCTCTCTCTGTCCCCCACCCCTCTCTCTCTCTCTGTGTCTCTCCTCCGTTGTTGATTTCCACCCCTTGCAGGCCCAAATGCCATAGGATGAGGGCTTTTGCTAAGCAGATGATTTACACATTTGCCACATACCTGCTGCTCACGGTTGGCACAGACAGAGCCTCAGAGGACAGTGGCTGCTCCACCTTGGTGAAGGGAGTCATCTATGGCTCTTACTCCCTGAGCCAACTGTTCCCAAGGAATTCTGTCAACTGCACCTGGACCTTGGAAAACCCCGACCCCACCAAGTACACCATCTACTTGAAGTTCTCCAAGAAGGAGCAAGGCTGCCCGGACTTCTACCTGTGGGCTTATCAATTTGACCACTACTCGGGCGAGAAGATCAGAGTGCTGTTGAGCAAAGGGGACTCTGTCGTGCGGCTTTGCGGGGCGAGAAGTGGCCTGGTGTTCCTCCACTTCCACAAGAACTTTGTCCAGTTGCGTCGCTTGCCCCGCCCTGACCGCCCCTCGCTGAGGGACGGGATCGGTGCCCGCCAAGCTTTAGAGCTCCTGGTCCTCAACAACGTCAGCCCCAGCCAATTTGGGTGCCAGGTCTTGTGTGGCTGGTTGGAGACTTGCCTCAAGGCCACCAGCTCGAACAGCAACGCCAACCAGGGTGCAAGGGAAGAAGCTAGGAGGCCAGTTGGAGGCCCAGGTATCCAGCCTGATCCAGATCCAGATCCACACCCAGACCCACAGCCAGACTCCTGTGGGATCATGTACACCAAATGCAATTGCCAACAGAACGTGTTGCCAGGAGTGGACGGGCTAGACATGATTCTACCTCTCAACCCGGACACGGAGGGTTGTCTATCTGCCCAGCTCCACGCTGGACATGCGTGCAACCTCACTGAGAACAGGCGCACACCCAAGCAAGGTAGGGGTCTGGGGATGGGGTGGTAAGTGGGTGGGTGGGTGGGTTGAGGTTTATGGGGGAACAGGACGAGAGAGTGCAGGATGTGGCTTCTCAGTTTGATTTCCAGCTCCATCTCTTGGCTTCCTAGCCCACCTTTGCCACCGTCCACCTGAACTCCAGTCACAACACAGGAAATAAGCCATTGTATCTGATGGTTTTATTTCGTGTTTGGGTAATTGTGATCCGAGTGACTGAGCGCACACACAAACACACACACAATGAGCTATTTCTATTTGTTTCATTCAATAGCTAACAATTGCGATCTGATTGACTAAGTGTACGTATCTAAACACACACACACACACACACAAACAAAACACACACAACAACAATTAGCCTTTCCTAATTGTTTATCTGCCAATTATGAACTGAGTGTGCTTGGAAACACACACACAACCAGTAGACATTTCTGAAACAAAAACAGAAATCGCTGGGAACACTCAGCTTGTCAGGCAACATCTATGGAGAAAGGAAAAGTGAGTCAACGTTTCGAGTCCACGACCCTTCGTAGTAGACATTTCTGACCATTTCACTCTGAACAATTAGGATTTGAATGACCGAGCAAGGCGAGCATATGAATATACACAATCACACACACAGACACAATCGTCAGCCATTGCGAAGTGTCTCACTTAATATCTGAAGAATTGTGATCTCAGTGACTGGGTATAGTACACACACACATAGACACCACAACAACAATGAACCATTTCTAATTCTTTCACTCATTATCTAGTTGTGACTCCAGTGAGTGAGTTTACACACACACTCTCACTCACATGGACACACAGACACATCAACAATCATATATAAATAAGTCATTTAGGAACTCCAAAGCAATTTATAGTCATTTGTTTAATATCTCAACAATTGTGATCAGAATTACTGAGTACACGTAATAAATAGTAAATAAACACACCTTATGTTTTCACATAAGATCTGAACAAGTGTGATGAGGACTGCGAACAGACATACACACACCCATACAGAGTATGTCTAAATAATTGCACTGAAATGGCCAGTTTCAATCACATCACTTATATCTGAACAATTATGATCAGAATTACTGAATACACACACAATTAGAATTACTAATCATACCCTTTCAGTGGTTCCGCTTAATATCTAAACAATTGTAATCAGAATGACTGAATGCTCTTAAAACAGGTATAGAAATTACAAGATGGCTAGATATAATTGTTTTAATTAATATCCACACAACTGTGGTTGGATTCAGAAAGGAGTAATCATTCTTCTAATTGTTGTGTGCAATATGGTCCCTGCAACTGTGTCGACTGTTTTTCTCATAAGAAAGAATACTTGAGATGAATGATGTTAACTCATTGGAATAACTGTCAGGCATCAAGTTACCCTTCTTCTGAGGTGAATGGGGAAGGGTGTTTTTATGTAGGGTGTTTTTTGTGCATGTGGCTGGGGAGGGGGTGTGGGGAAGTCGATAAAGACAGGATAAATCTGTTTTTGTGTGTACGTGGAAAACAAAAGTACTGGGAAAACTCAGGATGTGAAAGACTTGTTGTAAACTGGAAAGTTACAGCCCTTGCGACCACCTTTTTTCCCCCCTGCTGCACTGGCAAACTGTGGGTTTGTGGGCAAGTTTAGAAAGCAAAACGATCCATTGGAAAAATATTGACTCAGGTAGATTACCACAACTAAATATTGGAACAACAACAACAAAATTACACTTGTATAGCGCCTTTCAGGACATCTTAAGTAACTGGACAGTCAGTGTTTCAGACCCGGGTTGGGATTGGGGAGGTTGGAGGGAAGGGAGGGGATGGGGGTGACCGATGGCACAGTGGAAGAGGAGGGTTTAGTGATGGGAACAGGCGGATTAAGGCATTGGGGAGAAGGGGAACATAGGGACTTGGAAGAGGGACATGGGTATACTTGGCAGTCAATCACAAGAGAGCTTGGCAGCCAATCATGGGGGAGCTCCACAGTCAATCACAGGGGCACACTTATCAGCTAATCACAGGGGCAGCTTGGTAGCCAATCACAGGGATAGCCTTGGTAGCCAACCACTGGGCATGTGTGTAGTACAAGTTTGGGGGAAGGCTGGTTTGGCTGAATGGACTAGTTCAGTGCCTTGCAGTCTATGTAATGTTGAAGTGACCAATTGGTCACTTCAATGTTACATACCAATAATACCAGTAAGACCAATTGAGGCCTTTCTGCCATTTTGTTAGGTCATGCCTTTTTTGTTATTAATCCCATATTCCTACGTTTTATTTTATTCCCTTCCCTGTGGAGTCCTGTAGCTCAGTGGTTAGAGTATTTGCTTGCAAGGAAGATACCTGGGTTTGATTCCCGGCAGGGCGAACCCTTGGGCATGTTTCCTTACCCCACAAGCCTGATAATAATCCCTCAAGAAAAAAGACATAATAAATTGGTCACTTCAATTCACAACTGTTTGTGGGACACTGCTGTGCACAATTGGCTGCCATGTTTTGCCCACAAATATAGTCAATTCACTTTACAATATATTCTATGAAGCGCTTTGAGATGTCTAGAACAGCAGTTCTCAACCAGGGATACATGTTCCCCAAGGGGTACAAAATTACTTCCGGGGGTACAGGTGGCGGTACATTGATTTATTTAGCTCTCTGATTTAGCATTTTATAGCCTTCCAAATTGTATATTTAATTGTTATTCCCCTTGTTTTCTATGTACTCCTCTGGGTCTGGCCTCCTCCATGTCCCCCGAGTCCTCCGCTCCACCCTCGGTGGCCGTGCCTTTAGCCACTACGCCCCGAGGCTCTGGAACTCCCTTCCTCACTCGCTTCGCCTCGCCCCCTCTCTTCCCAGTTTCAGGTCACAGTTGAAGACCTTTCTCTTCAACCGAGCTTTTGGTCACCTTCCTGCCCCTGCCCCTGGCTCGGTCCCGGGATCCGCTACTGTGAAGCGCTCTGAGATACCATCTGGCGTGGAGGGCGCTATATAAATCGAAGTTGTTGTTGTTGTTGTTACTAGTTATTTTGTTACACTGTATAAGAAAAGCTTGGTCATAAAATGCAAATGGAATGAGGTAGGTGGTGTGTGTGTATGTGGTTGGGTGGGGGTACACGATAATGTTGAAAATTAACAAAGGGTACGTACATGACTGAAAAAGGTTGAGAACCACTGGTCTAGAAGACGTGAAAAGCACTATATTCAAAATGCAAGGATTATTATTATTATTCTGTATTAAATACAAATAAGGCACCTGTTTGACTTAGAGGAAGAAACTGAGATTTTATTGAAAAGCCTCTTTTCTCCACTAACTTTCCTATCTTCAGACAACAGAACGCGAACCTCAGAACTCTGATCCCTTGTGACAAATTCTAAACTTATAGAGGTCTCCAGGCTCCATATTTCTCCCAGTGCTCATCTGTAAGAATATTTTATTTTAAGAAATTAAGAATTGTTGCAAATTCCTTGAATCCTTAAGTTCTCATTATCGAAGAGGTTTAATAAGATGGAAAAACAAAATCGGAAATTGCTGGGAACACTCAGCTGGTCAGGCAGCATCTATTGAGAAAGGAAAGTGAGTTAATGTTTCAGGTCCACGACCCTTCGTCAGAACTGGATGGATATGAATAATAAAGTGGATATTGATAGGCTTTTTCTACTAGTTGCTTTGTCTGAGATGAAGGGGGAAATACATATAAGGTAGCCAGTAGCTGATCTAATAGGGAGCTTGGCACAGTGGTAGCACTCTCACCTCTGAGTCAGGAGGTTGTGGATTCAAGCCCCATGTCGAGACTTGGAATTGCATAGACTAAGATGACAGTCCATTGCAGTATTGTGGGAGAGGGTTGCATTGTTGGAGGTGCCGTCCTTCGGATGAGATGTTAAAACGAAGTCCCATCTGCCTGTTCAGGTGGATGTTAAAGATCTATTGGCACTATCTGAAAAGAGAAGGGAGTTTCTCTCTTACAGTGTCCTTCCTGGTCAACAATCTCCCCAATAAAATTGGTCACACACTCCATAGTTGTTTGTGTGAGATTGCTGCACATAAACTGGCTGCTATGTTTCATCCACAAAATACAGAACCAAAGCACTTTGCAGTATATCCTTTGAGACATCTCAATGACGTGATAAGGTGCTGTGTATCAAATACAAAGATTATTATAAACCTACATTAGTTGGATGGAATGACCTATTTCTCTGTTGTGTCACTATGTAACTATGTAATTTGGAGGCAGTCTTTTCTGGGAACTCTGTAAAAAAAAAAGGCTTCCCGATTAAGGCTCAACGTCTGAAGAATTTGCTATGGTTTTGCTCGATCTTTAATCATAAGACAAAGCGCTCTTCCAGGCTGAACATTCAGTGACATTCATCAAACTGTCAAAAAAAAAATAGACTCTTTCTCTACTGAGCGGTTCCCAGCAGGCTAGGTTGAAGCCCCGTCCATTAAAGCAATTAAAAGCAAATTAGATAAATCCCGAAGATTAAAGCTATTAAAGGTTATGGGGAGAGAGAGAGCAGGGAAATTGGATTAGTGGGGAGAGCACCATTGAAGGTAGCTAGTGTTGTATAGTCAGGTTAGCTTTGCTTTTTGTCTGAAACGGTCGCCCTTTCTAACAGGTGCAGATGCTCAGTGGTGAGATTTCAAAGGAATTCATGTTTTTATACATTGTATTGATGGTTACCTTCACTTAAATGTTCTGTTCTGAAGCAAGACGCTGACTCCTTACTTCCTGCTCTCCCTTCCATCCTCTCCCTCCCTCTCTGCCCTCCATTCGGAGCTCCTGTAGTTCAGTGGTTAGAGCACTCGCCTTACAAGTGTGTTCGACTCCAGGCAGATCAGGGCGAAACCCCTGGGCATGTTTTCTTACTCCACATGCCTAATAATAATCCATCCCCCCAAAAAACGCAATAATTCAAAAATTGGTCATTTCAATCCACAGCTGTTTGTGGGACACTGCTGTGTGCAATTGGCTGCCGTATTTCGCCCACAAATATACAGTCAATTCACGTTACAGTATATTCTGTGAAGCACTTTGAGACGTTGATAAGATTTGAAAAGCGCTACATCAAATGCAGGGATTTTTATTATTATCCTCTTCCTCCCTCTCTCCCCTCTATCCTCTCTCTTCCTCTCCCTCTCTCTCCCCTCCCCTCCTCTCCTCTCCCTCCTCTCTTCTCGTCCCTCGCTAACCTACCATACTCTTCCTCCCTTTCTCCCCCCTTCTGCTTCTCCTATCCTCTCTTGCTTCTCCTATCCTCTCTTGCCTCCCTCCCTCCCTCCCTACCTCCCTTTCTCCCTCCCTCCCTCCTTCCCTCCTCTCCTCTTCCCTCCCTAACCTACCATCCTCCTCCCTTTCTCCCCGCTCCTCCTTCTCTTCTTTTCGCTTGTCCCTCGTCTCCCTCCCTTCCTCTATCTTTCCCTCCCATCTCTCTCCCTCACTCCCTTTCTCTCCCTTGTCCTTCCTCCCTCTTTTCTCTTTCTCTGCTTCTTTCTCTCATCTCATTCTCCCCGTCCCCCCCCCTTCTCTCCCTTTACAATCAATAGGACAGCACACAATTTGGTGACAAAGGTGTAATCAGCAGCTCAGCATAAACACAATTATTTCATCTTGGCCACAACAACTTGCACTTATAATAGTACCCTCCATGCCGGGTAGCGTCTCAGAGCGCTTAACAGTGGCGGAGGCTGGTTCCGATATGAGGGAGGTGGCCGTATGCACAGTCGAAGAAGAAAGTTTTCAGGTGGGACTTAAAAAGGGGGAGAGAGGGAGCAAGGCAGAGTGATTGAGAGAGAGTTTTCCAAACAAACTAATTTGTGCTAATTTTGTACCTTTCATTTTAATCCAAAAAAACGCACTGAGTAGCTTTCCTAAGCAGCGAGTTAATAATAATAATAATAATCCTTGCATTTTAATATAGTTATTTTCAGGTCTTCTACATGCCTCAAAGCGCTTCACAGAATATACTGTAAAGTGAATTGACTGTATATTTATGGGTGAAATATATTGCGAAATATAGGGCGAATTTACTGTATATATTTGTGTGAGTTAAGGATATCAGTTATTGTTAGAAACAGAACAACATTCCTCATTTTGTTTGGTCACAAAAGGAAAATGGATATACAGGCTTCCTTTGAGAGGCGAGGAAAAAAGGGGGAGAGAAAAAAATGCAAATTTACATTTGTGTGGCATTTTTCACTTTGGGTGGAAGAGAATAGAGAAAATAGGAGGGGGAGGGAGATAGGGGAGAGGGGGGAAAGATGGAGTGGGGGGGCGGGGGGGAGAAAGGTTGCATCATTAAATGAAACGTTTTAAAATTAGGCACCAGCCCAAAGCCTTTTATTTTACAGATAGTGCAACAAAGATGTGGCTCAATTGGGCATAAAGCTACCGAATATGCTGACATTTAATATATAGCTGGGTGTTAAGAGCATCCAAACCAAACTCACTCATCTGGATGGTTTGCCCTTCACAACCATGGCACATGTGGAGTCCTGTAGCTCAGTGGTTTAGAGCACTCGCCTTACAAGCGTGAGACCTGTGTTCGAATCCAGGCAGATCAGAGCAAAACCTTAAGCAAGTTTTCTTACTCCACACGCCTAATAACAATCCCTCAAAAACAAACAATAATAAATTGGTCCTTTTCAATCCATGACTGTTTGTAGGACACTGCTGTGCGCATTTCACCCACAAATATACAGTCAATTCACTATACAAGGTGTGAAATGCGCTATATGAATTGCAAGGATTATTATTATTATGTCAGTATGGCATTCCTTAATGAACCGCGGCAATGCTTTGTGGAATTGGCTGCCACCTTTCACTCACAAAATATGCTGGTCAACATACTTTAAAGTAGATTATTTGAAGCATTTTGAGACGTCTAGAAGATGTGATAAAGCACTATCTCAAATGCCAAGATTGTTCTTATTATTCCTGCTAACAGCCTTTTTGCAGTGGGCATTATTAGTATGAACACAATTTATTGAGTTCATTTGTGAATCAGGTAAGAAATGCCCCCACCCACCATCCACTTCCCCGGCCCACCCAAGCCGAGCGGATTGGCAACTTTCCCAGCGTCACTGATTTGCAATCCGCCCCAAATGAATTCAAATCCAGATTTCCTAAAAATAAGTCAAGCATTCTGGCGTGCATTTTATTTTTAAAAATGCACACACAAGAATGCAGCTTCTCTTTTCTTTTGCTAAGTAGGTTAGACTCCGGCATTTACCCCCAACGTACACTCTGGGGGGGTCCCTAAGCCTTGGCTCTTGCCAACCTGCACCTACACTTTCTGGATAGAGATAAGCAGGATGCATCCCTCCAGGGAGAGAGTGCGGATTCCATTCCGACAATCTGTCTCTGGGATTTCCATGTAGGATGCGTGGAAATCTCGGTTTGTTTTGGATGCTCTAAAGCACGGTGATGGGTTTCCACAAAGTGCTTTGAGACATCTCGAAACACGACAAGGCACTGTGTCAAATGCAAAGGATTGTTATGTATCGGGGACCAAAACATTTTTTGTTGGCTAAGTAGGTGAGTTTCCACTTCCAAAATCCACAAGGTTAAATATTGTGTATTCTTCCACCCCTACTTCTCCCCTCCATCCGTCTCTCTCTTTCTCTCGCTGTTGAACCACATTTAGTGATGGACGCAACAGCATCAATAAAATAAATGACTCCTGTTACACCATATGCCCTACAATTTTTCAGTCTATCATAATTCATACTACCGCTCGCTGCAATGCTGTAATACACTTAATGATTCACCTAAATTGCATGGTTTGAGGGCTGGTGTGGAATTACGATAAATTTTTCCCTCTCGTGTGACAACTGCAAAGGCAGAAATTTTAGCTCAGAAGACACCCTCCCTTCCACTGCCCAAACGTGTCTGCTCACACAAACATTCTCTCCTCTCACATGCAGACCCCAAGCCACATTCACTCAGGCTGGTGTTAAGAATATCTGAAAAAGGTACAGAGTTTTTTTCAGTGGCAATTAATAACCCCCAGATAACAATTGCCTGTTCGTTGGACAATTGACTGTGTGCAAATTGGCTGCCACATTCGCCTATAAAATATTCAGTCACTATAGGGTAAATTTCATGAAGTGTTTTGGACAACAAAAACAACAGCTTGCATTTATATATAGCGCTCTTCACACACGGCAGGGTCCTGTAGCACTCATCAGTGGCGGAGCCTGACGCTGAGCTGGGGGGAGTGGAGGGTCAAATAGGAAGCTCAGTAGCTGTGATCTGAAAATGGGAAAGGAGGGTAAAAGGCAGAGGGATTGAGGCAGAGATATCTGCATTAGGCAGCCAGTGGTGCCCAGCAAGGGATGGAGTTAGGGGGTGTTAGGGTGAAGTGTGGTATGTGTGTGGCTACAAGCGTGATGAGACGTTGACAACATGATAAGGCGCTAGATTGAAATACAGTCACTCCACTTGATAGTATATTCTGTGAAGCCCTTTGAGACATCTCGTTGACATGATAAGGCACTATATCAGATAATAATAATAATAATGCAAGGACTATTATTAGTACTGTACTACTATCAAATACAAGAATTATGATCAAATACAAGGAATTATTATTGTTACTATTTAACACAATATTTATAATCAATACCAGGATTATTATTATTAAATCAAATGATAATTACTATTATCAAATACCCAGATTATTATTGCTATTATACAAGGATCTTTATCATCAAATATCAGGATTTTTTTTCTATTAAATACAATATTATCAAATGCAATAATTTTTATTAAATAAAATGATTATTATTAAATATCAGGAATATCATAACTGTCATACAATACAAGGATTATTCTACTCATTATTATTACTGGTGCTTAAACACAGACTGCAGTTTTTAATAATCCTTTGAACCAGGAGCAATCAATCCCTTGTGATCTACCCAGTGGAGAGTGTGAGAGAGAGAAAAATCTGCACTGACTTGTGCAACTGGTTAGAATGAGCTGTGTGAGTGGCATGGTTGATGCAGCTGGTTGCTGAAGCAAGTCTGCAGGTCTCTGTGATGCCAGGCACCAAGGAGGGCTGCAGAACATTGAAGAGACACAAATAATTTGCTCCCTTCCCTGTTGGGCAGATGCATTAGGATTTGTGTGACATTTGCGCCCTCTACAGATCAATCCCATAACAGTCTTTGTCTACTTCAGTGATTTAAAAAAAACGTAGAAAGTGTGGGTCACTGTTTGGGGTGGAGGGGGGGGGGGGGGTTGTTTTGCCCAATTAAACATTGGATCTCCTCTCCACATCCATAACCTGGATCCATCCAGTTAAACTCTGACTACACAGCTGTCAAATAACACACACACACACACACACTGCAGGAAAAGATAGTGCTGTACATGTTTTTGTCTGTGTGAGGGGAGGGAGGGAGGAAGG
The DNA here is from genome assembly GCA_035084275.1 of Hydrolagus colliei. Taxonomy (NCBI): domain Eukaryota; kingdom Metazoa; phylum Chordata; class Chondrichthyes; order Chimaeriformes; family Chimaeridae; genus Hydrolagus; species Hydrolagus colliei. The sequence continues at coordinate 37,213,234 of CM068744.1, forward strand.
TAATTTCTTCAGCTTTTGGTACCAGGATGTTACGCACAAAGCTCATGTGTGAAATTCATGTGTGTGTAACCACAACAAATGTATATCAACCATCCCACCCCACCTACTCACGCAGGGTAGAGTCCCAGAGTGCAAAGCTGAGTTGGGTGGGAGGGGGAGTGAAGTGACAGACCATAGGCACAGTCAAAGAGGAAGGTCTTCAGGCACGACCTGAAGATGGGTTAGGACGGGGCAAGGAGGAGGGATAGAGGCCGAGGGTTCCAGAGTTTGGGGGCGCAGTGGCTGAAAGTGGAATGGAGAATGATGGCCAACAACAATATCAAAATTACACTTGTATAGAGCCTTTCACGTAAGGAGGACGTCACAAGGCGCTTGACAGTCATTGTTTCTGACCCGGGATCGGGGATGGAGAGGACAGAGGGAAAGGGGGTATTTGGGGTGACCAATGGGACCCTCGAAGAAGAGGGTCTTGAAAGAGGCCAGTGAGGGGGTGAGCCAGAGGTACTATGGGATGGAGTTCCAGAGGTTGGGGTCAGAGTGGCTGAAGGTTTGTCTGCCAATGGTGGGGCAGGGGACATGGAGCAGGCTGGAGTCTGCTGAGCGTAGGGGGGGGGGGGCTGGTTGGTAGGGGGTTAGGAGCTCGTAGAGGTAGGGTGGGGCAAGGCCATGGAGGGCTTTGAATGTGACAAGCAGGAGGCTGGTGCCAGTCGAGCGGAGGCAGCAAGTGATTTGGAGTAAGGAGTTGCCAGGGCATGGAGGGATTTGGAGCTGAGCGTGCATGAGGATCTTGAAATCGAGTACAACCCAGCTCTAAAATTGCTCACCAGTTGACTAAGCACATCGTTGCCACCATTGTAAATAATTTTCAGGGGGTGAGGGAAAAAATAACATCAGAAGATTAGTGTAAAAGAAAATCTCTGTAAATTGAGCTGTTTTCAGCACAGGAATGTAATTTTATGCAGGTCTAGCAGTAAGCAGCTTTTCAACTCGGTAGGAACCTATTGCAAGCGCTATATATAACAAGCGGGTAATCTTAAGATTGAAATACACTGGCATTTTCCTATAATGAACCAGAGCGCAGTAAAAACTGCAGCTTAACGTGTCCCCAATTAACTTGGCGAGTTCCTAAACTGAGTTGCACACCTATTAACTCCTGTTCCATGCTGTTAGTGCAAATCTGAACAGCAATCTTCTGTGGCTTGGATCAGGAAGAGTGACAGAATGTGGAGTACTGTGAATGGCAGCATTGTTGTACATGCAGTGCTAACAACAGGGAGTGGGAGGAGAGAGCAGGAACCTGAAGCTTTGTACAGACAACACAGCTATTTTTTTTGGTCAGCTGTATGTTTTTCACACACACACACATAGAAGTCAGAATCGAGCCAGCCCTCTGAGGCGGTCTCAGTCGCCCGGTTCCTGAGCCAGGCAGGTCCACAGTATTCCCATGGCTCTCATTGCTGATGAGAGCAGAGCCCAACCTGGCTCATCGCTAGGCATGAAAGGGCAGACCAATCGCTTGGGAGCAGGGAATCCTCCCACTCAGCTCCTGTTAACCCTGCAAGACAAAGCTCTAATTCGTAGGCTAGTCCTAGCTGGGCAAGCAGAGGGGAAGCTTGCCAGACAGTGATATTGATGGCAATCTGTGCGGGTTTAGCTGGTTAGACACCATCAGTTATTTAGCGTCTTTCATATTGGGATTGTATTACAAGGGATTCAAGGGTTTGTACCTAAACTGGATTGCATTCAGGAGACGTGGGTGTGAAGGGGTGGAGGGAGGGAGGAGGCAGTGTGTGTGGGAAGAAAAGAGACCGAAGGCACTATCAAAGAGGAAGGTCTTGAGACTGACCTTGAAGGAGGCAAGGGAAGGGATGAGTGGGAGGGAATCTGGGATGGCGTTCCAGAGAGTGGGGACAAATAGGATCGAAACTAATCTCTGATGGTGGGGTGGACTTTGGGTGGGGTGTAGTGGTGTGACAGTGGGCATGAAGCAAGCCAGTGACCAAATTGTATTAGTTTCTCATCTCATTGTTATTTGAGAGACGTCACACATTGGCTGTCTCGTTTGCCCACGTAGCAAACCTACTTTCATTTCTAATCGATCATGGTTTGTGAAGCTCTTTAGGGACATTTGTATAAATGGCTACATATAAATGCAAGTCATTAATATTATTGCGGCAGTCAGTCCCATATTTAGTCGGAAGACATAAACCTGTCTCTGGTTCCAAATTCTCTGATTCAACGTGTATCACCATTTGAAGAGACAATTTCAGTTTACTATGTTCCTTGATGCCACTAAATCTCAAGCCATTAATATGCAGCCCTGATATAATGGATGCTTTATGCAGTAAACACGATTTCACTGTAAAATGGTTCCACTGTCATACCCATTTATCATTTAGTGCTTGTATAAATGTGAACACTATTGATTTCAGGCAAGGTCACTTTGTTTTAGCAACTAATCTTTCCGTCTTAAAAACTGGCCTCAGAGAGCGAGACTGGCACTTATTGTGAAGGTTTCTTAATAATAACAACAGCAACAGCAAATTACATTTGTATGGTGCCTTTCACGTCGAGAGGACGTCTCAAGGCAATAGTAATAATTATCATCATCCTTGCATTTGAAATAGAGCCTTTCATACCAGGTGGATGTCCCAAAGCGCTTCACAGGATTTACTATAAAGTGCAGTGACTGTGTGTTTTGGGGGTGAATTGGCAGCCAGTTTGCTTGCACTCAGCAATATCCCACAAATATCAATGGAGTGAATGACCAACAACAAGAACAACAACTTGGATTTATATAGCGCCCTCCACGCCAGGCGGCATCTCAGAGCACTTCACAAAGTGGAGCCCAGGGCCCAGCCAGGGGGAGGGGGAAAAAGTTAACCGTTGATTTTATTTGGGAGATTCTTGACTAGGACACCAAGATTGTCAGTTCAGATGATATGAACCAGAAGGACAAACCTGGGAACTACAGGCCAGTCAGTCTAACGTCGGTAATGGGCAAACTTCTAGATTCTATATTCAGGGACAATATAGATCTTCACTTAGAAAGATATAGGCTAATAAAGAACAGCCAGCATGGATTTTTTAAAGGCAAATCTTCCCTTACAAATCTGATAGAATTTTTCGATGAGGTAACGGAATGGGTGGACAAGGGTAGCGCAGTTGATGTAGTTTACATGGACTTTCGAAAGGCATTTGACAAAGTGCCGCATGAGAGGCTTATTAGGAAAGTAGAGGCCCACAGCGTTAAAGGGATAGTGGCAGCATGGATCCACAACTGGCTGCGAGACAGAAAGCAAAGAGTTGTGAGCGGCTGTTTTTCAGATTGGAGGGAAGTGTGTAGTGCCATCTCCCAGGGATCGGTATTGGAACTACTGCTCTTTTTAATATATATTAACAATCAGGACTTGGGTATAGGGAGCACAGTTTCCAAGTTTGCAGATGATACTAAGTTAGGGAGATTAGTAAATAGTGAGGAGGATAATAACCATCTGCAAGAAGATATAGATAAAATGGTAAAGTGGGCAGACACATGGCAGGTGAAGTTTAATGCAGAGAAGTGTGAGGTGATACATTTTGGGAGAATAAATGAGGGGAGGCAATATAGGCTAGATAGTACAATTTTAAGGGGTATGAGAGAACAGAGAGACCTGGGGATTGTGTTAGTGACTCTTTGAAGGTGGAAGGACAGGTAGACAAAGCTGTTAAGAAGGCGTATGGGATACTAGGCTTTATAAATAGGGATATAGGAGTATAAAAGTCAGGAATTGCTGACTAACCTCTATAAAACTTTGGTTAGGCCTCAGCTGGAGTACTGTGTCCAATTTTGGTCACCACATTATACAAAGGATGTTAAGGCATTGAAAAAGGTGCAAAGAAGGTTTACTAGAATGGTACCAGGATTGAGGGACTTCAGTTATGGGGAAAGGCTAGATAGGCTAGGTTTATTCTCTTTAGAACAGAGAAGGTTGAGAGGAGACCTAATAGAGTTTTATAAAATCATGAGGGGATTTGACAGGATGAATAAGGAAAAATTGTTTCCATTGGTGGGCAAATCTGTGACACATGGTCACAGATTTAAAATAGTTTCAAAACGAAGCAGAGGGGAGCTGGGGAGACATTTTTTCACTCAGCGGTTTGTTCGAATGCATTGGAATGCATTGCCTGAAAAGGTGGTGGAGGCCGATTTGATAACAGCTTACAATAGAGAATTAGATCTTTATTTAGGGAGAACAGGTCTGTTAGGTTATGGGGAGAGAGCGGGGCAGTGGGATTGAGTTGCTCTTTTCAAAGAGCCGGCACAGATTAGATGGGCCAAATGGCCTCCTTTTGTGAAATTCTATGATTCTATGATATATTCCATGTCTTGACGTGGGGAATGAACCCACAACCTTCTGACTCTGAGTGCTACCAATTGAGCCAGCTTTTATTTGTTAGTTGAAGAATTGCAGAGGCTTGTGATCCAGGTGACAAATAATCTCAGGTAATAGCCTGACTCAAGTTCTCTGATACGCCGTCCAGCGTGGAGAGTGCTATATACATCCAAGTTGTTGTTGGCTCATCTGGTAGCTCTCTTGTCTTTGGGTCAGAATATTGGAGGAGACTATCTCATCTAGGCTAACACTCCAGGGCATTGATATTACTCGAGATGTGCCCGAGCTTTCAATCATCTTTCTCTCCCTCGGTTCCCACCTCCAGCTCTCGTGTCTAATGTCCTGCAGTGTCAAACATACTGAGGCATCCTCCCCATTGAAAGTCACCGTACAAAGGTAAATTGGATTTTTGCATTGTTGAGGGCAGCATTACATTGTCAGAAGTGCCATGCATTGCACGAGACATTAAACTGAGGTCCTGTGCTCTTGGGCAAATGGATGTTAAAGACCGCTTGTTATATTTGAAAAGAAAAGAGGGTTTCTCCTTGTGTCCTGGCCAACAGTCCTCCAGGTAAAATTAATCATTGGCTTCCCGGCTGTTTGGGAGACAATGCTGTGTGCAGATTGACCGCTGAATTTACCTACAGATACACTTTACAGCAAACGTATGCTAATGAAGTATTGTAAATCAGTTTTAGGGTAATGATGAAAGCGGGTGTAATCATGGTTGATGAATCAGTAACGTAATGGCTACCAGCAATGTGTAGAAACCAAATCAGTGTGCAGAGGTATAATGGAATTAATGAGGTTGTTAGACAGTATTAGTTCAGCCTCTCATTCTGGTTGTTAGTAGCTGCTTATAACCAGAGTAACCTCAATGAAACAGCTATCACCTCTTTTGAACAGAAACAAAATTGAAGTATTAAATGGATAAAATTTGAAAAAGATCAGGAAGGCTGACTGAAGCAAAACGCTGGGATTCGGTTGAGAATCAGCTCAAAGCTGTATTCGGAGAAAGGTAGGGTTGATTTTCTGGAATGGTAATAGTGGTAATAATCCTTTCAATTGATATGGTGCCTCATCACATTATTGAGACATCTCAAAGCACTTCAGAGCATATACTGTTAAGTGAATTGATTGTATATTGCGTGGGTGAAACCCAGCAGCCAATTGCAAAGAGTATATGTCCCACAGGCAGTCGTGTATTGAATGACCAAATATCTACAATTTTATTTTTCATAAAGGGATTATTACCCCGGAATGCGATCCACCAATTGACTAACAACTGGGTTACCACTGACTGCTAGGTAAACAGAAGCATATGGAGTAAGGAAACTTGTCTATGGTTTTGCCCTCCCCAGAAATCCTCTCACTTGCCAGGCTAGCGCTCAAACCACTATGCTGCAGGACTCCATAAGATCAAATCGGTTGAAGGGCCTTCTTCATATGAGCCTTTTTTGTGAAGAATGATTGTCAATTTCACTTGTCGGCATTTAACTTCAGAATGAGGTCCTATTGATGAAGCATGATCTTCAATCAAAACTCATCTCTTTAAAGAGATCTTAATTTTCATTTGTTTTCATCTAAGTCTGTGATCTACAATTCAACACAGTTTGATTAATCTCTAGTGACTAGTTATTAAAATGTGCTATTTAAATGTCAAGCTGACTCAGGTGGTAGCACTCTGGCAAATGAAACGTAATGCAGATAAATGCGAAGCAAGTAGGAACCCGGTTATCAGTCGATTGGCTGATGGCATTTCAGGGGTAATAAACCGCCATCCCCGCCCCTCATCAAAAAATAAATAATTGGTCATTCAATCCACAACTGTTTGTAGTGCACTTCTGTGCACCATTGGCTGCTGCATTTTTCCCACAAAATTCACAGTTAATCCAAGTCATCAATGGATTGTAAATATATACTGTAAAGCGCTTTGAGAAATCTCTGAAGCATTGAATGTCCAGAGCCTTGGGATGTCCGCCTGACGTGAAAGGCGCTAAACAAGTGTAATTTTGTTGTTGTTGTTGTTTGAAATGTCTCGGGTACATGATAAGGTGCTATATGTAATGCAAGCATTATCATTATTATTATTTGACAAAGCTGTTAACTGACCCGGTACTCTGGTCTTTGAAGTTGGCCTATTTGAAATTCAGATGGTTTGAGTTCAAATTCAGGCTTCGGTTGTGGTTGACTTTGCTGAAGACAAAGACTTGAGAAAGAGATGGAGTTTGAGGGTGTAAATCTGTCACATTCCCTAACAGGTTCGGTCGGTGTGAGAATTATCGCATTTTAATCTTGCGAAGTGTCGCGAAGTCTCACTCTCAGATTAACAGAGAGACGAGAAGCATGGTTGGTGGGTGGATGGCGAGACTGATCTTGCATGGAGAATATTAAAATAAAGTTTTAAACAAGTCATGGCTGCAGGATCTACAACAGGTTTTGAACAAAGAAAATAAATACGTTTTCAGGATGTAAAAGCAAGTACAGTTCTTGCACTTGATTTCTAATAATTCGATAGTTGTAACTAATAATAATAATTATTGAATTTGATCTAGCACTTGATCAAGTTGATGAGCTGTCACAAAATGCTTAACTTGTATATTGTAAAGTGGATTGACTGTACCTTTTGTAGATGAAACATGGCAGCCAATAGGGCACAGTCATATGCCACAATCCACCTTAGTGGATTGAGTGACCAAATTGTATTTTTTTTAGGGATTATTAGATTATTACTGCTGGAAAGGAATCCACTAATAGACCTCCAACTGGGATCCTACTTACCATTGAGTAAGAAAAGTTTTGCCTGTGTTTTTACCCTGCCCAAATCATAATTCATTATGATAATACTCCTTACATTTGGTGTATTCAGCGCCTTGAGACATTCTCCCGACGCAAAAGGCTCTCCATAAATGTAATTTTGTTGTTGTTGTAGGCTGATTCACATTGAGGAGAACACCACAAATTGCTTTACTGAATTTGCTGTAAAGTGTAGTGACTTTATTTTATTGACAAACAATAAAATTGCCAATTTGTGCATTGCATTGTCCCCAAAACAGGCAAAAAGTGACTGACCTGTTTTAGTTGGGGGATTGTTGGCTGGTTCATCAGGAGAAATTTTCTTCTCTTTACGACCAGAGAGATGAGATCTTTAACGTCCACCTGAAGCAACAGACAGGACTTCAGTTCAACTTTTCAACTGAAGGATGTCACCTCTCATTGGGGTTGGAAAAAGACTTGTTATTTTTTGTCATCTGGGTATTTCTCACAGGCAGAAACCTATCACCGTGCTTAAGAGTATCCAAACCCAATTAAGAATTCCATGCATCCCAACCACACATGGAAATCCCAGAGATAGATTAGTGGAGTGGAATGTGCTCTCTATCCCTGGAGGGACACATCTGTTTACCTAATTCCAGAAAATATTAGGCACTGATATCCTTGAAGTGCAATGGGATAACCCTGGAGTATAAGCAGCTAAAACCTCATAGCTTGCCATTGATAATAATAATAATAATAATCCTTGCATTTGCTATAGCGCTTTTCACGTCTTCTACACGTCTCAAAGCTCTTCACAGAATACACTGTAAAGTAAATTGTATATTTGTGGGCGAAACGCGGCAGCCAATTGCACACAGCAGTGTCCCACAACCAGTCGTGGATTGAAATTACCAATTTTATTATTGTGTTTTTTTTGAGGGATTATTATTAGGAGTATGAAGTAGGGAACGGCGATATATCGGTATATCGCTAAAATCCGATATGATTTTCATATCGATATGCCGATATAGACATTTTGAAAATATCGATATATCGAAAAACTATATATCGAGGTAAAAAATCGGGATGCGAGCACAATCAACTACAAGACCCAGAATGCTCATCTCTATACATAATGCACAGACCGAGGTGCAAATCCGCCATATTGTATTCATATTCCTCGAATACAATATACAGGTATGCAAGGGGTGGGGGGAGAGAGACGGCTGTGGGTGGGGGGGGTGAGGGGGAGAGAGACTGCTGGGGGGGGGGTGAGGGGGAGAGAGACGGCTGGGGGGGTGGGGGGTGAGGGGGAGAGAGACTGCTGGGGGGGGGTGAGGTGGAGAGAGACGGCTGGGGGTGGGGGGTGAGGGGGAGAGAGACGGCTGGGGGGAGGGGGAGATAGACGGCTGGGGGGGGAGAGGGGGAGTGAGTCGGCTGGGGGGCGGGAGAGGGGGAGAGAGACGGCTGGGGGGGGGGGGAGGAGAGGGGGAGAGACGGCTGGGGGGGGAGGAGAGTGGGAGAGAGACGGCTGGGGGGAGGAGGAGATAGACGGCTGGTGGGGGGGAGAGGGGAGAGAGACGGCTGGGGGGGGAGAGGAGGAGAGAGACGGCTGGGGGGTGGGGAGAGGGGGAGAGAGACGGCTGTGGGGGAGAGGGGGAGAGAGATGGCTGGGGGGGAGAGTGGGAGAGAGATGGCTGGGGGGGAGAGTGGGAGAGAGATGGCTGGGGGGGAGAGGGGGAGAGAGACGGCTGGGGGGGAGAGGGGGAGAGAGACGGCTGGGGGGCGGAGAGGGGGAGAGAGACAGCTGGGGGGGGGGGGAGGAGAGTGGGAGAGAGACGGCTGGGGGGAGTGGGAGAGAGACGGCTGGGGGGGGAGGGAGAGAGAGACGGCGGGGGGGGGGTGGAGGAGAGGGGGAGAGAGACGGCGGGGTGGGGGGGGAGAGAGACGGCGGGGGGGGGAGGGAGAGAGAGACGGCGGGGGGGGGCGGGGGGAGAATGAGACGGCTGGGGGGGTGGTGGGGGAGATTGACGACGGGGGTCCGGGAGAGGGACGGCGGGGTGGGGGGGGAGAGACGGGGTGGATGTGATAATATACAGATAGATAGAGATGGGGGGGGATGTGAGAGAGGAGAGAGGGGGAGAGACATAGAGAGACACATAGAGAGACACAGACAGAAAAACACAGAGATGGAGAGAGTGAGAGACACAGAGAGAGAAAGATATTTACCTCCTGAGAAGATAGGCCCCGAATGCGCGCGCACCCGGAATGTGCGCGCGCATGCGCAGTACGAAAAAACAGAAAATATCGATATTTCGGTATATCGATATGAGCCAACCGATATATCCATATCCGGAAAATTCCCATATCGCCGTTCCCTAGTATGAAGTAAGGAAACTTTTCAAGATTTCGACTTGACCTGCCTGGATTCGAACACAGCTTTCACGCTTGTAAGGCAAGGGCTCTAACCACTGAGCTACAGGACTCATTGATTGATGTCACTGTCTGCTTGTCCAGCTAGGACACCCTACTTTCCAGGGGCTATACCCATAGTATGGTGTAAATCTGAGACACTCAGTTTATATAATGCACAAAACTTTTCCGAGGCTATCAAAGTAGCAATTTCACGACAGATTTACAGTGGGATAATAATCAGCTAAACTTCCTCCCACCTCCTATTGTTCTATGGGCACAGTTATTTAAATTGGAATAAATTGAATGATTTTCTACCCTGGTGACTCGAGCTAAATGTATTACATACCCGTTGAATCTGATGGAACGAGAACAAAGAAAGTTAATTGCATTTATTGAACTGAATTTACCCGTTTAATTGAATTGACATAATATTCGCACTTTGTCGTTTGGAAGTTATGTGCTTATTATTTGGGTACATCTATGTCTTGAAGCGCTCTGAGATGCCGTCCGGCACAGAGGGCTCTATATAAATCAAAGTTGTTGTTGTTGTTGTCTGTAGAATGGATGTACTGGAGCTTGGCTTCTTCAGATCAATTTCATTGCTTTTTTTTACTCAGTTGGTAGCGTTCTTGCCTCTAGCTCAGTTATTTGTGGGTTTCAGCCCCATTCTGTAGCTCAGTGGTTAGAGCACTCGCCTTCCAAGTGTGAGACCTGTGTTCAAATCCAGCAGAGCAGGGTGAAAGCTTGGACAAGTTTCCTTTCTCCACACGCCTAATAATAATAATCCGTCCAAAAAAACCCCACAATAATAAAAATTTGTCATTTCAATCCACGACTATTTATAGGACACTGCTGTGTTCAATTGGCTGCCGCGTTTCGCCTACAAATTTACAGTCAATTCACTTTATAGTATATTCTGTGAAGCGCTTTGAGACATCAATGGAGCTAAATCAAATGCAAAGATTATTATTTATTTATTATCGATACATAAATTAATGCTCTAGGTTGACAGTTTAACAGCACTGTATTGCAATGTCAGCCTGAACCTAGACTACGTTATTTCAAAGTCCTGAAGTAGGGGGCCTTAGGAGGGTCTGCAGTACTCCCGGACACTGCTAATATCAGAACAGCCACCTTGCCTCATTGGTAGGACTTGGAGGAGCAGGCCGCTTTTAACTGCTTAGTCAACTCCAGCAGTTCCCCAACACACATTCTGGAATCCCCAATTCTCTCCACTTGCCAACCTCCACCTAATAATTCACCGGTATTAGGTAAGCAGGATGTGTGTCTCGAGGGACAGAGAGTGCATTCTATCCCAAACTGGGGAATTTCGATAGGTAATAATAATAATAATCCTTTCATTTTGATATAGTGCTTTTCACATCTTATTGAACTCTCAAAGCGCTTCACAGAATATACTGTAAAGTGAATTGACTGTACATTTGTGGGTGAAATGCGGCAGCCAATTTGGCACAACACTGTCCCTCAAACAATCGTGGATTGAAATGACCAATTTTCATTCTTGTGTTTTTTTTTGGAGGTATTATTGTTAGGCATGTGGAGTAAGGAAACTTGCCCAAAGTTTCGCCCTGATCTGCCTGGATTTGAATACAGGTCTCATGCTTGCAAGGCGAGTGCTCTAACCACTGAGCTACAGGAGCTCTACAGGTAGGTGGCACACCTGAAATTCTATCTAGTTTGGACGGGTTTCCGCCTGTGTCAGACACCTGGCTAACCAAAAAACGTCCCACCCAAAGCCATGAAGAGATACTGCATTAATCCGAGGTGTTGCCTTTTGGATGAAATGTTCAGGTAAGACCACATGTCAAGACTTTGTATCATATAGTCCAAGCTAACACGCCAATGCAGTGCTAGGGGGTGTTGCAATGTCTGAGTTGCCGTTCAAAGTCCCAGGTCGACGGTAAAGATCACAATCCACTATTCGAAAAGAGAAGGGATTTTCTCCTGGTGTCCTGGCCAACAATCTCCCAAATAAAATCAGTCACTCACCCCATGACTGTTTGTAGGACACTGCGGTTTGCAACTGGTTGTCACATTTCACCCACAGATACCCAGTCAATCCACTTTACAATACATCCTGTGAAACACTTTTGAGATGTCTCAATGGCATGATAAGACCCTATATGAAATGCAGGATATTATTATCAAATGCTAGGATTATTCTTATTAGTATTCACTTATCCTGAATGAATATTAAAGATCCCATGACATCCCATTCAAAAAAGAGGAGAGACTGGATGTGGATTGTCCTGCTGAGTAATCTAGCAGTGGCAGAGTCCCTTGTGAGTTTCAATACAATACAACTTAAACTAATATAATGACAACTTTGGGATAGGTCCTTCACGCATCTTTCACATGAGGGGGACGCCAAAGAGCTTGGGGGTGAGAGTGGTTGATGAGGGAGAAGACGACTGAAAGCACGGTCGGGAGCTATGTCTAGAGACAGAACGGTTGAAACAGGTAGGTACTGTATATGAAGACTCGAAGAGGCAAATGGCATCCTGTGCTGCAATTTTTTATGCTTCTCTAAAGGGGTTGCCTTGGCCAGCAATCCTTTGTGGATGTTTATATGCAAAAATGGGGGTCGCGCTGCTATATGCTAAAAAAAACTCCAGTCGCTACAACTGCCAATAATTGCTGAGAAGCACTTTGTGACATATCATGTTTATGAAACGTGCTTAATATCCCCCTAATACCGTGACATTTCCTGACATCCAAGTCATTCTTACGCCTGATACAAAAGCAATTCAATGAGAGCATGAAGAAATCTTATTTTCCACCTGTCAGTAAATGGACTGAATTTGATGTCGGAAAATCCCATTATAAGTCGATGCCACCAAGTTCAATACATTTACTGATGAGCAAAAACAGCCCCATCATCCTGCCTGAGCTTATTTCAGGAGAAATCTCTGAAGGTCAAGATTTTCCATCTGTGTGTTTGAAAATATATATATATTTCCTGTTTCCCCAGTAACTTAATAAAAATTTTATTAGCATTATTAGCATTGTATCTTATGCGGTTGGATATTAAATAACAATGAAACAGCGTAACAGAGTTATTAAACAACTAAGATAGGCCTGGGAAGAGGTCATTTTGGGGAGGTCATTCGGGTGTCTGACACATGCAGAAACACATCAATGTGCTGACTAAATCTTTCCGCTAATTCCCTGCATCCCATCTACACATGGACATGTCCATGTCTCAAATGGAATGCTCACTCTCTCCCTGGAGGGATACACCCTACTAACCTACTGCTGGCAAACATCAGGCACAGGTTGGCAAGTGTCAAGGCTTGGAGATCTCAGATTGAGTTGCGTGGTAACTGCTGGAGTTTAACCAGCTAAAAAAAAAAACAATAATAAAATTGATCAGTTCAATCCACGACTGTTTGTGGGACACGGCTGTGCCCAATTGGCTGCCGCGCTTCGCTCACAAATATACAGTCAATTCACTTTATAGTATATTCTGTGAAGCGCTTTGAGGCGTTGATACGATGTGAAAAGTGTTATATCAAATGCAAGGATTATTATTATTATTATTAAAACTGCATAGCTTGCAGTAAATTCGAAGCGCTCTGAGATGCCGTCCGGCGTGGAGGGCGCTATATAAATCAAAGTTGTTGTTTTTGTTGTTGTAAGCACTGTCAGGCAGATTTTCCTGTTGCTTGTCCAGCTCGGACCATCCTACCCGTTAGGGCTTTAGCTTGCAGGATTAACAGGGGATTAGTGGGAGGATTCCCTGTCCCTGAGTTCAGCATCTTCCAAGTCCTGCAGATGAGCCAGACTGGCACAGTGACACGTGATCAGACAGATACAGAGCCGCTACTTTTTAGAAGGTTGTTATATAAATTCAAGTTGTTGTTGTTGTTGTTGTTGTTGTTGTTGTTGTTGCAAAGAGGGAGTGAAAGCAGAGAGTGAGGGAGTGAAATTGAGCAGGGTGGAGTTTTCGACCTGTGCTGAAATAATATAAATAATAATACAGTACTGTACTTGCATTTATGTAATTTCACGTCTTCTTAGATGTCTTAAAGCGCTTCACAGAATATACTGTAAAGTGAATTGACTGTATATGTGTGGGTGATAGAGACTGCGATAGGTATACGACAAATGAATATTTAACAGAACGCGAGAATAAGTGTGCCACAGGGATCAGTTTTGGGACCATTGCTGTTTGTAATCTACATCAATGATCTGGACTTGGGTGTACGGAGTACAGTTTCCAAGTTTGCAGATGACACTAAGTTAGGGAAAATAGTAAATAGTAAGGAGGATAGTAGCCATCTGCAAGAGGATATAGACAAATTGGTAAAGTGGGCAGACACATGGCAGATGAAGTTTAATGCAGAGAAGTGTGAGGTGATGCATTTTGGGAGAAGGAATGAAGGGAGGCAATATAGGCTAGATAGTACAATTTTAAATGGTGTGAAGGAACAGAGAGACCTGGGGATTTGTGTTAGTGACTCGTTGAAGGTGGCAGGACAGGTAGACAAGGCTGTTAAGAAGGCATATGGGATACTACTAGGCTTTATAAATAGGGGTATAGAGTACAAAAGTCAGGAAGTGCTGACTAACCTCTATAAGACTTTGGTGAGGCCTCAGCTGGAATACTGTGTTCAATTCTGGTCACCACACTACAGAAAGGATGTGAAGACATTGGAAAGGGTACAAAGAAGATTTACTAGGATGGTGCCAGGATTGAGGGACTTCAGCTATGAGGAGAGGCTAGATAGGCTAGGGTTATTCTCTCTGGAGCAGAGAAGATTGAGGGGAGACCTAATAGAGGTTTATAAAATCATGAGGGGTTTCGACAGGGCAAATAGAGAAAAACTATTTCCACTCATGGGCGAATCTGTGACTCGTGGACACAGATTTAAAATAGTTTCAAGGCGAAGTAGAGGGGAACTGAGGAGAAATGTTTTCACTCAGCGAGTTGTTTGAATCTGGAATGCATTGCCTGAAAAGGTGGTGGAGGCTGATTCGATAACAACTTTTAAAAGGGAATTAGATCTTTATTTAGGGAGAACAGGTCTATTAGACTATGGGGAGCGGGCAGGGCAGTGGGATTGAATCGCTCTTTTCAAAGAGCCGGCACAGACTAGATGGGCCGAATGGCCTCCTTTTGTGCCGTAAAATTCTATGAAATGGTGATGAAGATGCAATGATCTCCAGCTTGTAAAATTTAGTTTCCTGAACTGCAGAGTAATCACATGCAGACGACTCATTTTAGACTTTTTTTATATTTGTACGCTGCACTGAGCCATGCTATCTCAAAACTGTAATGTTGAAAAGGGGATTGTTAAATTGCAATGGCCTCTTCCTAATGCCCCCCCGCCTTCCCACAAAAAAAATATTCTGAGTTCGAAAAAGTAATTCATAAAATAAAAAAACCCTCTTCTGGAACCGTTCCAAACCTTTTCTTTTCCTTATCGCATTGCCTGGCTCAATGAGTCTCTCTCTCTTTCTGGCTGAATAACGGAGTTCATTTCCAGTTGTTTAAGGGATTGAATTGATAGCTGTGCTCTCATGAATTCTCTCTGGAGAGCAGCTGCTAGGATGGCCTTCATTACAGAAGCAGTGATCCATACACGGAGCTGCGCTGAAGCATCTCTCCCTCAGCTCACCCCAAGTTATTTTTGTCAGTCGTTGTGGTTTTATATTTTTGGAACTCTGAATTGAAGTTGGTTACTTTTCACAACACTTTTTCTCCTCTCCTTCGTCTTCCCTCTCCTCCAACCCCTCTCCTTCTCTCTGCTCTGCCTCTCCCGCTTCTCCATCTCCCTCCTTCTCCTCCTCCTCTCTCTCCTTTTCCGCTTCCTCCTCTCCTCTGCCTCCCCCGCTCCTCCTCCTCCTGTCTTCAAAGAAGTCTTGTAGCTCAGTGGTTAGAGCACTCGCCTTACAAACATCAGACCTGTGTTCGAATCCAGACAGATCAGGGCGTTGGGCGTTTACTTACTCTACATGCCTAATAATAATCCCTAAAAAAAAACCTATAATAAATTGGTAATTTCAATCTATGACTGTTTGTGGGACACTGCTGTGCGCAATTGGCTGGCGCGTTTCGCCCACAAATATACAGATAATTCACTTTACAGTATAATCTGCAAAGTGCTTTGAGACATCTATAAGATGTGAAAAGCACTACAACAAATGGAAGGATTATTATTTTTATTAAAGCCTTCGCCCATTACTAGGGTTTCATGCTACAACAACACCATGCATTTATGCAGAGCCCTCCATAAGGGTAGTGTCTCAGAGAGCTTAACAGTGGGAGAGCCTGTCGTAGAACAGGGGAGAGAGGGGAGGTAGGACCATAAGCAACATTGAAGGTTTTCAGATGTGATTTGAAGATGGGCAAGGAGGAGGCAAGGCAAGAGGGATTGAGGCAACGAGTTTCAGAGTTTGGCTGAAAACATGGCAGGCAATGGTGGAATGCAGGGAACAACTACAGTAATAACTTGAATTTATATGGAAAATAATATTTGCGATACATTCTATCAATAACTTGAGACATGAAATACGCTCGACAGAGCCAGGCAACTATGAATCTAAGGTTCCCAAAGATTTCCGCTGTATTGTAGATTAATCCGTAAGACAATTACTTGTTAGCAACATCTTCATTATTGTACCAAGTGACTATCATGCAAAATAGATGGACCTTGGTCTTTATTTGAATAATCACTTACATTTGATGTAGTGCCTTATCTTGACATAGAGACATTTCAAAGCGCTTCGTAGGATATATTGTAAAATTAATTGACTTTATATTTTGTGAGCGAAACGCATCTAAATGTGTCCTTTGGTGTCACCAAAGGACACATTTAGATGTTAAAAAGTAGGGGGCAAAGGACAGAGCCCTGGGATACGTCACAGGTGGTGGTGCGGGGACTGAAAGAGAAGCTGTTGGTGGCGACCAAGTGAAGGTAGACAGTGAAGGAATGTAAATGGGGTCTCCTTGGATCTGAGTCCAATATGACACACTTGGCAATTCAATGTCACAATCATGTCAATCCTCTGTGGCTGTCTTGGTAGTCCGGTTCCAATAAAATTGGTCAATCACTTCAGGGCTGTTTGTGGAAGTATTTTAGAGGTATTACTAATTGCTGCTATGGCTGCTAATGATCAGCACAATGAGCTGGAACGCTAGGCTTCCTTTGGGGCTTGGGCTTGAATTCAGATTGAACTCGCAACCTAAATCTCTCTCATCATAGAGGAGCTGAGATGAAGAAGTTCTTTGGCCCAGTAATCTTGTCCTTCCAGAATACTTATTCCATTGGAGTCCTGTCAATGTATTGGTCAGAACATGCGCCTCGCAAGCTAGAGAACCCTGCAGTTGAATATGGACTAGACGGAAGCCATATTCCTTGGCTCCTGTCAACATCTTCACTCCTGCGGATCTAAACTCCTCACCCTCCCTGGGCTCTCCCTAAGACTCACCAAACCAGTGCACAACCTAGGCATCTGGTTCAACCCAGGTCTGTCCATCCTCCCTCACATGTATTCCTCGACCATGACTGCTTGCTTCCACCTCCGTCACATTGCCTGCCTCCGACCGTACATTACCCCAAAAGCAGTCAAAACCCTTGTGCATGTGCTTGTCATCTCCCGCTTAGAATAATACACCAAAGCACTCCTCACTGTGTTTAATTGCTCCAGCTACAAGATGCTGAATGGGATGGACAATGCCAAACCCAGGTCAATACTTCCATGTTCTTCAAGGTCAAGCACAGAACTCATTTTAATAATAATTAAAGTCATTGCATTTGAACGTGCTTTTCGTATCTTCTAGATATTTCAAAGAGCTTCACAGAATATACTGTAAAGTGAATTGACTCTATATTTGTGGGCAAAATGTGGCTGCCAATTGTGCACAGCAGTGACCCGCAAACAGTCGTGGATTGAGTGACCAAATTATCATTAGTTTATTAGGCATGTGGAGTAAGGAAAGTTGCCCAAGGTTTCACCCTGCCAGGAATTGAACCCAGATCTCTCACTTGCAAGGCAAGTGCTCCAACCATTGAGCTACAGGGCATTTTACAACTGAAGTGGCTTGCTCAGAGAGGACTGGGTGAGTGACTGCTCTGGGAATTGGAAATATTCCACTGGTTTAAGCGGAAGTTTGTCTTCTGACATTGGGTTGAGACATGCTTGTTGGGTGCCACGTTGGAATTCTTTTCCTAGCATCAATCTATCATGTTGATCAGCGCAAATTTCACCAGAGCGCAAAAAAACACACCAATAATGATTAAAATGGTATTGCACCACATGTTTGTTATTACTTTGTCCTTAGCCGACACGAAGGGCTCTGGTGTAATTTAGTCAGAGACTGAGGCAGCTTGTTTTCTTGTGTTATTGAATTTCTGTCACTCGCGTTACCCTGCTTAAATCTATTTGACCTGACTTAACTCTCAGAATTTGCTCCATGTTGCAACAGTTTCATTTCTCAGCATCTATTGCTGAAGCTTCCACGCTGCAGGAACCATTACTCAATGTATGGGTTTTGGTGCATGTTCCTGGCTCTGCCCTGGGAGACAATGGAAATGCATTCAAACCACTTTACGTTCAACCTCTTGGGAAAGGTTCCTGACACTGGATGCACATTTAGCTAGAGCTATTCTTGCTTGGAGGGGGTGTGGGAGAGAGAAGAGAAAGGTGAGCTGGTTTCTCTGAACTTGGTTTTACTTAATGGGCCTTTGTCCTGTAATGTGTTGGTTAGAGTTCCTGCCACACAAGCAAGAAGACCTGGGTTCGATTCCCAGGCGGGGTAAAACCTTAGGTAAGTTTCCTTCCTCCATATGCCTGTTTACCTCGCATTAAGTAGGAACTCAGTTTTTAATCGATTGGTGGATCGTTTTCCTGGGGTAATAATCCCTTCAAAAAAATAAGGATTTGATCACTCAATCCTTGACTGATTGTGGAACATTGCTGTGCATAATTAGCTGCCGCATTTTTCCCACAATATATCGTCAATTCACTTTACAGTATATTCTGTATCGAACTGTTAGATGTCTTGATGAAGTGATAAGACACTTGATCAAATTCAAAGATTATTATACATTATTAATATAGTCATATGACAATTGTAGTGGAAGTACAGCTGAGTCAATTCTCTGTGGTGCATTACATCAGTCTGACTAATCCAGGACACATTTAACAGTGCTATTAATATAGCACCATTCACATTGGGAGGACATCCTAAACAGCTTTGCAATCCTGGTGTGGCTTGCATGCTGAAGGTGGGAGCCAAGTGGGGAGAGCAGGAAGATCATCGAGAGAGCGGTCAAAGAGGTAGATCATGAGATGGACTTAAACTATGCCTTGTGATAACCGCTGATCATCTTCTGTGTAAAGACATACTTCCTGGTTACTGCCCTACAAAACTATGAGCCTGTGACCTCTTATTGCCTTGGAGAACATGGAAGTATTGACCTGGGTATTGACCCATTCAGCATCTTGTAGCTGGAGCAATTAAATACAGTTCTACTCACTGCAGTGTCAATGAGCTTTCTTGGTAGTAGAGGCATTTCCGAGAAGCCATGAAAATGATCCCTGTGTCCAAGGGATAAGATATGAGGAACAATCGGATAAGCTGGGGCTTATCTTCAGTCTTGAAAAGAGATGTATCAAAGGGCAATATAGTGAGGTGGATAACGATTTCAAATGTGCTTTGAGGCAGCTTTTCTGTTGGCCACCCTGACACACGCGGAAACCATTCAACATGCTTAAAGCGCTCTGAGACGCCGTCCGGCGTGGAGGGCGCTATATAAATCGAAGTTGTTGTTGCCGTTCAGGGTATCCAAACCAAACCAAGAATTTTGTCCCTCCCATCTTCACATGGAAATTCCAGAGATAGATTGTTGGAATGGAATGTGCTCTCTCTCCCTGGAGGGACACATCCTGTTTACCTAATTCAGGAACGTGTTAGGCGAACGTTGGCACGAGCCAAGGCTTGGGGGACCCCTGAGTGTACACTGGGGTAAATGCTGGAGTCTAACCAGCTAAATCCGCTTAATGTACCATTGATATTGCTTTCTGGCAAGAGTCAACCCAGAACAACCCTTTCAGATCCACAAAGTGTACAATACAAGATTGAACAATTTATTATTTGGTCATGGATTGAATGACCAATTTATTCAAGTCAACCATTCGCTTCTTGGCTGTTCGTGGGACACTGCTATGCTTGAATTGCTGTGTTTGCCCACAAAATACACAATAAAATACCGTGAAGCTCTTTGAGACATCTCAACAGCATCGAGGGAGGTGAGAATTGAAGGGTGCGGGAAGTAAGCGCTCTGAAACGCCGTCCGGCATGGAGGGCGCAATATAAATCAAAGTTGTTGTTGTTGTTGGAAGTACTAAGGAATAGGTGCAGACTCGTGTGGAGTACAGGCACTAAATTGAACTGGTTGGGTCGATAGGAATGTTTCCATGTTAACCAGTTTGTGTGAATGTTTCCAACAATATCATAGATCGTTATATGAAATGTAATGTACGCGGATGACACCCAACTCTATCTCTCCACTTCACTTTGTGACCCCCAGTCCCCCGATGTTCTGTCAGCCTGCCTTTCAGACATCAGGGGCTGGATGAGCACAAATTTCTTGCAGCTGAATGTTGACAACATGGAGGCCATACTCCTTGGCTCTCGTCAACGTCTCCATTCGCACGGCTCTCACCTCCTCCACCTTCCCGGCCTGTCCCTGAAACTCTCTGAACCTGTGCGCAACCTGGGCATCAGGTTCGACCCCCAACTGTCCTTCCTCCCCCACATTCGGTCTGTCATCAGCACTGTCTTCTACCACCTCCGAAGGATCGCCCGTCTCCAGCAATACCTCACCTTAAAAGTCGCCGAAACCCTGGTCCACGGCTTTGTCACCTCTCAGCTGGGACTACTGCAACACCCTCCTCGCCAGTCTCTCCACCACCACAATCCACAAAATCCAGCTTATCCAAAACCTTGCCGCCCGCATACTCACACGCTCTATGCTTCGCTCCCCCATTACCCCCGTCCTTGCCAGACTTCACTGGCTCCCTATCCCAGAGAGGATCGACTTCAAGATCCTCACCTTTGTTTTCAAATCCCTCCACTCCTTTGCACCCCCTATCTCTCTGATCTCCTCTCCCCCCAACACAGCACCCGCTGCCTTCGCTCCTCTGGGTCTGGCCTCCTCCATGTCCCCCGAGTCTTCCGCTCCACCCTCGGCGGCCGTGCCTTTAGCCACTACGCCCCGAGGCTCTGGAACTCCCTTACTCACTCGCTTCGCCTCGCTCAACTGTGACCTGAAACTCTCTTCCCAGTTTCAGGTCACAGTTGAAGACCTTTCTCTTCAACCAAGCTTTTGGTCACCTTCCTGCCCCTGCCCCTGGCTCGGTCCCGGGATCCGCTACTGTGAAGCGCTCTGAGATGCCGTCTGGCGTGTTGGGCGCTATATAAATCAAAGTTGTTGTTGTTGTTGTAATGCATGATCATGTTGTGTGTGGAATTCTCAATTCGCTGCCGTCAGTTGTTTGGGGTGGCATCCATGTATATGTTAAAAGAAAAGACTGGACACATGATTGTGAGAGAATAAAGTTGAGGGATATGGGAAGCAAGCCAAGATATGGGCTTGGGAGTCCAGGATGAGCACTCATAAGAGCTTAAGAACATAAATAACTCTAGACAAAAATACACCAAGATCCATCTAGTTCGCCTTCCACCTCCCTGGTGGTCACAAGCACATAAGACCTGAACTACCTGTCTAATGTATCCCATGATGTTATTTCCTAAAATAAAATTGATCTGTGGTTGAAGGAATAACAAACAAACAACAAACAAAACTTACATTTATATAGCGCCTTTCACGTCGAGAGGACATCCCAAGGCGCTGTACAGTCAGGTAGGACAAGAGCAGGGTGGGAAGGATCAGGGCAGGATAAAGCATAGTAGGAAAAGTAACTGCATATTAGTGGGTGAAACGCGGCAGCCAAATTGCGCACAGCAGTGTCCCACAATCAGTCACGGAAGTGGGACTAGGGTCAAAAGGGGGTAAAGAAGCAAAAGGGGAGGGGTCGAGGCAGTGGGAAGAAAGGCAGGAAAGTCGACTGTATACTTGTGGGCGAAACGCGGCAGCCAAATTGCGCACAGCAGTGTCCCCACAAACAATCGCGAAAATGGGGCCAGGGGAGAAAGGGGGAAAAGAGGGTAAGGGGGGAGAGGGAGGGAAAGGTGGGATGGGTTAGGGTTAGGGAGGAAGAGGGGGGAGAAAGGGGGGCAAGGAAAAGAGGGAGGGAAAGATCAGGAAGAGGGAAGAGGGAAGAGGGAGGGAAGGGGAAAAGGGAGAATCAATGCTTCCTGCCTCAACCGTCTCCCAAGGAGCTGTTGAATTAGAGGGCTGGATTGTCTATGAAGCTATGAAAGTATGGCTGCTCAGCAAAAGCAGTTAATAGAATATTGGAAGCACCCAGTGCTGGTGAAAACATATTGCACTGACTGACGCACTGAGGAACAGTGAGACTGTCTGACAGGTCAGGCTGGAGATGACGTTGATAAAACATCTCACTCTTCATTTTCTCACTTGATGCGTCTCATAGCCTGATGTGTCTGCCACTCCCTCAGAACAGACTGGAGACTGTGCATAATAATCATCGCTGGTTTTATAGGCTGAGCAGGAAAAAATATACGTATAGCTCCAAAAGCTGTAGTTCAGACAGGGATTCAGGGAATAGAGCGATCAAGATGAGGGGAATAATATTTCTAATAATCCTTTTCATTAAATAGCTCCTTATCACGTCATTGAGATGTTTCAAAGTGCCTCACAGGATATACTGTAAAGTGATTTGATTGTGCATCAAGATGCAGCATCCAAGGTGGATGGTTTGAGGAAGAGGTTTGGGGTGTAGTGGTTGAAGGCACATACTCCTATGGTGGAGTGGAAGGACTGGGGGTGGTGCACAAGGCCAGTGCTAACTTCACAAATGAGAGGCACCAGGTTTGATTCCAGGGCAGGGTGACACGTTTGACAAGTTTCCTTAATCGTTTTTCCAAGCAGTAAGGAGCTGAGAATGAAGAGTGAGATATTTTTATCAACGCTATCTCTAGTGAAGGGGAGAGTATTGGATTGGGGTGTGAGCACAGTTTGAGAGGTAGAGAGGGCTCGGGCATGAGGTAAATGGGACTGAACAAACCTCTCATTGAAAGAACCAGCACGGACTCAATGCACTGAACAGATTTTTCTGTGCTGCAAATCTCTGTGGTGCTGTAAATCTAGTAACGTTGCAATTCCCTGTTAACTTGGAGATTGCATTATTTATGCCTATTTAACATTAATGATGGCCCTGTTTGGAAAATTTGTGCAAACAGGATAAAATTGTCGCTCTTCGTATAAACAAAAGGCGCCAAGAGGTGAATCATGGATTTGCTTAATTGAAACTGAGATGCAATCTGATTACGGTGGCGGGTTTCCTCTATGGTCAAAAACGCAAAATACTGCAGGTGCTGGAAATCTGAAACAAAATCAGCAATCGCTGGGAACACTCAGCAGGTCAGCAGCAACTATGAAGAAAGGAAAAGTGAGTCAACATTTCGGGGCCACGACCCTTCGTCAGAACCTTGCCTCAATCGCTCTGCTTTGCCCCCTCTTTGTCCACCTTCAAATTACACCTGATAACTTACCTCTTTGACCATACTTACGATCTCCCTGCTTAATAATAATAATCCTTGCATTTGATATAATGCTCTTCACGTCTTCTAGACGTCTCAAAGCGCTTCACAGAATACACTGTAAAGGGAAACAAAAACGCAAAATACAGTACTGCAGATGCTGGAAATCTGAAACAAAAACAAGAATCGCTGGGAACACTCAGCAGGTCAGGCAGCATCGATAGAGAAAGAAAATGTGAGTCAACATTTCAGGTCCACAACTCTTCGTCAGACCTGGGGCATGTTTGGAGGGAGAGACTTTTAAGGATTAACAGAGATGGGGGAGGGCAAGGAAGACAAAGGAGAAAATGGGTAGAGGACAGGAGATGATGGGTTAAAGAGTTGTTAATGTTGTGAAACAATAGGGGGAATTGCAACAAAACTGCAAAGAAGAGTGTTCGTAATGTAAAGCGGGGTGAAATTGTCAAAGAACAGACAGATCAGATGGTTGTAGAAGAGGGGAAAGGTGAGCTGTTATGCCTGAAATTGTTGAAATCAATATTAAGGCCTGTTTGTGGGACACTGCTGTGTGCAATTGACTACCACATTTAGCCCACAAAATGTACAGTAAATCAATTTGCAATGTAATCTGTGAAGCGTTTGAGACATGATAAAGCGCTGCACTAAATGCAAGGAATATTAGTTTTATTATCCAGTTAGGTCATCCTACCCCTTAAGGGCTTCAGTTTACAGGATTAACAGAACTGAGTGGGAAGTATTCCTGACCCCACATTTTTCCTGCCCAGCAATTCCTGTTATCTGTTGTAAAACGGGAACTCTGCAAAGGAGAAGTTTGTCCCATTAAACATTGTTTGTTTCCTTGAGGCATATGACAAATTTATGAAGAGAAAAACAAGTTAAATAAAGAAATTCGCAATTTACTGGCGGTTTCTATATCTGCGATTTTGAGCCACTGTATGTTTCCCCGTCCGTAAAATGTTTTGATTGTACGACAAATAGGAAGGAGCATAGCAATGCAAAAACAAACTGAGTTTATTTTCAAAATCCAGCACCATCTATCCTAATCGCACCTCCTACACCCACAGCATGTTTCTACCTCAGTATAAACTGATTTAATTATTTCTGGACACTGTCTATACAATCTTCCCCTGCTGGTTCCCTGGGCAAACTTGGCTCGGTTGTTTGTTGAGAATGGTTAGGATATGGAATCGCCAGGAGCGATGGCCAAGGCAGAATCCATATTAGCTTCAAAAAGGGAACTAAATAATCAGGTAAAAAGGTGTAAACAACAGGAATATAGGGAATAGGGCAGGGAAATGAGACTGAAAGGATTGCTCCTTAAAAGACCAAACAAATGCATGACTATCTGAATGGCCTTCTGTGCTGTCAATTTTTATTTGTTCTATCTATTTGGATACTTAGCGGGCTCAGTTTGTAGCTCTCTTGCCTTTAAGTCAGAAGGTCATAGATTCAAGCATCCCATCGTGAACCTAGTGATGCCCACTGATGTGAAAGGCACTATACAAGTGTAATTTTGTTGTTGTTTGATCTTATGTCTAGTCTGACATTCCAGTGCAATGCTGGGGGGAGCATTGCTTGCTTAGAGGAACGCTCATTTGGAAAGGCTAGTACACTAGGGTCCCGACTACCTGTTCAGTTGGACTTGCAGATCCCACAACTTTACTTGAAAGAGAAGGGAGTTTCTCCACAGCTCTCCTGACTCTTGTCTTTGAGATATATTGGTCGTTCACCTTGTGATTGTTTGTGAGACACACCTGTGCAAAAATTGGCATTCAAATACACAGTCATTACGATATTAGTTAGAGCACTCACCTCACATCGAGAGGACGCAGGCAAAGTGAAGCTTTAGGCATGTTTCCTTACTCCACAAGTCTCTGTTTACCTTGTACAGTAAAAGCCCGTTTATCCGGCATCTTCGGGACCTGGCCAAAGCCAGTTAAGCGCATGCAGGATATTCGGCTGAAAACACAGCAACAAATAGTTTAAGATAAATGTAAAAATAATGCATTTTTCTGGATAAATTACAGTTAATCGAATGCGGACCTTTGTTTTGAGGTGTCGGTTATAGGGAAGTCACGGTTGATCGAGTAATGGATAAACAGGCTTTTACTGTAGTAAGTAGGACTTTGGTTCTTAGTCGATTGGTGGATTGCTTTCCCAGACTAATAATCCCTCCAAAAAAAATAAAAGTGATGATTTGGTCACTCAAACAAAGACTGTTTGTGGAACACTGCTGCGCGCAATTGGCTGCTATATTTCGCCCATTAACTATACAGTCAATTTGCTTTACGGTGTGTTCTGTGAAGCTCGTTTAGACTTCTCAATAATATGATAAGACGCTATATCAAATACAAGGATTATTATTATTACAGGGAAAGATCAAATCAAATTGGTCGAATGACTTTCCTCAATCTAAAACTCTCTTGTGGTTAGGCTAAGACCGGAGCAGTGCAGTGGCAGAGAAAACAGACTTTGTTTTTATAGCACCAGCAAACACACCTAGTCAGAAAGCACTTCACAACCAATTACTGTCAAGAGCGTTGACTATTTTTTGTAGGTAAGTCTGGCAGCCACTGTGCACACAGCTAGGTAGCACAAACAATTACAAGGTGTAGGGCCAGTTAATCTGAAGCAATGTTGGCCAGGAGATGGGAAGAAATTGTCTTCCTCTCTTTTCAAATGGTTTCATAGGATCTTTAATGTCTTCCGGAACTTGATTCCCACCAGTTTGATGCTTCGTTCGAGAGACAGCACAATTTTGACAATTTCCTCTCAGCATTGCACCAGAAGCTTCATTACAGATTACAATAATAATATTATCAACAATAATCCCTGTATTTGACAGAACACCTCGAGATCATTGAGATTTCTCAAAATGTTTCCCAGAATATATTGTAAAGTGAATTCACTGTGTAGTTGTTATTCGACGAATAGGCAGCAGTCAATTGTACATAGCACTGTCTCTCACAAACAGTCGTGGATTGAGTGACCAACATTTTTTTTAAGGGATTATCACCACAAACCACTACCAACCAGGTTGCAACTCACTGAAGACAGATAAACAGAGGTGTGTGGAGTAAGAAAAGTTGCCTAATTTTTGCCCCGCTCTGGAATTGAAACCGGGTCTTGTCGATTGCGAGGCGAGTGCACTTACTAATACCCTGTAGACTCCATGGGTGTATGGTGGGGGAGGCGAAGAGCGAGGGGCGAGTGCAGATAAATAGAATGGAAAGGATTCCTCTCAATAGGGCCAGCACACAAACAACGGACCCAGCGGTCTTCTTCTGAGCTGTGAATTCCTGTGTGTTTAGATTTTTCCTTGCACTGTCAGGACAGACAGGATGTGAAGGTATTAAAATATTGAAAGCAGCGTCACAGAATTTGCCGATACCTTTACGGAGTTCAGCAAACTGCTGGGTATTAATCTTCCGTGGCAACAGGCGTTTGGTTGGGGTTATTCATCCGCCAGGAAGCCATTAGTGCCTCGTAAAAGCAATGAACCTTGATGCATGTTATGTAGCTGTGCGTGGTTCATGGGCTGAGTTCATGCTCCTTCCATCACAGATTGAGCCGTTATTACCCAAATCCATCTGTGGGAGGGAGTTAAGCCTCCAATGTAAATCCAACGGATTATATAAGCGGGGGCTGGCTGGAAGTGGGAAGTAGGGTGGGTGGGAGGGTTGGGGTGGAATATGGATGGAATCTCTTTTCAAGGTTCTCTCTCCTTCATCTGCATGCAGTTTCTGTACAGCGCACAGCGGCATGAGGGAAAATTACTTTGTAATCTGATTTCGCAGCTCAAATGTGTAGGGATAAATTTTAACCACACAACTACAAGGCAAGGCAGCTTCATAACAAACTGTACAGTGGCAGTACCAGATATTGCTTTACAATAATAATGATAATAATAACAGCAATAATAATAATAATCCTTGCATTTGATATTGTGCCTTATCATGTTGTTGCGGAGTCTCAGAGAGCTTCATGGAATATACTGCGATGTGAAATGACTGCAAATTTTGTGGGCAAAATGCGGCAGCCAATTGTGCACAACAGTGTCCCATGAACAGTCATGGATTAATTTTTTTTTGAGGCATTATAACCCCCGGAAAGTGATCCGCCAATCGACCAACAACTAGGTTCTTATTTACTGCTGGGTAAACAAAGGAGTGGGTGTAAGGAAACTTGCCTAAGGTTTTACCCCGCCCTGGAATCAAACTTGGGTCCTCTCGCTTGCAAGGCGAGTGTTCTAACTACTGAGCTACTGAACTCCCAAGTAGGTTCAAGTTATTAAACTTCAAACACACTGCAGCCCATCACTTTCCTAGCGGCATACACAGAGATGGATGGAGGTTGGAAAGTGCAGGTTGGAAGGTTAGACCTGATTGTATTTTGGGAATGGTTCATATTTGTTTCTTAGTCTGCCAGTGAGTATGCTTCACAGCAACATTGTATAGTCGTCCACAAAGTCCTCTTCACCCCATGTTACAACAACAACACTGTGATTAACAATATATATTTATACAACGTCCCTCACCCAGGCGGTGTCTTGGAGCACCTACTAATGAGCCCAGGGGGAGGGAGGGGGTGACCCTAGGTATGGTCAGAAGGTCTTTAGTGATCTAAAACAGTAAAAGGAGCAGTTAAGCCGGAGAGGAGATAATTGGAAAGTTTTGAGAATGAGAGGCTGAAAATACAGCCGCCAATAGTGGTGAGGAGGAGACGAGGGGCAAGCAGGAGGCCAGAGCTGACCAAATGGAGGCAACGGGTAGTGGGGTGAGGAGAAATCAGGTTGGAAAGATAGGGAGGTGCCAAGGTATAAAGGGATTTGTAAACCAGTGAGAGGATCTTGAAATCAATCCATTCTGTGATAGAGAACCAGTATAGCCTGGCGTGGACTGTTGTGATGGGGGTATAAAGTTTAGTGTGTGTGAGAATATGTGAGAATCTCAAACAACGATAAGAAGCTATAGAGGAGCTGACACAAGCTGTCAGATAAATTGGAGTGGAAAGAAAAATTGGCAGGTAAGACAACTAACGAGCAGTGGGCAGTGTTCAAAGAGGAGATAGTTCAGGCACAGGTCAAAAACATCCCCACAAAGGTGAAATGTAAGGCATCCAAACCTCCCTGGATGACTAAGGAAATCGGGGCCAAAATAAACCAAAAAAAAGAGGCATATGATAAGTGTCAGGCTCAAAATTCAGAAGGGAACAAAGCAGAATATAGGAAGTGTAGGATAGAACTAAAAAAGGAAGTTAGAGGGGCAAAGAGACTGCATGAGAAACAATTAGCGAGTAAAATTAAGGGGAACCCTAAGGTTTTTTACCAACATATTAAGAGTAAAAGGTTGGTCAAGGATAGGGTGGGGCCAATTAGGGACCTAGGAGGAAATCTCATTGTGGAGGCAGAGGGCATGGCTGATGTACTGAATGAGTACTTCGCCTCTGTCTTCACAAAAGAAAAGGATACAGCCAATGCCATGGTATTGGAGGAGAGGGTAGGAGAAATGAATAGAATAATTATAACCAGAGAGGAAGTTCTAAAAAGGTTGACGTCACTCAAGGTGGATAAGTCACCTGGTCCGGATGGGATGCACCCTAGGTTACTAAGGGAGGCACGGGAGCAAATAGCAGGGACTCTGGCCACGATCTTTCAATCTTCCTTGGACACAGGGGTCGTGCCAGAGGACTGGAGGATAGCTAATGTTACTCCCTTGTATAAAAAGGGGCAGAAGGACAAGCCTGGTAACTACAGACCAGTCAGTCTAACGTCAGTAGTGGGCAAACTTCTAGAGGCCATAATCAGGGACAAGGTAGATCTTCACTTAGAAAGATATAGGCTAATAAAGGACAGTCAACATGGATTTGTTAAAGGCAAATCTTGCCTTACAAATCTGATAGAATTTGTTGATGAGGTAACGGAATGGGTGGATAATGGTAGCGCAGATGATGTAGTTTACATGGACTTTCAAAAGTCATTTGACAAAGTGCCACATGAGAGACTTATTAGGAAATTAAAGGCCCATGGCGTAAAAGGGACAATGGCAGCGTGGATCCACAACTGGCTGCGAGACAGAAAGCACAGAGTTGTAGTGAGCGGCTGTTTTTCAGAATGGAGGGAAGTGAGCAGTGGTGTGCCACAGGGATCAGTTTTGGGACCATTGCTGTTTGTAATCTCCATCAATGATCTGGACTTGGGTGTAGGGAGTACAGTTTCCAAGTTTGCAGATGACACTAAGTTAGGGAGAATAGTAAATAGTGAGGAGGATAGTAGCCATCTGCAAGAGGATATAGACAAATTGGTAAAGTGGGCAGAACACATGGCAGATGAAGTTTAATGCAGAGAAGTGTGAGGTGATGCATTTTGGGAGAAGAAATGAAGGGAGGCAATATAGGCTAGATAGTACAATTTTAAATGGTGTGAAGGAACAGAGAGACCTGGGGATTTGTGTTAGTGACTCGTTGAAGGTGGCAGGATAGGTAGACAAGGCTGTTAAGAAGGCATATGGGATACTAGGCTTTATAAATAAGGGTATAGAGTACAAAAGTCAGGAAGTGCTGACTAACCTCTATAAGACTTTGGTGAGGCCTCAGCTGGAATACTGTGTTCAATTCTGGTCACCACACTACAGAAAGGATGTGAAGACTTTGGAAAGGGTACAAAGAAGATTTACTAGGATGGTGCCAGGATTGAGGGACTTCAGCTATGAGGAGAGGCTAGATAGGCTCGGGTTATTCTCTCTGGAGCAGAGAAGATTGAGGGGAGACCTAATAGAGGTTTATAAGATCATGAGGGGTTTCGACAGGGCAAATAGAGAAAAACTATTTCCACTCGTGGGCGAATCTGTGACTCGTGGTCACAGATTTAAAATAGTTTCAAGGCTAAGTAGAGGGGAGCTGAGGAGAAATTTTTTCACTCAGCGAGTTGTTCGAATCTGGAATGCATTGCCTGAAAAGGTGGTGGAGGCTGATTCGATAACAACTTTTAAAAGGGAATTAGATCTTTATTTAGGGAGAACAGGTCTATTAGGCTATGGGGAGCGGGCAGGGCAGTGGGATTGAATCGCTCTTTTCAAAGAGCCGGCACAGACTAGATGGGCCGAATGGCCTCCTTTTATGCAGTAAAATTCTATGAATCTATGAATCTATGAATCTATGAAATGTTTCTCCTCCTCGCTCCATCATGTTGTGGAAAATGTAGCATCAAACATGGAGACGGATCATTATCTCTTATGAAAATGATGGTGCTCACTCACACCCACCCTCTGGACGTCTGAATGCAGTTAAACCCTTGTACTGAATACAATTAAGTATTTCTAATTACAATGATCATCATTCTTCAACATGTTTCAATTGTCGGTCAGTGCACTACAGAAAAAATATGGGCTAACAGGACTTTGTGGACACCATCATAAACAGCATCACCCTAATGGTGCAAATGTGAAAATTTACATACTCGAAGGAGAAGGAATAGAGTCAAAGAGAGTAAGATGGGCGGAGGCTCGCGTGGAGTATAAACACCGGCCAATTGGGCTGAATGGCCTGTTTCCATGTCATATAATTCTGCAGCAGCTGCAACAATGACAACCCACATTTATACAGAGCCCTTCACACAGCAAGGCGTTTCAGAGCATTGCACAACGTTGGATTCAGACACAACACAAGAGAGAAGGATGAAGGGGAGGTGATTGCATGATTAATTGAAAGATGGATAAAGATAGGGAGAGGCAGAGAGGTTAGGCAGGAGACTGCAGATGTTAGGGTCATTATGATGAATCGGCCACCGATGGTGCGGTGAAGTCAGGGGACGCACAGTAGGCATGTGTATGAGCAGGTTAGAGAGGTAGGAAGGAATCAGTGCACTATAGAATAATAACAATAATAATCCTTGCATTTAATACAGCACCTGATCACGTCTTCGGGATGTCCTCCTGACATGAAATGTAATTTTATTGTTGTTTGCGAGATTTCTCAAAGCGCTTTGCAGAATATACTGTAAAGTGTAAATATACTGTAAAGTGCTTGCCTGTCAGACATCAGGAGCTGGATGAGCACAAACTTCCTGCAGCCGAATGTTGACAAGACGGAAGCCATACCCTTTAGCTCTCGTCATCGTCTTCAGTCACACTGCTCTCACCTACTCCACCTACCCAACCTGCCCCTAAAGCTCTCCGAACTAGTACGTAACCTTGGCGTCAAGTTTGACCCCCAACCGTCCTGCCTCCTCCACATCTGGTCCCTCACCACCACTGCTTTTTTCCGCCTGCGACATATTGTCCATCTCCAGCAATAACTTACCCCAAGAGCCGCTGAAACTCTTCTCCATGCCTTTGTCACCTCTCGGCTGGACTGTGCAAATGCCCTCCTCACTGGTCTCCCCTCCACCACAATCCATAAAATCCAGCTCATTCAGAACTCTGCTGTCCGTATTCTTACCCGCACCAAACTTCGTTCCCCCATTACCCCAGTCCTTGCCAGACATCACTGGCTCCCTGTCCCGGAGAAGATCGATTTCAAGATCCTCACTCTTTTTTTCAAATCTCTCCACTCCTCTGCAGCCCCTACCTCTCTGACTTCCTCTCTCCCCAACACAGCACCCGTTGCCTTCGCTCCTCTGGTTCTGGTCTCCTCCTTGTCCCCCGAATCCTCCGCTCCAACAACGGCGGTCATGCCTTCAGCCACTATGCCCTGAAGCTCTGGAACTCCCTTCGCCTAGCCCCCTGTCTTACTAGTTTCAGGTCTCAGCTGAAGACCTTTCTTTTCAACTGCACCTTCGGTCACTTTTTTTCCCCGGCCCATGGCTCGGTCCCGGGATCCATTATTGTGAAGTGCTCTGAGACACCATCTGGCGTAGAGGCCGCGATATAAATTGAAGTTGTTGATATTATTGTGGTTAGTGACTGTATATTTTGTGAGCGAAATGCAGCAGGCAAATATGCCCACAGAGTACTCTGTAATAAACTGTATACTGTAAGGTTAAGTGGCTGTATTATTTTGTGGATAAAATGTGACAGCCAATTGCATACAGCAGTGTCCCACAAACAATCGTAAATTGAATTACCAAATTATTCTTATTTTTTAGTGGGATTATTTTCCCTGGAAATGAATCCATCAATTCACTCGCAGCTGAGTGCCGATTCACTGCTAGGTAAAAAGAGGCGTGTGGAGTAAGGAAACTTACCTGATGTTTTGCCTGGTCAGGAATCGAACCCAGGTCTTCTCACTTGCGAGGCGAGCCCTGCAACTAATACGCTACAGGATCCAGGGAGTAAGAGTGGCGGAGGATCATGCTTACAGCAATAATACTCATTGTATGTAATACGAGCACTATACAAATATAAAACATAAACAGAAGTTGCTGGGAAAACTCAACAGGTCAGGCAGCATCCATGGAGAAAGGAAAGCGAGTCAACGTTTTGAGTCCATGCATGTTGGGAGGGAGAAGTTTTTAAGGACAAGTTAGAGAGGAGGAGGCAGGACAAGGAAGATAAAGGAGACAAAGAAGACAGAAAAAGAAGATAAAGGAGAACATGTGTTAATTGATGGGTTAAAGACATGATGGTGGTGTGAAACAAAAAGGGGTGGGTTGAAACAAAACTGGGGAGAAGAAGAAGTGTTAATATTGAAGAGCAGAGAGACACCAGAGAGACAAGGAATGTCTGGAGTGATGGTTGTAATACAAATATAGTTTTATTAATTCATTAATACAGTGCCTTTCACTTTGGGGGAATCTGTCAAAGCGCTTCATGGATTTCACTATAAAGTGCAGGAACCATGTATTTTATGTAAAAGGGGCAGATTACTTGTGTATAGGAAGATCTCACAACCATGAACCCTATGAATCGAGCATGGACATAAAGCTCTGTGCACTTTGTCTGAAAATATTGTTTTTCTACCTCCTTTATCAACGGGCAGATTTTGAACACCAAATTCATCTTCAGTTACAAGCTTTGTGTTCCTTAAAGACCATGTGAACTACAAAGTGAACGAACCGTTGTACGCTAATATGATATTATATAATATCCCACTGTTCTATAAGGTATAATCCTTTGTCTGACGGTCGTTTAAGTCATTGTTCGAGCAGAACTGTGTGTGTGCAGCGACTGCAGAGGTGTCTGCACTTAACAGAAATGTCTACTGTCGTCTTGGACCTGAGATGATAATAATAATATTCCTGGCATTTGATATAGCGCTTTTCACATCTTCTAGATGTGTCAAGATACTGTAAAGTGAATTGACTGTATTTTTGTGTTTGAAATGCGGTGTGAAATAATAAAGATTATTTTCGGGGGGTTTTCCGAGGAATTATT
Organism: Hydrolagus colliei; assembly: GCA_035084275.1. Lineage (NCBI taxonomy): Eukaryota > Metazoa > Chordata > Chondrichthyes > Chimaeriformes > Chimaeridae > Hydrolagus > Hydrolagus colliei. The sequence continues at coordinate 37,246,770 of CM068744.1, forward strand.
ATTAGGTATATGGAGTTAGGAAACTTGCCCAAGGTTTCGCCCTGACCTGCCTAGATTTGAACACAGGTCTCACGCTTGTAAGGTGAGTGCTGTAACCACTGAGCTACAGGACTCCAAATTATAATTCACTTCACAGTATATTCTGTGAAGTGCTTTGAGATGCCTCAAAGATGTGATCAAGCGCTATATCAATTGCGAGGATTATTATTAATATTGTATTGTGGAATCCTGTAGCAAAGTGGTTAGAGCACTCGCCTTGTGAGTGAGAGGATCCAGTTTCGGGGTGAAACCCTAGGCAAGTTTCCTTACTCCACACAACTCTGTTTACCTAGCAGTAAGTAGGAACCTGCTTGTTAGACGACTGGTGGAGCGTTTTCCGAGTTAATAAACACTCCAAAAAATAAAATAATAATTTGGTCACTCAATCCACAATTGTTTGTGGGACACTGTTATGTGCAATGGGCTCCTGCGTTTCGGTCACAAAACACATAGTCACTACATTTTATGGTATAGTTATGCGAAGCACTTTGAGATATCTCGAAGACGTGATGAGGCACTATATCTAATGAAGGATTATTATTATTTTAATAGAAGCAAGTTACTATATAATTTCAATGTGTGACGTTGTTGTGTGAAAATTGACTGCCATGTCTGCCCACAAACAGAGTCACTACACTTTGCAAAGCACTTTGGGAAGCACTTTCAAATGCAAAATGCCAGTACCAAATGTAAGGATTACTATTATTAATAATAAATTGACAGAGTCAGAATTTTGGAAGGTTCTTACAACTAGTCTGGGTTTGGAAGACAGTTTTCCTAGAAAACCACCTTCCAAATTGAAAATGAATATGAAATTTTCCAAGAGTCTTAAGCATCTCATCTGAAGGACGGTACCACTGAGACTACCCACCCTCACCTTCCCTGCATGAGCTCAAACAATGAAATGGGTTAAGAACTCATAACCCTATGTCCCTAACCTCTACAGGTCCCTGCCTAATTCAACTGAGCTCCTGACTGAGCCAGCCTGGCATCTGATTGTTTTGCTCTGCGGTTCTGAATATGTCTTTACTTTGTGGGAATGCAGATTCTGTGGTGGCTCTCTCATCTCTCAGTCAGTAGATTGTGGGTTCAAGACCCATGTCAGGAGCTGGAATCGCACAGTCTAAACTGATGCTCAAATTCAGTGCTGGGGGTGTGTTAAATTGTTAGAGGTGCCGTCCTTCATATGAGACATTAAATTAAACCATCAGGTTAAGGTGGATGTTAAACATCATATGGCACTAGTTGAAAAGTGAAGGATGTTTCTCTCTCTACTGGCCAACAAATAAAATGAGGCACTCACTCCGTGGCTGTTTGTGGGATGCTGCTGTGTGCAACCGGTTCCTGGGTTTCACCCACAAACTATTCAGTGAGCGGTTTTATTACGGGGAATTATTGCCCAGGTTTCACTTTGGAACCGTGCCCGCCGTTCTCTGACAGTGGGATGATATTTTACTTGAGTGGATTATTTTTTTAAAATTTACACTCGAGTGGATTGTAACTGGTGTGGGCAGTGAAAATAATGTTCACTCCCACGGAATAAATAGAAATTGGTCGATGGCAGCACAATATATCTTGTGATCCTCTCCAAAGGGAAGGTGAGGGAGGGAGTAGGAGAGCGAGAGAGAGAGAAAGAGAGGATCCATCCTGTGGTTCTGATAACTAGTTTCAATCTTCATATTGTTGTTGGTAAATTGATTGTGATAATAATGGAAAACCTGCTGAATTACGATATCGCTGCAACATAAATTCTCAGTGCATTCTATTCATTTAAAAGTCCCACAACATTTTTTTCCCCCATTAATTCAATGCTAATTTTCTTTTTTCCCAGGAATGGGACCTAGTGACGATGGCTTAAACTCAGTGGATTGAAAAATTACTGGGTACTCAAACTTCTTACATCCCTCCCACCACCCCACCCCCACACACCAAAGACAAACACAGTTGCATGTTTTTAATGCTTGATATAACAATAGACTGGAGAAATTATTACACATCATTGCACTGACATTAAAATGATCCTGTAGCAGTACAGGACATTCTGTGCTGTGCTCAATTGGCTGCCGTGTTTCGCCCACAAAATATACAGTCACTACACTTCACACTATATTTTGTGAAGTGCTTTGAGATGTCTCAATGATATGATAAAGCCTATATCAAATGTTAGGATTATTATTATTATTCGCTCTGCCTCTCTCTGCTGCCAGATTGCCTCAGTTGCTAGTGCTTTGGCCTCTGAGGCAAAAGTTTGTGGGTTCAAGCCCCAAGGTTGGGACTTTGAACTCACAGTCTAGGCTGACACTTCAGTGCAATGCTGCGGGGTGCGCTACAATGTGGGGGCTACAACCTTTGGATAAAATTTAACCAAATTGCCGTCTGCCTTTTCAGTTGGACATTAAATGTTCACTGGTACTATTCACAAAGAGAAGGGAGTTTCTCCCCATGTCTTCACCAACAAACCCTCAAGCAAAATTAGTCATTGTATTCAGGGTTGATCCTCCTACTCATAAACAGTCATTGCTTGAGTGACCAATTATTTTTTTCAGGGATTATTACCCCCGGATAAACCAATTGGCTAACAAACGGGTTCCCGCTTACCGTTAGGTAAACAATGGTGTGGATTCAGGAAACTTGCCTTACCCAATTTGTGTGTGTTTTCTGTGTGTATGAGAGATGCTGAAAGAGAGAGAGAGAGAGAGGAACGACTGAGGCAGAGTCTGCAAATGTCACAGCAACTGATTGTTATTCTCTAGATGAAGCAACAGAAATGCACTGGACCGATTTTGGGTTGAAGGTAAAATATTTCCTGCATCAAAATGTTCTGACAGAATAGTTAAACCACTGCTCTCCTAGTGAGACCTATTCAGAGATTGAATCATCTTCCCTCCCACATGGGGAGCTGCCTATTGAATCTTCTCTTCGGTACCTAAAGCTTCTCCCAGGGGAGCAGAGGTAAGCAAAGGTCTATTAACGAAAGGCTCCATCAGGAATTCTCATACGTTGAGATGATGTCCAGTTCAGGATGCTGATCAGATGACCAGTCAGGCAGAGTTCACTTTGGCTCAGTTTATTACAATGTAAAAGTATCAGGTTGGCCTCCGTCTGGCCTCCTCCAACTAAACGTCAAAAAGACAGAGGCCCTCCTGATTGGCTCGCATTAGCACCTCCGCACCTCAGGTGCTGGCAACATCAGCATCCAAGGCTGTACTCTCCATTTCTCAAAGCCAGTCAGGAATCTGGGCATCTTGTTTGACCCCAATCTGTCCTTCCTCCCCCAAATCCATGCCATGACCGGTACTGCCTTCCACCACCTCCGCATCATTGCTAGACTCTGCCACTGCCTCATGCCCCATGCTGCCAAAACACTCGTCCATGCATTCATCACATCAAGGCTTGACTATGGGAACTCTCTCCTCATCGGCCTTCCCAGCTCCTCCATTCACAAGCTGCAGATTATTCAGAACTCTGCAGCTCATGTACTCTCCTGCACTAGGCTCCACGAACACATCACTCCCACCCTCACCCGTCTCCACTGGCTCTCCATTCCTCAGAGGTTCAAATTAAAAATCCTCATCTTCACCTTCAAGGCCATTCATGGCCTTGCTCCTGCCTTTCTCTTCGACCTACTGCCTCCCTATCAGCCTGCCCATCCTCTCCGTTCAGCGGGCTCTGGCCTGCTCCATGTCCCCCACCCAAACTGCCCTACCATTGGTGGCTGGGCTTTCAGCCTCTCTGCCCCCACACTCTGGAACTCTATCCCGCAATCCCTTCTCCTTGCTTCCTCCCTTTCCTCCTTCAAGGTCGGTCTCAAGACCTTCCTCTTTGACTGTGCCTTCTGCTGCCCTCCTAACTCTCCCCCATTTCCTACTCTCCTTCCCACCGCCTTTACCCCGACCCTTCCCGACCCTCGCTCGGGTCCCGACAAAACTTTTCAGTGCCTTGGGACGTTGTCCCAACATGAAAGGCGCTCTATAAATGTAATGTTGTTGTTGTTGTTGTGTTGTCTGTTAAAAGTGGAGGCTTAAGGTACTCCAAGGTACTCTATACCGAAATTTTTAGTTTTTCCAGTTTTTTTGTTTAAAATGATACAAGAAAAAAATCATTTCAAAGAGACCTATGTGTGGATGATAATGTGTGAAAATGAGAGTGAAAGCTCTTTCCAGTTCCTGATGAGAATTAGAAACAATTTTCCATTTGTTCTTAATCAATCACCCAGTTACCTGTGGGATACCCCAGGGATCCATCCTTGGCCCCCTCCTCTTCCTCATCTATAAGCTCCCTCTTGGGGATGTCATCCACAGACATGGGGCACACTTCCACATGTACGCAGTTGATACCCAACTCTATTTCTCCACTTCACTTTGCGACCCGCAGTCCCCTGATGTTCTGTCAGCCTGCCTGTCAAACATCAGGGGTTGGATGAGCACAAATTTCTTGCAGCTGAATGTTGACAAGATGGAGGCCATACTCTTCGGCTCTCATCAACGTCTCCATTCACATGGCTCTCATCTACTCCACCTTCCTGGTCTGCCCCTAAAATTCTCCGAACCTGCGCGCAACCTAGACATCAGGTTCGACCCCCAACTGTCCTTCCTCCCCCACATCCAGTCCCTCACCAGCACCGCCTTCTTCCACCTCGGATGGATCGCCCATCTCCAGCAATATCGCACCCCAAAAGCCACTGAAACCCTGGTCCATGCTTTCGTCACCTCAACGGCTGGACTATTCTAATGCTCTCCTCGCTGGTCTCCCCTCCACCACAATCCATAAAGTCCAACTCATTCAAAACTCTGCCGCCCGCATACTCAGCCGCACCAAGCTTCGCTCCCCCATTACCCCAATTCTTGCCAGACTTCACTGGCTTCCTATCCCAGAGAGGATCGACTTCAAGATCCTCACCCTTGTCTTCAAATCCCTCCACTCCTCTGCACCCCCCTACCACTCTGACCTCTCTCCTCAAACTAGCTCCCGTTGCCTTCGCTCCACTGGGTCTGGCCTCCTCCATGTCTCCCGAATCCTCCGCTCCACCCTCGGCAGCCATGCCTTCAGCCACTATGCCCCGAAGCTCTGGAATTGCCTTCCTCAGTACCTTCGCCTCGCCCCCTCTTTTCTCAGCTTCAGGTCCCAGCTGAAAACCTTTCTCTTCGACCGCGCCTTTGGTCACCTTTCTACCCCTGCCCCTGGTTCGGTCCCGGGATCCATTGCTATGAAGCGCTCTGAGACGCCGTCCGGTGTGGAGGGCACAATATAAATCAAAGTTGTTATTGTTGTTGTTGTAGGTCAGAGTGAAACCTTGGAGAAGTTTCCTTACTCCACACGACTGATAATAATTCCTCAAGAAAAATAAAAAATTTGGTCATTTCAATCCACGATTGTTTGTGGGACACTGTTGTATGCAATTGGCTATCGCGTTTCGCACACAAGTATACAGTCAATTCACTTGACAGTATATTCTGTGAAGCGCTTTGAAACATCTAGTATACTGAAAAACGCTATATCAAATGCAAGGATTATTATTATTCTGAGGTCTCTTTTTGCTTGTTCATATGGATGTTAAACAGGGAGATTCCCACCCACACCACCCCCTCCAGGATCCTCGCCAGTTCATGGCTGTTTGTGGGACATTGCTGTGCGCACACACAGTAAACTACGGCAAATTCTGTGAAGCATGTTAAGACATCCATCCTCCCATTGGGAAAGGTCCTTTATCAAGACTGAGCGTTCCATGCAATGGAAATTCCTGTGTATCGGAATGGAATGTGCAATCTCGCCCTAGATTGATTTACTTTGTTTACCTAATTCCAGTGATTATTAGGCACAGGTTGTTAAGATCCAACGCTTGGGGACACCAGAGTGTGCATTGGGATAACTGCTGTGTCTGACCAACTAAAACCGCTTAGCTTGCATTTGAAATTGTTCTCTGGCAAGCTAACAAGAATAACAACAAGAAAATTACATTTGTATTGTGTCTTTTTTTCCCATTGCTTTATCCAGTTTAGACCACCCGACCACCAAGTAATTCAGTGGATTCTGGCTGAATCACAGTCCCACATGGGACCTTCCACTTCCTAACAACCCCCTGCGATCATGCTTACAGTCACTTCCCCCCTCCCTCTCCCCCTTGCTCAGGGTCAAATTCTGCCATTGTTAAGCGCTCCGAGACGCTATCCGGTGTATGGGTGCTATATAAATCCAAGTTGATGATGTTGTTGTTGTGTATATGAAACAAATCTTACCTTCACCCTTTGCTCTGTTGGTAATTACCTTCAATCTGTGCACTCGAGTTACAAACTCACCAAAATGAGGAAATAATTGCTCCTTGTTAATGTTGCATAATTTCATAATGCTGTGCTTAATGTTTTGAAGGATGACAGAGCCACTTGAGTATGATGTCAGGGGATGTGAACTGAAGTGATTTGCCAATGTAGCGAGGGCTTCTGAGTTTTGGTTCTAACCGATAAACACTTGCTACAAAACAACAACATACGCCTTCCACATTGGGAGGACATCTCAGGCACTGGGCTGTAAAGGAGTTGGACCTGATCTGGGGGTTGGGATAAGGAGAATTGGAGGGTAGGGAGGGTAGAGGTAGGAGGGAGACCAAAGGCACATTCAAAGAGGAGGGTTTTAAGATGGATCTTGGAGGAGGCAAGTAAGGATGAAGGGCAGAGAGGCTGATGGCAGCAATGCTGATGTTGGAGCAGGCAGGCGGTGGACATGGAGCACAGTTGATGACAAACATCCAGCCTGGCTCATCAGCAGGACCTGGAAGGGCAGACCTGTCACTGAGGGCAGGGACTCTTTGCACTCTGCTCTCGTTAACTGCAAGGCAAATCCCCTAAAGTTAGGGTGGACCTACCTGGACAAGCAGCGGGAAAGCTTTAGCAGACAGTGTAAACTCTGGCGTCCCCAAACCTTGGCTCTCTGGTGAATCTGCACCTAATACTTTCTGGAATTAGGTAAGTAGGATGTATCCCTTCAGGGAGAGAGTGCGCATTCCATACCAACAATCTGTCTCTGAAATTTCCCGTGTAAACGGAAATTCCAATACCCCTTTCCTCTCCAAGATGCTGGAACGAGTTGTTGCTTCCCAGTTTCCCCCATGCCTCTCCTGCCACTCCCTTAGTCAACCCCTCCAATCCGCATTTCCGTGCCGCTCACAGCAAAGAAACAGCTCTCGTCAAAATGACAAATTACCTTCTGTCCATCTGCGACCAGAGCTCCCTCTGCCTCCTTATCCTGTTTGACCTTGCTGCTGCATTCAACATTATTGACCACAGTATCTTCATCTACCACCTCTCCTCTCACCTCAACCGTCATGGTTTTAGAATGGTTCTGTTCAACATCCACATGCTCCCTCTTGGCTACATCATCTGCAGACATGGGGTCAAGTTCCACATGTGATGACACCTAACTGTATCTCTCTGCTTCCACCCTTGCCTCCAGGACCCCTGCTGTCTTGACAGAATGGGGATGTTCTCCCGACATGAAAGACACTGTACAAATGTAATTTTGCAGTTGTTATAGGTGGGATGCATGTCATTCTCAGTTTGGTTTGCTTACTCTTAAGCACGGTGATGGGTTTCCATATGTGTCAGACACCCGGTTGACAAACATTGGGAGAAAGTTCCAAATTGCAGTGACTTTAATTTGTAGTCCTAATTTCCTTCCTAACCAGTATGAAAAATAGGTCATTTTTGTAAATTGTTGAACAGCAATTTACATTTAGGTAGCACCTTTTACATTGTGAGGTTGCTTCAAACTGCTTCACACAACTGATTAGAAACCAAAGCTTAGGAGCAGTGGGAGAATCACTGATTACTGTGAGTGTAAAAGAGAGGACAAGCAGCAGGAAAGTTTGCCAGACAGCAAACTTGGCAAGCTGTGCAGGTTAAAGCTGGTTTGACTCCAGCAGTTCCTCAAGCCTTGACTCTTACCATCCTATGCTACAAATCTGTCCGTTCCTTCTGCTCAGCGGGCTCCAGCCTGCTCTATGTCCCCGCTTCACCATCGGCGGGTGAGCCTTCAACTACTCTGCCCACAATCTTTTGAATTCCATCCCGGAAACCCCCCTCTCTCTAGCTTCCTTCAAGTCCTGCCTCAAGAAACTCCTCTTTGACCGTGGCATCAGTCACCCTACTTCCCCTCCCTTCCCTCCACCCTCCACAATCCTGACCCCAGCTCAGATCTGACTGCCCGAAATCTATGACTGTCCAGCGCCTTGGGCCGACCTTCCGATGTGAAAAACTCTATACAAATGTAATTTTGTTGTTGTTATTGTAATTCTCTCTGGAATTAGCTCCGTCCATCCTCCAGGGAAATACAACACATTCCATCCATTATATACATAAGAACATAAGAAGTAGGAGCAGGATTAGGCCATTCGGCCCATTGAGCCTGCCCCGCCATTCAATAATGGCTGATATTCCATTCTAATTCCAGCTACCTGCCTTATCCCCATACCCGTTAATCCCTTTATGAATGAGAATAGTTTGAATTCCTTCTCCTTCAGCCTTTCCATGCAGTCTTTATAGCTCTATACCACGAGCATTCAACTCACAAGCGAGTGACTGTGGTTTCAATTTCCGGGAAGGGCGAAACCTTGGGCAAATTTCCTTACTTCACACACATGCTGTTTACCGAGCAGTAAGTAAGGAACCCAGTTGTTAGTCAATTGGTGGTCACTTTCCAAGGGGTGATAAATCCTCCAAAAAGTTAAATAAATATTTAAATAATTCGGTCACTCAACCTATGACTGTTTGTGGGACACTGCTGTCTGCATTCTACTCACAAAATATAGAGCAATTCACTCGACAGTATATTTTTTCTATGAAGCACTTTGAGACGTCTCAACAATTGTGATGAGGTCCTATTAAATGCAAGGATTATTATCACCCATTACACCATGAAGACTGGTGGAAGTGCATTATTCTAACCACTTCAAACACGCAAATGAAGCTAGACACTCTGGGCTTATTACTCGTTTTATGCATTTTGTAACAATTGTGTGCAAATTGAATTCTCCATAGGCTCACTGGGGTCAGTGAAAACAAATGGGGCTAACTGTTTTGAAGAATAAATTGTGCTGGAGCCTTTTCGGTGACTCTTATTTTGACCTGTTGCAATGAGTCATTTTGCAACTCACTATCAGTTGATTACACAAATAAGTCCTAGACTAAAAGCCATAAGAAGATCACTGTCAATCTTTGGTGGAAATGCATTCGCTGCTTTCACTGTAATGTCTGCAGTGGTCCACCTGAAATTAAATCCTCTTTGGCTCTGATTAACAGAAAGGAACAGAAAGGAACATTTATAATCGAGGTTCGATTCCTGGGTGGGCAAAACCTTAGGAAAGTTTCCTTACTCCACACGCTTGTGTTTACTCTGCTATAAGTAGGAATCTGGTTGTTAGCTGACTGGCGGATCTATTTTCTGGGGGTAATAATACTAACAATGCAATAATAATAATCCTTGCATTTGATATAGCGCTTTTCACATCTAGACATCTCAAAGTGCTTCACAGAATATACTGTAAAGTGAATTGACTTATATTTGTGGGCGAAACACGGCAGCCAATTGCACACAGTAGTGTTCCACAAACAGTCGTGGATTGAAATGACCAATTTTATTATTTTTTTGGAGCGATTATTATTAGGCAAGTGGAGTAAGGAAACTTGCCCAAGGTTTCACCCCCTACCTGGAATTGAAACCAGGTCTCTCGTTTGCAAGGCGAGTGCTCGAACCACTGAGCTACAGGACTCCACATAGCTACAGGACTCCACGTGTAATAATCCCTTCAAAAATAATGATAAAAAATAATTTAGTCACTCAATCCATGATTCTTGATGAGATGCTGCTGTGCATTTCGCCCACACGGTCAATTCACTTTACAGTATGTTATGTGAAGCACTTTGTGACATTTCAACAATTTAATAAGGCGCTATATCAAATGCAAGGATTATTATTGGCAGTATTAATCATTCACCTCATGGTTGTGGGACATTGCTGTGTTTGTCTGCAAATACAGTCACTGCGGTTGACAGCAATTTTGATCAAATGCAAAAATGATTTATAAATCACACTAATTATCTAGAACAACTTTGCAGGTGGCCCTTTGAGAGCAGATGGAGTTTTATGTAGATGTATTTTAATGTAATGTAGGAAAATGCAGATTACAACAGCAAACATATGTAGAAGATGAAGTGATGTTTTGGTAGTGGAGATAGAGAAGGGAAAGGATTCAGGTGTCATTAGGTTCTCGTGTCTCTGAAGGTGTCATCAACAAAACTAATCAGCTATTCTGTAGCATCTCCTGGGTCTGTATAATAAATAATAATCTTTGCATTTGATATCCCGTCATTGAGTTGTCTCAAATTGCTATACAGTAATTACTGTGAAGTGCAACATTTAAGTGCTCTCGGACTCGACCCTGAGTGAGGGACGCTATATCCAAATACTGTATACAGTCAATTCACTTTACGGTATATTCTGTGAAGTGCTTTTAGAGATGTCTACAAGATGTGAAAAGCACTATATCAAATGGAAGGATCATTATATAAATGCAATGTGTTGTGCTATAGAAGTGTAATTTTGTGGTTGTTGCAAGGCTTTTGTGACAGCCAATTTGCAAACAGCAATATCCAGAGGGACAACACCTCTGGCAATGTATTATACCCAAACCACTGCAGTTCAATTTTAGCCTTTTGACCTTGAGGGTTCAAACCTTCCGACATGGGGCTTGAACCCACATGCCCCTGACTCGGTGCTCCAAATTTGCCAGGCTGTCGCCTACTGGTTATAAATCAAAAGATTTGTAATCTAGATGCCATTCCCACACTTGCTTTGTATTCATGCTTTTGTTCTATAGTTAACTCTTTGTTAGACAACTCTCTCTAGCATGTTCCCTCCATTCTTCAGACTCATTGCTTGCTCTTCGCTCTGAACTATCTAGGTTTGGGCTTTCACTCTGACTACCCTCTGCCCTGGAACTCTTCTACAAAACCATTTGGCCTTGCCAACATTCTCCCGCTATGTATCTGAGGCTGATGGATGAAGTAAGGGTGTGAGCTGGAGAAGATTGCACAGCAAGAAAGCGACTCCACCATGCTTGTTTGTTGTTCAACATTGCTCCATTGTTTAGTACATAGGGTGGTCCGAGTTAAGCGATCAGTGGGAAAGTTTGCCATACTGCAATGTCAATGGCAAGCTACGTGGTTTTAGCTGGTTAGACTCCAGGAGTATCCAATACACACTCTGGGGTCTCCAAGCTTTGGCTCTTTCCAACCTGTGCTTAATAATCTTTGGAATTAGGTAAGCAGGATGTGTCCCTCCAGGTAGAGAGTGTGGATTTCCATTCCAACAATCCATCTCTGGTATTTCCATGTGTTGGTGGAAGTTTCATTTTGGTTTGAATACGCTAAAGTAAAGTATGGTTGAGTTTCTACATGTGTCAGAGATCTGGCTGACCAAAAAACAAGCATTTCCTTTTGTTCTTTGGTTGAGACATCCCAGTTTTTCCCTGTTCAACGAGTGACTATCACACGAAGGAGATACAATGAGTTGTGAGCGAGAGAGATGGAAAAGAATAAGTGAATGTGAGAGATAATTATAAGGGCTCAAGAGGGTGATAGATTCTCAGAGAAATGCTGACAAGGGAGATAGACAAATAGAATGATGAATCAGATGGTGTGAGACACAACGAGTATAAGCACACAGTGACATATATGGGTTGGAATACTGGAGGCAGACAGAGATAGCAAATGAGGCAGCAAAAGGAACAAGGAGACAGAGAGGAGACTGAGACTCATTCACCAACATAAATTATGCTACATTCACACCCCAACACTTGCTTCTACAAACTTTTGTTCCCAGGTTAAATCCTTCTCTCAGGTAAGCTCTCTTCCATCCTGGGACACACTACTTAACTAGCAGATTGATCTTAAAGACAAAGGTTAAAAACTAACAGAACAAACGCCTTGGCAGATGGTTGGATGCGGAAAAGGAACATTGAACCTGGAGGTTACACTGCCACCTGGTGGGCATTAGTTTCCGCTGGCGTCGATTCAGAAACACCGCAAACTTTATCCTAACATTTCATAGCAACAACAGTGAAAAGAAAGTGAAGCTATTTTCTCCCTTATAAGTGATGCTCTATTCCTACATTCAGGAATGTTGACATTCAGCCGTAGAGCAGAGAGCATTTCGATTTAAACCAGCACTATTTATAATGTTCTTCAACTAGAAAAAGCTGCTGTGTTTGTACTTAATTACATTGTGGTTTACTGAGTCCCATTGTTCCAATTTCTGTTTGAAGTCAGAGTTGCCGAGATCTCAACTACACACCTTATGCTGTATAATTAATATAGGTCCAGGTGGGTGATAGCTTTATTAGACTGTTACATGTCAGATTTAATTACTAGAACACCCAACTGTCCTATCTCTCTTTTACTTGTGAATCTACATTAAGAGACAGTTTTCACGTATCGCATAAGGTGTGCAGGTTTAACAGCTGCGGAAAAGGAAACAGAAAAATGTGTTAATATCTCAACAGCTGGCATTACCAAACCTATTGGAGCTTAGTCTTGAGGACATGTTGACTGCTCCAAGTCTGTTTTGGATTAGCACAGAGCTCCACAGCTTTGTCAATGTGTCCCCTTATAGCGAATAAAACCCAGGGACACACTACTCTTTCATCTGCCTCTTGTGAAAGACACTATACAAGTGTAATTTTGTTGTTGTTATTGTTTCAGCTATCTTTTTCACTGTATCTTCCATAAGCTCCAACCTAACCCTCTTCCACGCTCATCAGTCTCCCACTCTCTCTTTCTCTGTAAAGCAATTTCAAAAAGTTGTTACTTATTAGTGGTGGTTGTTTGTCTTGGCTATCGGTGATAATTATTGGTGATGGTTTACTTGAGATAAGTCAACCCACCAGAATCTGAACCCAAGTGCCGTCTCGTGCTCAACTGGGCTATTTTTTCAGTGAACCTACTCATTAGATTACAGTTAAAGCAACGTTCTGCTGCCTTTGCAAGAACATGCCTAGCATATTCCCCACAATACGCAGAGTCTCTTAGGGAACTTCGGACATTGAAACATCTCAGCCTGATTTTATGGCATTTCTCTTTCCCTTATTATTTTTGTTCTCTCTTCAAAATTCATCAGGATCCTGCTTCAACCATCCCAGCAAGGCATTCCACACCCTAACAATTCTCTGTTTAAAAGAAAATCCTCCTAATGTTGCCCTTTGCTCCCTTGCTTACTGTCTTGAATTGATGCTTTCCATCAACTGACTCACCAGCCAGTGGAAATAATTTCTCCCTAGTGGTGCATTAACAACCACAACAATGACAAGTTACATTTATATAGTGCCCCTCACGCCGGATATCGTCCCAGAGTGCTTGAGAGTGGTGGAACACGACCCCGAGCTGGGAGGAAGGGGTGGGGGGGGGGGGGGGGGGGTGAGAAGGATTGCAATCTGCACGTGCTGACAAACCTTCAAAGAGATCGTAGAGTTTGAACTTTGTTGCAGGGCAAAAAACCGCCCCACAAAAGATCCACTTGGAATCAGAGAATTATACAGCACAGAAGGAGGCCATTCAAATCTGTGCCAGCTCTTTGAAAAATCAAATCCTCCCCCCGACAGCTACATAAATGCAAATTGGTGTTATTGTTGTTGATGTATATACAGACACAACATTAACAATAACAACAAAAATTACATTTATAGAGCACCTTTCATGTCAGGAGGACGTCCCAAGGCGCTGAACAGTCAGGTCGAGACCCAAGCAAGGGAGTGGAGCAGGGTAGGGGGAGGAGGGGTGGGTAGAGAATTAGGAAGGGAGGAAGATAGTTGGGAGAGCAGTAGAAGGCATGATCGAAGAGGAGGGTTTTGAGACTGGCCTTGAAGGAGGCGAGGAAGCGACTGGAGTTCCAGAGTGTGGGGGCAGAGAGATGGAAAGCCCATCTGACGATGGTAGGGTGGGTTGGGTGTGGGACATGGAGCAGGCCGGAGACCGTTGAACGGAGGGGGCAGGGAGGTTCATAGGGAGACAGCAGGTCGAAGAGGTGGGTGGGGGCAAGGCCATGAATGGCCTTGAAGATGAGGGTGCAAAGGAGATTTGCCAGATTAATACCAGGGATGATGAGGAACTTCATTTTTGTTTAGAGACTAGAGAGACTGGGAGAATTTTCCTTAGAGCAGAGAGGTTGAGAGGAGATTTACTAGAGGTGATCAAAAATATGAGGGATTTTCATAGGAGAAACTGTTTCCGCTGGTGGGTAGGTCAGTAACCAGTGGACACAGATTTAAGATAAACAAAACGCAAAATCTCAAACAAAAACAGAAGTTGCTGGGAACACTCAGCAGGTCAGGCAGCATCTATGGAGAAAGTATAGTGAATCATGTTGAAACTTTGACTCACTTTCCTTTCTCCAAAGATGCTACTTGACCTGCTGATAGTTACCAGTGACTTCTGTTTTTGCTATAGATTTAAGATAATTGGAAAAAGAACCAGAGGGGAAATGAGGAGAAAAATGTTTACGGAGCATGTTGTTATTATGTGAAACACATGGCCTGAAAAGGGGGTTGGAAGAAGATTCAATAATGAATTTTAAAAGGGAATTAGATAGATACTTGATCCAAATACATACAGTTAAAAAATCTGATTAAAAAATTGCTTTCCCTGGCTATAACACATATCTCAAGTCAGCCTGGAAAGTTAACGTTGAAATTTATCCTGCAGATCAAGCAACTTTTCTCTTTGATCCATCGTAGCTCATTATGTTTCACTTATGTTTACGGACAAGGGTACCGGTAGTGAAACAAACATTGATGACATCCATTAGTTTAACAGAGTAAGGGCGTCAGTGCCTGGTCTAGCTTTCAGATACTTTGTAACATTAACATTAAGCAGATGGCACCGTACAGCATTCAGTCACTGCGCCATCATCATATAAGCAATAATGCGTTAACAACAACAACAACAAATTACACTTATAAAGCGCCTTTCACGTCGGGAGGACGTCCCAAGGCGCTGCACAGGAGGCGTGTGACCCGAGCTGGGAGGGGAGTGTACGGGAGGGGTGAAACAAGTAGGGGAGGTCGAAAAATTCGGAGTGGAACAAAAGGCACGGTCGAAGAGGAAAGTCTTCAAACCGGCCTTGAAAGAGGAAAGAGAAGAAACGAGACGGAGGGATTGGGGGATGGAATTCCATAGGGTCGGTGCAGAAAAACTGAAGGCCCGGCCTCCGATGGTGGGGCGGTTCGGGCGGGGGGCTTGGAGCAGGCCAAGTCCTGCTGAACAGAGGGTCCGGGTGGGCTTGTAGGGGGAGAATAAATTGGTTAAATAGGGTGGGGCAAGGCCATGTAAGGCCTTGAAGGTGAGGACGAGGATCTTGAACTCGATCCTCTGGAGGATGGGGAGCCAGTGGAGACGGGCGAGGGTGGGGGTTATGTGGTCGCGGAGGCGGGTGCGGGATAATACACGGGCTACAGAGTTTTGGATGACCTGCAGCCTGTGAATGGAAGAACTGGGGAGGCCGACGAGGAGAGAGTTTCCGTAGTCCAGCCTTGAGGTGATGTATGCGTGCACGAGTATTTCAGCAGCGTGGGGGGTAAGATAATTGCGGAGCCTGGCAATGTTGCGCAGGTGGAAGCAAGCGGTGCCAGTCAAGGCACGGATGTGGGGGAGGAAGGAGAGTTTTTGGTCGAACGTGATGCCGAGGTTCCTGACTGGCTTTGTGAGGTGGAGAGTACAGCCTTGGATGTTGAGGCTGGCAGCGCCCGATGTGCGGAGGCGCTGGCTTGAGCCGATCAGGAGGGCCTCGGTCTTACTCACGTTCAATTGGGGGAAGTTGTCCCTCGTCCAGGACTCAATGTCGGACAGACATGCTGTCAGAACATCGATGGTCTGGGGGTTGAGGGATGAGGCAGAAAGGTACAGCTGGGTGTCGTCTGCATACATGTGAAAATTTACCCCGTGTTTGTGGATGATATTGCCCAGAGGGAGCGTATAAATGGTGAAAAGGAGGGGGCCGAGGACAGAGCCCTGAGGGACGCCGTGAGAAACTGTGCGGGGGTTTGAGGAGAAACCGTTGAGGCTGTGGTTTGAGCTGCGTTTTGAACACATGGGTGAATGGTATCTCTAGGATCATAAGAATTTACAGCATAGGAGGAGTCCACTTGCCCCATTGACACAAAGCCACTGCTAACTACTGTACTTGTATTCTGGTCCCAAATTCCTGTTGCTTCCTTATGTCATATTAATAATCCCTACATTTGATGTAGCGCCTTATCATGTCATTGAGATGTCTCAAAGTGCTTCACAGAATATATTGGTAAAATGACTATGTATTTTGCAGGTGAATAATAATAGTAATTTTACATATATTCACTGGCCAATTTGTAAACATTTTGATATTGATGTAAAGTAAAATTGGTATCAACATCAATCAGCAAAAGTGATATTGAGAAACATCACAATAATCTGGGATTCGCAAGTGTATAACAACACACGAATAAGGAGCAGGAGTATGCCATTCGGCCTCTCGAGCCTGCCCCACCATTCAATAAAATCATGGCTGAACTTCTGATCTAATTCCACCTACCCGCCTTATCCCCACATTCCCTTAATCCCTTCATCCATAAGAAATCTGTCAATCTCAGTCTTGGATATGTTCAAGGACTGAGCATCTACAGCCTTTTGGGGTAGAGAATTCCATAAATTCACTACCTTCTGAGTTTCTATGAGATCACCTCTAATTATTTTATATTCTAGAGAATATAGGCCTAGTTTACTTAACCTATACTCATAGGTCAACCCCCTCATCCCAGGAACCAACCTAGTGTATCTCTCCAAGGCGAGCACATCCTTTCTTAAATAAGGAGACCCAAACTGCACACAATATTCTAGGTGCGGTCTCACCAAGGCCCTGTATAGTTGCAGCAAGACTTCCCTACTCTTGTATTCTAATGCTTTTGCAATGAAAAAGGATAAGAATAAAAGAGATATTATCATGAGGAACCATATAGACTGTAGACATGTTATTATTGATGTGGCTATCCAAAATGATTACAATGTGAAAAACAATGAACTAGGAACATATGAATAGGAGTAGGCCATTCAGCCCTTCAAGCTTGTTCCGCCATTTACTTAGATCATGGTTGATCTGCATCAAACTAGAGAATATCAGGAAATATATTGATCTATAAATTGAATGCATACCTTTGTCAATGTAAAACATATATAATAATAATCCTTGCATTTGATATAGTGCCTTATTGCATCTTGAAGACTTCTGAAAGCAGTTCACTAAATATACTGGAAAATGCATTGACTATTTATTTTAGCTGATACACAGCAGCCAATAGTGCACAGCAGTGTCCCACAAACACTATGGATTGAGTTGCGGATTGAGTGGCCAAATAATTACTTTGTATTTGGAAGGGTTTATTACCCCCCAGAAAGCAATCTGCCAATCGACTAACAACCAGGTTAATAACATAGTTCCTTTCGTCATTCGAGCAAATGGAACTGTTAATAAAAGTATTCAAAAATGGCTTGACAAAATAGCTGGTGAATAAATTATCAACCTCCTGCAAAACACAGCTATTTTCAGAAGCTCAAATCTATTCACAACAACAAAATTACATTTCTAGAGCACCTTTCACATCAGGAGGATGTCCCAAGGTGCTGAACAGTTGGGGGTCAGGACCCAAGCAGCGTTGGGGGTGGTGGGAATGGGTGCAGTGTGAGATGAGGGAGGGCAGAGAGATAGGAGGGCGCCTGAAGGCATGGTCGAACAGGAGGTAGGAGGCAAGGGTGGGAAGAAGGTGCAGGGATTGTGGGATAGAATTCCAAAGGGTGGGGGCAAGTAAAGTAAGAAAAGTAACATCAATTCATATGTAAAGTGGCAATGTTTTTGGTCTGGCTGATCCACCACTAAAACAACATGATTAGATTGTGCAAAAAGGGTAATAATGATAATTACTGTATTTGCATTTGATGTAGCGCCTTTTCACATTGTTGAGACGTCTCTAAGTGCTTCACAGAATATGCTGTAAAGTGAATTGTCTGTGTATTTTGTGGGCGAAACATTGTTGGCAGAGTGATTTAAACTGTAATTACATATTAATAATAATAACTAGGGTCCGTCGATATGGAAATTTTCCGATTTAGATATATCGATGGGCTCATATTGAGATATACCGAAATATCGATATTTTCGGGGTTTTCGTACTGTGCATGCGCGCGCGTCGTGAGGTGCACGCGCTTTCGGGATGCGCGCGCATTCGGGGCCTATCTCCTCAGCGTGCATTCGGGGTCTGTCTGTCTGTCTGTCTGTATATTATCACATCCCCCCGTATCCCCCCCTCCTGTCTGTCGTCGTCCCCGCCGTCTGTCTCTCCCCCCACCCCCCCCGCCGCCGTCCCTCTTCCCAACCCCCCCCCCCCCCCCCCGCCGCCGTCCCTCTCTTCCCCCCGCCCACGCCGTCTCTCTCCCTCCCCACCACCCCCTTGTATACCTGTATATTGTATTTGAGGACTCTGAATACAATATGGTGGCGGCGGCTTGCACCTCGGTCTGTGCATTGTGTATAGAGATGAGCATTCTGGATCTTGTAGTTCAGTGCCTGCGCATCCCGATATACCGACTTTTGTGATATATCGATATTCTGAAAATGCCTATATCGGCGTATCGATATGAAAATTATATCGGATATAACCGATATATCGATATATCGCTGGACCCTAATAATAACATTTGTAATCGATATATCTGGCAAGTTGAACATGTGGAAGGTATTTCAGAGAGCAAAAAGTTTCTCCCAGTGTCCTGGCCCAACAATTCTCCAAGTGAAAATGTTTTTGTTCACTTTATAACTGTTTGTGTGACATTTAGATGCTTTGCACAGATTGTGGGGAATACGTGGAATTTGACCTATTGGAGGAGGATTTTGTCAGCAATCTCATGACGGAATTATTGTTATTTGGTGAAGGCTTAGATTGAGGGATATGAGAGACAGAGCGCTGTAGACTTGACTTTATTTTTCTAAGGGACTGACTTGATTGCTTTGGTATATTGTGATTTGCACACAACAAAGATTCTCAAACATTGGTGATGTGAATGATCAGGATTTTGGCCAGGACGCTGGGAGAAACTCCCTCCTCTTTGTCAGAGGATCATGCCACAGGATCGCTAACACTCAAGTGTTTCAGTGCTCAAGTTCTGCTTTGGTGTGATGCTGTAATGGCACTTTCAGATCATAGGGGAAAATTAATTTTATTAAAAAAACCTTAGTACCTAACAACTGTTTGTGGGACACTGCTGTGCATCATTAGCTGCTGCGTTTCACACGCAAAATATACAGTCAATTACTTTACAGTATACAGGTAGAGCTCGCTTAATGCTGCTTTGGTCAACGTTATTTCATTGCTGATGTACAGGGAACATAGACTCATGTAACGAAGTTCACTATTGCGTCATTCGCGCGGGTAGGAACAAACTACTTTGGGTAGCACAGGCGTACATAGATGCTAAAATGTCGAGTATTCTTATGTGGTTAGCTTAAAGTAAGTCTAGTATGCGACGTTAGACGAGGACTACGTGTATTCTGTGAAACGCCTCAGCAACATGATGAGGTGCTATATCGAATGCAATTGTTTATTATTATTAAGCTAGGGATCTTCAGTGTAGAGACAACATGATCCAGGAGGGAATTGTATAAAATTTTAAATGGGATTGAAAATGTAAACCTAGATCAATACTTCAGGATGCAACAAGACAGTAGAACAAGAGGACACCTATTTGGAGTCGCAAATGGCAAATTCAGACAGATACCAGGAAGTTTTTCTTGATTCAAACGATAATCGATGAGTGGCACAAAATCTGGCCAAGAAAAGTAGTTCAGACCAAGACACTGCACACATTTAACAAGCGGCTTGCTCTATTGATTACTTACAGGGAGCTGTTATTTGATGTAGTGCTTCCAACAGTAATAAATAATAATCCTTGTATTTTACATCACACCTTTGGCATCCTGAGTACATCTCAAAGCACTCACTTCACAGGATTTTACTGTAAAATATTTTGCAGGCAAATGGAATGCTAATTTGTATACTGCAGTGTCCCACAAATAGCCTTGAAGTGAATGACCAATTTTCCCTGGCAGATTGTTGGTCAGACCAGGAGAAACTCCCTCCTTTATCTTTCAATTGTTCCAGGGGACCTTTAATGGTCACCTGAACAGGCAGATGGGAATCTGCTTTAATGTTTCATTTGAAGGACGGATGCTTAACAGTACTTTGCACTTCAAAGTGTTGATGGCAACAGCAACAGCCAATTAGCACTAGTAATAATAATAATGATAATTCTTACATTTGATTATAGCGCTTTTCACATCTTCTAGACGTCTCAAAGCACTTCACAGAATATACTGTAAAGTGAATTAACTTATATTTGTGGGTGAATCGTGGCAGCCAATTGAGCACAGCAGTGTCCCACAAACAGCCGTGGATTGAAATGAACAATTTTTTATTGTTTTTTTTCTCGGGATTATTATTAGGTGTGTGGAGTAAGGAAACTTGCCCAAGGTTTTGCCCTGCCTGGAATTGAACCCAGGTGTCTTGCTTGGAAAGCAAGTGCTCTGACCATTAAGCTACAGGACTCCACAATAAGAATATTCCACAATAAGACAGGAAGCAAATCACCCATTCTAGAGGATTTCTTCATTAACAGCAACAGCGACTTTCCTTAGTACAGCTACTTTCAAGAAGGGAGATGGTTATAAAGGATGTACAATATAGAAACAGTACACTTGGCCTAATCACTTTATATTCCACACAAGTATACACTCATTCTTTATTCCCTCACACATCCTTTTATTTCCCTCACTCACGTTAATGTCTAGTGTATCCAAGTAGTTCACAGAGATGGAATTACAAACTTGAGCCAGGAAGGAGTGTGGGTGTGGGGGAAGGGAGACTTGGAAAGAGTCTTGTTAAGAAATTTGCCTCACAAGTGAGAGGACCCAAGTTTGATTCCCAGGCAGGGTGCAACCTTAAGCAAGTTTCCTTACTCCACATGCCTCTGTTTACCTAGGAATAAATAAGAACCTGGTTGTTAGTCAATTGGCGGATCACGTCAATTGGCATGGGAGTCCTGTAGCTGAATGGTTAGGGGCCTCGCCTTACAAGTGTGAGACCTGTGTTTCGAATCCAGGCAGGTCAGGGCGAAACTTGGGCAAGTTTCCTTACTCCACACGCCTTAATAATAATCCTTCCAAAAAACCCCACAATATTAAAAATTGGTAATTTTCAATCCACGACTGCTTGTGGGTCACTGCTGTACACAATTGGCTGCCGCACTTCGCCCACAAATATACAGTCAATTCACTTTACAGTATATTCTGTGAAGCACTTTGTGACGTCTAGAAGATGTGAAAAGCGTTATGTCAAATGCAAGCTATACTTGCCCAACGTTTCACCCTGCCTGGAATAGAACCCAAATCTCTTGAAGCGAGGGCTCTAACCACTGAGCTACATCCAAAGCAAGGCCTGTTGTTATTGCTGCTATTAATAACAAGAAAAATAATCATAGTGGTTGATTTCCAAGAAAGGAGAGCAGCTCTGGGCCCTAATATTGCTGTGTCTTAATTCATAATAATTAAGCTCATTTACATCAGCCTAAGTGTCTCAAACAGGGTCCACAGTGCATGAGAGTACAGAGGCCTGGGGGCTGTAATAAAACAGGTATGATTGCATTACCATCAGCGCATATTATCTAGAAATAGAAATCAAGGTTGTATTTTGCTGTTTTTTTTCTGGTACATATTTGGAGATGAAGGGAGAAACTAGCCACATGTACTCTTCATATGGAGTGAAATTGGAAGGTTTGTAACCTTGGAATATTCTAATTAACAATATTAATTGTTACATTTCATATAGCATTGTGTGGCATTACAAAATACTTCATAGAATATACTGTAAAGTCTAGTGACTGTGTCTTGGGACGTCCTCCTGATGTGAAAGGTGCTTTACAAATATAATTTGTTATTGTGTGTTTTTATAGGCAATTATAGCAGGCAATTTGCACATAGCGTTGTCCGACATGAAGCGAGTGACCTGTTTTATTTGACCAGGTCACCAGCAAAGAGAAACTCTCTTCTCTTTTCAAGTCTGTAATACTGATCACAATTCATAATGATAATTACTTAACGTTTTTTATAGCGTCTTACCTTTTCATTGAAACATCTCAAAACACTTCATAGGATTTTACTGTAAATTATAATAACCGTTTGTTTGCCTGTTAAATGTGACAGATTGGTTATAAAAATAATAATAATAATATAATCCTTTCATTTGATAAAGCGCTTTTAACATCTTATTGATGTCTCAAAGCGCTTCACAGAATATACTGTAAAGTGAATTGACTGTATATTTGTGGATGAAACGTTAATAGCTTCTGTTAATAGCTTCCATTAATAGCTTCCGTTAATAGCACTCTACCTCTGATTCAGAAGGTTGTCGGTACCAGCCCCACATTGGGACTTTGAACTCATATAATCTCAGCTAGCATTCCAATGCCATGCTCTTATGCACAATATACACAATCAATTCACTTTACAGTATGTTTTGAGATGCGTTGAAGACATGATAAGGCATTAAAACAAATGCAACGATTATTAGTGGTGTTGAAAGGTTCCATCCTTCGGATCAGATGTTTAAAACTGATATGCAGTCAATTTTCCTACTCTTCTTCATCTGCCCCGACCCCTCCCCAATTGACCCCTCTGGACGGACGGACAGACGGACGGACGGACGGACGGACGGACGGACGGAAACTGAGGTCCTGTTGCCTGTTCAGATGGATGTTAAAAACCCCATGGCACTATTTGAAAAGTGAACAGAATTTCTCCGTGTCGTGGCCACAACATTTCTCCAAATAAAATTGGTCATTCACTTCACGGCTGCTGGTGACACGTTGCTTTGTGCAAACTGGCTTCAGCACTTACCTACAAAATACATGGTCATTACCACTTGATAGTAAATCCTGGGAAGCGTTTTAAGATGTCCTTCCGATGTAAAAAGGTGCAATATAAAATAATAATGATCCTTGAATCTGATACAAAGCTTTATCACGTCTTCAAGACGTTTCTACGGAAAATCTCTCATTCTCGGCCTCCCCAACTCTTCCCTCCTCAAGCTGCAAATCATCCAGAACTCTGCAGCTCATGTCCGCTCCCATACCAGGCTGTGTGACTCCATCATCTCCACCCTCTCCCAGCTCCACTGGCTTCCCATCCCTCAGACGATAGAATTTAAGATCCTCGTCCTCACTTTCAAGGCGCTCCATGGCCTTGCCCCCTCCTGACCTGTTGATCCCCTATCAACCTGTCCTCTTCCTTCATTCTTCAGCTCTGGCCTGCTCCATGTCTCCTCCCCGATCCCTCCTACGATTGGCAGCCGGGCTTTCAGCCTCTCTGCCCCTAATCTTTGGAACTACATCTCACAATCCCTTCGCCTTGATTCCTCCTTTGCCTCCTTCAAGGCCTGACTCAAATCCCTCCTATTTGAATATGCCTTCAGCCTCCCTCCTACCTCTGTGCCTTCCCTCCTCCCAACCCTTCCCACTCCACATTCAGGTATCTCCCCTAACTGTTCAGCGCCTTGGGACCTCCTCTTGACGTTTGATAGGCACTTTACAAATGTCATTTATTGGTTTGTTGTTTTGCTGATCACGTTGTTGAGATGTTTCAAAGCCCTTCACAGAATACACGAAAGTGGATTGACTGTATTATGTGGACAAAATGCAAGCAATATGATTATTAATATTCCTATAAAGAAATGTCTCTTATTGGAGTGGAGGTATGCTTAGTTCAAAATTAATTTGATCTAAGCATTTCTCTGAAGCTACAAGTTAAAGATGAGGGATGAGGGAGGGAGGAATGTGAAAAGTTCCAAAAATCAGACTGTTTGAGAAGAGTATAAATCCGTCAATTATAGTTGAGCTCTGGAGAATTGCAATAAAAAAGTCATTACCTTGAAAATATATACTGCAACGAGCTGAGGAAGATACCTTTAAGAGAGTGGCTGAGGAACTGAGATACATTAAAGCAAATTGAGAAATCGTCTGTGGGATTTCAAACCATAGATTGCTTATTGATTCCGAGCAGAGATAATCAGTAGTGTCTCAGAAACCTAAGTTGATATGGTGTGTACATTCCCACCTCCACTATTATTAACCCAGTGTGTTTATACCCTGTTGGAACACAAGCAAAGCTCCATACAAACTCAGCACAGGAGTTGGTCGGTACAGAAGACATGAAACTGAGGTCCCTTCGGGCTGTCCCAGTGGACTTTGAAGATTCCATGGCATTGCTCAAAATTAGGAGGGAGTTTTCTCAGAAAATACTGGTCACTCACTTCATTGATTGTGGTTGTGAGACATTGCTGTGCACAAATTGAGTGCAGAAAGACAGAATCTTCACACTGAAATCCTGTAAAGTGCTTTGAGATATCTGAAGGACACAAAAGGAGTCCTGTAGCATATTCTTTAGAGCACTCGCCTCACAAGCAATAGGATCTTAGGCAAGTTTCCTGACTCCACATACCTTCGTTTACCTAGCAATAAGAACCCAGTTGTTAGTCATTTGGCGGATCGCTTTATGTGGCTGATAATCCTTTGAAAAAATAATAAGTTTATAATAAAAACTCAGTCCACAACTGTTTATGGGACAGTGCTGTGTGTAATTGGTTACCATGTTTCACCACAAAATATAGTGAATTCAATTCATAGTATATTCGGTGAAGCGTTTTGAGACGTCTCAACGAAGTGATAAGGCGCTATATCAAGGATTATTGTTATTATATAAAATGTGAGGAGGATTATTTTATCAATCAATAGTAAATTATAACTGTTATCTATGGAGACAGCTGTGAGTGGGATTGATTTGGACAACTCCTTCAAAGAGCCAGCACAGATGTGATGGGCCGAATGGCCTTCTTCTGTGCTGTGTAATTCCCCGGTTCTATGATAAGGGGATGATTATTTTTATTATTGACCTTAGTAACAGCAACTATCACATTCTCTCATAGGTTGTCTTTGGAGTCTATTAACAGTAGCACTATACTGTACTTGTCATTAAACCAGCTCAGTCCTCTCCCTTTAAAAAAAATTCACGCTCAAATTGAAAAGCCAGCGATGCCTGTAAATGTCTTTAAATAATAGTTATTCCCTAAAAAAACCTTTTTAATTAGATTTTTAAAAATTGCATTATTTGGCAATTTGCATCCGCGTCATGCTGCCAGCATTGTGCCAACATGATGCCTTTCAATAGGTTGTACTCAACAATTAATCTGGCACAAGAGAAATCAGTTAACCTCTGTTAAGTTTAGGGACATCAAATAAATTTCTGATTCAATCAGCTTTGCCTGTGTTTCCAAAAGATATCACACTGTAAAATAGTGTACGTTTAATCCCTTCAAGCCATGGCACCTTTCTGACCTGCTTACTCCCCAATCTGGCTCCCGACTTCTCATCCCCTCCAATCCATCATCGAATGCCCCACTTTCAGCCGCTATGCCCCGAAACTCTGGAAAAGTCTCCCTCAATCCTTCCACCTTGCCCCGACCCTCCCCATCTTCAGGTCACATTTGAAGACCTTCTTATTTCATCGGACCTCCACTCACCTCCACCCTCCCTCCTCCTCCTCCCACCCGGCTTGGCATCATGCTCCGCCACTGTCAAGTACACTGGCACTCTACCCTACATGGGGGTCGCTATATAAATGCAAATTGTTGTTGTTGTCGGTTTGTGAAAAATGAATCACTGCAGCAATCAGTTTTTCCCTTCGCTCAGCAAACATTAGCCTGCTTCATATCCTCCTCTGGAACTCCATCCCAGAGACCCTCTGATTCTCTTGCTCCCTCATCTCATTCAAGGTCTGTCCCCAAATTTACATCTTTGACTGCACTTTTGGTAATCTTTCCCCCCCTATCACCCATCTATAGTAAAGTTGTGTCACTATATCCCTAAAGCGACCTCTAGTGGAGTACTGTTTAGCTCAATGGTTAGAGCACTCACCTTTCTAACGCTCTACAATTTATTCTATGAAGTGCTTTGAAACATCTCAATGATGTACTGAAGCAGTGCAGTGTATCAAATGTAAAGATTGCTCGCTTTACAAGTGTGAGACTTGTGTTCGAATCCAGGCAGGTCAGGACAAAACCTTGGACAAGATTCCTTATTCCACACACCTAATAATAATCCCTAAAAAAAAAGTAATACAATTGATCATTTCAATCCACGACTGTTTGTGAAACATTGCTGTGCGCAATTGGCTGCCGTGTTTCGCCTACAAATATACAGTCAGTTCACTTTACAGTATATTCTATGAAGTGCTTTGAGACATTTAGAAGACGTGAAAAGTGCAATATCAAAATGCAAGGATTATTATGATAATGCTTATCAATATCAATATCATTATAGTGTTGGACCCATCTTGAAGTTAGAATTGACTGAAGCAAGGTCTTTGGACTGCTGGTTGAACAAGCCTACTTTTACGACTGAAGAGCTTGTCTGATCATTGCTGGTAGCTCATTTCCTCAAACACTGGGGATCATCCTCATTGTTCTGCTCTACACTGTCTCGAGGGCCTGGGATGACCCCCTTATTTCACACTGACCAGAACTGTGCGTTGTATTCAAGGTGAGTATTGTACAGCTTGAGTATGATGTCTGGGGAACGAAACTCAACTAAATTGTCCACACAGCCCAGGGGTTCTGTTTGCCTTACAATACAATAAAAAATTCCATTTATATAGTGACTTTCATGTCGGAAGGATATCCCAAGGCACTTGACAGTCCTGGCTTGGCACCTGAGCTGAAGATGGTTTAATGCTGTCTCACATTGGTTACATTTTGACGTGATGAGTGATGGAGGAGGGAGAAGGGAATAGAGCTCTGTTGGAGAGGCAATTTGGAGAGATGGAGGTTCATATGGAGTATGAACACCAGAGAGGATTGGTTCAGTTGAAAATCCTGTTTCTGTTCGCTGTAGCATTCTATGTTGAAGGAAGATTTGCTGAGCATGTGTTTGTTTGGTAATGAGATCCTATGAAGTGCTGTAACTGACCAATTTGTTACGGGCGGGGAGAATGATAAGCAAAAATACAATAAGTGGTTCAGAGACAATCAACAGCGGGAGGAACCAATGTGTGAACTACCACAAAAGCAGAAGAAAATTTTGTAATTAAGTAACCTTTTCATTTGATACGGCCTCTTATCACGTAATTAATGCCTCAAAGCTCTTCACAGAATTTAGTGTCGTGTAATGACTGTGCAATCATTTTTAAATATTCTGATTGTGTATTTTGTGCGCGAACTGCATCCCACAATCCCTTCGCCTCGCTCCCTCCCTCGCCTCCTTCAAGGCCAGTCTCAAAACCCTCTTGTTCAACTGTGCCTTCTGCTGCTCTCCCAACTCGCTCCCTCCCCGTCTAACTCTCTCCCGCCCCTCCCCCCTACTCTGCCCATCTCCCTTGCTTGGGTCTTGACCTGACTGCTCAGCGCCTTGGGACATCCCCCCAATGTGAAAAGCGCTTTATAAATGTAATTTTGTTTTGTTGATGTTGTTGTGAACGCAACAGCTATTTGGCACACTACAATGTCCCACAAAACAACCATAAATTGAATGACCAAATCTATCCGGAGGGTTGTTAGCCAGGACACAGTAAGAAACTCCCTTCAGTTTTGAAATAATAATGCGAATCTTTAATATCTACCTAAAAAGGCAAACGGAACCTTGGTGTAACATCTCAGCCGAATGATGGATCTCTGAAATTGCAGTACTACTCCAGCACACTATTAGAATGGCAGCCTATCTGCAGTTTGTGGAGGGAAGAGTTGGGGAGACCTAGACACTGTCTGGCAAAGTTTCCCGCTGCTTGACCAGCTAGGATCATCCTACCCAGTAGGGCTTTGGCTTAACGGGACCTGAGTGGGAAGAATCCCTAGACTTCTAAGTCCTGCTGATGGGCTGTTCTGTGATGGAGGTCCCAAAGCGCTGTCACCAGCAGTGCCCTGGAACACTGTGGACCTGCCTGGCTCAGGAGCCAGACTAACATGACCACCGTAGAGAGCTGGCTTGATTCCGATGAGTATGTCACCTTGGAGCCATGTTATCTCGATTTCATTTTGTCTCCTTCAGCTCCAAGGAGACCCCTCTTTCCTTCTTTCTATGGAGGATGATTCAGAAACTAAAAATCACGCAAACTGAGCCAGGCTGATATAAAAAAAAACTGCTTGATAAAGGATAACAGGATGGCACAATGGGATGAGGCAAATTAAATCAAGGATTATTTGTTCATATTCAATTTTCGCTTTCAGTGCAAAGCATAACAACAATAATCCTTGCATTCAAAACACACACACAAAGCCCATGTGTAATCTTTATACACACAAGAGAAGTACTACAGTGAATGTCAATGTTTGATATGCAAATCACCGGCTGTTTTAATTTTAAAAATAAATCTTTACATAGATGGTTCCAAGTGAACATTCCAAGTGAAAGTTTGAGTTTGCTGATTTGGTGAGTTTGTCTTTATGTTCTACATTTGGGGTAACTACAGTGGTATATGCAGACTGGGGACAACAAGTAAAATCACAGAATTTTACAGCCCAGAAATGGACATTGGGACATGACTATTTGGGTGGCACTGTTTGATAAGAATTTCAGTATTCTGTCAAACAATCCCCCCTCCCCACCAAAAAAATTGGTAATTTATTTTGAAGGCTGTTCTTGGGACATTGTTGTGTTGAAATGTGGCTGCTGCGTTTGCCTACTAGTACACAGTCTTAGCAATTTATAGAAACCGTTTCGAAAGCACTTTCTTTTTTGATGTTATTCAAATGCGAAGGCGCATCACATTTGAATAACATCAAAAAAATTATTTTGAAACCGTAGCAGATCTTATGGCAATGGTGCTTGATGTGCAGTGATGGGTTAGAATAAAGGTAATCCTTGCATTTGATGTAGCCAGCGTCTTATCATGCTGCCTCCAAGTCTCAAAGCCCTTCACAAATAAAACGCAATGACTGTGCATTTTGTGGATAATGTCGCAGCCAATTTGTGCACAGCAATGTCTCACAAACAGCCATGAAGTGAGGGCCTTTTTTTTTATTATTTGGGGTACTGTTGGTCAGGACAGCAACAACAACAACAAAATTACACTTTGTAGCACTTTTCACATCAGGAGGACGTCCCAAGGTGCTGGACAGTCATTGTTTCAGACCGAGCTAGGGACAGGGAGGGTGGAAGGAAAGGGAAGTATTTGGAGTGGCCAATGGGCCCATTGAACAGGAGGGTCTTGAGGCGAGACTTGAAGGAGGCCAGGGAGGGGGCGAGGTGGAGGGACTGCGGGATGGAGTTCCAGAGGTTGGGGGCAGAGTGGCTGAAGGACCGCACGTCAATCGTGAGTCGGAGGACATAGAGCAAGCTGGAGCCTGCTGAGTGGAGGGGGCGGGCAGGTTGGTAGGGGTTTAGGAAGTCATGGATGTAGCATGGGGCAAAGCCATGAAGGGCTTTGAATGTGAGGACCGGCATCTTGAATTCAATCCTCTGGATGATGTGGAGCCAATGGAATCGGGCGAGGATGGGAGAGATGGGGTCACGGAGCTTGGAGCGGTGGAGGACACGGGCCACAGATTTCTGGATTATCTGACATGGGGAAGAAATGCCCTTCTCTTTTCAAAAAGAGCCATGGGATCTTTAACATCCAACAACCACAACAACGTACATTTATATAGAGCCATACACACACCCAGAGCACTTAACGGCTTGAGTTTAATGTCTCATCTGAACGACGGTAGCTCCGTCTATGAAGGACACGCCCAGCTCTGTATTAGAGTCTCATCATATAGACTATATGTGTTCCATGTCCTGACATGGGGACTTGGACCCACAACTTGCTAGCTTAGAGGTGAGAGTGCTACTTACTGAGCCAGGGTTTGGAGTGTTTGACCCGGTGATGATGAAAGAGCACTGACCCAGTCGAGAATGCTGTGAGCCAAGCCAATGATGGGATTATTTTCTGTGAAACACATTGAAGTCAAGTAGAAAGCCCTCGAGCATTGCGCAGATACCAAAAGTATTTAAATTGTCCATTAACGGTGCAAAGGAATTACGCTGAAATCATGAGGAATTCCTGGTGCATGAACGTGAAGCTAAAGGCCAAAAGCAATCGAATGCAGGGAATGGAAGAGGAGACAGGAAGAGAGATGTTTTAATTATAGGAGTGTCGGAGGCAAAGCCTGCACTGAAGACATTAGTGATGGCATTTGATATGTGTCTAATATTCAGGGGCACCTTTATTGATATGGAAAGGAAATGAAGCAATAAAAAGCCACTGAAAATGAGGTTTAATGTTGTCATATGAATCATAAGAGCCAGCACTTAAAGGTGGTTTGTAGGGTTCTGTAACACGCTGTCTTGAAGGACAGTTTATACCACAAACCAACAACAACTTCGATTTTTATAGCGCCCTCCACGCCGGATGGCGTCTCAGAACGCTTCACAGTAGCGGATCCCGGGACCGAGCCAGGGGCAGGGGCAGGAAGGTGACCAAAAGCACGGTCGAAGAGAAAGGTCTTCAACACGACCTGAAACTGGGAAGAAAGGGGGCGAGGCGAAGCGAGTGAGGAAGGGAGTTCCAGAGCCTCGGGGCGTAGTGGCTAAACGCACGGCCACCGAGGGTGGAGTGGAGGACTCGGGGGACATGGAGGAGGCCAGACCCAGAGGAGCGAAGGCAGAGGGTGCTGGGTTGGGGGGAGAGGAGATCAGAGAGATAGGGGGGTGCAGAGGAGTGGAGGGATTTGAAAACAAGGGTGAGGATCTTGAAGTCGATCCTCTCTGGGATAGGGAGCCAGTGAAGTCTGGCAAGGACTAGCGTAATGGAGGAGTAAAGCTTAGAGCGGGTGAGTATGTGGGCGGCAGAGTTTTGGATAAACTGGATTTTGTGGATTGTGGTGGAGGGGAGACAGGCGAGGAGGGCGTTGCAATAGTCCAACCGAGAGGTGACAAAGGCGTGGACCAAGGTTTCGGCGGCTTTTAAGGTGAGGTATTCCCGGAGACGGGCGATCCGTCGGAGGTGGTAGAAGGCAGTGCTGGTGACGGACCAGATGTGGGGGAGGAAGGACAGTTGGGGGTCAAACCTGATGCCAAGGTTGCGCACAGGTTCGGAGAGTTTCAGGGACAGGCCAGGAAGGTGGAGGAGGTGAGAGCCGTGCGAATGGAGACGTTGACGAGAGCCAAGGAGTATGGCCTCCGTCTTGTCAACATTCAGCTGCAAGAAATTTGTGCTCATCCAGCCCCTGATGTCTGAAAGGCAGGCTGACAGAACATTGGGGGACTGGGGGTCACAAAGTGAAGTGGAGAGATAGAATTGGGTGTCATCCGTGTACATGTGGAAGTGTGCCCCATGTCTGCGGATCACATCCCCAAGAGGAAGCGAATAGATGAGGAAAAAGAGGGGTCCAAGGATGGATCCCTGGGTTACCCCCGTAGGTAACTGGGTGGATGCGGGAGGAAAAACCGTTTGTGGAGATGTACTGCTGGCGGTTTGTGAGGTAGGACTCGAACCAGGCGAGCGCGGTCCCACTGAGGTGGATGGCGGAGGACAGGCGGTGGAGGAGGATGCTGTGGTCGACTGTGTCAAAGAAACCAAGGATAACCAAGGATTATCTAGCAAGGAAAGGTATATAAAATATCATAAGTAACACGTGTGTGACTGGCTCAGTTGGTAGTACTTTTATCTCTTGAGTCAAAAGGTTGTATCAGGACTCGAATTTACATAGTCTATGCTTGCACTCCATCACAGTGGACTAGATATGAAACTGAGGTCCATCTGTCTGTTCAGGTGGACACTAAAGATCACAAGGCACAGAGAGAAAAAAGTTTATCCTTGTGTCCTGGCCAACAATAACATTTTGATGATAATAATAACAATAATAATAATCCTTCAAATTTCACATAGTACCGTTTCACCCACAAATATACAATCAATTCACTTTACAGTATATTCTGTGAAGCACATTGAGGGGTCTAGATGACATGAAAAGCGCTATATCAAAATGCAAGGATTATTATAATATATTTTTTAAATTATTATTATTAAGAGTGTCACCAACTGAGGCAGACTGATAACAGTATCTTTTAGGATAAGTTTCTGAAAAAGCACTATATCAAATTCAAGGATTATTATAATTATATTTTTATCATCTTTTCGAGACACCTTAAACAACAACAACAACAAAATTGCACTTATATAGCACCTTTCACGTTGGGAGGACGTCCCAAAGTGCTGAACAGTCTAGTCGGGACCCGAGCGGGTAGGGTGTGGGGGGAGGGTAAAAGTCGGGGGAAGGCAGCTGAAGGCGCGGTCGAAAAGGAAGGTCTTGAGACCGGCCCTGAAGGAGGAAAGGGAGGAAGTGAGGCGGAGGGGCTGCGGGATGGAGTTCCACAGTGTGGGAGCAGAGACGCTACCGATGATTGGACGATTAGGGCGGTGGACACGGAGCAGGCCTGAGTCTGTTGAACGGAGGATGCGGGCAGGCTGATAGGGAGACAGTAGGTCAGAGAGATAGGCGGGGGCAAGGCCATGAATGGCCTTGAAAATGAGGACAAGGATCTTGAATCCGATCCTCTGGGTGACGGGGAGCCAGTGGAGACAGGCGAGGGTGGGAGTGATGTGGTCGCGAAGCCTGGTACGGGAGAGTACACGAGTGGCAGAATTCTGAATGATCTGCAGCCTGTGAAGGGAGCAGCTGGGGAGGCTGACGAGGAGAGAGTTCCCGTAGTCGAGCCTGGAAGTGATAAAGGTGCAAAATAAAATTGATCACTAGTTTCTTGGCTGATTGTGGGACATTGCTGTGCACAATTGTGCTGCTGCGTTCTCCTACAAATATACAGTGGCTTAATTTCACAGTAAATCCTAGTAAATGTCCCACAAACAGCCATGAAGTGAGGGACAGTAAATGTGAAGTGCTTTGTGACTTCCTCCCGAATGAAAGGCACTGTAGCAAATGCAAGGATTAGGATCATTGTGATATAATGATGGATAGGTTATTTAGGTCATATATAGCCTTGGTATGATCTCTAGTGTGAAATCTGAATACATTTGTACTGTATTACTGTATATAGCAATGAGAAAGGAATGTGTTGTACTGCAGTGCACGGAATAGATTTGTGCAGGTGTGGGTTATGTCTTTCACTGGCAAGTCTGTTGTACAATCCGCCACCAATGTGGACTATCAGTGACAGAGCTGATGTGATGCTAATGGAGAGTTGAAGTTATGCTAATGTTTTGTTTTTCCGGTAAATCTATGGAACAGGTTCCCTTGTGAGGCGGTGGAAACAGAAAGTGTTGATTCTTTCAAATGCATATTAGATAGAGTTCTTTCAGGAAATAATATTTTGCGATAAAGTGTGTGAGTAGATTAGGACATGATATGTATGTGACTGCCAGGTGGAAGGTGAACTTAGTCTTCATTCTTCTAGCATTTCCTATGTTTTCGTCGGTTGGCTATCTGAGAGATGTGAAACCCACCATCCTGGTTAAGAGTATCACACCAGGTTGGGAATCTGCAGCCTCCTCCCCCCCACCCACGTCCCCAGGAAAAGAGTGCACATTCCATTCCAGACACAGGAGCATGTCTCAATGGCATACACATCTGAAACGCTCTGTCTGGTTTGGATATTCTTATTTCATAGCAATATATAACAATAATCCTTGCATTTGATGTAGTGACTTATCACGTCTTCACAACGTCTCAAAGTGCTTCACACAACATGCAGTCAAGTGAACTGTTCGTATCTTTTGCGGGCGACAAGAGCAACAAGGATGATCATTGGTGTTTGAAGAATGAGCTGTGAGCAACATTTCGATAGAGTGCGCATACCATTCCAACAATCTATCTCTGAGATTTCCATGTGTAGGTGGGAGGCAGGGAATTCTCAGCTTGGTTTGGAAAGTACAGTGATGGGTTCTTGCAAGCGTCAGACAAAACCAGCTCAGGCACTTGAGTCTTCCAAGAAGACAACTCAGAGGGTAGGTACTTCTTAAAAGTGTATAATAGTTTAAGTGGGAATGGCTGATGTACTGAATGAGTCTTCACAAAAGAAAAGGATACAGCCAATGCCATGGTATTGGAGGAGAGGGTAGGAGAAATGGATAGAATAATTATAACCAGAGAGGAAGTTCTAAAAAGGTTGACGTCGCTCAAGGTGGATAAGTCACCTGGTCCGGATGGGATGCACCCTAGGTTACTAAGGGAGGCACGGGAGCAAATAGCAGAGACTCTGGCCACGATCTTTCAATCTTCCTTGGACACAGGGGTCGTGCCAGAGGACTGGAGGATAGCTAACGTTACTCCCTTGTATAAAAAGGGGCAGAAGGACAAGCCTGGTAACTACAGACCAGTCAGTCTAACGTCGGTAGTGGGCAAACTTCTAGAGGCCATAATCAGCGACAAGGTAGATCTTCACTTAGAAAGATATAGGCTAATAAAGGACAGTCAACATGGATTTGTTAAAGGCAAATCTTGCCTTACAAATCTGATAGAATTTTTTGATGAGGTAACGGAATGGGTGGATAATGGTAGCGCAGTTGATGTAGTTTACATGGACTTTCAAAAGGCATTTGACAAAGTGCCACATGAGAGACTTATTAGGAAATTAAAGGCCCATGGCGTAAAAGTGGGAGCGTGGATCCACAACTGGCTGCGAGACAGAAAGCAGAGAGTTGTAGTGAGCGGCTGTTTTTCAGACTGGAGGGAAGTGAGCAGTGGTGTGCCACAGAGATCAGTTTTGGGACCATTGCTGTTTGTAATCTACATCAATGATCTGGACTTGGGTGTACGGAGTACAGTTTCCAAGTTTGCAGATGACACTAAGTTAGGGAGAATAGTAAATAGTGAGGAGGAT
Organism: Hydrolagus colliei; assembly: GCA_035084275.1. Classification (NCBI taxonomy): domain Eukaryota; kingdom Metazoa; phylum Chordata; class Chondrichthyes; order Chimaeriformes; family Chimaeridae; genus Hydrolagus; species Hydrolagus colliei. Next base: position 37,281,788 of record CM068744.1, read on the forward strand.
AGTAGCCATCTGCAAGAGGATATAGACAAATTGGTAAAGTGGGCAGACACATGACAGATGAAGTTTAATGCAGAGAAGTGCGAGGTGATGCATTTTGAGAGAAGAAATGAAGGGAGGCAATATAGGCTAGATAGTACAATTTTAAATGGTGTGAAGGAACAGAGAGACCTGGGGATTTGTGTTAGTGACTCGTTGAAGGTGGCAGGACAGGTAGACAAGGCTGTTAAGAAGGCATATGGGATACTACGCTTTATAAATAGGGTTATAGAGTACAAAAGTCAGGAAGTGCTGACTAACCTCTATAAGACTTTGGTGAGGCCTCAGCTGGAATACTGTGTTCAATTCTGGTCACCACACTACAGAAAGGATGTAAAGACATTGGAAAGGGTACAAAGAAGATTTACTAGGATGGTGCCAGGATTGAGGGACTTCAGCTATGAGGAGAGGCTAGATAGGCTCGGGTTATTCTCTCTGGAGCAGAGAAGATTGAGGGGAGACCTAATAGAGGTTTATAAGATCATGAGGGGTTTCGACAGGGCAAATAGAGAAAAACTATTTCCACTCGTGGGCGAATCTGTGACTCGTGGTCACAGATTTAAAATAGTTTCAAGGCGAAGTAGAGGGGAGCTGAGGAGAAATTTGTTCACTCAGCGAGTTGTTCGAATCTGGAATGCATTGCCTGAAAAGGTGGTGGAGGCTGATTCGATAACAACTTTTAAAAGGGAATTAGATCTTTATTTAGGGAGAACAGGTCTATTAGGCTATGGGGAGCGGGCAGGGCAGTGGGATTGAATCGCTCTTTTCAAAGAGCCGGCACAGACTAGATGGGCCGAATGGCCTCCTTTTGTGCCGTAAAATTCTATGAATCTATAAATCTATGAATACAAAAACCCATATCAATACTTTCAGATGAACCAAGACAGAACCAGAGTGCAAGTCATTAATACTTTAATTATAATAATAATTCTTGCATTTGATATAGCACTTTTCACATTGTCTAGACATCACAAAGCGCTTCATAGAACATACTGTACAGTGAATTGTCTGCATTTTTGTGGGCAGTCAATTGTGCACAGCAGTGTTCCACAAACAATCATGGATTGAAGTAACCAATTTATTATTGTTTTTTGTGAGGGATTATTATCAGGCGTGTGGAGTAAGGAAAGTTGCCCACAGTTTCGCCCTGCCTAGAATTGAACCCAGGTGAATGCTCTAACCACTGTGCTACAGGACCACGTTTAGAGTTGTAAAGAGCAATTTCAGAACAGACATCAGGAAGTATTTCTTTATACAGAGGGTAACTAATGAATTAAACGGGTTGAGAGGAAGGGTGGTTGAGGCCAGGACACTGGGACTCATTTATAAAACAGCTTGATGCTATGATGGAGTGACAGAGGGGTAGGTGTTTGGTAGGGATGACATCAGATGGGCTGAAGGACCTCTTCATCCGAACCGATCTTGTGAAGAATGAACAAAAAGAGGATCTTGTTGCTGGAGTTGGAGTGATGGGAGAAATCATCTGTTCAGAGGCTGCATTAGACACAAATGTGGATATTCCACCTGGAAACAGTGACGTGGATTGAAAGATATTAAAGGAAATGGAGGTGCTGCACTGGCAGAAATGTTCATTATCACCTTGTAGGCAAGAGAGCTGCTGTGAACTGGAAAGAAATAGCATCATGTTTCTGTTCTAACGGAAAACTGAAGGACATGTGCACTGCTTTACATGATTTCACTGTAGTAAGAATGGTAAAGAAATTTATCCTAAAAGATACTGTTATCAGCCTGCCTCAGTTGGTGACACTCTTAATAATAATTTTTTAAATATATTATAATAATCATTCCATTTTGATATAGCGCTTTTCACATCTTCTAGATGTCTCAAAGCGCTTCACAGAATATATTGTAAGTGAATCGACTGTATATTTTTGGGCGAAACTCGGCAGCCAATTGAGCACAGCAGTGTCCCACAAACAGTCGTGGATTGAATTGACTAATTTTATTATAATTTTTTATTATTTATTATTTATTATATAGGATTATTATTAGGAGTGTGGAGTAAAGAAACTTGCCCATGGTTTCACCCTAAACCTCCTGGATTCGAAACACAGATCTCACTCTTGTAAGGCGAGTGCTCTAACCACTAAGCTGCAGGACTCCACTGAGCTACACTCTTGCTACTGGATCAGACAGTCGTGGGTTTAAACTGGGACTTGAGCTCACACAGTCTCTGTTGATACTCCAATGCTGGGGTGGGAAGTGTATTTTTGGAGGCGCCATCCTTCAAATGAGACTTTAAGCAGAGGTTTCATCTGCCCATTGAACAACAGAACAGCTTGCTGGGAAGCATTGCAGAGCACTTAAAAATGGCAGAGTCTGAGGCTGAACCAGGGGGAGGGGGAAGGTGACCATAAACGTGGTCGAAGAGAAGCGTCTTCAGGCACGACCTGAAGATGGGAAAGGAGGGGGTGAGGTAAAGGGGTTGAGGGAGGGAGTTCAAAGTTTTGGAGCGTAGTGGCTGAAAGCACAGCCGCCAATGGTAGAACAAAGGATTTGGGGGACAACGAAGAGGCCAAACTCAGTAGAGCAGAGGCAGTACTTATGTGAGGAGAGAGGGGATTAGAGGTAGGGGGATGACGAGGAGTGGAGGGATTTAACACATGAGTGAGGATCTTGAAGTTGATCTACTCTGTGATAGGGAACCAGTGGAGTTCGGCAAGACCTGGGATAATCAGGGTATGAAGTTTGGTACTGGTGAAAATGTGGGTGGCAAAGTTTGGGATTAACTGAATTTTGTGAATGGAAAGACCAGTGAGGAGGGCGTTGGAGTAGTTTCACCAAGAAGTGACAAAGGCATGGAACAGGGTTTCGGCAGCATTTGGGGTGAGGTATTGATGGAGACAGGTAATGTAGCAGAGATGGAGGAAAGTGGTACTGGGGAGGAACCGGATGTGGGAGAGGAAGGATAACTGGAGATCTACCCTGACACCTAAGTTGTGCACAGGTTCAAATAGATTTAAGGACTGGTCAGTTTAGTGCAGGTGGATTGTCATAAACTCTGTTGAGTGAGTATGGATAAGTTTTACCCGACTGCCTAGCTTAGCTGGGGCTCCATCATGGACAACATCAACGCTACAGGATTGACTACTTTCTCAGAGAAAACTCACGGTTCCGGTCTAATTTTGAGACCGTTATAATTATAGAGACTGAATCCATGGTTGGTTTTGAACTGGGTTTTTAAGTGAAGCATACAATAATAATAATAGAAACTCTTGAATTTCATATGGCATCTTATCACACGTATCCCAAAGAGCTTCACAGGTTTTTACTATAATGTACACGCACTGTGTATTTTGCAGGTGAATCCAGCAGCCAGATACACACAGCAATGTCTACAAATAGCCATGGAGTGAGTGAACAATTTTTATCTGGAGGATTGTTGGCCAGGACACTGGGAGAAAGAAACTCCCTTCTCTTTTTGAATAATAATAATAATAATCCTTGCATTTAATATGGCGCTTTTTACGTCTTCTAGACGTTTCAAAGCGCTTCACTGAGTATACTGTAAAGTGAATTGACTGTTTATATATGTGGGCGAAATGCGGCAGCCAATTTCGCACAGCAGTGTCCCTTAAACAGTCATGGATTGAGGTGACAAATTCAATATTTTTTGTGGGAATTATTATCAGGTCTGTGGCGTAAGAAAGCCTGCCCTAAGTTTCACCCTGCCTGGAATCAAACTCAAGTCTCTCGCTTGTAAGACAAATGCTCTAACCACTGAGCTACAGGACTCCGTAAACAGTGAAGTAGGTTCTTTAACATCCATCTGAACAGGCAGGTGGAGTCTTGATTTAACGTCTCATTTGAAGGATGACAAATTTGACGTCACAACCATCCCTCAGCAATACTTGTCAGCCTGGGACTATGATCTCAAAGTCCCAATGTGGGACTTGACCCCACATCCTTCTGACTCAGGGACTCAGAGACGAGAGCTTTAGCCACTAAGCCAGGCTGATGCTATTGTACAGTTTTCTATTGGTGAGGTTCTTCACAATCTCTCTCATGGGAGAATTGTTGCGATAGGAGAAATTAGCAAGTTAGGAATTTGCTGTGTGAAACGCGCTGAGTCGTTTGGCCATGATAAGGCACTATCCGTTATTGTAATCTGAGCATGACATCTTAAAAATAGAAGGTGCGGAGAAGATGGTTAAGATAGCACAATATTAAATTGGTAACAATTCACTAATGAAGCTGCTCCACAGACAGGTTCTGCTGTAACATTCTGGCTATTTGTGGCACTCTGCTGCATGCATTTGTCTACAGGTGCACAATCACTACACAACAGCACCTAATTAGCTGCCCTGTTTGCCAACAAATGTAAAGTTACACTGCGCTTGACAGAAAGCCATCATACAGAAGAATCTATCCCTCATACGAGATGTTGAACTGGGATCCCGTTTCTCTGCTCATCGAACGTTAAAGATCCCAAGGCACTACTCAAAAAGGGAAAGGGAGTTTCTCTCTCATGGTGTCTTGGCCAACAATCGCCCCTCACACCCCAAAATAAAATCAGCCTTTCACTTTATCATTGCTGTGATCGCCCATATTATACAACGACAACAACAAAATTCCATTTATAGAACGCCTTCATGTCGAGAGAACGTCCCAAGGTGCTGAACAGTCAGGGGTTGAGACCCGAATAGGGTGGAGGGAGAGGGGGTAGGGGGGAGGGGAGGGGAGGGGAGGGAAAGAGGTGGGAGGATGGCAGAAGCCACGATCAAAAAGGAGGATTTTGAGACCGATCTTGAAGGATGCAAGGGAGGAAGCGATGCAAAGAGACTGTGGGATAGAGTTCCAGGGTGTGGGGGCAGAGAGGCTGAAAGTCCAGCCACGGATGGTAGGATGGATGTTCAGATGGACCAAAGGACCACCTTCATCCAAACCAATCTTGTGAATTATAAGGTTACAAATTCTGTTTTTAAACACGTTTGTGTTCTCAAAAGATATCTCGAATGATAGGACATAGCGAAGTATTACTGAACTGATATAGTAAAAGTGAACATTAATGAATTCTGGAATAAGAGAATATGATACCGAGAGAGCAAGACAAAAGGTCAAACAAGGAAATTAAGTGAAATATCTTCTCCCAGCAGTTATATAAGTGGAGTAAATTGTCACTGAAAATAGTTCAGGCAAGAGGGAATTTAATAAGTCTCTGCCTTACAGGAGTGAATCATGATTTTCAAGGATTGAATAAAATACAATTTACAGCACCTTTCATATCTCAAAGAACCTAACACTGCAAGTTGGGCATTTGGGTTGGAAGCAGATGGCCAACTTGGAATTGGAACTGAATGGGGGTGCGGAGAGGAATGCTGTTCAAAATTGCGGTCAAAGGGAAACATCTTGAAATGGACCTTGAACAAGGTGAGGGATGGGGTGAGCTCCAGGATGGAGCTCCAGAGAGTGGGGTCAGATGAGCTGAAAGCCCCCGTGCCAATGGTGTGGCAGATAGCAACATAGGAGCCTAGGAACCCAGGAACAGGAGTAGGCCATTCAGCTCTTCGAGCCTGTTCCGCTATTCTGTAAGAACATGACTGATATGTACCTCAACTTCAGTTATCCACCTTTGCCCCATATCCCTTGATACCTGACCTAACAAATATCTATTTACCTCAATTTAGAAAATGTGAATGGATGCAGTATCTACAGCCTTTTAGGGGAGAGAATTCTAGATTTCACTAGCCTCACTAGGGTGACAAACTGCTTCCTGAATTTTCTTCCAAAATGGCCTAACTCTGATTTTAAGATGTCACCCCTTATTCTGGAGTCTCACTGTATTTATCCTATCAAATCCCTGTATTATTTTAAAAATCTCACGTCAGGTCACCCCTCAACCTTCTAAACTCAAGGGAATAGAGACCAGGTTTATGAAACACGTCCTTGTAATTTAACCCCTTGAGCCCAAGTATCATTCTGAGGAATCTGCACTGTACACCCTCCAGAACCAATATATCCTTCCTGAGGTATGGTGCCCAAAACTGAATGCAGTGTTCCCGATAGGTCTGACCAAGGCAATGTATAGTTGAAGCTCTATACAGTTGAAGCATCAATTTCTCTCTTTCATATTCCAACCCCTTCGGATAAAGGCTAACATCCCATTAGCCTTTTTGATAACTTTTTGTACCTGTGATTTTCAGTGATTTGTGTACATGGATACCCAACTCACTTTGCTCCTCCTAGTTTCTCAATGTTTAGACATACTGTATATTGTTTTGTCATTTTCGGATCCATAGTGAATGACCTCACACTTCCCTACATTGAATTCCATCTACTGCAGTTTTTACCATTCACTTGATCTGTCTTAAATCCCTGTGTAACTTCCTGCTCCCATCTACAAAATTTACCGTGACAACTAACTTTGTCTCACATGCAAATTTTGGCATAAAACTCCCTACTCCTTTATCCAAGTTATTTATCAATATGGTGAAAAGCTGAGGCCCCATTCGAGACCATTGAAGAACACCACTTGTCATATCCTGCCAATCAGAGAATGTTCCTTTTAATCCTACTTTCTGTTTCCTGCCTCCCAACTGATTTCCAAGCCACGCGCAAGGTTACTTCTGATTCCATACAATTTCATGTTTGCTAATAATCTCTTGCACGGAACCATATCAAATGCCTTCTGAAAGTTCACCTAGATGACATCCATAGACACTCTCTTATCCACCATGTTAGTCCATCCACCTTTCTACTTCCCCAGTGATCTACCCTCCTCAATCTTGACCTCCAGTTCGGGTCCGAAACATTGACTGTCGAGCACTTTGGGATGTCCTCCTGATGTGAAAGGCATGATACAAATATAATAATAATAATATTAATCCTTGTATTTTGATATAGCACTTTTCACATCTTATCGACGTCTCAAAGCGCTTCACAGATAAACTGTAAAGTGAATTGACTGTATATTTGTGGGCAAAACACAGCAGCCAATTGTGCACAGCAGTGTACCACAAACAGTCGTGGATTGAAATGACCAATTTTTATTATTGTGTTTTTTTTTTGAGGGATTATTATTAGGTGTGTGGAGTAAGGAAACTTGCCCAAGGTTTCGCCCTGATCTGCCTGGATTCGAACACAGGTCTCACATTTGTGCTCTAACCACTGAGCTACAGGAGCTCCACACTTCACAATATAATGTTGTTGTTGTTCTTTACCTCCTTAAGAAATTCAATCAGATTCATCCGACATTAATTAATGTAATTAATTCATAAATCCATGTTGACTCTGATTGATTAGCTCATACCTATCCAAGTGCTCAGTCACTCTGTCCCTGATGAGAAATTCTGATAACTTCCCTACAACTGAAGTGAAGCTAATAGAGTCTCTGCAGTTATCTAGTTGCTCCCTCCCTTCTTAAATAATGGAGTGACATTTGCTAGGGGAGTGGCATGCAGCAGGACATTTGTTAAGTGTTGGTGGAGGTTGAGGAGGTAGTGTGAGACAAGATTGTGTAGGGATTTGAAGGTGAAGCTGTATATCATGGTGAAGGGCAAATTAAAGAAAATAATTTTTCTAACATTTAAACCTGATGTGCAGGAGACACTATAGGAGATAATTTATTAGGTAGAGCAGTTAAAGTCCATGTCCAGTTATGCTCATCCCACTTCAGGAAGGACGTCAGCATTATTGTGCCCACAAAATATACAATCAATTCACTTTACAGTATATTCTGTGAAGCGCTTTGAGACATCGATAAGACATGAAAAGCATGATATCAAATGCAAGGATTATTATTATTACTGTATATCAGGTAATAGCCTTCATTTGCAACTTAATAGTTTTGCCGACATCACAGTTCCGCTTGTCTTCTTCATTGAACCCTTGATAATAACAATAATAATAATTCTTACGTTTGCTGTAGCACTTTTCAAGTCTTCTAGACCAGTAGTTCTCAATCTTTTCCAGTAATGTACCCCTTATTAATTTTCAACATTATCATGTACCCCCACCCAATCACATACACACGCACACCACCCACCTCATTCCACTTGCATTTTATGACCAAGCTTTTCTTGTATAACAAAATAATTAGCACATACAAACGAGGGGAATAACAATTAAAGATACAATTTGGAAGGCTATAAAACGCTAAATAAGAGAGCTAAATAAATCAATGTACCGCCACCTGTACCCCCTAGAAGTAATATTGTATCCCCTGGGGTACATGTACCCCTGGTTGAGAACCGCTGTTCTAGACATCTCAGAGCGCTTCACACAATATACTGTAAAGTGAATCGACTGTATATTTGTCAGCGAAACGCGGCAGCCAATTATATACAGCAGTGTCCCACAAACAGTCGTGGATTGAGTGGCCAAATTTTTTTTTGAGGGATTATTATTAAGCGTGTGGAGTAAGGAACCTTGCCCAAGGTTTTGCCCTGCCTGGAATCGCACCCGGGTCTTTCGCTTGCAAGGTGAGTGCTCTAACCACTGAGCTTCAGGACTCCGATGTAGATGAAGGGACATGACACATGAGTAGTCAGTAACTAGTTAAATGTTCTACTATGTACAGGGAGGATTTGATGTTTGGTGTGTAAAATGTGCTGCATAGTCACCTGGAAAGGAAAAACAATGTTTTGTCCAAGGAATTTCTCATACTTTATGAAGAAAATCCTCAAGACTTCCTGCAGGGAATCTCCGATGTTTACCTAACAATGAGTAGGAACTTGGTTGGTAAGCAACTGGGATGGATCACTTCTTGGTGTAATAATCCCTCCAAAAAGTGAATACACTTAACAGTTTATTCAGTGCAGCATTTAGGGACATCTCAACAATGTGATGAGGCACTATGTCAAATGTGGGGTCTGCAGCTTAATGATTAGAGCATTGGCCTCACAAGCAAGAGGACCTGGGTTTGATTATCGGGCTGGGCAAAACCTTGGGCAAGTTTCCTTACTCCTTATGCCTCTGTTTACATCATAGTCAAAAGGAATCCAGTTGTCAGTCGATTGGTAGACTGCTTTTCCGGGGGTGTTAAACCCTTTCAAATAAAAAATAATAATAATTTGGTCACTCAATTCATGACTGTGTATGATTCGTTGCTGCGCTTCGCCCACAAAATACACAGTCGATATACTTAGCAATTCATTCTATTAAGTGCTTTGAGCCGTCTCAATGATGTGCTAAAGCAGTACATCAAATGCAAAGATTACTCGCCTTACAAGCATGAGACCTGTGTCCGAATTCAGGCAGGTCAGGGCAAAACCTTGGGCAAATTTCCTTACTCCATACGCCTAATAATAATCCCACAAAAAATTTTCGGGGACATTTCACTCAACTGTTTGTGGGACACTGCTGTGCGCAATTGGCTGCCGCGTTTTGCACACAAATATACAGTCAATTCACTTTACAGAATATTCTGTGAAGCGCTTTGAGACGTCTAGAAGACGTGAAAAGCGCAATATCAAATGCAAGGATTATTATTATTATTATATTATTACTGTATTATTACCCAGTGCCCTCAGTCATAATAAGTACCCACTGCTCCTCAATGAGATGCAACACTGTGTGGCATCCGAGTGCCCAGTTACACCCATAGTCAGTCTGCCATCCTGATCAGTGCTGATGATCAGCGGGCACAGTGCAACCCGCCCACGAATCATGAGCCGTGCACTGAATAGATTTTTCTTTGACTGCAGTGCGTCACATGTTAATACCGATGTGCAGGTTTAGCGGGAGAGAGAGATAGAGAGAGAGACTCACACACGGTGTAAAAGAAAGGTATCATTCAGGTCACATTGAATGTCTCCTATTGTAATGATATTTGCTTGGTGCACAGGCAGCAACTAAAGCGCTGACATGATCCTGCTGATTTTTAGCTGCCGGAATTGAAAAGATCACAGCACATATTAGTCTAGTGCAAACTGGCTAGAGCCACACTGCAGGCTCAATCTTGTTGTTGTAAAGGAGAATATGTGGAATGCAGATGAACGGAAGTAGACTGGAAAACACGGTGAATAGACAGCCTTGTGTCTGGGACAACTGCTCTGCCGTATGCGTTTGGTAGCCATGTTTCGCCCACAAAATACACGGTCAATTTACTTTTACAACATATTCTGTGAAGCGCCTTAAGGGTTCTCGAAAGCGTGAGAAGCTGCTATAACAAATGCAAGGATTATTATTATTATTATTAAGAAACCATTATCCACACTGCTTTTATATTTGCATTATGGCTGGTCCCATTTGATACAGACACTGTAGTAATTATTATTACTACAGTGTCTGTATCAAATAAAAGCAGTGTGGATAATGGTTTCTTTCTGCTTTTCTCTGTCTCTCTGCCTCTGTCGTGCACTTAGAAATTCCATCTGGATCTAGGTTTGCACTATTGCCTTAGGTAGTGTTTTAGAACGCTCAGATGTTAGACCAGTTATTTAATTCAGTTTTTAAGTTACATAGAGTTACATGGAGTATTACACAGAAGCCACGCACAACATCAGGACTTGGAATCACATAGTGTAGGATGACACTCCAATGCAGTGCTGGGGCATAGGTGTTACATTGCCGGAGGTGCCATCCTTTGGATGAGATGTTAAAGGTTCCCAAGGCACTGACGAAAAGAGAAGGGGGTATCTTCAGGTGTTGTGGACAACATTCCCCAAATAAAATAGGTGATTCACCCAATGGAGGTGTGTGTGTGTCACTGATGTCCAGTTGGCTGCCATGTTCCTCCCCTAAAACGTACAGTCCACTTTAACTGTATTTCCTGTGAAGCGCTTTGAGATGTCTCAACAATATGATAAGGTGCTATATCAAATGCAAGTACAGTATTACAGTAGAAACCCATATATTCGGCACCCGCGGGACCTGGCCAATGCCGGTTAAAGCGCCTGCCGGATATTTGGGTGGCCCTTGGCCGAAAACCCACTACAAAAAATTAAAGTTCTTTCAATACACACCATACACACCAGACTAAATAATAAGATAATAACAGAATATTATATTGGTAATTATCGTTAAAACTACTCTCTTGCGCTTCTCACCTTTACTGATTGAAGTTTACAGTCCAGCAATTATTTTTTAAATGGAGCCAAACGGGTGAAACAAACGGCAGCGCGATTTTAAAGTCGCGCAACTTTACAAGCTGCAAGCCGAAGCCCTAGTTTCCACTAGTGGCAAACCGAAATACTGCACTGCACGACAATGTGGGTTATCGGCTGGCGTTATCGGCTTGCCGCTAGTATGGCTTTAAAGTCATACGCGCTTCGTTTGTTTCCCCGCTTCATTTTAAAAAGGATCGCTGGACTATAAACCTCAACCGCAGCATCATGGCTTCAAGTGCAGCATCTACCAGCAAAGGTAAAAAGCGCAAGAGAGTAGTTTTAACAATAAGTACCAAAGCAATATTCTGTTATTATGTTATTATTTATGCATTTACAAATGCTCCACTGCTATTGTTCCGGATAAGTTCCAGTTTATCGAATGGGACTTTTTTTGGAGTGCCGGTTATATGGAAGTGCTGGTGCATCGAGTCACGGATAAACGGGTTTCTAATGTATTATTAAAAATATGTATATTCTATGAGGCACTTTGAGACAACAACAATAACTACATAATTGCGTTTGTATAGTGCCTTTCACGTCAGGACGACGTCCCAAGGCACTGGACAGTCAGTGTTTTGGACATTTGTCTTAAAGGGTTGTCTTGAAGACGTGATAAAACGCTATATCAAATGCAAGGATTATTATTGTCATTATTGTTTCTGAAATATTGTTGTGCACAGATTGGCTGCTGAGTTCTCCTACAAGATACACATTCTCTACACTTCACAGTAAAATCCTGTGAAATTCTTTGAGAAGCCCTGATGACATGAAAGGCGCTGTATCAATTGCAAGGATTATTACTGTATGTTTAAACTAGTAAAGGTCCATGCTAATAGAGCTGGCCTTTCAAGATTGGATCTCTCTCACTCTCATGCACACATCATTAATTGTTCAGGGCCAGCATGGAAAAGGGTGATGCATTTTCCTCATTAGAAACATTAATTTCTCAACAGATTAAATCTGATTCTCTGCCACAGCTAAAAGAGGCCAAAGTAGGATGCAGGGAGACATATCAGAAGATGAACAGAAAATTGCTAGCATTAAAACACCCCTGAATACAGCAATTAGTCATTCAGAAAATGAATATAAGATGAATATTCCTTAAAATTTTGATTTGGTGCCTAATTTTGTGCACAACCCAAAATGTACAATCAATTCACTTTGCAGCATAGCCTGTGAAGTGCTAATATTCTTATTATTGTTATGTTATTGGGATGTCTTAGAGCCCAACACAGGATTTCACTGCAATGTACAGTCATAGTGTATCTCAGTGGAGTCCTGTAACTCAGTGGTCAGAGCACTCGCCTTCCAAGCGTGAGATCTGTGTTCAAAACCAGGCAGGTCAGGAAAAAACCTTGGGCAAGTTTCCTTTCTCCACATGCATAATAATAATCCCTCAAAAAAAAAGCATAATAAAATTGGTCAGTTCAATCCACGACTGTTTGTGGGACACTGCTGTGCATAATTGGCTGCCGCGTTTCGCCCACAAATATACAGTCAGTTCACTTTACAGTGTATTCTGTGAAGCGCTTTGAGACGTCTAGAAGACGTGAAAAGCCCTATATCAAAATTCAAGGATTATTTTTATTATTTTGCAGGTTAACCCAGCCTACTTATACACAGTATTTTCCCGCAAGCACAAAGCCATGTAGTGAATGATAATAATAATAATCATGCTAATCCTTGCATTTGATAGCGCACCTTAGCACATCTTTGAGACATCTCAAAGCGCTTTACAGAATATACTGAAAAGTGCATTGACTGTTTTCAGTAAAAGCCCGTTTATCCGGCAGCCTCGGGACCTGGCCAATGCCGGTTAAAGTACGTGCTGAATATCTGCCCGAAAACGCAAAAATAAATAATTTATTGCATTTTTCCGGATAAATTCCGGTTAATCGAATGCGGACCTTTTTCTTTGCGATGCTGGTTATACGGAAGTTACGGTTGATCAGGTGCCAGATAAACAGGCTTTTACTGTATTTTGTGGGCAAAATGCGGCAATCAGTTGTGCACAGCACAGCAGTTGCACACAGTTGCGCACAGCAGTGTCCCACAAACAGTTGTGGATTGAGTGACCAATTCATTACACATTTTTGAAAGGATTAGTATCCCCAGAAGAGCCATCCGACAATCAAATAACAACCAGGTTCCTATTTACTGCTAGGAAAACAGAGACGTGTGGAGTAGGGTCCGTTGATATGGAAATTTTCCGATTTCGATATATCGATGGGCTCATATCGATGTATACCGACATATTGATATTTTGGGGGGTTTTATACTGCGCATCCGCGTGCCTTCGGAGGTGCGCGCGCATTCGGGGCCTATTTCCTCAGGAGGTAAATCTCTCTCTCTCTCTCTCTGTGTGTCTCTCACACTCACTCTCTCTCTCTCTCTCTCTCTCTCTCTGTGTCTCTCTGTCTAGTCTCTCCCTCCCCCCCTCCCCGTCTCTCCCTCCCTCTCCCCCCACCGTCTCTCCCTCCCTCTCCCCCCCCCGTCTCTCCCTCCCTCTCCACCCCCATCTCTCCCTCCCTCTCCCCCCACCGTCTCTCCCTCCCTCTCCCCCCCGTCTCTCCCTCCCTCTCCACCCCCATCTCTCCCTCCCTCTCCCCCGTCTCTCCCTCCCTCTCCCCCCCCGTCTCCACCTCCCTCTCCCCTCCCCGTCTCTCCCTCCCTCTCCCCCCACCGTCTCTCCCTCCCTCTCCCCCCCCGTCTCTCCCTCCCTCTCCACCCCCATCTCTCCCTCCCTCTCCCCCCACCGTCTCTCCCTCCCTCTCCCCTCCAGTCTCTCCCTCCCTCTCCACCCCCATCTCTCCCTCCCTCTCCCCCGTCTCTCCCTCTCTCTCCCTCTCTCTCCCTCCCTCTCCCTCCCCTCCCTGTCCCTCCCTCTCCCCCCGCCCCCCCCCTGTCTCTCCCTCCCTCTCCCCCCACCCCTTGTATACCTGTATATTGTATTCGAGGACTACGAATACAATATGGCGGCTTGCACCTCGGTCTGTGCATTGTGTGGAGATGAGCATTCTGGGTCTTGTAGTTCAGTGTGCGCGCATTCGGGGTGCGCGCGCATTTGGATTTACGCGCGCATTCCATGCTCTAGGCCCAGGAGGTTGCAATGCCGGCGACAAGGTACCGATATATTTTTTATATCTAATTTTTCTATATATCAATATATTTTAAATTCCGATATCGGCATATCGATGTGAAAATTATATCGGATATAACAGATATATCGATATATCGACGGGTCCTAGTGTGGAGTAAGGAAACTTGGTCAACGTTTTGTCCTGCGTGCTGATCGAACCCAGGTCTCCCACTCTAATGATCAATTTTATCTGGGTTGTTGTCCAAAACACCAGGTGTAAATTACCATGATAAAACCACCAAAGATGCTTGGAATTGAGCGCTACTTAAGTGTTTACACAGACTCACATAGACTGTGCAGCACAGAATTACCACTCAGCCTAAACTGTCCATGTCGATATTTATACTCCCAACAACAAATTGCACTAATATAACGCCCTTCACGCAGGATAAGGTCTCAGAGCGCTTAACAGGGGCGGAGCCTAACTCTGAGTTGGGGTAGGTTGAGGGGAGGTGACTGTTAGCACAATCAAAGAGGGAGGTTGTCAGGTGAGAGAGAGAGCGCAAGGTGGAGGGATTGAGGGAGAGTATTCCAAAGTTTAAATCTCCACCCAGTCCTTATTCCCTCCCATTCCATTCTATTCCCTTTCCCTCTCCCTCATGTGAAGGTCCAGCTTCCTTCTGAATACAGTACTGTATATCTACACTATCTGATTCAATCACCACTGTGAATTAGTTGCTCCTAAATTCTGTTTTCGATCCTCTCGTTGCTATGTTGTAATGAACCTTGTATTTGATATAACACCTTATCCTATTATTAAAGCATCTCAAAGGGCTTCACAAGATATACTGTACAATCTATTGATTTGCGCATTTCTGTGGGCGAAACGCGGCAGCCAATCTTATACCTGTGTCTCCTGGTTATGGTCTCACCAACAACAACAACAACAACAACAAATTACACTTATAGAGCGCCTTTCACGTCAGGAGGACGTCCCAAGGCGCTGCACAGGAGGCGTGTGACCCGAGCTGGGAGGGGAGTGTTTGGGAAGGGGTGAAACACGAAGTGGAGGTCGAAAAATTCGGGGTGGAACAAAAGGCACGGTCGAAGAGGAAACTCTTCAAACCGGCCTTGAAACAGAAAAGGGAAGAAACGAAATGGAGGGATTGGGGGATGGTATTCCGTTGGGTGGGAGCGGAAAAACTGAAGGCCCGGCCTCCGATGGTGGGGCGGTTCGGGCGGGGGGCTTGGAGCAGGCCAAGTCCTGTTGAACGGAGGGTCTGGGTGGGCGTGTAGGGGGAGAGTAGATTAGTTAAGTAGGGCGGGGCAAGGCCGTGTAAGGCCTTGAAGGTGAGGACGAGGATCTTGAACTCGATCCTCTGTAGAATGGGGAGCCAGTGGAGACGGGCGAGGGTGGGGGTTTTATGATCGCGGAGGCGAGTGCGGGATAATACACGGGCTGCAGAGTTTTGGATGACCTGCAGCCTGTGAATGGAGGAACTGGGGAGGCCGACGAGGAGAGAGTTTCCATAGTCCAGCCTCGAAGTGATGTACGCGTGCACGAGTGTTTCGGCAGCGAGGGGGGTAAGATAGTTGCGGAGCCTGGCAGCTTCCACCAATAAGTGGAAGCTGTTTATTTATGCAATGTAGTGATGTTTGCAAATGTAATTTAGCAATGAGATTTTAACTTGTCCCGTAGGTTTTATTTCTGCAAATCGTTTTGTGTCTGAATCTCTGTACTCAAACACAAGCTCAAGATATCCAATTTTAGGGAAAGGAGCATGACTGGGATCTGCTGAAAAGGTGAAGAAATCTTTGAGAGAATCCAATAATTGTCTTCCAGGTCATATATTAAGTCAGATTGTTTGCAGGCAAATATGCATTGAAAGGAAGAAACAATGAATAGAGAGAGGATGCAAGAGAGGAGGCTTGTGAGAGAGAAAGAGACGGAGCCAGAGAGGAGGTGAGAGAGACAGAGAGAGGAGGTGAGTGAGAGGCAAAAGATGGAAAAGAGGCGAGAGAGGGAGAAGGGTTGAAAGTGAAGGTGAGAAGAGGTGAGAAAAGCGGGCAGGCGGGCGATCGAGAGGGAGGGAGAGAGTGGGGGAGGGAGGGAAGAAGAGGAAAGAAAGAGAGGAGAGGGGAGAAAGGAGAGAGGGGGAGAAAAGAAATTGTAATTTATTATGCCTTAGCTAAATCTCTCGAAGCGCTTCACAACAGTTACCGTCAACTGTCGTGACTGCCCAGTGGTAGGCAAAATGTCAAAGCCAATTTGCACACAAAAGATGCTTTGGATTAAGATCTCATCCAAAGATTGGTGTATTCAACAATGCAGCTCTCCACCACCGCACTGAATTGGAGCATCATCTTAGATAATATGAGTTCCAAGTCCTGACATGAGGCTTGAACCCACAACCTTGTGACTCAGAGGTGAGAGTACAACTGACTGACACACTGTGGAGGTCATTTGTTTCATGGCTGGCACCTTATGAAAGAACAGGCAGGGGGCAATTAACAGGTCAGGTAATGTTGGGGGAGGGGATAGGAACGGTTTCTATTATGGGGAGACATTGACAGTCAGGGTTGAGTTTCCATTCAGCCAGCAACATCCAATATTAGGCAAGTAATATTTTTGGGTTAGTGTGCCTTATTCAACAATTTTTTAATCATAGTTTCGGAGGAAGTCAATTACAACAGTAATCAGTTACTGTGCTCCGACTACCAGAATGTACTGTCTGGGTCATGACGAGAGTAATAGAGATTTTTAATATTAATAGGAAGATTTTCTTAAGACATTTAAACCCTCATTAAAATTCTAATGGGCTTGGGAATTGAATCTGAATTAAAACCACAGTGCACTATTGGATTTTATGATGTAGAGCATTGCTTCGCTGATTTGTTCAGTCACTTTGCTTACATCATTCAATAAAGTTAAAGGGTTTTTCTTTCGCATTGCACTGGATTAGGATAAGGCAATCACTCTCTTGGATTCACGGTCTAAAGTGGTGCCCTCTTAACACAGGCATCATGTAACATGAACACACGCTATGAAGAAAGAGAGAGGTCTGAACAGTTATAGAAACTGAAACTGCATGGGAAGTGGATTTAATAACAATACAATATTAAGCCTTGCATTTGATATAACATCTTATCACGTTGTTGAGGCTCTCAAGGTGCTTCACTGGATACACTTGAATTCACTGTATTTTATAATAATCGTTGCATTTGATATAGCGCTTTTCAAGTCTTCCAGACGTCTCAAAGCGCATCACAGAATATACTATAAAGTGAAATTATGTTGTGTCTTGACAGTTGCTGTAAAGACATTTTCTGCTTGACATTTTTTCGATAGGCTCAGGGTATCTTATGTTTGAATTTATGGACAAAATGAAGACAATAGTGTCCCACAAACAGTCGTGGATTGAGTGACCAAATTTTGGGGGAAGGATTATTACCCCCTAGGGATCTGCCAATTGACTAACAACCAGATTCCTACTTACTGCAAAATAAACAGATTTAGGGACTGGCCACAGCTGAATTCTCATCAATATATGCAGAGTTACTTACACTTTATGTAGTGAGTGTTTTATTAATAATAATAATCCTTGCATTTGACATAGCACTTTTCACGTCTTCTAGACGCCTCAAAGTGCTTTGAGGAATATACTGTAAAGTGAATTGACTGTATATTTGTGGGTGAAACGTGGCAGCCAATTGCACACAGTAGTGTCCCACGCCTTATCACGCCTTATATAATGCATTATCATGTTGTTGAGATCATCACATCAAGGCTCCACTATGGTAAGAGCACTTCACAGGATGCACTGTAAAGTGGATTGATTTTGTGGGCAAAATGTGGCCAATTGTATACAGCAATGTCCCACAAACAGCCATGGAGTGTGTGGCCAATTGTTGGATAGAACATTGGGTGGGAGAAACTTCCTTCTCTTTAACATGCACCTGAACAGGCAAATGGTGCCTTGGTTTAATGTCTCATCTGAAAAACATACAGCCGTTTATGCTGCTGTTTTCATGGTGAGCACTTTTAATAATCCTTACATTTGTCTGAGGATTTTACTGCAAATACCGTATATTTGTAGGTGAACACCAGGGCTAATGTAAGCACAGCAAAAGCACACAAACAGCCATGAAGTGAATGACTAATTTTATCTTTGCGATTGCAACCTGGGAAACTTCTCGTTTCGAATAGTGCTGTGGGATCTTTGACGTCCATCTGAACAGTCAGAAAGGACCTCGGTTTGACGTTTCATGTGAAGGCGACACCTCTGTCAATGCAGTGCTTCCTCCAGTACTACATAGGAATATCAACCCAGATTAAGGTCATCCCACCAGTTGATCACCTCTAGGTGCTGACATGCATGATCAAAGGACAAGAGGGAGCAATAGATTTGCATAGTTTTTGTGTCATATAATAATAATAATCCTTGCATTTATTATGATGACTTATCACATTATTGAGTCATTTCACAGTGCTTCACAGAACATACTATCAAGTGGATTTGCTGTGCATCTTGAGGGCAATTTGAAAATGAAGCTGCGTGAGCAAAGTATTTAATGCATCTTGAAATTAAAAAATATATAATATTCAGTGTTTCAATTGTGGTAAATATCATTCCTGCCTTTTGTTTGGATTGAGCAGGTGGACCAGTTGCCAACTCTTGGCGTTTGACCCGTGGCCTCTAGAATCATGTGAGGTCCAAGTTCAGATGTGGGAGGCCAAGCTCCCAATGAATTCAGTGAAGGATCTCAACGTGTGCATTTCCCATCATTTACATTTTAATAACATAAAAATTTTAATAATCTGTTTCGCCCCTAAAATATACAGTCAGTTCACTTTTTGGTGAAGTGCTTTGAGTCACCTCAATGACATGATAAGGCACTCAATCATAGTATTCTATCATAATATGATTATTATTATTATTTAAGCACTCTGAGACACTGCCTGGCGTGGAGGGTGCTATATAGATTCAAGTTGTTGTTATTATCATTATTATTTTACTTTGCCAGTCCCTCAAAAAGAATGTCATGAGTGGTCTAACGAGTCTGTTTTCTCTCAGCTTACTCACTCAATGAGAGAGGACATTGAACTCATGTTATTTTATTTAACTCAGACACTTTTCTAAGTGGCAAATTTGGAAAATCAGGGATTTGACATTTGGAATCTCCATGTCAGTTGAACTGGGCATGGAAATATAGGAATAGAGTAATGAGCGCAGTGATTTAACACATGCCACAATGGTTCTGTGGATTGAAAAGTAAGACATAAGCAATGGATTGCTTTACCTTTATTTCCTCCTTGAGAAACTAACTCATATAGTCTCTACTAACAATCCAATCTAGTGCTAGGGGAGTGCTGCAATGTTGGAGTCGCTGCCTTTGGAGGAGACTTTAACCAAGGACCCTGTTCCGATGACTCTTAAAGTTTCTAGTCACCGTTCAAATAAAGAAGGAAGTTCCTCTCACTGTGTACTGGCCAACAATCTTTCAAATCAAATTGATCACTCACCACACAGCTCTGTGTAAATTGGATGCTGTGTTCACCCACAAAATACCCAGCCAACAAACCCACCTTAATAGTTAAGTACTTTAGGCATCTTCCTGGAGTGATAAGGTATTCCCTGTACATCTGAATGTGGAATTGGCTAATGGGAAAAGCTTATAATGAGAATATTTTTGCGATAGACATACTACCCAGAGACTATGTCCCAAAGTGTTTAAATCTTTAATTGAATTTCTTATTACAGTACTTGCAAATACAGTACAAATTTGCGTTTCAGTTAGAAATAAATAACTCAGCTTGTCTTTATTCAATAGCCATGGGAGAAACTCCCTTCTCTTTCAGACTAGTACAATGAGATCTTTAACATCCACTAGAACAGGCAGACGGGACCTTGGTGTAACGTTTCATCTGAAAAACGGCACCTCTGGCAATGTAGTATCATAACAAATCTACTTTTTGGTTTGAAATAACTAAACACAGATTGTCTTCATTCAACAGCCATGGGAGATCTACATTCTCTTTTTGAGTGATACATTAGAGTGTCAACTCTAGAGTACATCAGCTCAAAGTCACAATGTGGGGCTTGATTTCACAACCTATGGACTCAGAAACAAGAGTGCTATGGATAAAGCCATGAGGACACTACGACAACTTGAACAACAACGTGTCGTTATTCAGCACCCTCCACGTAGGGGAGCTTCTCAGTGCGCTTAATACTGGGGAAGCCTGACTTTAATACATGGGTGACCGTAAACATGATCAAAGAGGAAGGGCTTCAGGTGGGATTTGAGAAAGGGGTGTGAGGGGGCAAGGGGGAGGGATTGAGGGAGACTGTTGCAGAGTTTCGGGGAGTAATGGCTAAAACTGCGATCTTCGCTGGTGGGGTGGAGGGCGCAAAGGATGAGCAGCAGGCTGGTGCCAATCAAGCAGAGGCGTCAGATGATGGATTTGGGAGTGAGGAGGTCAGAGAAGTAGGGATGTACCAGTGAGTCAATGGATTTGAATTCAAGTGTAAGGATCTTGGAAGTCGATCAGTTCGGTTATGGAGAGACAATGGAGCCTGGGTCAGAACTGGTGAGATGGGGGTACAGAATTTGGTCCAGGTCAGTATGCGGGCAGCACAGTTCTGAATGAGCTGAATCTTTTAAATAGTGTAGCGGGGGAGACCAATAAGGAGTGCATTTGAGTAATCCAGGCAGGAGGTGACAAATGCATGCACAAGGGTTTCATTTGGGATAAAGTATGGACGATGGCAGAGGTGGAGGAGAGAAAGTCCTGGTCAGGAACTGGATGTAGGGGAGGAACGACAGCTGGAGTTCGACCTGAACACCTAGATTGTGAGTCTGAGGGAGATCCCAGGGAGGGTGAAGAGTTTAGATCCGCAGGAGTGAAGAAGTTGAAAGAGAGTATGGCTTCTGCCTCATCCACATTCAGCTGCAGGAAGTTTATAGTCAGCCAGACAAGCTGATAGAACATCAGTGGACCTGGAGTTGCTACTGGAAGAGGCAAAGTAGAGCTGTGTGTCAACTGGATACATATGGAAGTTTATCCTGTGTCACAGGTAGAGAGGACATTGTTTGTGATCAGGTAAGCATTGTCTCTTTGCTGTTGCCAGGGCAAAAATTGGCTTAATGGGCTCATGGAGAGAGTGAAGGTTGTGGAGGGAGAGGTGCAACCAAAGTTGACCTGCAACAATGCGTTCCAGGACTTTGGCAAGGATGGGTGGTTGGTGATGGGACAGTAGCGTGAACGATTAGAGGTATCTAATCAGGCTTTTTAAGGAGGTGTGTGGTAACTGGAGGGGTTATTGCCAATAATAATATAATAATGTTTGGATTTGATATATCATTGAAACGTCTCAAAGCACTTCACAAAATATACTGCAAGGCGTTTTGACTATATTTTGTAGGTGAAATGTGGCAGCAGTGTCGTGGATCTGCCGTAGAGAAAACAACAACAAAATTACATTTATAGAGCGCCTGAACATTCAGATTCAGCAAGGGGGAGGAGCAGAGTAGGGGGGAGGAAAAAGGAGAGAGTTGGGAGGGCAGCAGAAGGCACGATCGAACAGGAGGGCCTTGCGTGCGGCAAGGGAGGAAGCGAGGTGAAGGGACTGTGGGATGGAGTTCCAGAGTGTGGGGGCAGAGAGGCTGAAAGCCTGTACACCAATGGTAAAACGAGTCGGGTGGGGGACATGGAGCAGATTGGAGCCTGCTGAACAGAGGGGCAGAGAGGTTTATAGGGAGACAGTAGGTCGGAGAGATAAGAGGGGGCAAGGCCATGAATGGCCTTGAAAGTGAGGACAAGAATCTTGAAATCAATCCTCTGAGGGATGGGCAGTCAATGAAGCCGGGCAAGGGTGGGAGTGATGGGGTTGCTGAGCTTGGTGTGGGAGAGGACACGAGCTGCAGAATTCTGGATGATCTGCAGCTTGTGAAGGGAAGAGCCGGGAAGGCTGACAAGGAGGGAGTTGCCATAGTTGAGCCTTGATGTGGCGAATGCGTGGACAAGGGTTTTGGCAGCCTGAGGGTTGAGACTGTGGCGGAGTCTGGCAATGTTGCGGAGAAACAGAGATGCACACAAAAGACACAGATCTTTCCCTGCCTCAGGCTCCAAAATAAATAACAAATGGAAGTGGTCCCTTTTCCCCACACTCGGATGCTACAACGAGTTACTGTATAACCACAAGTTAATTACTGTGCTAATGAAAACAATGAGGAAAACCTGAGTCTCATTATTCCTGTGGGAAAAGCCGATTTCTTCTCTTCTGTATTTGTAAATGGCCCGAAACGCAATTAATATTTTATTTCAGACTTGGAGAGAGGAGAGGGGTGGTCAGGACAAGGAAGGGAAGGAAATACATTTATCCCGGACGCATCTAGAGAATACATTACTCGAGACACAAAAAATCATTTGCATATGAAATGAGACCAGTCAATCTTATCTTTTACATTCAAATGAACCACATATTGCAAATAGGAGCCCACAGGCTTCAGTTCCTTAAACACCTTCTTACAAAAGAATAAATTGGGTGAAGAACTGGTCTATTTAACATAGATTTATAGATTTTTTTTGAATGCTTTTCATTGTGCACAGGCCTTTGATCCACTAGCAGACTGCAGATCTTACACTGGGCAGCACTTTCCAGCATATTAAATTGGTTACCATGCTCACCAACTAGATACAAGTCTTATACTTAACGGTAAGATCCTGTGAAACACTTTGAGGCATCTTGTCAGTGTGATAAGGCACTGTGTCGAATAGAATAATGATTATTATTAATTCAGGTGTCCGATACATGCAGGAACCCATCACTATGCTCAGAGTATCCAAGAGTATTTAAGAGTATTTTTTTCCCTGTGAAGTGCTTTGAGACATTCTCTAACAACAGACACAATATAAACTACCAAATTACATTTGTATCGCACCTTTCAGGCCAGGAGGACATCCCAAGGCACTGGATAATCAGAGATTTAGACCCAGTGGGGGTAGATAGGGTGGAGAGCAGGGAGAGTCGTCAAAGGCACAGTCGAAGAGATATGCAAAATAATAACAATCCTTGCAATTGTTATAGCGCTTTTCACATCTTCTAGACGCCTCAAAGCGCTTAACAGAATACACTGTAAAGTGAATTGACTGTATATGTGTGGGCAAATTGCGGCAGCCAATTGCGCACAGCAGTGTCCCACAAACAGTCGTGAATTGAAATGACCAATTTATTTATAGTTTTTTTTTAGGGATTATTATTAGGCATGTGGAGTAAGGAAATTTGCCCAAGGTTTCACCCTGATCTGCCTGAATTCGACTACAGGCCTCACACTTGTAAGATGAGTGCTCTAACCACTGAGTTATAGGACTCAAAATCAAATGATAGCATAACATATTATCCTTAAATTTTATGTAGTGCTGTACAAGTATTATTATTGAATAGTTCTTGGTTAGTGGTGCCAATAATTACGATTTATAGGCTGTTTTCGGTAGCATACTCACTGGTTGAAAGCATGCTCGCTTCTAAGTGAAACGTTTGTGAGTTCAGCTTTGAATTCGTACAATACCTTGTTGGGGAAGCGCTGCATTGTTTGTCAGTGACATCCTTCAGTTGAGATGTTAATTGAAGTCATGTCTACCTGTCCAGGTGGATGTTAAAGATCCCAGGACACTATGTAAAAAGAGAAGAGTATCTCCTGGTGTCCTGGCCAAACAAGTCCTTCAGATACAATTGATCGATCATTTGCTGCATGGCTATTTGTGGGTGTAAATGGGCTGCCTCGTTTGCCTACAAAATACACACTCACTACACTTTATGTAGTGCTGTGTAAGTATTATTATTGAATCGTTCTTAAATAGATCCTAAGCTTCACTTTGTGGAGTCCTGTAGCTCAGTGGTTACAGAACTCGCCTTGCAAGCGAGAAACCTGGGTTCAATTCCAGGTAGGGTGCAACCTTGGGCAAGTTGCCTTACCACAAAACTGCCATGTTTCAATCACAAAATGTCCAGTCAGTTCACTTTATAGCAAATATATGTGATGTGCTTTGAGACAACAACAACAAGATTACATTTTTAGAGTGCCGTTAAATAGACAGCAGGCCCGTACGCAGGGGGGGTGCGACGGGTGCGTACGCACCCCCCCAAATTATAAAAGGTCCACATTTTCCGGGGTAGAGAATTGTATTTTTTATCAAATTTAAATACCAAGTAAAGTAAATTTATTGAGCATTTGTGTAACAATCAGTTCTTCAAAACTATGTATAAATTATAAACACACATCTTTGAATGTTTTAGTATTAATATAAAATTATCGAGTCGCACACCAGAATCGGCGTCTGCCCAAAACATACCGCGTCGATAGACGAGTCAATGACGCGGCGAGTCTGTGACTCGTGACTGGATAAACATAGGCGCGCGCCAAGACTCAAATCCTCGTTTGGAAATCATCCCGTATACAGCCACAAGGGACAGCACCACTTCTGCAAGCTAAAATCATCTTTTAATCTGATCACCGTAAGTAAAAATTGCTCAAATTTTGAGAGGTGTGACTGTAATGCCAGCAAACAATGACAACATATTTACAAGCTTCTGAGAAATTAAAGCTTTTGAGAACCCAACAAAAAAGTTATATGCTGGACGGGAATGCCTATCTTGAAAAGAAATACTCATGGACGTAGGCCTATGCTTTAGCGCCTATTCTACGTGGTGTGTCAATCGGAAATCATCCCGTATACAGTCACTACATAAAAAGGTAGCACCACTTTGTGGAAGCTGAAATCGTATTTTAATCTGATAAATGTAAGTAAAAATGACTTAAGTTTTGATAGGCGTGTTTCTGAAATATCATGTTTCTTGTTTTGTCTTGATTATCACATTTGATTTATATTATTAAAAATGTATTCCTGTAATTAAAAATTGCTTTTAGAGACGTCCACTGGCATGCAAAAAAAATATGACCGCAAAGATAAACAGTGCTACTTTATTTCACATTCAGTTTTGTACCCAGAGTGAAAAAACATCAATGTCGCACGAATTTGGCATAAAAATAGTTTCACCGTCATCTGATCGAGCGAACTCGGGCATTGACAACCACACTTCTCCACTGATCCCGTCTCTCCATGCAGCCTGAAAACTCCCGCCTGCCAATACCCGAATCGCGCTCCAGAGTATCGACCCTCCAAAAAAATTTAGACACGGACTACCGGGGAAAATAAAAACACTGAATAAATAATGATGCTCTTAAACACCAAGGGCATGAAACATTTACCGTTCATATTGGATCTTCTGAACCAATTAAATAAGACCTCAAACTGTGTAAAACGTCGGAGCCTCGAAGGGGCTTCGGGGGCAGCCCCCAAGCCGCCGGCCATTGTTGGTCCCATCACTAGCAATTCGCACCCCCCCATTAAAAATCCTGCGTACAGCCCTGGACAGTGGTAATGTGGATCCACAACTGGCTGCGAGACAGAAAGCAGAGAGTTGTGGTGAGTGGCTGCTTTTCAGATTGGAAGGAAGTGTGCAGTGGCGTCCCCCAGGGATCAGTTTTGGGACCACTGCGCTTTTTAATACACATTAATGATTTGGATTTGAGTTTAGGGAGTATGGGTTCCGAATTTGCGGATGATACTAAGTTAAGGAGAATAGTAAATGGTGAAGAGGATCATAGCCATCTGCAATAGGATATAGATAAAATGGTAAAGTGGGCAGACACATGGCAGATGAAGTTTAATACAGAGAAGTGTGAGGTGGTACACTTTGGGAGAAGAAATGAGGGGAGGAAATATAGGCGAGATAGTACCATTTTAAAGGAATAGAGAGACCTGGGGATTTGTATTAGTGACTCTTTGAAATTGGCAGGCCAGGTAGACAAAGCCGTTAAGAAGGCATATGGGATACTCGGCTTTATAAATAGGGGTATAGAATACAAAAGTCAGGAAGTGCTGATTAATCTCTATAAGACTTTGGTTAGGCCTCAGCTGGAGTACTGTGTACAATTCTGGTCACCACACTTTAGGAAGGATATTAAGGCATTGGAAAGGGTGCAGAGGAGATTTACTAGGATGGTACCAGGAATGAGGGACTTCAGCTATGAGGAAAGGCTAGATAGGCTAGGCTTATTCTCTCTGGAACAAAGAAGATTGAGAGGAGACCTGATAGAGGTTTATAAGATTATGAGAGGTTTCGACAGGGTGAATAGGGAAAGACTGTTTTCACTGGTGGGCGAATCAGTGACTCGTGGTCACAGATTTTAAATAGTGTCAAAACGAAGCAGAGGGGAGTTGAGGACAAATCTTTTCACTCAGCAGGTCGTTCAAATCTGGAATGCATTGCCTGAAAAGGTGGTGGAGGCAAATTCCATAACAGTTTTTAAAAGGGAACTAGATCTCTATTTAGGAAGAGCAGGTCTGTTAGGTTATGGGGAGAAAGCTGGTCAGTGGGATTGAGTTGCTCTTTTCATGGATCCAGCACAGACTAGATGGGCCAAATGGCCTCCTTTTGTGCCGTATAATTCTATGATTCTATGATTCTATGATTCACGTCAGGAGGACGTCTAGAAGTCGTGAAAAGCGTTATATCAAATGCAAGAATTATTATTATTATTATTATTATTATTATATCCTGTAAAGCGCTTGGAGACATCCACCAACAACTGGCACAATAAAAAAATTACATTTGTATAGTGCCATTCACATTGGGAGGATGTCCCAAGGTGCTGGACAGTTAGGAATTTGGACTTCAGCAGGGTGGGTGCTTAGGATAAGCGAGGGTGGAGGGCAGGGAGGGTAGGACGGTGGCTGAAGGCACAGTCGAAGAGGAGGGTCTTGAGAAGTGCAATATCAAATAATAGCTTAATAATAATCCTTACATTTCTGGCGTGCAGGTATTGTTATGGAATACTATTGGTTTGTGGTGCCGATAATCACTTACTAGAATCTAAAAATGGAAGTTCCCTTTCTCTTTTTAGCCTGAGTTGCAGTTCACTCCTTCTTTGAAATAAGGCAGATCTCAAACCGTACCATTTTGCCCACCCTTTCAGTTATCTGTCCCCAACCTCAGACCCAGCTCGGGTACCCAGCTAGCACGGTTAGGTGCTTTGACATGTCTTCCCAAAGCAAAAGGCACTGAATATAAATGTAAATTGCATCCTATTGTATTGAAAAGCAAATCAAGTCTTTACCTTTTGCAAGGGACGGACATCAAAAAGCCTTTCACAACCTGGATATAACCGACTTCAACAGCTGCTGGTTTCATCAATAAAGTTGATATGCATCGTGTGAAGCTGCTTCCTACATTATTCATTCAGTCCTGAAGGAGCCAGTTCTTTTTTGTTGCACAAATTAATATCCTTCAGAGGAAGTAGAAGGGTAACTTTAAAGCAGCCTTAGTCGTTGGTGGGTTTTCAAAGGTAATTTCAACATATTTTTATATCTCCTTCTGCCCGGTGTTTGCCTATAAGATCTTTCTTAAGATTGTGAAGAAAGGTGGGAAAATTCTTCAAATTCAAGTTCACTTGGTTGTAACAACAATAACAAAATTACACTTGTATAGCGCCTTTCATATCAGGAGGATGTCCCAAGGCGCTGCACAGTCACTGTTTCAGACCTGAGCTGAGGACAGGTGAGGGGGAGGGAAAGGGGGGATTAGGAGTTGCCGATGGGTCCATCAAAGAGGAGCGTCTTGGGGCGAGACTTGAAGGGAGGGGGAGTGGCAGAGGGACTGCGGGATGGAGTTCCAGAGGTTGGGGACAGAGTGGCTGAAGGCTTGCCCACCAATGGTGGAGCGGGTGGGTCAGGAGACGTGGAGCAGACCAGAGTCTGCTAAGCGGAGGGAATGGCGGGTAAGTTGATAAGGGGATAGGAGATCACGGATGTAGGGTGGGGCGAGTTTGTGGAGGGCTTTAAATGTGAGGACCAGGATCTTGAATTGGTAGTTGCACTCTCACGACTATGACAAAACATTGGGTTACAAGATCACAACCAATGCCTCTCTCCTATTCCCCTCTCCTATACCCCTCAATTCCTTTCCCTCTCATTTTCTGCTCCAATCACAACTTCCAGATGTGGGATTCACTTTCTCATCACCATGTACATGAAGAAGTTCCGCTTAACCCACCCCACACCCTCCACTATTAAATTATTCCCCCTATTCTCTTGCACCATTCAAGTCCTGTGTCAAGTCCCTCCTCTTCGACTGTAGTTTTGGTCAACCCGCTTTGCCCACGCCCTCCACCCTTCCCATTCCCTACCCCCAGCTCGGGGTCGAAATGCTTCTGTCCAGCACTTTAGGACATCTTTCCGGCATGAATGACGTTATACAAATGTGGTTTTATTGTCGTTGTTGTTGTTGATGTTGATGACCTACTGGCAATCATATGTTTATAAGCAGTCGGAGATGCCATCCGATGTGAAAGGCACAAATTTGACTGCTGCATCTGCACACAAAATTCACCTGCACACAAAATTCACGCAGTCACACTGCTTCACAGTAAATCCTGCGAAACACTTCAAGATGATATGGTGATGAGATGCTATATCAAATGTAAGGATAATTGTGATTATGACTTCAGAGAGAAAATCTACAATGTAAATACACAATCTCATTTGACAGCTATATCCATCATCACAACATCACAGGATTGGTTTGTGTGAAAAAGACCCTTCCAGCGCCTTGGAACGTCCTCCCGACGTGAAACGCGCTATACAAATATAATTGTGTTGTTGTTGTTTGGTCCATCTAATCTAATTTCCCCAGAATACCCACCCTACTGCATCCTCCCCTCCTGCATAACACCATCAAGTTCATTTTTAAATGAGAATCAATGTCCTAGTCTCCACCATGCTTCCTGGTAACCAGATCGAATCATTAATAATCCTAGGATAAAGAAATACTCACAGTACTGGTATCTGTCTTGAAATTTCCCTTTGTGATTCAAACCTCCTGTTCTGCTGTCCTGTTGCATCTTGAAGCATTGTTCTAAGACGAATTCTAAGTTTACTTTCTCATTCCCATTTGAAACATTATAAACAGACTGAAAGTTTCCTGCCTCTAGGCCCTTGTCAGCCCCATTTTATAATAATAATCCTTGCTTTATCACATCTTTAAGATGTTTCAAAGAGCTTTACAGAATATGCAGTAAGGTGTATATTGTTATACAAATGCAATTTTGTTGTTGCTGTGGTTGTATACTGTAAATTGACTATATATTTGTTATGGGTAAAACACGTCAGCCAATTGCGCATACTGGTATCCCGTAAACAGCCGTGGATTGAATGACCAATTTTTTTGGAAGGAATTAATATCCCCGGAAAAGCGATCTGCCAATTGAGTAACAACTAGTTCCTATTTACTGCTGGTTAGGTAAACAGAGGTGTGTGAAGTAAGGAAATTTGCCCAATGTTTTGCCCTGCCAGGAATCCCACTTGCAAGGCAAGTGCTCTAACCACTGAGCTAGGTCTGTCATGGACCAGAAATGTATGAGGTTCTCCATGTACAGCCTGACCAAGGCACAATACAACTCAGAGTATAATATCTCAGGATCTGAACTTAATTGATTTGGCAGTTTAGCTCAGCATCCTGTTTGTCTTATCTATTGCTCCTCAATACATTTTAACACGAATAGCGATGAGTTAACTAACTCCGTCTTTTTCAATTTCCCCTTCTTGGCAAGTTCTATCCCATCTTGAATGTATTTGAATTACACCTCTGCCACCTGTCTGCTCATCCGCATACATGTTAAGTTAACCCCATATCTGTGGATGACATCACTGAGAGGGAGCATGTGAATAAGGAAAAGCAGGGGGCCAAGGATGTTACTCTTGGGGTACACTGCTGGTGACCAAGCAGGAGCGAGAGGAAAAACGTTTCTGGAGATGAAGTGATGGCAGTTGATTAAGTAGTTAGACTCGAACCAGGTGAGCGCGGACCCACTAAGGTGCATGAGGGCGGAGAGGCGATGGAGGAGGATAGTCATTTGATTGCATCGAACGATTTGAAACAATGCATTGCAGAACTTTACCAAGGAAAGGCAAGTTAAAAATGGGCTGGTAGAGGGATCGAGGGCAACTTTTTGAGGAAGAGGTTGATGACAGCAGTTTTAAGGGGAAGTAAGACGGAGCCTGAGGAGATAGACCAGTTGATCATGTTAGCCAAATGGGGGCAGAGGAGTGGGGAGTTTAGTGACCAGTGGCTCGGTAGAAAGGAGGTTGAGGCAGCAGGTAGTGGGAGTAGTGTGGGTGATGATGGTTGAGAGAGGATGAAGGAGAAATGGGGTCAAAGGAGTGTAGGATTGGGGCAGTGGTATAAACTTTGGCGGAAAGAGTGTGTGTGTACTGATTGGCTCGCGCCAGTGCCTTCATGCATCAGACGCTGGCAGCATCAACCTCTATGGTTGCTCACTTGACCTCACCAAGCCAATCAGGAACCTAGGTGTCTTGTTCGTCCCTCAACTGTCTTTCCTCCCTCACATCCAAGCAATGACTCGCTCTGCCTTTCCTTATCTCTGCAATATGCCCGACTCCGCCACTACCTCAACCCCACAACCACTGAAACTCTGATTTATGCCTTCATTACATTCCAGCTTGACTATGCAAATGCCCTGTTTGTCGGCCTTCTCCATGTCCCCCGACCCATCCGCCCCACCATTGGTGGACAAGCCTTTAACCACTCTGCCCCCAACCTCTGGAACTCCATCTCCCTTCCCTGACCTCCTTCAAGTCCTGCTTCAAGACTCTCCCCTTCGATGGTCCCATTGGCAACTCCTAATCTCCCCCCTTCCTTTTTCCGCACTCTGTCCCCAGCTCGATTCCGAGCCTGTCCAGCGCCTTGGGGCGTCCTCCTGACATGAAAGGTGCTATTCAATATAATTTTGTCGTTCTTGTTGTGTGTGGTGGTGGGGTAGAAGAGGAAACAGCCACATGGAGTACCATGCTGTACAGCAATTCCTCAGAGGTGTTTTTGTGACATTTTGACGTTTATAGGCGCCACGCCAAATGCAAAGCGTATAACCATTGTAATCCTTAGAATTGATATAGTGCCTTTTAACATATCAGAGAGCTTCACAGGATTTACTGCACAGTATACTGATTGCATGTGTACTTTTGTAGGGAGCCAATCTGCGCAAGCAGCCAAGGAAAATAAGAAAAAAAATTGTCCTTTAATGTCCCAAAAAATGCTGTTCTAATTTCTCGGTTCTGTAGGATTAATTTCATACACACACAGTACAAAGTGGTTATATGCAATAATCCTTACACTTGATATAATGCCTTGTAACATCTTTGAGATATCTCAAAGCGCTTCACAGTATATACTGTAAAGTGAATTGACTGTATATTTGTGGGTGAAATATGGCAGCAGTGTCCCACAAACAGTCGTGGATTTGAACGTCCAATTTATTATTGGTTAATTTTATTATTCAACAATTGTTTAGGTGCAGGGATCATTATCTCAAGAAAGCAATCCATCGATCGATCAATAATCAGGTACCTACTTATTGTTGGGCAAACAGAGGGGTCTGGAGTAAGAAAGCTTGCATTTAATGCATTCAAACAGCCCAAGGTAAATCATACATGACAAACAGCAACAGGAGGTACCAGGAACACGAGATGTATTTAATTGCCACCTGCAATTTTATAACCGAATGCACAATGAAATGATTTACAATTGTTATTGTTTGAATAGCTTTGGCTCTGTGCATGTGGTCTGAGGCAGCCAGGGGCTATATATTCCTGACTGCGTACTGCCTGACCCCATTTCCGAAGCCATGCATTGTACAGAGACAGAGGTTCATTATTATTGAGCCTGTCAATCTGCATGACCCAGAAACAGAGTGGGAGAGAGTTTAGACTGAACAGGCATGATTTTTCTACAGACAGGGTAACCAAAAAGGCGTAATACCATTACAATGCCCAATAAGTCTCAAATAAATTATGATTTTTTTTTAAAAAATAAGATTTTTTGGTCACTCTGTATATAAAAGAAATTTCCCTTTTGTTTCCTATCACAACAACAGAAATGATGATAGTATTTTCATAATTAATTGAAGAATTCAATAACCAGCAGGGTGAAATTGCTCTCCGAATGCATCGAATGGAATCCCTTTGTGTGGTGGTATGGTGGAAACATGTGTGTGGCGGTGGTGTGTGTGTTGAAGTTAATCCTACAGAATTGAGAGAGATTTGGAAAGCAATTTGGGGGACATTAAACAGCGATAGACAAACAAAAACAAAGGGCAGGGTTTAAGTAGGATTTGGTGATAGTGAATTTCTATCAAACTCTCCGGCAACCTGCCCAGAGTTAAGGCCGCTATATAAATACCTGTTGTTGTTGTTTATGTTGTTATAAATGGGGTTAAATTACATAGATTGGTATTGACTATTCCAGTCAGGCTTCCAGGTGGTGAACAAATAGGAAAAAAATCACAATAGAGGGAATGATGCCAAAGGAAACACAGGCAACCTTGCTTTGGTCTGTAAAACAAAGCTCACTAGGTTGTAAAAACGAGATTACTTTCAGCACATTAGATAATATAATATGTAATAATCCCTGCATTTGATGTAGTGCCTTATCACCTAGTGCAACCGGCTCAAAGCACTTTACAGGATTTACTGTAAAATGTAGTTAAACCAAAGTCCCATCTGCCTGTCCATGACACTATTTGAAAAGAGAAGGGAGTTTCTCCAGCTGTCTTGGCCAACAATCCCCTTCACCAATAAAATTGAACATCCATGCTACAGCTGTTTGTTGGACTCCATTGTGTGCAACTTGGCTGCATTGTTCGTCTATAAAAATCCAGCAACTACACTTTGCAGTAAAAATCCAGCAAAGCATTTTTAGATGTCTCAAGGCCGTGGTAATAATAATAATAATCATCCTTGCATTTGATATAGCGCTTTTAACGTCTTCTAGATGCCTCAAAGCGCTGCACAGAATATTTTGTAAAGTGAATTGACTGTATATTTGTAGGCGAAACCCGGCATCCAATTGCTCACACCACACTGATTTGATAACCCTAGCTGCCAAGTTGCAGTTGTTTGTGTCTGACTGAGATACTTGCAATCTCCCAGCTTTCTCCATTAACAAACCCAATAACCTTTATGCCCCTGACAGCAGCAACAAAGGTCTTTCACCTCAATTTGAACATAAAACTTTCCTGTATCCAATACCCGCAAAGATATTGCAAATGGTGTCTCATTGTATAATCACTGTCACCACTCAATTTCTTCAAAGCCCGACAGAGGAAAGATGTTCCTTCCAATGAAACTCTGAAAGTAGCATTTAGTCTGAAGCATTTCTTTTGAAATTCTTGTAAGACGATAACAACAATAACAACGATCACCAAAAATTACATTTACAAAGTGCCTTTCATGAAAAAATAACACTAATAATACTCATTGAATTTGATACATCGATTTATCACGTCATTGAGACACTTCAAAGTATTTCACAGAATATATTGTCAAGTAATAATAATAATCCCACATTTGATATAGCACTTTTTATGTCTTCTAGACATCTCAAAGCACTTCACAGAATATACTGTGAAGTACGTTGGCTGTGTATTTGTGGGCGAAATGCGGCAGCCAATTGCGAGCAGCAGTGTCCCACAAACAGTCATGGATTGTGACCAAATTTTTATTTTTTTGAGGGATTATTATTAGGCATATGGAGTAAGGAAACTTGCCCAAGGTTTATTCCTGTTGGGAATCAAACCCAGGACTCTCGCTTGCAAGGCGAGTGTTCTAACCACTGAGCTAAAGCACTCTGTGAATTGACACTCCATTTTATGGGCAAAACAATAGTATCCCACTTACAGTTGTGCAAAGAGTAACCAAATTATTATCATTTATTTATTATTTTTTAAGGGATTATTACCCCCAGAAAATGACCCACCAATCAACTAGCAATCGGGTTCCTGCTTACTGATAGATAAACAAAGGGGTGTGGAGTAAGGAAACTTGCTTGAGGTTTTACCCTGCCTAGGAATCAAACCCAGGTCCTCAGAGGGTAATTAATGACTAGAACAATTAGTGGCCAGGAAAGGTGGCTAAAGGCATGTTATTCTCCCGAATGATGTCTCAGTTCATTCCATCACAGGATCGCTTAGGGGTAGGAAATATTCCCTTAACCTAAATCCCTCCTCAGCAGTCATGTAGAACAATGTAATCCTTGCCTTATACATACAACCTTTCACATTAGGAAGAAGTCTCAAAGCACTTCACAGTGTAGAGAAGTGACTGTAGGCAAACGCAGCAGCCAATTTTTCACACAGCAATGTCCCACACATAGCCACAAAGTAGATGACTAATTTTATCGGGTGTGGGTGTAAGTGGCAGGTGGTAAGAGTCGCAGTGTAGTGTAGTGACTGTGTATTGAACTCGCAACCGTTTGCCCCGTTTCGCCCAGAAAATATATAATTGGCTGCCATGTTTCACCCACATTTACATACAGTCAATTCACTTTACACTGTAGTATATTCTGTGAAGTGTTTTGAGATGTCTAGAAGACGTGATAAGGCACTATGTCAAATGCAAGGAATATTGTTCAGGATTATATAACCTTTGGATTTGGAGATGAGAGCAATACCAACTGAGCCAAGGTCCATCAATAAAGTAAAAATCTATACACAAGGAAAATTTCTTTACAACTCTTCCTTTCAACACTATAAAGCTTGAGTATGATGCCTGGAGGATTAAACTCAACTGATTTTCCAATGTAGCCCAGCATCCTACTTGCCTTGTTTACAGCTATGTATACAGTTTTCACTTGTTAAGCAATGAGTCAACTCAAAAGAGTTTGCACATGTTTCTTGTGGATATTGATACAATACTTGTCTTGCATTGTTTGCACTATTGATGTTAACGTGTTGCAATCAAAGCAAGTGGATAGATTTTATTTCTTTGCTTGATCCACTAAAGGTTCATCTCCAGGAATAGCGCAACATACACTCTGAAGTCCCCGAGCATTGCCAACCTGTGTCCAATACTTTCTGGCTAAGCAAAATGTGTCCCTCCAGGGAGAGAGTGTGCAATCCATTCCAACAATCTATCTCTGGAATTTCCATGTGTAGGTGGAGCTCCTGTAGCTCAGTGGTTAGAGCACTCGCCTTACAAGCGTGAGACTAGGGTCCGGCGATATATTGATATATCGCTAAAACCAATATAATTGTCATATCGATACGCCGATATAGGCAGTTCAAAAATGTCGATATATCGAAAAGTCGATATATCGAGGTAAAAAATTGGAATGCGCGCACATTGAACTACAAGACCCAGAACGCTCATCTCTATTCACAATGCACAGACCGAGGTGCAAAGCCGCCATATTGTATTCATAGTCCTCGAATACAATATACAGGTATGCAAGGGGTGGAGGGGTGGGTGGGAGGGGGAGCGAGACGGCTGGGGGGGGAGGAGGGGGAGAGAGACGGCTGGGGGAGGGAGGGAGAGAGAGACAGCGGGGGTGGGAGGGGGAGAGTGACAGCTGTGGGGGGTGGGGGGGGAGAGAGAGGGCGGGAGGGTGGTGGGAGAGAGGGACGGCGGCGGTGGTGGGGGGGAGAGATGGGGTGGATGTGATAATATACAGATAGAGATGGGGAGGATGTAAGAGAGGAGAGAGACACAGAGAAAAATACAGAGATGGAGAGAGTGAGTGTGAGAGACACAGAGAGAGGTAGATATTTACCTCCTGAGGAGATAGGCCCCGAATGCGCGTGCACCCCGAATGCGCGCGCACCCTGAATGCGCGCACGTCGCGCGCATGCGCAGTACGAAAAACCCGAAAATATCAATATTTCGGTATATCTCGATATGAGCCCGTCGATATATCTAAATTGGAAAATTTCCATATCGACGGACCCTACGTGAGACCTGTGTTCGAATCCAGGCAGATCAGGGTGAAACCTTGGGCAAGTTTCCTTACTCCACATTCCTTATAATAATCCCTCTAAAAAAAACACAAAAATAAAAATGAGTCATTTCAATCTACCACTGTTTGTGGGACACTGTTGTGCTCTATTGGCTGCCATGTTTTGCCTACCAATATACAGTCAATTCACTTTACAATATATTCAGTGAAGTGCTTTGAGATGTTGATAAGAGGTGAAAAGCACTATAACAAATTCAAGGATTATTATTATTTCTCAGCTTGGTTTCGATAGTCTTAAGCACCGTGATGGGTCTCTATATGTGTTAAGCTTTTGAAAATATTAAGCAGTCTAAAAATCTAGCTCTTCTACCCTGCTCCTCTCCCTTATGCGGGGAAGATGAATGGGGATTCATCTTCCCCGCTCATCTTATTCTCACACCATGCCTTACCATGAAAGGCAGTAGAATGATGCCTGTCTAAGTAAATAATGCCAATTTGGGTGAGGTGGAGTGTGGGCAACCAGTGTGAAAGTGTCAGCCCATCTCAGTGAAACAGAGCAGAGATTGTCACTCAGGAAATTCCTTCCATGGAATATTTATTGAGTACTCCCCATGATTGCTGACTCCATTCCATGCTATTCCTCTCTCCCTCATGTCAAGGCCCAGCTTCATCATGGTGAGTCCACAACAAAGTAGTATAAATACAAGATGGATATAGATCTAACAGGGAGTTTAGGTGGAACTCCTCTTCTCCTTTAGGTGTAATAACAATAATAATAATAATAATAATCCTTGCATTTGATATAGTGCTTTTCACATCTTCTAGATGTTTCAAAGCACTTCACAGAATATATTGTAAAGTGAATTGACTGTTCACTTGTGGGCGAAATGCAGCAGCCAATTGCACACAACAGTGTCCCACAAACAGTCATGATTGAAATTACCAATTTTATTATTGTGCTTTTTTTGGATGGATTATTAGTAGGTGTGTGGAGTAAGGTTTCGTCCTGACCTGCCTGGATTCGAAACAGGTCTCACGCATGTAAGGCCAGTGCTCTAATCACTGAGCTACAGGACTCCATAGAACTCCTCTTTACACAGAGGATGGTGAGATTATTGAGCTCACTGCCAGAACCTATGAGTGAAGCATAAAACAGGAATGCTTTTAAGAGGAAATACAATACATCCTCCGCTGCCTTGCCCCTACAATACATATGTAGGGGCAAGGCAGGGAAGGAAGGATTAAGAAGGATAAAAGCTCATTTGGAATATAAACACATTATGGTCTGGTTGGGCCAGATGGCCTGCATGAGTGGTGTAGCTTTTCACAAGTAACTGCTCTCAACTGTGAAGGAGAAGATGGTGTTGTACAATGGACTTTGTAATGGTCAACACAATTACAATTAAAAACAAGTCAGTAAAGCACTTCCAAAGTATAATGCCCATCCCTTAGTCATAGAATGTACATGGAAGTGTGAGGCATCTGTGTGCATCTTGTAATTAATAATAATAATCCTTGCATTTGATATAGTGCCTTATCACATCTTCGAGACATCTCGAACCGCTTCACAGAATATACTGTAAAGTGAATTGACTTGTATGATTTGTAAGCAAAAGATGGCAGCCAGTTATTCCACAAACAGTCATGGATTGAAGTGACCAATTTTTTTTCTTTTGAAGGAATTAGTACCCTGGGGAAAAGTGGTCTGACAGTCGACGAACAACCGGGTTCTTACAGCTTAGTGTAAAAAGAGGTGCACGGACTAAGGAAACTTGCATAATGATTTGCCCTGCCTGCCGGGAATCAAACCCAGATCTCTCAGTTGTGAGGTGTGTGGTCTGACCACTGAGTTACACAAGTATACTGGGGTGATCATTGGGCTCTCAGAGAAATAATGAGCACTAATTGTCAGCCTGTCTCAGTCAGCTACACTCTCACCTCTGAGTTAGAGGGCTGTGGGTTCAAGTGCCATGTCAGAACTTGGATTCACATCGTCTAAGCTGACATTTCAATACTGTGCTGGGGGTGTTGTTGCATTCTTGGAGGTGCTATCCTTCGGATGAGACGTTCCACTGAGGTCTCATCTGCTAGTTCAGGTTAAAGATCCAATGGCAAAAAAGAGATGGGAGTTTTCCCAGTGTTCTGGTCAACAAACCCCCCCAAATAAAACAGTTCACTCATTTCATTGCTGTATGTAGTTGTCTGCTATGTTTCGCCTACAAAAATACAGTCAATCCATTTCACAGTCTATCCCTGTGAAGTGCTTTGAAACAACAAACAACATCAACCAAATTACATCTATAGAGCGCCTTTCACATCGGGAAGACGTCCCAAGGCGCTGTCTCAACGCCTTAACGATGTGATAAGACACAATATCAAATGCAAGGATTGTTGTCATTTATTGCTGCTGTTTAGCTGGTTTTGAATTTTTCTCACCCCAAGCAAGAAATGGTTACGTTTTATGAGTTGATTAAACAAGCTGGAGGCACTTCAGCCTTGAAACGGCACATCTCAGAAGGGACCTTGTAAAGTATATAAGGTTTTCAGTTAAATTGAAAAATAAACTCGGAACAATATGTTCCAATACACCAAGGCAACAGAACAGGAGGACACAGGTTCAGAATTGTAAAGGGAAATTTCACGACAGAAAACACAAAGTATTCCCTTACCTGGAGGGCGAATAACAATTGGAACAGAGGGATGGTTGAGGTAAGGGATGCTAGGCACATTTAATAATGGCTCTCACAATGTGAGAACAGTACGTTAGTTTTTCTAGGAGAATGAGATCAAATGTACTACAGGACAATCCAAACGTGTTGTTGATGAGGTGTTATCAAATAATAATTATAATAATCCTTGCATTTGATATAGCGCTTTTCACATCTTATCGACGTCTCAAAGCGCTTCAAATGCAAGTTGTTTCTATATCACTCACCAGCCTAGAAAATAACTAATGCCTGTTACCATAAGAAGAAGAAGAAGAAGAAGAAGAAGAAATGGCTTGGCAGAATATTTGGTTAACAAAATGTTAACCTCCTGCAAAAAAGTAGCTATTTTAGCAAATTCAAATACAGTATATTAAGAAAGTAACACTTTTTCAAGTATTTTAAGTAGCTGTGTTATTGGTCTGGCTGACACGTCACTGAAAATCACATAGAAGCTACCTCTACGGAGAGATTTCAACTGTAATAACATCATCATCGTCATCACCATCATCATCATAATCTTTGCATTTGAAACAATGCTTCTCACATCATGACAACTTGTCAAAGAGCTTGGCGATTGTGGCAGTCAATTGGTGAAGCAGTGAAGCAGATGAGCTGAAAAGCTTACCCTCTGATGATGGGACGGATAGGACATGGAGCAGACATGGTGTTGGAGTGAGTGGCCGGCACAGTAGGTGTATAGGAGGTCACAGATATAGGGTGTGTATATATATATATATGTATACATTTATCTCCAGAGAGAGTGTGCAACAGCAAAACGACTTGCATTTATAACATTTCGGCCACAAATATACAGTCAATTCACTTTACACTATATTCTGTGCAGTGCTTTGGGACATCTAGAAGATGTGAAAAGCGCTATGTAAAATGCAAGGATTATTATTATAATAATGTTAGGAAAAGGATCTGATTTGCGATCAACTGGGGATGGGAAAACCAGTCATTCCCTTGACAAAAACTGGAGGGAAAGGGACAGGTGCTGGGTGATCCTGAGAGCATGGAGATAAATGGTTTTACAGATCAGTTGTGCAAGGCGAAGCCATATCACAGCTACCTTCATTAATCAAGAATGCGCTGGGCCAGGTCAATAGATGCTGGAAACTGTTGAATTCACTCGTCAACAGATATTGGTTGGAGTATAATTTGTCGTTCATTTTAGGGCTGTTTGTGAGACACTATAATAATAATTATAATAATATTCCTTGAATTTAATACAATGCTTTATCACGTGCCAAGGAAGTCTCAAAGCACTTCATATATATAACATAGTGAAAGTCTGAAAGTCTGTCTTGTCTCAGCCAGTGCGTCCAAATTTCCGTCTTAAAAATTAGATCGTCTTCTTCCTTCCTTTTCTACCACATAACTTCCAAAGACATGGTCACTTTACAGTCCAGTAAATCATAAACAAATTCATATAGATACAGCATCCTTCAAATAGTAGAGTAACCAAATAATAATTATTATAATAATTCTAATACAAATTCACTTTAGATTATACATTCTGTGAAGCGCTTTGAGACATTTCAACCATGTGATAACACGCTATATGAATTGCAAGCAATATTACTGTTATTATTCCCGGCAGGGCGAAACCCTGGGCAAGTTTCCTTTCTCCACACACTGATCAGTAGTCCCTCAGAAAAAGTAACAACAATAACTTGGTCATTTCAATCCATGACTATTTATAGGATACTGCTGTGCTCAATTACTGCCCACAAATATACATCAATTCACTTAACAGTATATTCTGTGAAGCGCTTTGATGCGTCTAGAAGACGTGTAAAATGCTATATCAAACGTAAGGATTATTGTTAGAAGTAGTAGTAGCATTAGTATTATTTTTATGAACACTTGAATATAATCCACCTCTTGATTTCCCCCTGGTGTTTCACAAACATTAATCTCTTTCCAAAACACAATTGCCATGGCCCTCCAGACACCTGACTTGGAAACCACTGACATTTTCCATAGTAAAAGCTTTCGTGTGGATGAACCTTTAAAATTACTGCTCAGCTGTCCTATCCTGCATTCTGTAGCATTCTGTGAAATGTGCCACATAAATGCAAGATGTTCTTATTGATGTTGTTGCACTGCAATGCTGTTATTATTCTAGCACAACAGCACAAGGAAAGTGTTGTTACAAACATACAGGCCCTACAATTCCCCTATCTCTCCTCTTATCACCCTCCTTCACAAATGGTCATGGATCAAGTGACTATTTTTGGTGGGGAGGTGGGCTGTTGTTGTTGTCATCACCACAGAAAGAGAGAGAGACAGAAATGTGCTTCCCTTCGAATAAGGAACAAGGGAATGTTGAGTCCGGTTGCTCTGCGGATAGAGCACTCACCTTGCCTGTGAGAGACCTGGGTTCAATTCCAGGCAGGGGGTGAAATCTTGGGCAAGTTTCCTTACTCCACATGCCTAATAATAATCTCTCAAAAATTGTTTTAAAAACTGGTCATCCTAATCTATGATTGTTTGTGGGACACTGCTGTGTGCAATTGGCTGCCACGTTTCACCCACAAACATTCAGTCAATTCACTTTACAGTACTGTATATCTATGAAGTGTTTTGAAACATCTAGAAGACGTGACAAGCGCTATATCAAATGCATGGATTATTATTAGTACAGTATTATTATTATTCATCCTTTATCTCATGGCATTTTGTGAGACAAAGGTTATTTCTGCAGTTTCCATTTGCCTTTGTTTGTCGGCCTTGTTTTCAAGCTATGGTTTTTGCCTCTGAATTTTGTAAGAGCACACATCTGCATCCAAACAGCTCTCAATTCCCCACACTTCTTAGCTCCAAGCACAGCTGAGATCAGCTCCTCACTGTGAGAGGAGTCAATGGTGCAAGTGGTTGTTGGTCCTGGCACTCCATCATCGCTCACTACAGGATATCCTGTGTGAATATCTGAGCAATATTTAGCGTGAGAATCGACCTGAACTTTATCTTATGGATGTTCCTGTAGCTCAGTGTTTAGAGCACTCGCAGTACAAGCGTGAGACCTGTGTTCGAATCCAGGCAGGTCAGGGCAAAACCTTGGGCAAGTTTCCTTACTCCACACGCCTAATAATAATCCCTCCAACAAAAAGCAATAACAAAATTGGTCATTTCAATCCACGACTGTTTGTGGGAAACTGCTGTGCACAATTGGCTGCCCTGTTTCGCCCACAAATATTCAGTCAATTGACTTTACAGTTTATTCTGTGAAGACATCTAGAAGATGTGAAAAACGCTACATCAAATACAAGGATTGTTATTAGTATTATTATTACTGCTTACTAGGGTCTGGCGATATATCGATATATCGGTTATATCGATATAATTTTCATAGAGTAAATCGGTTAAGTAGGGCGGGGCAAGGCCGTGTAAGGCCTTGAAGGCGAGGACAAGGATCTTGAACTCAATCCTCTGGAGGATGGGGAGTCAGTGGAGACGGGCGAGGGTGGGGGTTATGTGGTCGCGGAGATATAATTTTCATATCGATATGCTGATATTGGAATTTAAAATATATCGATGTATTGAAAAATTCGATATAAAAAAATATTGATATATC
This sequence comes from Hydrolagus colliei, assembly GCA_035084275.1. NCBI lineage: Eukaryota > Metazoa > Chordata > Chondrichthyes > Chimaeriformes > Chimaeridae > Hydrolagus > Hydrolagus colliei. The sequence continues at coordinate 37,324,129 of CM068744.1, forward strand.
GCAAATATCGGTATATTGTGTCCGGCGATATATAGATATATCGGTATGTATCGGTATGATACAGACTTTTTCAACTTGTGCACCCTCGAATACGCGCGCACCTCCGAATGCGCGCACATGCGCAGGACAAAAAAAAACGCGATATCGATAAACCGATATATCGATATCGGAAAATTTTCATATCGACGGACCCTACTGCTTATGCAACAGCCATTGTAAGTGACCGGCAAACCTTCACAAACAATTGTGCATTGAGGGATCGGACATGACTGGTGTACCAGAGGGATTTACGGGAATAAAAAGCAATTTGGATGGTGAGGGCGGCAAGGAAGTCAAGGATGGAGGAGTGGGATTTGTGGAGAAAAGAGAGCGAAGAGGGTAGTTCAGGTAGTGAGGGCCAGAGGGGCAGGAGTTCAGACAACTCCGGGGCAGCGGAGTGGGAGGAGATTTTTCTTCCAGGAGTGGTAGGTGCTAGATGATAGAGGACTAGGGGGAAGGGGTATGGAGGTGTTAAGGTGGTCTGAGATGGTTTTATCTGTGATGATGATGTCCGAAACGGTGAGATCCCGGGTGATCACTAGGTCAAGGGGGT